>OZ026522.1:2530478-3730478 GCA_964019695.1 Loripinus fragilis | reverse complement strand
TTTGTTTTGATTCATTTCATTTTGCGTTATTGATGTCGATGCAAATTGAAATAAAGCAATTATTTCGTTTTGTGCTGATATGTTCCATATCGGCACATAAGAACCCAGCCTTTCTTCTAACGAATGTAGGTCCCAGTGGCAACATGATTAGATTGAGTTTCAATATGGCGGCAGTGTTGCACAAACGATTCCAAAACGGAGGAATTTTAAAAATATTTACGTAAGTTAACGTTTTTATGTCACCATTGTATCTAAATGAAAACATAATGTTACGATGCAGAATAGATGGAACAAGAGAATCAGTGATGGTTGCGTATACGCACAAATACGCAAAGGTTTAGGTATGCACCTGGTCACCTATTCGAACCATGATACGGTACCTTTTCTATTAATAGTCCCGATAAAAGGGCTGTTTGTCTGAGATTGAATTCATTGTGTCTATATTTATTAACGCTTGCACGATTTCGTTACTTTTCTTGAAGATCTTGGAGATCTTGTGCACTTTCCACTATATAAAGGATGGAATTTCCCATTCTTGTTAGGGGACATTTTAAAGATACCGTTGAAAGGTTCGATATAGAGACGCTATTCATTATTATAAAAGGTACGTGAAGTTATATATATTTTTATGGTGTTGAAATTGTACATGACAGGGCTATGGCGATTTGTGTTATTGCATTGAATCGCGATGTCTCTAGCATGTCACATTGTATTGAAATAATAAGTCACTCGTTTTCTATTTTGTCTTCTGTTGAATCGGCCAGCATTCCGTGTACGAGTTCTATCGGGTGTTATCAATAATGTCCCATTTTTCGGTAAAAATAGCGATTGTTACGCACTTGCGTATGAAGCTACGCACATGCGTAGTGCCTAAAAATCTGCTGGGACCATTCTTGTGGCTATAGTAAAAGCTGTCCGGATGGACTCGTCGGGTTATTTTGGCCAAAAGTAGTCACAGGCCATGTCAGGCCTGCACATAAAACTATAATGGTATGCTGAAAGATTTACCAGGGACCGATAGGTGAAAAACAATTTTAGCAGCTAGATTTTAAGTTGTTGTGATTTTATAGGGCGTTGTTGGATAGACGATATAACTGCCAGTGATAGTCGACTTTCTCTAGCGACCTGTATGTGTCACCTCGAGTTATATCTGACGCATATAAGAATAAGGGTTAGGTGCATACACTACAACACACTTACATAAATAAGGTGATAGCTGACATGTATGTTTAGAGATTAGGTAGGTGTAATGTTACACCAAAATAAATGTAAAAAATATTGTACGTTTTTACACACATAAAACAGCAGAATGTAATCTCTCAATATTGATGTAAATATGTTTGACGAGAGGTCATAATTAGTTGTTTACAACTGATACGTTATACATGTACGAAATTAGTGCGTGGGCAGGGTGATGTCCTACGTAAACGTCCAAACGTTACGTCGGCACCACACTGTTCAACGTTTTCCTGGAATTTTAAGAGAATTGGTATCAGTATTTGTAAACCTCGAAACTATCTAGATAACGTGACCTAGAAGGGAAAAAGGGCCACGGGATCTTGATGTTTCGGCTGCGATAGCGTCTCAACCAGGGTGACGTCACGACAGTGTATTGGAAATTTTGTAACGTATGGGTTTGTTCGTTTGGGTAAGAGGTATTGTTTAGCGCTGACATAGGCTAGTCACTAAAAATACTTCTCTATTATATAATTTTGAGTGTGGATATTTAGAAGAGCCGATCCATCCTAACCGCATTAGAGCCGTTAGCCATACACCCACGGGTGAGGGCCAATCGCGCGCTTATAGGGTTAGGCTGTAATTTAAAAAAAAAGTAAGACCACTGAAATTATTTCTATTTTTGTGAACTTCAAACGAACAACTCCATTATTGACGCAACAGAGTGATTCTGAGATTCTAAAAGTAGTTTGTTTATTGCAGAATCGTCTCTGATTTGTTGTCCCCTACTACGTTGGAGGCTGAATGTTGGTGAGCCGCACGATTGATACCTGAGGGCACTTATTAGCTGTCCCCCTCAGGCCACGAACAGCGTGGATCAGGCCCCTATTTTTACGACCAGCCACGTAGACTAGACTGAGTTGGGAGCCAACTGGCTGGAATTGTTATTAGTGAATCTGACATCCCAACGTCGGGATACGATCAGGAACCGTTGTATAGGAAGAATCACTTATACTAAACTTGACGTCTAGAAAGACGATCAACATTACGCGCAAGAAATTCTATGCGAATCAGGTGACGACCCAAATACAGGATCAATCACATTCATTTAACCTCAGCGCCGATTGACTGAAGTAGACAATGTGCGGCTAAGAAGATATAGTGTTTGCGAGACGCGTAAAATGCCAACAGTTATAGTGTTCACGAGACCTGTATAATCTCGAGAGTTCTCGTCAATACAAGACTGAAGTATTAAAGGGCCCAATTTTTTTTCTCTGAGAACTTAAGTTATATGTGAATCATATTCTTTACATCTCTTATTTCTGACTAGTTGACGTACATCTAGAGCAGGACACTCTAAGATTGATTCGAATTGAAATGATCTTAGAGTGGCAACTTGCCCTAGTATAGGATGGTCAATTAGCCAGAAATAACAGTGTAGGTGGTGTCATTGTATATTAATGTGTTGTTGATGTTTTCTTAGTACATAAAGTACTGAAAAGTTTTTGCTAGTTGTGTGCATTATTTTTCCCTGGTAGCATCGTCATCGCATAAAGGAATTTTCCAATAAGATTCCCCTCTTCCTTCCTGACCGGTTTTATGTGGTAACACATAATCAAGTTGACTATTTTGTTAATTCCGGCATATAAATGCCCTAAAACGAGATATTGACCCCCAAAGTTGTGCTCGCAGAAAACAATGAATTTGAATCCATCAACATCCTTCAAAATGTGACTGATATTTACTTGTACATGTATTTTGTTTGCTTTTGGTATTTTGTGGCCAAACAAAGGAGTTTTATAGTTTTGAACCTGGCTGTGTTGGGCCCAGATTGGCAATGGGTTGACTAAGAATGGGTGTTTTATAGAATTCGGATTGAAATGAGTTTCCCCTACAAAGAGTGCGGATTGGTCGCCCTTACTTTTTTCAAAACCAGTTTTATGAAGAAAATAAACATACATATGTCAAGTCCAATATATTTCCTCAGCTTCAGTGATACTGTTAGTAAAGTGTGCTAACTCCTTTGAGGTTTTAATAAAAACCATGCAGCGTAGGCATTATAGCAAAGCAATTATCAGAGCCAAGGTTCCTCTTTAAGAGGTGTCATTTGATTGGCTAATAGTATAACAGTCCTCTGTAAAAATCGAAATGGATTTAACCAGGAAATACCACAAACGCACACTGCAATCCAACCCATAGCACTGTGAGGGATAACCAAAGAAAACTAACAGTCATAACAAACCAGGAACACAATAAACGTAATAAGTGTCTTTTCTAGTGTAACATCATTTTGATTAGGACCAGAGAGCTGGTTGCTTTACTTTATTGCATAACAAGACAAGATACAAATCACATAACTCCAACAAACACTGGGAGTAACATTAAACAATAAATCTACAACAATATAACCACTTTCTTGGAAGGTACAGCAGCCTAATCCATATGGGTGGGGAGGGCGGCGCAGGAGGGGGGGGGAGTGAGGGGGCTTGAATATATTACTTGTGGCAAACTTTCACGAAAAAGCTCTTGTTAAAAGCAATAACTGCTTAGCTCGGATGGAGGATTCCTAACTTATGCAATGCATCATCACAGAGAAACACTCTAACCAAATAAACAAACCATGGTGAAAGCAGAAATATTTCAGTGTTACATAGATGCCCCCGCCCAGGGCCTTTGTTGGAGAGAAAAAGTCTCCCAGAAATGACATGAGGCAGGGCCAATAACTCTGCTACATATTTGCGCAAACTGACGCAAAACAATCCCAACCTAGATCGTGTCTATTTCAAAGTGTATGCAAAATTTTGTTAATTTCAACAATCCAATTTTTAGGTATTGAACGGAAACGAAATTCTAACTTGAGTCAAGGGCCATAGCTCAGTTATCAATTTAAAAAAAAAACGCATAACAATTACAACATTTATCTCATCAATTTCAACGCATATGCTAAATTTTGTTAAATTTCATCCGTTCAGACTTAATATATTGAGCGGAAACGAAATTATGACCTTAATCAAGGTCAATAAGTCTTTTATAAATTTACGCAAATCAACACATAATTACCATAACTCAGATCTTGTCATTATCAATGCACATGCAAAGTATTGAGTGGAAATAAAAGTAAATAAATTACTGACGTGAGTAAAGGGCCCTAACTTTGCTACAGTTAGCACTGACTGATGCCTAACATTCCAAATTTAGGTCTTGTCAATATGAATGCATATGCAGAGTTTCGTCAAATTAAATCAGTTCATTATTAAGATATTGAGCAGAAACTAATTCTGAGATTAAGTGCCATAACTCGCATAATAATTGTTGGATTTTATTCTAAATTGAACTTGACCTGTATTTTATAATTATATACCAGTGTATGAAATATGATTCTTGCATGGGAATTCGTTACGCGAAGCTGTTTGAAGCCGCAAAATCCATGTTCAAATCATGCGATTCACGTGCTGTTTGAACATGGCTTTTTCTTGAAAAAGCCTAAACTGGGCCCTGATTTGCATGCATGACGCTACACTGGAATTTCGCCGATGCTTTCGTTCTCGAAAACGTTGCAAGCGTTTATATGACGTTGTGGCGACGTAATGACATTCGAAAGTTGACGCTGACGCCATTTTGTTTTTAGAAATCAAGTGTAAGAAAATAGATATTTAATGTTTAAGCGACGTTTCAGCGCGGTTTATGCTAAACTCAGGTAAAATATGCAAGAATAACGATCACACATGTTTGTTTCATTGCATCAACACTTGCTGGGTCCCTTGAACGATGTTTGAACACTCGGCCTAACTGCTTCGTGTTCAAACAGCTTTCTCGGGACCCGGCAAATGTTAATGCATGAAAAAAACATGTGTGATCCTTATAATCGATATATCAGTGTTTTCAAAGATATCACATGGAAGGGAATGTACAAAGGGGACATACGGACGAGGGTGTTGCTATATTCCCCGATTATAAATGGTGGGGCATACATAGATAAGGGATCAGGACTTACAGACAACCAGGACTAAATAAAACCCTCAACTTGAGCCATGACGGGCTTTAGTAATCAGCATCAATACTATGTTTGCATCATGGGAGTCAGTTTTAGCATCTTTTTGGCAACTTTATCCCGTTGCCTGTTTTGTTCATCAGTCAAGAGATGTGGTACCCATCTAGCAAAAATCTTTCGGAATTTCGACTGCTTCTTCAAATAAGGTGAACCATTGATAGTGATATGCCTACTTTTCGTGCAATATCACGAACTGTAAATCTGGCATCTCCTTCAATGATTTCCTTTCTTTTGAAACGATTTCTTTACGAGATGCAAATTTAGGCCTACCTGATTTTGGTGCATTTTTGATGGACCCTACACCAGATTAAAATTTATTTTTCCAGCGCCTAACTGTGTCATAAGACACACAAGAAGGTCCTTAAGTAGTAGAAAGTTCAGTCATCAGCTGCTTCAAAGAACAACAAAGTTTTGAGCGAGGTTTGATGTAAACCCATATCTCATATTTCTGGTCGACGCTTCTACCAACCATTTTTACTACAGTGGTCAATGACTGCGTGTACTAATATGGCAAATTTTATGTCTTACGTTTAATCTAACATGTACATTTATACACCGTTGTGTAAACCATGATTAAACCTAGATAGGTATTATATTGTTTTATCGTGCCCCACGTGGATATCGAGATATAGGACAATAAGCAATTCATTTCGAACATCCCTCGTATGTAGAAATCTGGTTGCCTTGTTAACCAAAAGGAACTCTCTAAAATCTTGTCAAAACCTTTTGGTCAGATTTCAAAAGATTTAGGCGCAAATGGTCCCTTGGACACCCTCTACCAATGTTGTTCAAATTATTTAATTGTTTTATAAATATGACCGCCAGGTGGCGTAACCAGTTTTTCCATATCAATATTGTTGAAACTTTATTTTTTATCTGAAATAGCAAGGCCTAGTAAGAAAGACAACATTTCTTGTCTGAAATCACTTGCTCTAAGGCCTTTATATTTGGTATATAGCATCAGCTAGTAGACCTCTACCATTTTTGTTTACAATATGACGATGACCAAAAATGGCCCGGCCCAGAGTGTCAACATCCTGTGCATTTTGTCAACATAATAAATGGTTTCTCCATGTAAAGCTTTAATGAGACTGCTGATAAATAAAACATCATAGCTGGGCTTTGAGAGGAGCTATGCTTTGCTTTACCCTTACATAAAAGTAAGTAAGGGTTCAAAGATCAGGAATCGATACAATCAAGTACCTAACCTAACCAAGGATACCAATGGGAAAGTGACAAACTGACAGTTAGACACCACAAACGAGAGCCAAGAGGTCAGCTCTTTCCCAGCACATGATCACAAAGCACATTTAAACAGACGCGCACAACGAAATAGCAAACACATGTCAGAAAAAAAACATAAAATATCCATAAAAGAAGTACTGCCTTGGAACGGTCAGTTAAATATTTTACTGGAGGGCTTAAACTGGTTTAACGTCGCCAACCTCACCCTATATTCAGATCAAGACACATAGATATTTGGTTTGCGTGAAAGACCCCTAACTTATCAATGCATCATCAAAAACATATAAATCAAAATATAACAAGGAGATAAAGTAAAGATAAGGACTCGACAGTAATAAAAATGAACACCGGAGCAAAAGAAATCCAACAGGTAAACCCCAGTGGGCCCAACAAACAGCCAAAGCATCAGGCCCCCACCATCCCACCAACAGACAAGTCTCCAAGTCGGAACCATCATAGAGCCCAAAGTCCTACCCACCGGCGTGCAATTAAAGAGGAAAGCAAAGCCGCCAACCGTGACCATTCATTCTTAATGAACGACCCCTGACTCGAAGACCCTCTTGTTTCCATATTATAAATCGTGGTTCTGAGAGACATATTGATTTGTCCAGTGGCACCTGTAACAAAATAATATCTGCTCTGTCATTCAAAATAATGAAGGGACACGCTCAAAAGCTATGTAGAATACTTCACCAACTAGTTTTGTGGTGCTAAGGGACCTATTGAATTTCGACATTCAGTTATTCTTAAAAAAACAATTACAACATATTAATATTGTTTTTAAAATAAGTTCTTACGTTTTTATTTCTAATGTTAAGCAGTTTTTGTTATGATTTACTTATAGGCTGGCCTATTGGGGAATGAAAATTGAATATATATTGTGCTTGAAGCTTTTTAGAAAATTGATAAAACAAACGTGGCATGTTAGAACGCTTGACTAGTATATAACATCATGCAAATACCTTTGGACACATTTAAGTATGTTTACGTTAATCTGTTGTTACTATTGTGTTCCTGTTTAATGTCGCACTAACAGCTAAGATCATATGGGGATTTGCTATGAATGGAAGTCTCATTTTACAGACTAGTGAAGCCGGGGATCAAACCTGCGACTCCTGGTAACAAGTCGAGCGCCCATGTTCAAATAACACGTGAGTTTCCAGATTACCATTTTTCGTGCATTTGACAATGGGCTAAACTGCATACAAATAATTATTTATGCAGGAATAACGGAGCACACATGTCTTTATTGTATTAACCTTTTATCGTTCGTTTTCAATGGGTTAAAGAGCATACTAATAATAATTTTATGCAAGAATAAAAGCACACATGTTCTTGTGTATTTACCTGTTTTCGATCATTTGACAATGGGTGAAACAGCATACTCATAGTTATTCATGCATGAATAACGGAGCACACATGTTCTAATTGTATTAACCTTTTTTGGTTAATTTGACAATGAATTAAACAGCATACAAATTGTCATTTATGCAAAAATAATGAAGAACACATGTTCTTATTGTATAGGAAGTTCTTTGAATACGAGACCATCTTTAAATATGGGGAAGAAAGAGCTAGTTGCTTTGCTTAATTTGTCTTCCTGGTGTCTCGTGATGGTTGAGCTGCTCTTCCTCGCGGTGCCACGGGGTTGTCTGCGGTATGTGATTGTGGTATTTCCTGATTATACTCACTTACTATTTTTCCGTGGCATTGAGCAATGGTAAATGCAGTAAAACAAACATCTGTGATCAATATTCTTGCATATTTTACCTGATTCCATCCAATATCCCACTAAAACAACGCTAAACTCTTAAGTCACTGGTTTTCTCAAAGCAAAATGGCGTCAAACTTTCGAAAATAATATTAAAAAAAACCTTGACGCCACGATCTGTCTGGGCTGCAACTTTGTCTGTTTGTATTGTCAGACAAAGAAATCGTTGTCAAATTAAAATGCATGTTCAAATATTTGAATCTCATGATTTGAACATTGATTTATATTTATTTGACAGTGGCTTCAAACTGCTTACGTAATGAAGCTGCTTTTTGGATTCGTATTCGTTTTAAGAACATTTTTAATTTTTAAAAAAAACTGTTTTTACATTCGTTGCAAGAGTGGAACTTGTTGAATCATTTCTTTAAGGATCTACAGTTAAACAGACATATCCAGCATTCTAAGAAAAGAAAACAATAATAATCTGGAATGTATACATATATATATACTAATGACAAAAAATTAAGAATATTTTGATTGTGTTGGTAAATTTACCAGAATATCATTTTTTATAAAATTATCTAATGCTCATTAAAAGTATTGTTATTCTACTATCCAAAAGTCAGTAATATTGAACTCTACAAATTCTGATGACGTAATAGGGACGTGAGAACTGTACCTACTAAACACTTTCGAAAACCAAAATGTTGATTTTATCCAAAATTCGGGGATGATTTTGCTAACTGTCTGTCAATGTTTGTAGATAACCAACCATGCTAAATCACACCGGCATAGCTGTATGGTTCTGCCAATTTCGAATGGGTTTAAATAATGACAAATTTATGCCCTTTGAGGCTAGGCTTAATGCAGAATAATGGCTAGAATCCTTTTTCCTGGAACTTATCATCTGTAAATGCCACAACGATTATTCTCACATCACCGAGCAATATTTTGCAGCAAATGAGGACAGATTAAACAGTCAAATAACAAAATTATTGCATGAATTGCATGTCACTAAAATATTTCGTGACCAAAATGTGTACATTTTTGCTTTCGAAATGCTCCTTACCAGATCGTCTGACATGTCGAACTTTGCTGTAACAACTTAGAGGGAACATTGGTCTAAAATGTCTGAAAAAATTTGCCCTTTTCTATCCGTTGTTTGTACACAGCATCGAAGTTTGACATTTTGCATATTGAGAGTTGACCCCAAAAATCCGTTCTTTTGAGTCAATGAATATGTTTCGTTATACCAAATTTTCGGTTTTCGACTCCAAATATGTATGGAAGACTAATGTAAAAAGCATTTTATGTTACACCATCAGAATCTATCATTTTTAGTCATTACTTTTTGTCAATGGTATATATATTTAATCAAATTCATAACCCACCCTGGTCATTAAACAAAAAACGAAGACCTTTACAACAAATAAAAGGCAGAGAAAACGTCACAAGTTAATATGGCATTAGATCCCAGAGATGTTTAACTCGTGTCAGTGCAGCGGTTTCCTAACTCCATAAAAGCAGCATCGCAGAAACAAAACTGGACCACAATCGATACCCGTTTTTTAACCATAAACCTTTACTTTGGTACGAAATCATGTAAATTATCTAGTTATGCATCTGCAAAGTTTATAGTTGAACGTTCATAGGTTCAGGAGGAGATCCAGTTAAATGAAAATACATGTATACATTATTTGGCATTGGTTCACACAAAAGGTCTACATCAGTGACATTTACATCTGCAAAAGTTGTTACGTCAAATGGTTAAGGAGGAGGCGTAATTAAACGAAAATATAGTACATGTATATGACCATTGACCTTGAAGTCAACTTCACGTAAAAAGACCACCCAGTACCCTCTACATAATGTGACATATGTACCTATTTTGAGGTTGCTACGTCCAACAGCTTACGTGTAAGAGGAGGTGCATTCGTAAGAAACGTGACGAAAGCACGGATGGATGGACGGATACATGTAACTGGCCGAATTTGGTAAGTTATTGGTATATGTTTTTTTCTTATAGAAAAAGCGGATATAATATGACAAATCGATTAATTCTCATTGTTAGCGATAGCTGAAGGACACACGTTGGGTCCATCCAATGTCATGTGATAACCATAATCTTTCACACGTGACTAGATATTACAAATTCTTTGATTGATATCTGTGAAGAGTTAGTACCAATTCTTCACATCTTAGACAAATCGAACCAGTCCTTCGCAGATAGCACGAATACATAGTAAATCTTCAAAGTTAAAAATGAGAAAGATGTGGAATTTGAGCACAGATGTTAGACCCCTAAAATTATCGAAATTGACCATACGCAAATTTCACATTTTCCAAAATCGACGTTTTGGTACCAATTCTTCACGCGGTGTGAAATTTGCGAAATGTGAAATTTGCGGTTCAACAAAGCTAATGCAAGTTTGTGCATACCATGCGTGCGTGTGCATACACGCGTATGTGTATGTGGATCAACTATGTGGAATGTGCGTCTGACTGGCGAACAGCCTACATGTATCACAGGTGCGCTCTTCAAGTCCAGCACCATTCTAACGTTGAAATTTATCATGAAATATTTTTAAGCATCTATGTCTGCAACTGCTGTACGTAAAAATGAAAATAAAAATAATTTTGAACATCAAAATTATTCCTGTGATGAATACATGTATAATAGGCATATATGACCATTAAAATGAGATTGGATGAACCTGGTGTGATTTCAGTGAGCTCTCAAGTATTTACGACAATAGTTATTGATTCAACAAATTTATATCCCAATGATCAGGCAAATTATGAAGGGCTGTGAGTCATACGACGAGAAGTTCCGACTTGGAAATCCGAAATTACATAAGAAACAATAAACGTTTAATGTTGCTAACTGCAACAACTTCTGGGGGTACACATGAGCGGTAAAAAAGCTCAAAATTGCCTGCTGGATCATGACGTGGTCGTCGCCATATTGAAACTCAGTCTAAGTAATAGTTATACATGTACCATGGGTTGTCCGCCTTTACGTGGAGATAATCCACGAGCTTTAGCGAGTGGATTATCTTACGTACAGGCGGACAAACATGGTATAACTATTTTATACCACCTACATCAGTGTAGACCTTGCACATTACGAGATATTTCATGCTAAAGTTGGTAAAGGTGGTATAATCATGCTTTCTTTTGGGGCCTAGATTACAAATCAGAGCACATTCGTAGTAGTTAGACAACAGTCTGGTACGAGTATGTGAGATAGAGATAAAATTATCTCACATGGGTAAAAACAACGGAAATCCCGTTCTGGTGTGAGAGATAAGCTTATATTTGTGATACTTCTACAATTGTTAACAGTATAGACATGTGCAGTTGCTAAATCTACAGACAACATAATGGGGGAACACAAACTAATAGATTCAGACAGTTAGCTAGGTGGATAAAACTTCATTTTATAACTTATTGATTGCATCGTTAGATGTATTTATGGAATTGCTTGCAAAGCTGGTAGAAACTTGGTTGGGTCACTAATACTGTAAATTTGAAAACTTTCGCGAGGATTTTATTTTCGCTTCACATACTTCGCATATGAGAAGTTTCGTGAAAATGCTATCCTCGCTTATATGGCGAAATCAATCTGACGACTACTATTTTAGGTAAATCATACCCTAGTCGCCAAATTGTCCGGTTGCATGTATGTCTTTTAACGCTATTCGCGAAAATAAATTCTCGCGAAAATTTTCAGATTTACAGTCATTTTTAAATTCAGCAGGTGTTTGTATTTTATCACCTCAAATACTGCCCAAAAATGTGATAGTAACCATTTTACCAGTACTATTTCCCTTCATATACGAGCCTATTCGTAGCATCTTGAAAATGGACGAGTACATGTATATGATTGCGCCTTAGATATGGCAAAATTATGTACACAGTCTGGTAAATGTATACGTCGATTTGCTGGTATTTACGCGTATTGCCGGTACTTCATAGACCGAAAGTGGAAGATATTGGTGTTAATACTATATATAAAAGCATGCGAAATGCCTAAAGGACTATAGAATTAGATCATTTTTAAGTATTTGGCATGCACATGGCGATTTATGTAAGCATTTAGGAATAGATTCGAGTACCGATCTGGATGATCGGTACTCGAATCTATTCCTAAATGCTTACATAAATCGCCGTGCACATACTGAATACTTAAACATGATTGAAGTCTATAGTCCTTTAGGCATATGGCATGCTTTTCTATACAGTATTAACACCAATATCTACCACTTCCGGTCTATGAAGTACCGGCAATACGCGTAAATACAATGAACCAGCAAATCAACGTATACATTTACCAGTGAGATGTAAGTCCTGGTGATAAAGTTTGATAAAACTTCGTCTATATTTCTCCACAGTTAGCAGTTTTACGTAACTGGGTCTTAATGTTGTTGTTTTTGTTGCTGTTGTCTGTTTTTTGGGGGCGTGGGGGAGGGGGGTGATAATACATCGTTCAAGGCGGTTGCTGTTCGTTCCAAGGCATTGGTCCGCCAATTGTTGGCTCAGTTTTTGTAGTTGTTTTGTGCCTTATAAAGAAGTACCATAGAGCTTGTTTTGATGTTATTTTTGTTTTGTTTTTTCTTGTGAGGAGGGGGAGAGGGTTACTCTTTTTAGCTTTTATATTAAAGTTAATTAAGTTATAGAGGTGTCATTGCCCTTTGATTGCCAAATTACCAATGAGTTATTCTGTCCTATGCCATAACTGTGTAAGTAATGTAATTTCATGAAACACTTGATAATGGTGTGGTTATGCACATGAAGTTTCATCTGGATGCAATCTTTTTATAGAGGAGTTATTGCCCTTTGATTTCCTACAATTTAATGATTTTTCCGTCCTCAGTCAATGAATGGATTTTCATGAAACTGATACTGAGTATATACATGTATGACCATGGTGTAGTTATGCACCTGACGTTTTGTCAGGATATCCTTAATAACCGAGGAGGTAATGTCCTTTAATTTCTTAAAGAGACAGATATTTGAGCAATAATACTGGTACCACTCATTATGACTCTCTCCAGGGGTCATACTGGGCAGATCAAAAGGACAGTCCTAATGAGGTGATTATCACTTCCCTACAAGGGCAATAAAGTGGTCCAATGAAGGGATTAGGCAATTTATGATAAAATATTGATCTTTATCCTAGTGAAAGAAATTGTGTTGTATACAGGTAATTCCCCACTTGAGACCCCTTTAATTTTGTAAGATATTGAAACCCTTATCAGTTAATCCTTTAATGATCTCTATTGGACAGCGATATATGCCTTTAAATATATATAAAAAAAATATTACTCAGCCATAACTATGTAAGCACTGTATAACATTTCATTAAACTTATTCTGAGTATATATAACCATAGTATGGTAATGCAGGTTAAGGTTTGTCAGAATATCCTAAGTAACAGAGGAGTTATTGCCCCTTTGATCTTCTAAATGTCAATGATTGTTTGCGTCCTCAGCCATAACTTAGTAAGCAATAGATGAAGTTCCATGTACCTTAAACTTAGTATAAATGAACATGGAGTGGTAATGCGGATGATGTTTCTGTAAGATTTCCTAATTAACAGAGGAGTTATTGTCCTTTGGTTTTCAAAATATCAGTGATTTTTTCTGTCTTCAGTCATAAAGTAGCAAGCAAAAGAAAGGAATTTCATGAAATTAATACTGAGTACCGTATATATGGCCATAATGTGATGTTGCACGTAAAGTCTCATGAGGATGTCACCAGGTGTAGAGTGGTTATTCCCCTTTGATCTTCCAAATATCAATGAAGTTGTCTATTCAGAGCCGATGGAACCTTTATTGGATAAATATGGCAATGGTGTGATAATTCGCATTAGGTTTGGTCAGGATGTCTGAGGAAGTCATCAGTTGTTGAGGATATATTACCTTTTGGTCGCTATAATAGCATTTTTTTCATTCAGAACTTATCAACCAGTAGATGTCATTTCATGCAATAATATATTTGGCAATGGCATAGTGATGCACATCGAAGTTTGTCCCATTCGTTTCAGATTCAAGAGTTATTGCCCTTTGATTACCTAGATTTCAATAAATTAGTTCCTACAGAACCATTACTTTGTAAGGAATAGATGGACTTTCATGAATCTTAACTGAACATAGGTTGGGGCGATGCATATGAATATCCACTAGAATGTCCTTAGATAAACAGGAGTTATTGCTCTTTGATTTCCTTAATTTTAATGACAAAAGTATTGCATAATTTCAGCGGGGGTTATCAATTCGTTGTCGAATTTGCTTGATGAATATATATTTCGCTGGCGGGCCGATGGTGGCCCGACACTGTTTACTTGTGGGGTTCTAGGACAAATCAGAAATAACGATTACCGTCTTTATGAGATGGCTCTGATTTGCAGAGGACTAAATGGGTCATTAGCGATGGTTATTTCTGTCTGTTACATGGGACATTCATTAGTTCAGTGACATTTCGATGTGGCGATCCATTAGTACTGTAGTCTTCCAATGTCAGAACACAAACAAAGATGTGATTTCTCATGCGCGGATCCAGAGGGGGGCAGGGGGTCCGGACCCCCATCCCTGAAAAATCACAAGAATATAGGGTTCTTTAGCAATACTGATCCGGATCCCCTGATAAAAACACCATGCTACTAAGGCAGCATTCAATGTTGGGTCATTATCGGCCCGCCAGCGAAACGCCATTTCGCTGGCGGACCGATGAATGCCAATTTTAGTGCTATTTGAATCCTCTTTCCCGTATAAAAAATGTTGTCAGAGTTGGATCCCCTCTAACAAAACGTTCTGGATCCGCGCATGTTGCTAGGGCGGTCGATGCAAGACTTGTCATGAGCATTGCACGTGTTGAATCAGAAAAATGAGTCGGATGGTCTGTGATGCAATTTAAAGTTTCGTTTGGGCAACATACATACCTCCATTTTTGTAGCAGTGAAGTGTATGTCCATACTCAAATAATAGTATAAACCATGAGAAAAAACTAAGAGCAACAGTTGACAGCTGACAACTGATAGAGTTAGGTGTCATGTGCGGATCCAGAGGGGAAACACCCCCGTTCTGGATATTCATACGTACTTAAGGTTTCCATAGGAGTTCTGGTACGGGATCCACTCCCACGACAAACAATTGAAGACCCCCATTCCTCTAAAATAAGTCTATTACCAGACTCCCACCCCACCCCTCCTGGAAAATCATATGTACTACAGTATATACTAATACGTAGGACCCCCTCTCTAACATAAGTTGGTGACTAAAAATAAAACGTTAGGTTTTTCAGTTGGACCGGATGGAGTAAAGGACTAAATTACTTGAAAAATTGCATTTTGGGCGGGGTCCTTAACGCGACACTGTTACTGTCACCAGAAGATAACGATACCTACCCCACCTCCATTCACACACACACACACACACACACACCGAACGCACACATACACACTTTTTAGGGGACATGTTGTTTTTGGTACTGCTTCTGTCAGCGTCGACGTCAGCTTTCTGTTTGCTCTCTTTCTTTCTCTCTCTCTCTCTCTTGAAAGGATTGATGAATTTTGACCAATTTTGCATATATATATATATATATATATATATATATATATATATATATATATATATATATATACCATCTGGTAGGAGGAGAACTGATTAGGAATTTGGTGACCTTGACCATATTTTGAAGGTCACCAGATATAAAAGGTTGAAGCATTCCTTGATCTGTAAACACTGTTATATTTGTGTCCACTCCTAATAAAAACGCAAGCTTAAAGCTGAAAAACTGTAACATCAGCCATATTACATGTACCACCCGGACCCAGATGGGGGCAGGAGGTCCGGAAATCCTCCCCCTGAAAAATCACAAAATATAGGGTTTCTTAGCAATACTCGTCCTAATCACCTGAATAATCACCAAAAAAACATGCCAGCATTCAATGTTGGACCATCATCGGCACGCCAGCGAAACGCCATTTAAATGGCGTTTCGCTGACTTGCTTATAGTGTTATGTGGATCCTTCCTCCCCTCATCAGCTAAAAAAGGTTGTCAAAGTTGAACCCCTCTGACAATTTTTTCTGTATCCGCGCACGCCTTACAACACCTGAAAGCAGTATTCTGCCTTCTCTAAGAGCTCCAGGCGTCGTATGTAATTGTACTTTCGTGATCCATCTTCATGGGAAACAATTACGACATATTTCACTTCAACTGAAAGAGTGGGCGTCTCGTTGGTGGCGTAGTAATTCTTCTTTACTACTTTGATACTGCTAATTGTAATCATTGTTTAAGACAAACACAGACGACACGTATCGGCATGCCGTGACGCCATCGCATTCAAGCTTATTAGTTTAAGTAAGAAAGAGGGAAAAGATCAAAAATCGATACAAACAAGTACCACACCTGACACAGGACACCACACGGAAAAGTGACAAACACACAATTAGACATCACGAACGAGAGCCAAGAGGTCAGCCCTTTCCCAGCAGGTGACCATAAGGCATCAATAAACAGGCGTGTGCGAAAGCATAACAAACACAAGACATAATTAACATAAATAATCCACAAAAGAAGCACCGCCTTGGAACGGTCAGTAAAAAGTATTTTACTGGAGGGCTTAAACCCGATTATCAGCGCGCAAACCTCACCCTTAGTTCAGATGTGGATCAAGACACATAGATGTTTGGGTTACTCAAAAATTGTTGAGTTTTGAAAATTCTTCATTCCATATGATGGTCAAGACTCATCATGGGGGGATTCAGAGAGTGCAACAGGGGGTCCGGACCACCTCCACCACACCCCTGGAAATTCACAAGTGGCTTTATGTTTCCATCAAACTTCTGATACAGACCCCTGAAAGCTTTTCGACGAATTAAGTCAGCACGTTCCTCTGAGAAGTTTGTTCATAACAAAAGAAAACGTTGTGAGGACTACCCCTGACAAAACGAAATCTTCTGGATCGCGCATGTTAACCATTCCTTATAACAATGAACAACTTACTAAAGACAGTAAACATATAATCCAAGGTCAGGTAGTCTTTAGAGTATTTTAATGGCGGATAATTGTCAAAACCCCTCGATTTATGTGAGTCTTTCTTTGAAATTTCTTTTAATACTGATCAGATTGGCATGGGGTTTGATAGAGATACCCAGGAACAATTAGAGCAACATGTCCATCTTAGCGATTTTCAGACTAAGATCCGATTAAAAAGTTATTGACGAGCAACCAAATTGTTTGGTTGCTCGTCAATTACTTTTTAACCAGATCTTTGTCCGAAAGTAGCATACAAAAGGCATGCTCCTGTCATTTTTCCAGGGTATTTGTTTCAAACCCCATGCAAATCTGACAAGTATTAATGGGAATATCAAAGAAAGTCTTACCTGAATCGACAGGATTTTTCAATGGTATCGGCCATTGTTGTTGTTTTGAAGTCACGTGATTCTCCATCGTGAATTAAGTTCTGGCAAAGAGAGCCAGACAAAAGCTGAATAATGTGAATGAAAATTATGCCGTTGCTTCGAATGAAGTATAGATATTATATACAATGAATCATCTCTGCCATATTTGGATTGCAAAAATAGAAAGAACTATGTTGCGTCAATTCAAGTCAGATATTAATAAATGATGGTATTGTTGATCAAATTTAGAGGAAAGTTATCTGATGTAATATTAAGATATTGTGATATGTTTCTCTTAGACTAATTCATCTTCTAAGAAATTTAGCGCTTTGACAGCATGCTCCACATAATGACTTTTTGAATATGCCAATAAAGTATACATTTGTACTCTAGGCCCCTTGAAGGCTGTCGCTGCTGTATATTATATGTTTGATTGATTTGATTCTTTACGTCCCATCTTTCAGTTATGTAGAGACGGGCCTTCCTGGGTTGAACCAGTACTAAGCTAGGATTAATGTGTCTTACTCAAAGACACAACGCAGTGACGCCGGTGAGGCTCGAACCCGCGACCCCTCGGTCTCGAGTCAAGCACTCTACCACTGAGCCACTGCGCTCCCGTATATTATATGTACATGGTGATTATTTTGATCTGATTTTTTTGGTTTCTTAGCCCTGCCTTCTTATTTGTTTGTTTTTGGTTGTTGGTGTTGGTTTTTCTATTCCATCCTCACACAAAGAATGTAGTCGTTTTCTTGCTGACCGTTAAATACTGCATTTTCATATTTAAAAAAGTGGGCCTCCAGTAGTTTCTGAATACACTGTGATGCGACATAGCTTGGGTTAAAACAGCGAAAACCCCGATCCGGTGTGCTTGAAATTTCCTTTCCATATTCACTTGTTATGTTTCATAGTGATACCCTGAAACTCATTCTCCCTTTTCAGCTTCTGTTGACTTTCTGAAGGTCGTAAAATGTTGTTCAAAAGATAAAAATAAAATATTCTTATACAGTATAACAAGCTAAGTAGTACCACACTTACTGCATTATTATATTAAGTCGCTTGAACTGTGAACAATGATTAACAAGCGAAGCAGCATACACACTATCTTCAAATTGATTGTGATAAGTGATCATTACAGAGATAAAATTGAACGCAGCACGCAGTTCTTAGAGCACGGTTCATAAGCTTCAATGTGCCTATTTAAGTCTAGACCAGCAAGATCAGGCGACAGGTCCAACTCTAAGTTACAGGGATTAAAGTGAACCTAGCACCTAGTTCTTAGAGCAAAGGTCATAAGCTTCCGTTTGCCCCAGCAAGAACAGGCGACTGGTAAAGCTAATTTCCAAGGTGGTGTTTTCTTTTTTTGATCATTTACGTTATTCCTGTCTTGTGTATCCTGGGTCAGGTGTGGTACTTGATTGTATCGAATCCTGATCTTTGCACCCTTACTTACTTTGTTATGCTTTCGCACGCGTCTGTTTATTGATGCCTTGTGGTCACCTGCTGGGAAAGGGCTGACCTTTTGGCTCTCGTTTGTGATGTCTAATTGTGTGTTTGTCACCTTTCCTTGTGGTATCCTGAGACAGGTGTGGTACTTGATTGTATCGATTTCTGATCTTTGCCCTTTTTCTTACTTTTACAAATATGCATAAAGTCATGATTTATCAGGCCCCTAGGCTGTATGCGTAATCAGAATTATATTTGCTTATTTTACAACCTAAACATATGCTAAGGATGCTCAAAAGAACCGTCTCAATGAGACGGTTCTTTTGAGCATCCAAAACATATGTTAAAATATTTACAATGTTACGCTCAAAAATTTTGTTACATTGTAGTTCTAAAGGTCTCATTGTTGGTCTGAGCCGTCATCAACTTCAACAGTCAATTATTTCTCCATTTCTCGTCGATGCGGTAAAAAGCAATTGCTCATTAAAAGTGGCATCGATACCCCTGATTTGAAACTGCAGACATCTAACTGTTTTCTTTGCTTTCCCGGTGTCTTGTTTAATGCATCAGTCATTTGAATCCACGCCCCACCTCCGGGGATAGCCGTGGAATAGCCGGGCTAAGATGCAGGACGAATACTACTTGATTGTCCCGCAGTGCAGGGGAAGTGCCGGGGTTATAACATTGGGACACTTACCACGGTGAGATTTTCTGTTGTGTAGGGCGGGGCTAAGAGCAGGGTTCTTACCATCAGCTTGTTCCCACAGGACGGGGCTTATATACAAATGACTGGTGCAGCATTATTGTTATTTTCCTGTGGCTCTTCCACACGGATTGGCTCCAGTGTGTGATTGTTATATTTCCTGATCTTACTCACTTGCTTTTCTGTTACTTTTCTGTTCTTCTTTTTGATTTTGTTTCTTTCGTTATGTATTTGATTTAGAGTTAAGTTACTCAGTATATGCCTAACATTATCTCCTCGAGATGATTTTAAAAAATAATAAGAATTCAGTAATCAAGTATTTCACTTATTTACTGCACAGTTGGACACGTCATGTTCAACATGTGTTCAACTATGCACTCAGTGAGTATAGCACTCGCTGCTTTGAAATAGATCAAATGCGAGTTCAACAATGCGAGAGCTCGCGGGCTCTCATTGTTCTGGTACCTATTATTCGTAATTTGTAAACCTGACATCATGAAAGTGCTCGCATTGTTGAACTCGCCTCAGGAATCAATACAATTAAGTACTATATTTGACTCGATACATCATATGAGAAAGTGACAAAAACACAAGAAAACACAACACACATGAAAGCCAAGAGCTTAGCCCTTTCCCAGCAGGTGAAAACGAGGCTACACGGAACAATAAGACAGCATAAAAAGACACACATGAATCATAAATAACAAAAATGATCTACAAAGAAGCACCGCCTTAGAGCCATAAGCAAAGTAAAATCTCTGGTTGGCCTAAACATGTTTAATGGTACCATTCTCAACCGGACCTTGACACAAACAGTACCATTCAAGGTATTCCTTACAGCTAGTTAACTAGAAGTCGACTAGGAGAAGACTAAGTTTATACATCTAAGTGAACCACAGACAAACATGGAGATAACCATACTCCATTGTTTTAATTAACCATAGTTATAGAGGATCTTACATGAGTGCTAATGTTGTATTGAATTAATTAAACGAGTTGGGGAAAAGAGATAAAATGCGAGGCTTGCCGAGCATTTTATCTTTTTTGCGCAACGAGTTTAATAAATTCAATAACACAAAAGCACGAATGTTAGATTCTATTTATCATATGACATTGAGATTACTTTAAAATTTAATTTCTGCCGTAAAAACGTTATAAATTTGTCATTATGTACGCAACGTTGTTATGGACGCCATAACGTTTCCCGAAAATCGATAAACCACAAGTGGTTTACAGATTTTATTGCATGACATTATTTCACTCCCAGGCGCGACGTCATGTGATAAAACTAAGCAATTGACTGGAAGCATACAAATAGGTTACCTGTTAACAAGAGGTCTAAAGAATAGAGTAAATGGAGCTGTAAATGTTTCACGCATGAAATATCTCAATCTTATCTATATGAGCTAGCCTTAGATCATCAATTTTCTACCTCTCTAGTCACATTTATCACCAAATTAGATTTGTCTGAAGATAAGACTGTTACAATCATTTCCGGAACTAAGATTGAAAAACTCTATAAACGGTGCACATTAGATTGCTTATTCTATCTTATTATGCTATATTTGTATAACAGGATTATGTTATATAACATATGTCTAACTCAACTGGCTCTAGATAACAAAATATTTAGAGTAGTTTATTTATCATAAAAGTATCATTAAGTATTAGTTCCAGGGGTGTTAACCTTTGTCAGAGGGCAGATATCAGAACCATATCATTTTATGTATTTTGAAAGAAATTGTGTACGTCTGGACCTCCCCCTCCTGGAGGAAAATTACAAATGGCTATATACTAGGTTTCCTTAGAAACTCTGGTACGGACCCCCGTCGGGTCAAATTTCATTTCAATGGAGGTCCATAAGGCCCCCTGTGCAATACGTTGATTTCTCGCACACCAGATTAGGATTTCCGTTGTTTTACCCATGTGAGACAACTCTATGTCACATATCCGTACCAGCCCGTTGGAAAGATAGAAAACGAACAGCCGTACGTCAATCCGTGACGTCATTGTGATATTAAAATGACGACGCCATGCCGCATCTCAGCAAAGTAATGATATTCTGGAAATGTTTTCATGTTTGTCAAATATGAAATAAACTTTTAAAATTTAGTGGTGAGCAAGAAAAAGAATCAATTATTCGTGTGAGGTGGGATAGAAAAAATTGTCCAAAGGATCACACCCATTGGCATAACAAGGTTTGCCGAGTGAATATGTCCCTCGCGATCACCGATTGTCATCATCTGGCAAGCCTCGCGATGGAAATGGGTGATCTTTGGGACAGATTTTTCTATCCCAACCTCACACTCATGATGGATTCTAATAGTAAGGACCCAAAACCCTGAAACAATGAATCAACAACAAAATAACTTCTGCCTTAAAACGGACAGCAGCCAAAGCCACTGGCTGCTTAAATGCATTTTGATAAGGCCCACCATGGCTCAACTTGAGGTTTTCTTTAAGGTCAGATTGTCTTTGAGTCGTGAGCCCTTTTATTGTTTCATCATAGTATGTTCATTTATCTAGATAGTTTCGATGTGCTGATACAGTGCATTAGTTAGGCAAAGTAAGAAAGACATTAAGGAGCAGGAATCGATATAATCAAGTACCACACCTGTCCCAGGATACCGAATGGGAAAGTAACAAAATCACAATAAACATCACAAAAAAGAGTCAAGAGGTCAGCCATTTCCCTTCAGGTGACCACAAGGCAGCAATTAACAGACGTGAAAGTATTACAAACACAAAACATAACTAATACAAATGATTCACAAAAGAAGCCTCCATGCGATATTGTCAGAATTAATTTGGGATCTAAAACGTGGATTTCCTAATAAGGCTATAATACTAATTTTAAAGCTAATTCTTGCTAACGATCAATAGTTTTAAAATGAATTTGACTATTTTTATCGAACAAATTGCTCCCTTTGTCGGGTATAGTGGATTTATCAAATAACAGCACAAATTAATCTTAAAACAAGTTCTGTCGCATTGGCACTACCTCGAGACGTTCCTGGTGTGGTGCTGGAACAGATATATTTGAGAATTTTAAAGTCGCTCCAGAGAGTATCTGCCGTAGAAAAGCAAATAAATACTCAAAGAGTCTAGCAAATAATATGTAAAACTAACACCAAATGTGAAATAGAAAATGCAAAGCCAAAATGACTTTAAAATAATGTGCCAGTATTCGTCAAAAGGTAAAATATGGCATGCGCAACCATCGAATGCTGACCAGTCTGCGCACCCACAGGATGATCAGTCATCGATGGGCGCTCTATGGGTAGACAAGGCTCCAACTTTCCTTCGTTGGAAAACTGAGACTATGTCCAGACTGTGCGGATGCGTAGACTGATATAGATCTGTATTCGCTGTATGCAGACTCCAACTTGTATATTATGCTGAATACGATTACCGGCTCGATCAATTGTTTCTTTCCGTTCCATTACCTTTGCATTTACATCACGTCGCTTCTGCTATTTCAGAATTAGTAGACAATAGATTATTTTGTTCAATCACAAAAACATGTAAAATTAGAAGCGTGCAACAGCAATAAATGTACAAAAAATGAAACCTGTGCACTTTAGCACATAATCATATTTTATACATTTAATACGATATGACATCATGATGGTATCATAAAGTCCCTTCTGGCTTTTCAGATATTGTAGACAATAGGACCATTTGTTACAATCACAAAAAGCACAAAATAGGCTCTCTTAAAGATGTGCAAGAACATAAATCCTCCCTTTTTTCGCACATGTTGCATATGTTGTACATTTCGTGCGCCTGTGACATTATGATTACTCTCTACAATTGTCTTCAGTTTGAGCAGTTTACAGTAAAGTCTGTATTAACCGGCCACTCTTTAATATATAAAACAAAGGTCGTATAGACAAGTGGTAGCTTAATGAAGGTCGAAAGTATTGCAGAATGCTCTCTTGGAGCATTTTACAATACGTTTGACCTGCATTAAGTAATAATGAGTCTTGAAAATCAATTTTTTTATATTCTTTTTGAGTGACCTCTTATGGCAGGTTTTACTGTATTTCAAAATCATGTATTCTGCTCATTCTTGAAAGAGGTGTTAGGTAGAGTCCATTTGGATTTCCCCTACATAATTGTATTATGTGTGTTAGTTAGCCTACATTATACACTGAAATGATGTAATAAGTGGCCAACTTATATTTTTGGCGCCTGTCCAGAAAATAAAAATCGCACTTACAAACTTATAATTTTATGAAAAAATCCATGGCTTTGTTGAGAATCTGCAAAATATCTCATTTCAAAATGACAGGTAGATCTTGCACAGACAAAGTCCGAGAAAAGGTACCCTCATTCCAAAAAGTCACACTTTAAGTGTGATATAAAATATTGCTCAGATGTGTTATCCATTTATATCTTAATTAGTTTGAAGTTGTTAATAACACCTAATATATAAGATGAAAAAGAATCAAAAGTTTTGTGACAATTGAACTCATCGGTTTTCTTCTACGTTAACATGGAGAGAGCCACTATCACAGCTTAGTCAATGAGTTTTAGCTTTACCCATGCAATTGACATACAAACTTTGCATTGCTCTGTACACTTTATTATCTGAGGCAGGGCATTTCAGCAATTATTTATTATGAATAGGCGTCACTGTTCTATTCAAAGACATTAAAACATATTTAACATGTGTCATTTAAATGACCTTCAAAGTTTCACTTTAAAACCGGAAGTGGACACCAATCTTGAAAAAATACCGTTAAACAATGGGTTAATCAAGCTGTATTGTGTATGTAACATGGTCAAATTAACTAAAAACACATGCAACGATTTTAGTATGTGCAGATGATGGTTTACGAAAATATCAGAAAATGCAGAAAATGAAATTAAAAAACAATCGGTCATAAGCAAAAAATTCAAGTGTTTGGTGTTTTTCAAGTCAGCTAAACGGGTGTGTAGTCACCTGAACAGAAACTCGATAAAGTAAACGTGAGTTATCTAATAATGTCTTCTTTAGGAAACTGACTATTACAATGGGTGTTCTATGAAATATGTGCATCATTTACAGCCAAAATACTTTAATAATACCCGCAAACAATCACTCGCCCTTTCTAAATGTCATATTTGTCACATAAGGCAAAAATGATGCCGAAATTTGCAACTGTTTAACGCTATACTGTTAAATTGAAAAGAAAACCACATCTTTTTCACAAAATTAGTTCAAATGATTATTTTAGGCATCAAATATCATACAGTATAAAGTTCTTCATCCTTAAAATGATTTTACTCCTACTTGCGATTTTGTGAAAAAATAAAGTTTTACACTAAACTGTATGAATGACATAGCATACTCTATTATGTATTTTACGTTTTTGTCCAATATATTTAAATAACTGCTTTCTAAATGTTAATATATATATCATTAAATAATGCTTAATTTACACTGGTAAGCAGCTGTTAGTGGCATCAAAGAATTATATTTAAGAAATGATTTCGAATTTTGGAATGTTCATGGACTCATGAAAACTTCGGGTCTCTTTCAGAGTAATTCACGTTAACGTTGCGAGAGACCCGAAGTATTCATGATTCCATGAACATTCCATAAATTGAATTTACTGCTTATATTTATCATTTTACCTGCAACATGACCATGTTCTGAAAAAGTTCACACCTGACCTATTGACCCCAATCTCTAGGGTCGTTGGTCTGCAGGGAAAATATTTGCTACCATTGTGCTGCATTTCTTGATTCCCTATAATTAGATGTGCAACATAACCATGTTCTTAAAAGTTTGAATTTTGAACTATTGATCCCATCACCAGGGTCAATGGCGGTGGTGGGTCTGCGGGAAAATATTTGCCACCATGTTGCTGCATTTGTGATTCACTTTAATTTAATATGCAACATGCCATTGTTCTGAAAAAATATTTTTTTACCTTTTAACCCCTAGGGTAAGGGGGGGGGGGGTGTATGCAGGCAAAATATTTGCTACCATGTTGCTACATTTCGTGATTCACTTTAATTTGATATGCAACATGGCTATGTTATGAAAAAGGGAATTTTGACGTTTTGACCCAACCCCAGGGTCAGGAGGGTGGCGGTCTGCAGGCAAAATATTTGCGACCATGTTGCTGCATTCGTGATCCCCTTTAATTTGATACGCAACATCAGTATGTTCTGAAAAAGTTGAAATTGATCTGTTGACCCAATCCCCAGGATCGGGTAGGGGAGGAGGTAGGAGGATGTCTATGGATAAAATGTTTGCTACCGTTTTGCTGCATTTCTTGATTCCCTTTAATTTGATGTGCAACTTGACCATGTTCTGAAAAAAATGAATTTGAACGTTTGACCCCATCTCCTAGGGTCGTGGGGGAGGGGGTGGTCTGCGAGCAAAATATTTGCTACCAAGTTGCTGCATTTCGTGATTCCCTTAAATGAATATGCAACATGAAAATGTTCTCAAAAAGTTTGACCCATCCCCAGGGTGGGGGGAGGGGCTCTGAGGACAAAATATTTGCAATCATGTTGCTGCATTCGTGACTCCCTTTAGTTTGATATGCAACATGATCATGTTCTGAAAAAGGAGTTTTGACCATAGACCCCACCCAAGGGATGGAGGGTGTGTGAAAAGACAGAATATGTACTTGCGTCATTCCCTTTAATTTAACTTGCAACATGACCATGTTCTGAAAAAGTTCACTTCTTACCTATTGGTACTTATCCCTAGGCTCGGGGTCTGAAGGCAGAATATTTGCGATCATGATGCTGCATTCGTGGTTCCCTTTAATTTGATAAGCAACAGGACGATGTTCTGAAAATAGAATTTTGACCTTTTGACCCCCAGGGTCAATTAGGGTGGTCTGTGGGCAACAAAATCGCTACCATATGCAACATGACTATGTTCTGAAAAAGTTGAAATTTGACCTGTTGACCCCTTCTCCAGGGTCGGGGAGGGGTTGGGGTTAGTAGGCAAAAATGTTTCTACCATGCTGCTGCATTTGTGATTCCCTTAGCTTGGTATGCTCATGACTATGTTCTGAAAACGTTGAAGTTTGACCTACTGACCCCTTCCCGAGTGTCGAGGGGGTCTTAGGGCAAAATATTTGCTACCATGCTGCTGTATTTTTGATTCCCAATATGACTATGTTCTGAAAAAGTTGAATTTTGACCTTTTGACCACCGGGTCAGGGGGGTCTGCGGGCAAATTATTTGCTACCATGTTGCTGCATTTCGTGATTTCGTTTAATTTCATATGCAACATAACTATGTTCTGAACAAGTTGAATTTTGACCTACTGACCTCACCCCAGGGTCGGGAGGGGATACGGGTTTGCGAGTAAAATATTTGCTACCATGCTGCTGCATTCGTGATTCCCTTTAATTTGACAGACGCAACATGACCATGTCCTGAAAAGGTAAATTTTGACCGTTTTACCCCACTCCTTAAGTTGTCAGATAATATAGTTTTGGAGAAATGTGATGGTTATTGCAAACAAAAGCCAATATGACCTTTGCGTTAGCCTAAACCTAAGTAAAAAAAGGCCAAAACTCAGTCAAAAATTTGCGATTAATTGAAATTCGAATTGGACCTGTATTTTATGATGTTTTACAGTTCTGTAAATTTGAAAGAAACAACAAATTGACAATTTAGCCTAAATTTAAATCAAAATGGGCCATAACTCAGTCAAAATTTTGCGGATTACTGTATCCCCTTTATCGAACTTCACCTGTATTTAATGTTGTTTGACCCTTCTGTAAAGTTTAAATAAAATTAATGCATCCCTTCAAGATTTATGAGTCGGAAACCAAAAGTGTGACGCCGTGGACGACAACGACGACGACGACAACGAGGCCGGAGTATGATCTCAATGCGTCGACCTTGCTTCGCAGGCGACACCGTTACAAATACACTATATTGCAACGACTACCAAAGATGACACAAAAAGAGAAAGAAATTCCTCTTATTTCCAATGTGGTCCTTTTGGAAGTGATCCGCAATCATAGTGAGGCAGAAAAAGACTTACAAACTTAGTTAGAAACACAGTCAAATCCAATTACAGCAAAAATTGTCTAAAACGGTCACTCTTGAAAAGACCAAAAATTGGTTTTCAATACCGATTATCGCTTAATGCAGGTCAAAAGTATTGTAGAATGCTCAAAGGGGAGCATTCTGCGATACTTTTGACCTTCATTAAGCTACCATTTCGGCCTCGTCGCAAGAAAACATCTCTTCAGGGTTTCCGACAAAACGAGACTGAAACAAGCCTGCTCAGCTACAGAGACTAGCTAGAAAGTTGATATTTCGCTCATTGCTAGTCTATATATGATACTTTCCAATAAGCGAATGACATAGGCGTTGATCTGACTGCGCGGATGCGCAGGCTGTTCTGCGTCTTAGTTGTTCGCAAACCACCGAAGACAGGTTTTCTCGCGTCGAGGCCCATTGGTCATTAAGACCTTTGTTTTGTCTATTTTTAGTGGTCGTTTAAGACAGGTTATACTGTACAATCTGAAATTCAACATATCACGAAGAGTTGTGTAAATTAAGACATCAAATGAAAAATACCTAATTCAAATCTAAAAAGTGAGATTTAACTGTATTTTTAAAATTCTTAAAATAATGTATTTGTTATATTCTATTCGGTAATTCATTCCATAAAATACATCTGCAATAAACAAAAGACTTCTTACCAAAGTAAGAAAGAAGGCAAAGATCAAGAATCGATACAATCAAGTACCACACCCGACCCAGGACACAACATGGGAAATTGACAAAAACACAAGAAAACATCGCATACAAGAAAGCCAAAAGGTCAGCCCTTTCCAGCAGGTGACCACAAGGCTGAAATGAACAGACAAGACAGCATCAAAGACACGAAACATAAATAACAAAAAGGATCCATAAAAGAAGCACAACCTTGGAACGGTCAGAAAAAATAATGAAGGGTTTAAACTAGTATCATGGTACAAATTTCATCCTTAATTCTGATGTGAATCAAGACAAATAGATGTTTGGTTTGCATGAAAGATCCCTAGCTTGTCGATGTAACATATAGAAAATACAAATTGTGATATAAAAAGGGGATAAAACAAAGATAAGGACTCAACAGTATATATAACTGAATACCGGAGCGAAAGAAAACCAACCGTCAAAACTTTTAACTTTGGGACGAGAAAACTAGACATACTACCTGAACCTTGTGCTGTAAGAGTATACAGAACTAGCTGGAACAAAATGTTCTGTAATATAATCTGGTGAAGTACCCGAATTTATCTTAAAACATGATTAGGTCTGATATACTCTTTTAGAAACCTGCAACCATCCCTTAGCTTTAAAAACATCCTGTCTTATATATGTCATCCATTTTTAAGACAAACCTTACTATTTTGTTTTGTGTTATTTGAAGCTAATTTCTAAATAGTTGCGATAATCCAGGGTACCAAAAAGAACATGCTTAATCGAAATGAAACTGAACCAACGACATGGCAAAAAAGCTTTTTGAAATTTCTGCTTCCTATAACAAAATTTTAGCCTGACATTTGCCTTTTGAATTATTGATTTGACCATGTTTTACCACTGAGACATTGTTCTAAAGTTGCACGTAAGTACTTGACACTTTCCGGTTAAATATCATTATCTTTGCAAGAGATTCTCAAATTTAACTGTGGTTTCAACTTAAGTTTAGAACAAAACACCATAGAATCTGGCTCACCAAGATGCAGGGATACCTTGATGTCAATAAGCTTATCACTAACTGCATTAAGTTCCTTTTTCAACAGCTTCACTATATTTGATTTATGTTTATCCGCCACCAGGATTGCAGAATCATCTGTATACATAAGTAATTTATTGTTGACCACACCAGACACATATATTAAAAATAAAAAGGTCCTAATATAGACCCTTGGGGGACACCACACTTTATTTCAGCACTTGAGGAGAGTGTACATGAGACATCAACAAGTTGCTAAATAAAGATGTGCTTTGATGGTTCCGCTCGAATCTGGTCGACCACCAGATACAAGCGGAACCATCTAACCACTTTTCTATTCAGACCTATGGCCTCCAATTCCACCAGTAAGATGCAGTGATCTACAGTATCGAATGCTTTTTGGAGGTCAAGCATAATAACCTTTATCCATTTGAAACTTTATAAAATCGGTTAAGTGAATCAACAACATGTATCAGTGGAAAAGCAACTTCTAAAACTGAACTGAAATGTGCACAAAAGCTTTTTTGATCCAAGTTAGTTTCAATCTGGTCATACACTACCTTTTCAAGTACCTTTGATACGATGCTTAAAACAGAAACGGGTCGATAATTACCAACTTTTTAAAAGAACACACTTAAACAGATGCACTGTCTCGCATAAAGCTGGGAGTTATACCATCTAGTCTAGTATCTTTATTGGCACTTAAATTGTTGGGGTAATTCAAGGTGTTGACTTCTTAAACCATTGAAAATGTATAAGTATTACGTAAAATACCTTTACGTTGGTAAAAAGTTTGAACAAACTGCTTTCCAAATTTATTGTCACTTTTTAGAATGATGTTGTTGGTAATTTAACACAGCAATTGTTTAATTTGCAGGGAGGCTTCATAACTTATTAAGTGTTTCGTCACAGGGAAATCTAATCGAAACCAAGTTAACTAACTGTGATGAAACAAAGAGGCAGTTTATTTTAAAATCATGCTGTCTGTTCATTCTTGAAGAAAGTGTTAAAATAAAAGTATTCTTTATTCCAAGTGTATAATTGTACTGGAAGCCAAAAATAAAAAACACCAGGAAATGACACGATCATAAGATGGGCCTCGACGTGAAAAAACCTGTCTTCGGAATTTGCAAACAGCAAAGGCGCAGACTGATCAGCGCCTTTGTTATTCGCTTTTTATAAAGTATCATATCGCAACTTGCTACAAGCGAAATTCCAATTTTCTAGTAAGTCTTTGTAGCTGAGCAGACTGATTTTAGTATCGCTTTGTTGGAATAATCGAAGACGGGTTTTGTCGCGACGAGGCCCATTCTATTATATCAAAGACCAAACAACGATACATTGGAACAAAGACAAACAAAGACACCCACCCAAGTTAATCAATAAGATCCCTGGATTGCAAATGTAAGTGAGTATGCTCAGGAAATACCACAATCACACACTGCAGACCAATCCACGGCACTGTGAGAAAAACCACAGAACACTTACAGTCACAAGACATCAGGAAGACAGTTGAAGCAAAGCAGCCAGCCCTCTCTTCCTCGGCAAAATGATTGCAATATTAAAAAAAGGACACAAAGAAATGCATTCCAAAACAAAGATCAAACACAGAACCCCCACAAACAATTGGAGGTACATAAAACAATGAATCAACAACAACATAACCACCGCCTTAGAACGGACAGCAACCCAAGCCACTGGGGGGCTTAAATGCATTTTACTGGAGCCAAATCTTCGCCCTAGATTCTGTTGTTGTCAAAACATAAAACTTGATTAGCTCGAATGGATGCTTCCTTATTAATGCACTGCATCACCACAGAGAAACAATCTATTCAAATTTACACACCATTATGATGAAACAATAAAACGGGCCATGACAAAGGACACAAAGAAATATGAGCCACAACATGAGATTTCCAACAATATGGTATGTGCAGCCAGAAAACGCTCAGACCAGGCCTGCGCATACGCGCAGTCTGATCAGAGTATTCGCTAGTCGCTTGAGTATTCTATGATTGTTAAGCTACTGGCTGAACATCATATGGCGTCTCTAAGCTTAAAAAGTGTCTGCACATACTGGTCTGAGTCTACATATGTCAAAATACTACATTGTTGGAAATCACATGTCGCGACACAAGAACCCAACATGCCGATTGCAGCAACAACAGATATTAAAAAAATAGGGAGCGCAGTGGCTCAGTGGTAGAGCGCTTGACTCGAGACCGAAGGTTCATGGGTTCGAGCCTCACTGACGTCACTGCGTTGTGTCCTTGAGCAAGACACATTAATCCTAGCTTAGTACTGGTTCAACCCAGGAAGACTCGTCCCGACGTAACTGAAAGATTGTTGACCGGGACGTAATGAATCAAATCAAACAAACAAAATCAATAATTGGACCAAACAACAGCAGAATCTTTACCTTAGCAAATGAACATCTACAGTCGACAATAGCGTAGTCTGAACGCTGAAATGTTACCCACGTCAAAAGGAGACTAATGGATCAAACAGTGGTTCTCTTCATTTGCGTCCCTTTTCAAAGTGGGAACTTCTAAACGAAAGAGTTTGCTCTCAGAGGGAGCGGATTCTTTCCTTTAAGAGCAGTTTCGTATTAAATTGAAACTCACTTTTACCGCATTAGGTGATCTCCCTTGAATGTTACTTATTTTTATCACGCACATGCGTAACTGCGCAATGGGAGCTACACAAATGGTCGATCGTGTTTGCACTTTTCTGTGTCAAAACATTTTTGTATAACATTCAGCATTTTTATTGCATCTTCAGTCATTTATTATTCATAAAACTTGAAGAAAGTTTATAGCGGATCATTAGCCGAATCAAGTTGCATTTTACGATATGTAGTCCTCATTTACCAGATAAATATATAAATTTAAAAATATTCAAGTTGACAGACCGCCATTAATGACACAGCGTTTTTCCATAGTTTAATGGAAATTGGAGGATTACATCCTAAACATGAAGATCGATTACGTCTTCTGAAATTTCGTAATTTTATTCGTCAAATGGCGCAATGGCATTTAAGCTTCAAAAAGCAATATATAAGGCTAGGAAAGTATTAGAGCTGAAGAGTATGTTATACAATGAGTCTTCAAAATCCTGTCTAAGGCCAGAATTTTTTTATAAGTTGATTTACGAACCCTCCTACTCTAATTTTCCGAAAGTAGGAAAAAAATAAAATTTAATTTCTATTTTTTTTTATTTTATCCCCCGACTCGAAATACTATTTGTTTGGTTGAAAAAAATAATATTTTTTTTTTGAGGTACTGCCTGTGCATTTTTGAGAGTGACACTGTTAAAAGTGATTGTCCTGTCCAGATTTTTAGGAAAATGATGAAATATATAAAGATTACCTTACTAGTTTTACTGTTTTTCTGGAAATATTAAAGAAAAAAAAAAGAAGAAAAAAGCTCTGAAAAAAAAAACAAAAAAACTCAGAAAATGACCAGTTAACTGGTCATTTTCAGAGCTTTTTTATTTATTTTCTTTCGTCCCCCCGACCCGAAATCTGAAAAAAATTCCCGTAAATCAACTAATAAAAAAATTCTGGCCTAATTAGTTTTGTCTTATCCAAGAAGACAGCTTCTATTCCATTGATTGGTTAATTAGCTCTTTTCAAGGCTAGTACTGCTGATAACCTTTGCATCACGTTTGGACCCATACCAGGCCCGATAAAAAGTCAGGCCTGGTCTGGAGTCAAACTGTTGGACACATTGATGGTGTCCATGAATGACTGTTTTTTTGGGAATGTCAATTTTCCGGCCTCAAGTTTTGATAAACAAAAAAAAAAAAAAAAAACAGAGTAAAATTTCTAAATATTTTCTTACCCATATTATTTGAGACGGTTCATTTGCGTACCCACAACATATACTTTGATTGAGAAAAAAAAATAATTTTCTGTAACACACTTTTAACTAAATGCCTGTTTCGAAAATCCAGCAAAAGACAACAAGTAAGAAAGATGGCAAAAAAACAGGAATCGATACAGTCAAATACCACACCTAACGGGAAAGTGATAAAACACAAGAAAACATCATATACAAGAGAGCCAAGAGGTCAGCCCTTTCCCAGCAGGTGACCACAAGGCTGCTAGGATGAGACAAGACAGTATGACAAACACAAATAACAAAAAGGATCCACAAAAGAAGCACCACCTTGGAACGGTTAGTTAAAACAAGTAGCCCAATGGGCAACGATCGCTCACCAGAGAGCCAGCATAATGTTTAGACACTCCATATTTTAGAATGCTTAAACGCACAATTCTGAATTTGAAACAGTGATCCGGCCTAAATTCAGTTCTTCAGTCCTGCTTACATGTATCTGCAAGTATTAAAAAGATCTGAATTCAAATGGATGAGAAAACCTAGAGAAACAATATTTTTCAGACACTAAAGGGCAGCTAACTCCATAGTCAGTATTGGGATCAGAACGAAATTTAAGCTGTTCTTGGTACCTATAAAAATGGAGAAGATCAAATAAAAAAATGAAGTGCTAGAGTGGCAACAACATTTCTTACATCCAAATCTATGTTGATTATTCCAGACGCTTAAGGGCAGCTAACACCACAGTCCCAAGTGAATGCTGGGCAAAATTCAAACTCCAAGCTTTTATAATTGTCCTCATTACCTGCAAGAATGAAGAAGTTCCAATCTAAAATGAAAGCACTTGAGTGGTCATAACTTTGAATGTATAATGTTAGACGTTCAATGGCAGCTAGCTCTGTAGTAGGTGGTTGAGAGGGGCCAATATTCAAACTCATCACAGCTTTAATGGTTGTCCTTGTTATCTGTAGGAATGAGAAAGATTCATTCTAAAATAAAAGCACTTGTTAGTCATAACATAATATCCCATTGTCTATTGGGATATTTTTAGATGCTCAAGGACAGATAATTCTGCAGTCCTAGGTCTGATCTGGCTGAAATTTAGCTAAAGATGTTATGGTTGTCCTCATTACCTGCAAGAATGACAAAGATCCAATTAAAAATGAAAGCGCATGAGTAGTCATAACAGTATACATCAGTTTTTAAGACGTTTAAGGGCAGCTAACTCCGTAGTCGGGAATGGGACCTGGTCGAAACTCAAAGCCATCCAAGCTTTTATTGTTGTCCTTGTAACCCGCAAGAATGATGAAGAGTCATTCAAAAATGAAAGCGCTAGAGTGGTCACAACATATCTCCCAGTATAAATATATGGGAACTTTTCCAAACGTTCAAAGGCAGCTAACTACACAGACCCTGATCCGATCTTGCCGAATCTAAAACCCATCTAATATTTTATGGCTGTCCTTGTTACCTGCAAGAATGAAGACACTAGAGTGCTCACAACATTAAACATTGATTTTTCAGACACTCAAGGGCAGCTAACTCAGCAGTTGGTGATGGGATCTGGTAGAAATTCAAACAAGTTGTCCTTGTTACCTGCAAGAATTATAAAGATCCATTTAAAATGAAGGCACTAGAGTGCTCACAACATTTCTCCCATTATAAGTCGATGGGAATTTTTCCAGACATTCAAGTGCAGCTAACTCCACTGACCCTGGTCCGATCTCAACGAATGTCAAACCCATCCAACATTTTATAGCTGTCCTTGTTACCTGCAGAAATAAAGACAATCCAATAAAACTTGAAAGCGCAAGAGTGCTCACAACATTGTACCTTGAATTTTCAGATGCTCAAGGGCAGCTTATTCAGTAGTTAGTGATGGAAACTGGAAGAAATCCAAACACATCCAAGCTTATATGGTTGCCATTGTTACCTGCAAATATGATGAAGATCCATTTACAAATAAAAGCACTGGAGTGTTCACAACATTTCTCCCATTATACATGTATGTTTATGGTTTTTTCCAGACGCTCAAGGGCAGCTAACTCTGCAGTTCCTAGTTGGATCTCGCTGAATTTCGAACACGTCCTAGATATTACAGCAGTACGTGTTACCTGCAAGAATTAAGATGATCCAATTAAAAATGGAGACGCTAGAGTGCTCACAAGATTTTCCACATTATAACCCTATGGGACCATCTGTTGCCATGGAAACCAGAATTCTGATCCGATCTGGCCCAAAACCTTTTGCAGCCTTTTCCCCACCCAAATGATGCTCCAGATGAAATTAAATTTCAATAAGCCTGCTGGTCTCAGATGCATTCATGTTTGAAAGTGTGAACGGACGAACGGACGCACGGACGCAGAATCGAGTCCCATTCTATAAGCTCCCTCCAAGCCTTCAGCTCTGGTGAGCTAAAATACTGGAGGGCTCAAGCATGTTTGACGGTACCATCCTCACCCTTATTTCTGGTGTGGATCAAGAAAAATAGGTGTTTTGTTTCTACAAAAAAGTAATTGAGTATGATCAGAAAATACCACAATCACACTGCAGACCAACCCAAGGCACCGTGAGGAAAGCCTAAGACCATTTATAGCAACAACACATAATGTAAGACAATAAAAACAAAGAAAGCAGCTTTCTCTTCCTCTTCAAGATGATTGTAAAACTAGAATAGACACAAAGTAATACATAACAAAACAAAGATAAACACAGAACCCCCACAAACAATGGGAAGTAGGCCTACATTTTTAAACAATAGATCAACAACAACAACAGAACCACCGCATTAGAACGGACAGCCGCTTAAGCCATCTACGATACCTAAAATGCCAGTGTATGAGGATGTATAAATCTTTGCTAATCGGTGAAAATCAATAAAATTGATATAAGCATGCGCGGATCCAGAAAGTTTTGTCAGAGGGGGTCAAAATTTGTCAACGTTTTTTTCCGTTGATGAGGGGAGAGAGGATCCAAATACCACTTTAAGCGGGCCATAATCGGCCCGCCACCGAAACGCCATTTAAATGACGTTTCGTTGGCGTGCCGATGATGGCTCAACATTGAATGCTGGCTTGAAAGCTCTGTGAATGTCAAGGGATCCGGACCAGCATTGCTAAGAAACCCTTTAGTTTTGTGATTTTCAGGGGGGGTCGGGACCCCCTGCCCCCCTCTGGCTCCGCGCATGTGCGATTTCTACGCTTACCTTTCCACACAAAGAGACAGCAGTGTCAATATCGATGCATACAGTGACGAAACAAGAATATATCTATTGACGCGACATGTGACGTCATCAAAGGTCCAGCCTTTATTCTCCATAAACTGTATAATCTCCGGGATTCCCAGCACCATGATCAACAGATCAGCAAACGCAAGGTTCGTTATCAAAAGATTTGTCATGGATCCCCGCATTTTCTTGCTACACACGACGGCAAATATAACTAACAGGTTACCAGACACGCCAACAACGCCAATCAGCATGAAGATGACACTGAGGTAAATGATGGTGTTTTTGTCGGTGGCTTCCACAGAAACAACATCGAAAACGTCGTTAGAGTGGCTCACGCTTAAGTTTTCAAATGTGGCATGTTTTCTCTCATACACTGTTGAGTTCCAACTCATTATGGTCATTGATAATTCCAAGAAGTCCATGGAAAACAAGTTTTAAAGAAATGTAGATTTACACTTGACAGTCTGAAAAGGTTTGACTATTTGGTTTAGCGTGATCGCTGATACATGTACAAACAACTTTACGCTTATTTTTGTTTCCGTTTACATAGCTTTTTACAAAGATGTAAAGTATTAATTCTTTTAAGGCGTTTGAGTAGTTCTGGCAGGACTGCTCTTCGGTGAATTATCGGCAAAAGTTTCAATTTTCGTGTAGTCTACAGTTCAAGCTAGTGCAAAACTAGTTCCTTATGGGTTTCGCTTATTTCCCAGCTGCGACTTTCACTGAATGGGTAGAATCGCCTGTAACACAACTCCGGTTAACAGTAGACTATTAAATCGTATACCATTTGTCATCTATAACATTTTGTAAACAGTTTGAACCGACATCAAACTCGACAAAACGTCAGATTTGACCTGGATCCAAACTGTTTGACGTCCAATGATATTCCTTAAATATATGTTTGAAAAAGTTTATTTTGATAAAAATGAGTAGATGACCTCCCCAGCAGGCAATTCGTTATACATACAGAATTTGTGTCCGCTTTTTTACTCCTAGTTCTGTCGTACTGTCACGTGCCTATCTTCTAGAATGGTGCCTGCAAATATAAATTATCATTTTAACCCATTTTCGCCTAATTGAATTTCCTACTCGTAACAATTGGACCAGTCCATTTCCGTTTTAAGGGTTGTTGGATGGTACTTTTTCAATTTTATTCAAATTTTATAGACATTCTGTACGCAAACAGTGGAAACCCTGATCAGACACCGCGTTCTGTGGCGTCTGATCTGGGTGTGCACTCTTTGCATACATATGTCCCACAGACAAGCAGAAAGGCTTATGTATTCTTTATTTACTAGGAGATGATGCATTGATAAGTTTGGAATATTTCATTTGAACCAAACAGCTATGTGCCTTTAACCACATCAGAATTAAGGGCGGGGTTGACGCCATTAAACATGTTTAATCCCTCCTGTGTTTCTTGTTACTGGCCATTCCAAGGCTATGCTTCTTTTGTGGATCTTTTTTGTTATTCGTGTTTCATGTTTGTCTTTGTTATGCTGTCTAGTCTGTTCCTTGCAGCCTTGTGAGCACCTTCTGGGAAAGGTCTGACCTCTTGGCTCTCTTGTGTGAGATATTTACTTGTGTGTTTGTCACTTTCTCAGTTGGTGTCCCGGGTCAGATGTGGTACTTGATTGTATCGATTCCTTATCTTTGGCTCCTTCCTTTTTACTTTGATAATATATTGTCGAATCTCTTTAAAACTAGAGTTTTTTACTCTTGTGATATCTGTAATTTTAATCAATGAATATCACACTACATGTACTCTGTAAAATTAAGTGCAAGTTAACACCAAAGTACGTGGCAACAAAGCTTCGCATATTTTAATAAATTCAAGAAAACATGAGCAATCATCTTAGATCCACTATTTATTAGTCTGTGATGTATTTGAGGCTGAATACATTTTAGCCTCAGACAGTTGGTTTTAGTCGAACCTTATCAAGAACAAAATATACCCTTGGTTTTAAAGCTGCATAGTCTGTAACTTTTGATCTTTTAATTTTAGAACTAATGTTTCTTTTTTAAGAACACATTAAACAAACTAAAATTCTATGGAAGGGTATCGGGCTCATAATTCAAATACGCATTATGCCTTATGCCTGATTCCATTTACGGGTTATGGATGTGTATTATGCTTTATCACAAAGTGTCTATCAGTTGTATGCATTTTACGTTCTACAAAATGATCGTGGTGATAATTCCATTTGGGTGTTCTGTATCCCTAATCTCTAATTATGCTTTAACACAAAGTGCCTCTCCGTAATATGCATTTAACGTTCAATGAAAAGGGTCGAGGCGATAATTCCATTTGGTTATTTCTATAAAAAATATAACAGCGACTGCATTTCTGTAATTCGGAATTCGCCTTCTACAGAATGGCTTTCCATATTCTGGTTCACCTGAACTTGCGTTTTCCGGTAAACCTGTTTTTGCCAAACCGCAATACGCTTAAGTCTATTTCGACTACGCAACTAAATTACTAGCTTCACCAAAAAATGCTAAACGCAAAATTAAAATAATGAAACTAATAAATAATTCTGCAGTAGAATTCTTCTCTACTTTTTGTCCCTCATTTTATGAAAAAAAACAACAAAAAAACAAACACGCGAGACGATTGTCTGCGCATGTCTATACTTTCGGAAGATAACCCGGTGTACAGGTAAATTCTGCCCGTCAAGAGTTATCCTGATTACCTGTGGAAGGAGAAAAAGTAGGAGGGAATGAGGGGGGGTACCTGTTCCTTTGTTCCCTGAAATAAATTGGCTTGTTCCCCTGCTCCCCAAAAATCGAAAACTTGCTTTCTTATGTACCCTGTTCCCCAATATTGTCTTTGTTCCCCTCAAAATTGGCCTTTGTTCCACTTAAATTAATGTCCTTTTTCCCCTGTTCCCCAAAACTCCCGGGAGGGCCTCATTAATACAACCTATGTCTTGACGAAAACTATAATTTTCAAAGGTTCCAGCTCCACATTTTTATACACATGAACTCCCTTTCCAGAAATCCTGGACCCACCCCTGACTGACGAGGAATACTAATCTACCTAAGAGGCTAAGACAACGGATCAAGACCCGCTACTGGCTGTTCAGGGGCTAGCGGATAGCCGCACAAAAGATCTATGCCCGCCCAGAAGTATTCTTGTCATCATTTATAGCAGCATAGGCGTCTCATACATGTACAGCGTATTGTGTTCATTTGCGACAACATGTAAACCGAAATAAGACCTTGTTGTCAATTGAAACGCGCGTTGCAAGAAAGCAAATAACAGCTATTTAGAGAATTAAGAAACTTTGAAAGAGCTAATTTCGCGGATTGAGAAAAGCCATAAAGCACATAACATAATGACTAAATGGCATCAAGCGTAAAGACATTTTGTAGAATGCAGAATGCATATTGCTGAAACGCACTGTCTGTTATAGCAAATATGAAATACACATTACTGGAATGGAATTATGACAGGAAATTGGGGGTACAAAACACCCAAATGGAATTATTACCACGATCATTTTGTAGAATGTAAACTGCATACAACTGATAGACACTTTGTGGTAAAGCATAATAAACATCCATAACACGTAAATGGAATCAGGTATAAGGCATAATGCGTATTTGAATTATGAGCCCGATACCCTTCCATAAAATTCAGGTATGCATTTTACCAATTACGTTCAACAAATTATCAGTATCATAACAACAGCATTTAAGCTAAAATTAACTGTCTATAATTATTGGAGGGACGCAAACAATTACCATCAAGAGAAAAACACAGTCACCTGTTTTAGAAGATAATTCACTTTTCCGTGCAGTTTTCAGCTATAGTGAACATATTTATTGTGAAAACAAAACTTAATTCTACTTTTACAAATGATTTAAAAAGAAAATAAAAAAAAATTGAAAAATGTTCATAGTTGCAGACTTATTCTCTTTAAAGCATAACCCACAAGACAAAATCAGTACAGTACAGTACAGAACAGTACAGTATAGTACACCTAATATGAATAAATATTTAAACAAACTTTCACGTTTGCACATAGAACAGAGAAATTACTTGTCAGATCCACTGGTTTAGGGTCATATATAATTATAGTCCATAAGCTAACAGAGTAGACCCTGATCAGGCAGCTCTTACAACAGCTGCATGATCTGTGTCTGCTCTGTTTGCAAAAGTGTTCAACGGCGTCTCTATGAGATAAATAGTTTATAAAACAGTGTTAAATTGTTTTAGCAATACGAAATTGTGTGATTGGCTTAACCCATAAAGCGCCACCTATAATTTGCAGCATTCGACAATTTCAAATTTTTGCGCTTTTCAAAAATGACAAATAAGGCATGATATCTCATGAGAATTGTCATTTCTTTTGAAACTTATGAAAGATATTGCAAAAATTGTCGTCTGCCGCAGTCGTGATTGCAATTAGCAACATTGAATATACTTAGTTTTAACACAAAGGAAAGGTAAAGTTTATGTAACAACATTACAAGCTAATCTCACTTAAATTCTTGTTTTTGTGTTGCGTGGTTCCTTAGACGACAATAGCAGACAAATGGTATACGAGTTAACAGGAGATGATGAATGGCTACTTGCATTAATGTCGTTATTATTACTACAGTTAGGATGTTCACCTGGCACTCATATACCATATATTGCATTAACTTTCCTGGTGTCATTTATATGCTTCATTTAAGAAGCAGTGCAGACCGGCATTTGCGTCTAGTTTATATTTGTTGCTTTCTCTATGGGTTTTGTGTACTTATTATGCTTAGTTTTGTGTTGTGGGTTTTGGTTGTTGTTAGGTATTGCTATATATAACTTTCACTGTATGTTATTACACTACAACCAGCCAATGAATAGCTTAGTGTTAGTATTACCATTTACATTTTGCTTCCTCTATACAGATTCAGATATACACGTAACTATGTTACCTTCAGTTTATGTTTCAACTTTGAAAGTACACACTGCTATTAATTTAGTAATTATTTGCATAGAGTTTCTACGGAAGCCTATATGTGACATTGTGTTTTGTGTTTATGCCGTTTTGATTTCGGTGTTTTAACTTTTTACTTTCGTATTTTGAATTTCTTGTTATGTGTTCTGTGTACGATGTTCTTCATTTTAAACGGCGCAATTCACGAGGTAGGGACAAGATATAGACGAAAAGATGGACGAAAAACGAAGCTGTAAGTATTTTAATGCATGCATTGTACATGTAATGTTAGTGGGGTATTTAACATTTGAAAACCATGCAGCCGGTAACTATCACAAAGTAAAAAATATACAGGTCATGCTACAAAGTGGGTTCTCTCTCTCTCTCTCTCTCTCTCTCTCTCTCTCTCTCTCTCTCTCTGTGAAAGCATTCAAATAGACCCAGGACAATTCAATACGACACAATTTGGTCCCTTATAATAGTTTGACCAATTTAAATTGTAACGGAAATTTATTCTAAGATTTTTTTGTAGGTTGATGATGTGCACTCGAAAATTAGACGACATGAAAGGCAAAACGTATCTATCTATCTATCTATCTATCTATCTATCTATCTATCTATCTATCTATCTATCTATCTATCTATCTATCTATCTATCTATCTATTTATCTACATGTATATTTAGGGAGTGCAGTGGCTCAGTGGTAGAGTACTTGACTCAAGACCGAGAGGCCGCAGGTTCGAGCCTCACCGGCGTCACTGCGTTGTGGTCCTTGAGCAAGACACATTTATCCTAGCTTAGTACTGGTTCAGCCAGGGAATACCCGTCCCTGTTTAACTGAAAGATTGTTGATGGAACGTAAAGAATCAAAACAATCAAACATGTATATTTACTGTATATATCTATCTATCTATCCATATATTAATCTATCTATCTATGAGTGTATCTGTCTTTCTGGAAATAACTAAATTGTACTCAATCACTGTTTGTGAGCGCAGTGTGTCCTACTGGAGATCTTTGGTTTTACCATAAAAATGCAAGAATTGTACCTAATAGACCTTAAAATTTGGTAGTTTCACTGATATCAAATCAGTTGTTCTTTAAAAAAGTTTTAATAGTTGTTTAAATGCATGTATATTATGTGAAAACAGTCAGCAAAACACAACGCAGAAAAAGCTTATATTTGTGCATCCGAAGATGTTTTACTATTAATAATCAATAATATTCATAATTTATCTTTTTTATTTTCAGGTAAATGATGTCTCTGCAAGATTAATGTGGTCATTTTAATACACAGTGTGGAGTTGTTAATTGTGTTCCATCATACTTACCTCAAAAGAAAGGCCAATCTAGAGTACAATTAATTCATGTATATTTTGACAAATGATAAAGTTTGTGTATCATTGATTTACATTATGTGGAAGACAATTAATATGCATCCTAAACACACACAAAAAACAACTACAGAAAACAAAATCACGACAGCGATTTCAGCATTCAGAACCCATCTCATATTTAGATATTTTGAACTATTCTAGATAGCACCAGATGATCTACGTTATGACCTAGGCACAAAGAATTGTGCTTCTGCAGCCCTTTTTAGACACACAGCTGCAGACTGAGTTGTTGGATTTACATCTTCATGTTCGGAAACTGTGATTCCAATCAACAATAGAGACACGGCGGGAAACGCTGAGGCGCCAGTTATTACATTGCTTGGTACGCGCGTTTTAAAGACCTGAGAGATGCAGGATAATTTCAAGACACTAACCCCATTTTATGTTGAATGTGTCAGACTCTATTTAATTGATCTCATTAAGCAGAACTAGATATAGAAGCGTCCACAACAGATGAGTATGACCAAGAAATGCCTCAAGCATAGACCACATACTAACACATGACACCAAAGAACACTGACAGCCACACGACAACATAATTATAGTAAAGCAACCAACAACAAACTGGAAAGGCCAATGAGGAGTAAACTATAAAACAAAAACCAAACACAGTGAGAACGACAGCAAACAATGAATCATCAAAACAGAATCACCACCTCAGAACGGACAGCAGCCAAGGCCACTGGGGGTGGAAACATCTATGTGTCTTCTTCAGTGGATCTTTTATGTTTTTTCTGTATTTTGTTTGCTAAGCCTTTGTGCGCGTCTGTTTATATGTGCCTTGTGGTCACATGCTGGGAAAAGACTGACCTTTTTGCTCTCGTTTGTGGTATCTAACTGTGAGTTTGTCACTTTCCCATTGGTATTCTGTGTCAGGTGTGGTACTTAATTGTATCGATTCACGATCTTTGCACCGTTACTTACTTTGATCCACATCTGAACTAAGGGTGTGGTTGGTGCCGTCAAACTGGTTTAAGCCCTGGAGTAAAATATTTTACTGACCTTTCCCAGGCGATATTTCTTCTGTGGATCATTTGTGTTATTTATGTCTTGTGTTTGTCATGCTTTCGCGTCTGTTTATTGCTGCTGTGTGGTCACCTGCTGGGAAAGGGCTGATCTCTTGGCTCTTGTTTGTGATGTTTAATTGTGTTTTTATCACTTTCCCATGAGGTATCCTGGGTAAGGTGTGGTACTTGATTGTATCTTTTCCTAATAGTTGCCGTCTTTCTAACTTAGATATATATTTACTGGCCAAATATGTGCCCCAGTTGCCGCCTTTGTTAAAACACAAAGAGTGTTTAGCTCACATGGAGGCATCTTAGCTTGTGTAAAACTGGAATCTCCATTCAATAAGAGCGCAGAGAAAATGTTGATATACATGAAGGATAGCCTGATATACTATACTCAATGGTCACATTGAGTTTTAAACACTGCTAGATCAAGAAGATGTACCAACATGTAAAGAAATGTATAGTAAGAAGACGTGTTTAAATGAATTTCTGGTAATATTGAGCCATATAAAACCCAAGAAATGATTTCGAAACGTCAATGAATTTGTTCATTGGACTTAGAACTACAGAAAAGCACTCTGACACACTCATTTTGTTTTGCTTAATATATATGTACCAGTGAACATAAGTTCTATTAACTAATTTTATCTGCAGTAGATTTGCTTAATATGATGACATAGGTGGTAGAAAATTAAGACGTTTGCTTTGACGGTTCCAAATTAAAGACTTATCTATAAATGAGAGGGTTTGGGCATGATGCTGTGTTTGCTGTCAGGCCCACCAGGGTTTAACTGCTTGATTTCTTTTGCTACGAAATTCAGTTGTATATACTGTGGTCTATCTTTGTTTTATCACCTTTTTATATCTTGATTTATATGTACTTGGAGACGATTCATGGATAAGTTAGGTATCTTTCATGCGTAACCAAACTTATATGTGTCTTGATCCACATCAGAATTAAGGATGAGGTTGGTACCCTGAAACTAGTTTAAGCCCTCCAGTAATTTTCTTACTGACCATTCCAAGGTGGTATTTCTTTTGTGGATCTTTTTTTTATGTCTTTGTCTTTGCTATATTGTCTTGTCTGTGTCATGCAGCCTTGTGGTCACCTGCTAGGAAATAGCTTACTTCTTGGCTCTCCTGTATCTAATGTTATAGTGTATTTGTCACTTTCCAATTAGGTATCCTGGGTCCGGTGTGGTACTTGATTGTATCGATTCCAGAACTTTGACTCCTTCCCTACTTTGCATTGCATACACATGCCAGACACATAACACTTTGAAGCTTTTACATCATCCATAGAAGAGCAACGAAATGTAATCCTAAATAAGTTTATTTTTAAAACCTTGTATTTGCTTAACGTATGAAATTAACAATAGTTGTCGCAATAATTAACCATTACACGTACTCTGTTTCTTGGCTCACAAGGATTCAACTTTTGGCTTTCACTTCCTCCAATTCCTCGAATTCAGAATTACCAACTGTTTGGAAAAGAGCTGCTTACTCGGTTCATTATATGTCATTTGTATGCTCCCATCAATCTGGTTGTGACTCTTTAACCTTGTGGTTTTATGGGCAAGGTTTAGAATCTAATTGTATCCATTCCTGACATTGCTTTGCTTAATTTCCAAGTAAATAAATATTTGTTTTTTTCTAGATGTATGAAATCTTCATTCTGAATTAGGTTAATACAGATTTCTTCAATGTTCAATCTACATTACTTGAAATTTTGATGAGATGAACGAGTGATTTTAGTTTAAATTAAGAGAAACATAGATAGATTGGCAGAAATGTTTTTGCATTCTGACTTTGACGAGATGTACTTTACCTACACAGCCAAAACAAAGTAATTAGCATACATGAAACGGGGGGGGGGGGGTGTTTTGACAAAGAACTAGAATTTCACAGATTGGTGCTGCATCTGCTGGGCGAAGAGAGACAAAGTCATTGGGCCTTTATTAATAAAGCATAATATATAGGTCATGGGTCAAGGAGTTTACCAATCAGAACTTGGTTTCAGTTTAGGTCAATGTCTCCAAACCAACACAGGATTTTGAGGATATGCCTTATGCACGCTTTGGTGATTGTAGACACAATATTTAACGAGATCTTGGAGGTGGACAATAAAATGGCAATGTCAATGGAGCTTGAAATTTAAGTCGAAGTCATCTGATTAAGATGCGTGCTGCCTCAAGATGTTGAGAGGATGCCTTATGCCTTATAAATGTTTGATAGTGTTAGGCATGTTGGTTGATGAGAGCACAAGGGTTGACATACAAATATAAAAATACCAGCCATTGGAGCTTGTAAAATATAGGTCAAGGTCACTGGTTTAATGTGCTAGCCAGTTCAGCATGACGAGCAGATACTTTACGGAAGTTTGATGATGATGTGCATTAAAATAAAAATCACATTTGATGCTCTTTTATTAAAATAAACTTTTTTTACTTTTTGCCTTAGGAATTGTTCTTTACAAGTTAGTCGTTAGTGCCAGGTTTCGTTAGTCGTTCAGTGTACCTGCATTAATTTGTTCATTCTTGTAAAGTAAAAGTAAATTGTGTAAATTGTGACCAGTACTTTTCACGCCAAATATGAGAAGTTGCCTTGTATAATATTTGACATGTGCGCCTCATCATGAGAAAACCTTCCTATGCGGATTTCTAACAGGTCCAACACAAACTTGGCTGTGTAGCTATAGATAAATAAACGTTTATATAGAAAAATGAACAGATCAAAGAGAAGTCCAATACAAATTGAATTGCCTTTTTACACACACAGAAAACAAAGGTGCAGATCAGCTGTGCATCCACTGGGAACTGATAAAGCATTGAAACAGTGACAATTAGCCTTATCGCTGGACATCTCGTTTTCGAATTTCGAATTTTCTAACTTTCTATTTTGGACTCGAATTGACCTTCTAAGCTACAAAAGCTTGCTATAATGAAGAAAAGATCCGCTCTAGCTGTGAAATGTTGAGTATTAATTCATTGTTTGGAGGTCAGTAGTAATGAAGATCAAATCATGAGCACATAGCACGAGTAATTTATCTTCCTACAATTGACCGACAAACATTAAATGATTATTCAGCAATTCACGCAATAGAGCTGATCTATTTTGGTTTTAATAAACAATAAACGACGAAAACACATTTGAAGTCTTCAGCCTCTTCCGACTTTCCACCATTGCACTGAGGAAATCCCGCCAATAGTTGGATTGTGTCGCATATATTTACATGTATGAGTTACGTCTTTCCAGCGTAAAAACGACGTTACACCATCTAACGCCGTGACTAACGTCATTTTGCAGTAACAAATGACGACAGCTAGCGCGCGTCTTCCTCGTTCTTTCAAAGCTGTTAATTATTGTTTGATATATCACGTTTTAGGCGAGGTGTGTAAGGGTCTTGAAATAAGATATTAAAGTTTAAAAAATGTGTTGACCAGCATGTGAGGACACATCTAATCAGTGCCTTTTTGTTCTCACATTTCAAAATGCAGGTTTTCTTACGACGTGGCTCATATATAAATTTGCATACATACGTATGTTTTGTGTATGATGCTGTACATCATTTTAAACAGCACAATTCATAGGGGTAGAAACAAGATGGAAATAATAAAAGGGAAGAAAGACAAAAGTACAAGTATTTTAATGCATCCTGTGTAACGTTCGTTTTACGTTTGAAATCGATGCAGCCGGTAAATATCTCAGTCCAAGAGTCTACTGTAGGTTTTCCCTTCAACCAGGCTATCTGTGTAAGTATTCAAATAGATCTAGGGCAATTCTGTACATGACAGTTTGACCCATTTTAATAGTAACAAATTATTTATTCTGAGTATTTATTATGTAGGTCGAATACAGTGCAATCAAAAATTAGATGGCATTAAATGCAAAACGTATCTATCTATCAATCTATTTCCACCGCCTTCCCATATCCAATACGCTATTAATTGTCTGTCTGTCTGTATGTATGTTTGTCTGCTGCCAAAATTTGAAGGGTACTGAGATGCCTAAATATTTTATCATAGAACTAGCATGCGAAAACCCAAAGCCAAAATACAATATACAAAAGTTTAAACACAAAAGACAAAAGTAAAAAGCTGAAAGTTAAAACGCAAAAGGCAAAAAACAATAAAGGAAAGAACCCTTTCTGAAGACAAAATTTAAAACACAAAATACAAAACACAAAAGATGAAGTAAAAGGGCCAAAGATAAAAGTCAAATCAATAAAAAGTATATAAGTACACATATAGCCTTGCAATATAACAATTGTCTGTTCACGCCACAACATATGACAGACAGACAGGCAGACAGACAGACGGACATGTAGATAACCCCAAGAAACTTATAGGGTGGTGAGTGGGTATAGGGTAGGCAATGGAAAACAACTTTATGTACAATAGCGGAATCTAGGGTGAAGAGCCCCTCCCTGGTGATCTCGACCACTGTCCGTTCTAAGACATTAAGTAGGTTGTTGTTAATTCATTATTCCTTGTTTCCCCCATTGTGTGTAGGGGTATTGTAATGTCTTCTAATTATGTGGTGAGGTTCGTAGTGATTTTATACATTAGTTTTGCAGTCATTTTGCTGAGAAAGAGCCAGAAACTGACTGTTTAACTTTGAATGCTTTCTTGCTGTCGTGTGACTGTCTGTGTACTGTTCTCTTCATCATAGAGATTGTAGAATTTCAGTGTAATACTTACTTGTTTTCTTATACAGACAGAAAAACAGATAGACTGACAGGCGGAAAGACAGACAGACAGGCGGACAGACAGGTGAATTAACTCAAGTATTTTTTGGCTTTTTGTAGGCGGGGGAGGGGTTGTGGATATTAAGTAGACGGTAGAAAAATTCATTTAGGCAGACAGAAAGGTAGATAAACTCATAAAATTTATATGACAGTGGGTGTGACGTTTGAAAACAGCATTTATACTGACTGACACTCTGACTGACAGATAGCCTCAGGATAGATAGATAGATAGATAGATAGATAGATAGATAGATAGATAGATAGATAGATAGATAGATAGATAGATAGATAGATAGATAGATACGTTTTGCCTTTAATGCCATCTTATTTTCTATTGCACTGTATCAGATCTAGACCTACAGAATAAAATCTCAGAATAAATTTCTGTAACAATTTAAATGAGTCGATATAAATGAACCGAACTATCATAGTGATTCAAACTGTATTATACTGAATATTACTCTCTGTGTGTGTGTGTGTGTGTGTGTGTGTGTGTGTGTGTGTGTGTGTACTTTCACAGTGAGAACCCAGTATGAAGCATAATCAAACCGAAAGCCTCTGGTAGACTTTTTGACTGTGATAGTGAGCAGCTGCATAGATTTCAAAAGTATATATATAAACTAACATTAAAACGGATGAATTAAAATACTTATACTCTCGTCTTTCTTTCCTCGTTTGTTCTCCATCTTGGCTCTACCTCGTAAATTGCGCCGTTTGTGCAACATTGTACACAAACAATGAACTCAACATACAAAAGTAAGTAGTCAAAACGCCAAAATCAAAAAGACATAACACAAAACACAATGTCACATATAGGCTTCCGTAAGTTTCTGTTCTGGCTCTGCTTTTTTAGAAGTCATTTAAGAATTCTCCTCTTCAGTCACATGTACTTAGGAGATTTAGGTGTAAGTACGTAAGATTTCTGAGTGCAATGTCAAGAGGTGTAACTGTTGTAACTATTTGTGATGAAAATCCACTTTTAAATATAACCTTAATGGTAGACAATTATTTTCTCTCACACCAGATCGGGACTTCTGTTGTTTTTACCCCCGTGAGATATTTCTACTTCACACGCCCATACCAGCCCTAGGGAAAGATAAAAAACGAACAGCCACACGCTGGCCGCACGTCGATCCATGATGTCATTGTAATGTTAAGATGACATCACCGTGTCACAACTCAGCGTATTCAGGATTTTCTGAAAATCGCTTTCAAGGTTTTCCAAAAAATGAGGTAATAAGTGGTGTGCAAGAATTATAATACATTATTCGTGTAAGGTTGGGATAGAAAAATCCGTCCCTAGCGATCACCGATAGTCATCGCTCGGCAAGCCGGGTGATGCCAATCTGTGATCCTTGGAATGAATGTTTTTATCCCACTCTCACACATGAAATGTATTTTTATATTCTGTAGTTACTTCTTCTGATCTTGATTGAAGATTAACTGATGTTATTGACATTTTATCTTGAGAAATTTAACAGTCAAAATTGTAGATTCATAAAAAAGGAGAAATGAAAAAGCCTCGTGAAATCAATGGTTTTCTGTATTTTCAGTTTAAACACACCTATCATTCTCCTGGTCACATCTCTATCTAACATGTCGAAAAGATTTTATATAATGACAATTCATCTAAAAGATACTGAAATATTCTCAGGAATTAATTAAAATTGAAATGAGACATAAAAAATTATTACAAAAACCTCATCCATTTGGCCTTCATGATAATATCTCCAATGAAGGTAATTTTTCTAGATTCCTTTTTTTTTCTCTGTTAGATATTCGTAAATAAAAGAAATTATGTTATAAAATCGGACGGAACCGTTTTTATATAAGAAGAATGGTAAAAATCTATTTTGATCTATTACAATTTAGGTCAGATTCTTACAAAATAAAATCTAAAGGTTTTCTAGCATCTAGGTGGGGTGCAAATCATTTCTCTATACTATGTACCATATTGCCTCATATAATCTAATCAACGAAAAACGAACTAAATTATTTGAAATGTTTAATTGAAAAGACTTGCTTTATTTATCTAATAAGAAATACGCTTATTCACATCTGAGCAGCCCAATAAAAGATATAAATTAAATTTAATTTGTGGTCATGTCATGTTGTGACACTCTCCATCAACTTATCACAATATATTTGAGCCGCGACATGAGATTTCCAACAATGTGGTATGTGCAACCAGCAAAGGCTCAGACCAGCCTGCGCATACGCGCAGTCTGATCATAGCCTTTGCTGGTCGCTTGAATATTCTATGACTGTCAAGTTACTGACGGAACAGCAGTTGGAGTTTCTAAGCTTAAAGGAGGCTGTACAGGCTCGTCTGAGTCTATTCATGTCAAAATGCCACATTGTTGGAAATCCCATGTCGCGGCTCATTTGTCTCTAAATTGTATATAAAAGTTTATACTTAGTTAAATGGGTATTATCACATGACCTCGCGTCTGGGAGTGATATAACGCTATGCACCATTAGTGGTTTACAGATTTTCGGGAAACGCTATGACATCCATTATAACGTTGCATAAATATGGCAAAATTTTGACGTTTTCACGCAAAAATGCGATTTTTTAACTAATTTAAATGACATGTGATAAATAGAATCTAACATTCGTGCTCTTGTATTATTAAATTTATTAAACTCGTTGCGAAAAAGAGATGAAATGCTCGGCAAGCCTCGCATTTAATCTCTTTTCCCCGACTCGTTTAATAAATTTAATAAGACATGAGCATTCATGTAATATCCTCTATTCAATTGTGCACCTCCTGTTGCAGATTTGTTAATTTGGTTGTTTTGGATTGTTTGGTCTTGAGCTTTATCAGAGAGAGTTCTTGTATTCTCTTTCTGACAAAATCGAGCTGATGTTGTTGAAGCATTTAACTTAAACCTCACCGTATCTAGATGACTTACTTAATATAAATACTCCCTATTTTTAAATAAACGTTAAAGTAAGTAAGGTTTCAAAGATCAGAAATCGATACAATCAAGTACCACACTTGTCCCAGGATACCAAAGGGAAAGTGACAAACTCACAGTAAGACACCACAAACGAGAGCCAAGAGGTCAGCCCTTTCCCAGCAAGTGACCACAAAGCACATATAAACAGACGCGCACAAAGGCATAGCAAACACAAGACAGAAAAATATAAAATATCCACAAAAGAAGAACCGCCTTGGAACGGTCAGTAAAATATTTGACTGGAGGGCTTAAGTCAGATTTATCCCACAGAACTTCAGGGCCAGGAATTACAATGCCTTTTTAAAGTTAAGCAAGAATTAAGTTAAGTATTGTTATTTCAGCATGCTATAATAAATGCTAAATAAATTGCATGGATCGATGTGGTATTTGTTGTCAAAGATATCATTGTGATCTTCAGAAAAAGTAAACCTATTTTGATTTTAATCAGTTTGAAACGTTATTTTTCGCATCCTGAAAATCAATACTTAACTTAAGTCTTCCGTAAGTCTAAGGAGGCATTGTAATTTCGGGCCCTGTTAATTTAAATTAAGAGGAATAAAAAGATCAGAAATCGATACAATCAAGGCGATATGTTGGAAAGTGACGACAATACAAGGAAGTAAGTAAGAGTGCAAAACCTCACACACAAGAGAGTCAAGAGGCCAGCCCTTTCCCAGCAGGTGACCACAGGGCTGCAAGGAACAGACAAAACAGTATAATAAAGATAAACGAGAAACAAAGATAACAAAAAAGATCAACATAAGAAGCATCGCAAGAAGCAAATTACACAGTACATGTAACTGAAGCCCCTTTATTAGACTTGGACTTGTCCATTAGAAATGGCATAGTTTCATCGAAAATTTGCGAAAAATATGAAGATCCTATTTTTGAAAGAGTTAAATCTCCAGATGTTCCTAGATTCCCTTTCTATAGTGTATATATTTCGCAGCTTATTCACTTTGCGGGAGTATTTCCTAACAGAAATCATATTTAACTGAAAGCTACAAAAACAAGGCTATCGATAGCATTACTTTGGTAAACCATTTTCTAAATTCTACCGGAGACACACAGAGATGTAAACCACATCATTGTTTATATTTGACACTTATATAGGTCACTGTTGTTTTTTCTAAAGGTTTCAGTTCTCAGGCTATGGAGCTTGACATGGACTGGTACATTCATTTTATTGCGTGACGTCTCATTACTGTCTATTGTAGCAGAATTAATCCCTTCAATGATCCGTATAAAATTACAACATTGATGAATCGAATTGTTCAAAATGGCCGACAAACACGTAAAGCTACAAATGTAATTACCCCAGGTAAGAAAATTAATATTTGTGCTGATATGATGACACTACAGTTCAATCGAGGAAATTGACATTTTGTAGAAGCTTTTGTGCCACAACGACGCGTTGTTTGGTTTTATGGCTGTATGTATGTATAGTGCATGTTAGATACTTTTAAAGCAAAGACTACGGATGGTAGCAGAGAGGGCTGACTGGAAATCGTCCAAACAGTTGAAATGTGCCAATACTAAGTCAATACCCCATACTAAGGAAATGTATCCTCTCTAATAGCACTTTAACTCTTTCCAACATTCAATATATCACCAGTTACTTTGAAAACTCTTAAAAGAATTAGCTACATGTATACATGAAAATATAAACATGACTAAAAACCTAATTGAATGGCCTGCACAAGTGTACAGAGAGGTGAGCATGACATTTAGGGGATTACTGTATTCAAAATTTTCATTTGGGGAGGTATATCGTCGGATATACGGACGGAAATTTAGTTTTACGGCGACGCGCGAGCGGAGCCGTAAAACGTGATTTCCGAACGTATATCCGATGATATACCTCCCCATATGAAAATTTTGAATATGGCTATCCCCATTCTAATGCACTTCTGCAGTTTGATCTCAAATTGGAGCGTTGCAAGCCGCATAAAGCCGCAGGTCATCCAACGAAAGGTGACGTACTTGATGACGTCAAACTATTTCCGACAGTATATCACAGGAAATACTGTCGCAAATTTTTGACGTTACCCAATCAGACGTCGCGTTACAAACGTAAGCGCATTAGAATTTATTATTCACTGCAAATAATAAAGCAACAATATATGTATATGCTTGGTTAAAAGCAAGCCCTTAATCAAACATGACACGTGTTTTGAGTGATAATGCATCCAAGAGTAGCATTCGGGAAAGTCCGTCACAATTAGAGAATCGAATCATGCCTCGGGTGTATATAAGGAGCATTACGCGTAGTAATCCGAAAAGTTTAATCAGCAGAATAAATGAAGTTTTTGTATTTTTCAATATAATATCGCTATAGCGATATTTCATTAAAACATAAACTTTATTTATAACCGTTTGTTTTGCTGCAATCACACTTGTCGTTGTGTTAGCATGGTTTTTGTGATGTCAGCGTCACGTTATATAACGTCAGCGTCACGTTATCACCCGCGTTATCAAAGTTGATCCTCGATGTACATGTACATCCGTGGTCTGATTCCATGGAATTTCGCGGAATTGGCCGAGGCAGTTCCGATTGCCAAGAGTAAGTGAGAACACAATCACACACTGCAGACCAACCCACAACAACGGTCGAACTGTTATATTTTGCCTAAATACAAATTGCTATCATTCATGCTGTTGCACATGATCTAGCCATCAGTAGATGTTTCCCTAAAACTACGTTACACAGCAATCAATCGAGGTGGCTAGGTTTCTTTGTGAATGTATTAAAACTGATAGCAACATGCATAAATGATGAAATTACCTGCTGTTTTCGCCCGATTACGATGTAATAAATTGTAATAAAAATATGCTGCCACGCTTTTTTTTTTGAAAATAAGTCCATATTTTACAATTTGGTCGTCTGCCTTGGTTACCGCGTGATGTGCTCTTTGACAATCTGCCACCATTTTAGGTAACGCCCTTCGAATTCTCCGCAATATTCAGTGTAATGCAAATTAGAGAGGTCATTCATAGATGATAATGGAAGCAATCCAAACTCAATATTTTGCATATCGAGTCGCATGGTCTTCATGATTGTTCGAGATTTTCCGAATTGACACGGAAGCAATCATTTGCATGATGAAATCAACAACGAATGTTAAAATGAAGAGAAACAGTATTTTCATGGTTTATCTAAATATTTTGAAGCGGAACATTTTTAATGGTAATTTTACAAATATGCCTTTTACAATTTAAGTGGGACTGATCGAGCTAAGCTAAGCTAAGTAAATTAAGTGTTTTCATTGTACCCAGGAGCTCACTCTGTCACTATGATGTAGAAAACGAATGTGGCTTGCTGAATAGGCCGGTAACCGGGACTACACATGATCTATCAGACAAGCAAATGTGCAAGTTGGCATGTGCACTCATCGAAGACTCTGATCCGCCTGCGCATCCGCGCAGGCAGATCAGAGTCTTTGATGGGCGCTCTATTGGTAGCCAAGGGTCCAAATTTTCTTCAGGCGGAAAACTAAGACTCTGATCAGACTAAGCGGATGCGCAGACTGAGTTTTATCTTTACTATACGTACATGCTAACTTGTACCTTGTACTAAATACCGGCTCAATCAAGTTGGACTTATCTGAAGTATGCCCGGAAAAGTCGTTCTTGCTAAGGTTTGCCTAACAAGATGGCATAATTTCCATTGAAGTTGTAAGCTTTTTTATGTTTTTTTTTCTCAGATACATGTACACACATGTAATTCATTTCCAATGAGATAATTCATTGACTGCGGTCTTGCATTAATATTCTAGTGATAATCTGTCGATCCACGGATGTATATACGTCCTTGGTCGATCCAATAAAAGACGCGGTTCCTCAGCAATCAGTATCAGTATGGAAAAACAGCAAATCAAACATCAAGACAGTTCTATACCTGTAACACCAATTTGGGTTAAGTCGAACATATGCGGTGTGAAAGTGTTTCAGCTTTGTAGTATGGTTGCTTAATAATTAATGACTAGAGACAGACAGACAGACAGAGGGAGAGAGTACAATAAACGAACATGACCAGGAAAATTACAATTATAACAGACCGTGGCCGAGAGCCTTTTGATATCAAGTTTACCAGGCAAGGCTTTGAGAATACATGTAGTTTTGCTTAATTAAGTAGCATAATAAGTAAAACTTCGCTCGCGTTGCTCGACCCGCCTTATAATTAACCCTTAAAGCGCCAAGAAAAAAGTCTCTGAAAATGTCGTCTGCTGAAGTTGTCTGCTGCATATAATTGTCTAGCATTTTTGTCGAATTTAGCATAGAAGCAAACAACGTGGACCCAGAACATACTGCTCCATACTGGAGCGGTCTGATTTGGGTCCACACTGTTTGTCATAGAGGCTTCTTAAACATTTCATCAGAAGAGAAAAGCAGACGACGTTTGTGCGATTGGCGCTTTAAGGTTTAAATCTGCTACTTAGACTTGTGTAGACTCGAAACCCCTAAACGCGGTGGGGGTCTTTCAGAGCGCAGTGTGGCATTTCATCATGGTCTGCTCTGTTTGCTAAGACAAAATTGATCTACAAAGCAAGAAATATTGTATGGAAATTATTTTCAACAGAATACTCAATAAACATGCAAACAAAATTTAAATGAATAGCAGAAAACTGGTCATTATGCTTTAATTTGCATATTTAATTTGGGGTTATGTGACGTCAGACATCATAAACTTTGCGCTGACCTCCATAGCTTTCAATTCCCTTCCAACAACTGTGTCTTTGCTATTTTTGGGGTTTGCACCAGATTGCATTGATTAACAAGGGCTTGCATTTTAGTTCCATTTGCTTTTAATGCTGCTGTCCCCTTTAAGGCCTGGTCCCGAGTTTAAAAAAACTTTGTTCATGCTCAACTCAACTGAGCAAGAAATTTCAACTGCTCATACATGTACAACCTAAAATACCGATAAATGAAGAAGTTTCTTGCTTCTTGCTTTAAGTCACTCATATGTTGTATTTATCATGCTAATAAATGTTAAAATGCCAACAATTGTTGTTGGCATTTTAACATTTATGAGAAGGATAAGTTTCCTGCTCAGCTGAGTTGAGATTATTAAAAGTTTTATAATCTCGGGGCCTGGCCCGACGTCGTAACATTAAAGAGGAAGCCACCGCTATAAATCGTGAGTGGATTAATGACCAGGGCCCGGAATTACAATGCCTCCTCAAAATTAAGGAATACTTAAGTTAATTATTGATATTTCAACATGCTATATTAAATACAAAATAAATTGCCTGGATCGATGCGGTGCTTGTGGTCAAAGATATTATTGTGGTCTTCAGAAAAAAAATGAAACTGTTTTGATTTTAATCAGTTTGAAACGTTATTTTTCGCATCATGAAAAACAATACTTAACTTAAGTCTTCCTTAACTTTAAGGAGGCATTGTAATTCCGGGCCCAGGAATACAGACTACGTTATATCCCACTCTTTAATAATAATTCATAGGCCAAGATAAGGAAATTTTATGAGCGTAAAACTATTATTATTTCCTTACCCATCAATTTAAACAAATTTTTTGTGTGCTCAAAAGAACCGTCTCAATGAGACGGTTCTTTTGAGTATCCACAACATATGTTTTGGGTGAGAAGAGAAGAAACGGATTTCTTATACGCACTCTTATCTGGAGGACTGGATACTTGATCATAGTTTTGAATTGATCAGTGAAATAAGATTTCGAATTTATTAACAAAACCAATGTTTCAAAATCTAAAATAGAATGTGGTCAATCGATGGGCAGGCCCATCGCAAATATCCTGGTGCTTTTACATTAAGTACCGCATTGTATGACATTTCATGACCTTGACCTTTGTCGCCAAGGCCATACCAACAATCAAAATCCTTAAGCTTGTTGTCCTTTATAATCCATCGCCAAATAGTGCCCCAAATATGAATATATTACATCTAAAAATATTTGCGTTACAAGCCATTTAGTCAGATCGTATGTAATTTGACTTTGACCTTTAAATCATAGGTCGGGTCAGCATTCCGAAGCCATTTTGACAGCTACGCTCTTTTAGCAATCGGTGTGCAAAATATGAACCACCTATATTAATAACATATAAGAGGCATTTGCTTCACAAGCCATACAATAAGTATTTACGTATTTTGACCTTGACCTTTGACTCAAAGTCATACATGAAATCTAAAGCTTTCTTTATGCCTTAGGCAAACACTGTGTCCACTTTGAATATCTTTCAGAGATGGCATTACAGCCTGATTTTATGTATACCTGACCTTAAGCTTTACATCCAAGGTCATTTTGGCTCTCCGAAACAATTATTATCATTTTCACGCCATCGGCAACCACTGTTCCAAATATGAACAACCTTCTTCAAAAATTGTAAGCCAGAGTCCGCGTTACGAGGAGTAAGATATAATTTAAGTACATTTGACCTTTACATTTATCCAGTTCAAGGTCATGGCGGTGATCTGAAACCTTCGGTGTCATCTACGCGCCGCAGGCAATTATTGTGCTGAATATAAACACCATCCATCAAAAGTGTAAGAGGAGTTCATGTTAATAACTATAAGACAGTTTTTTAGCACATTTGACAATGACCTTTGCCTCAAATGTCATTATGGCAATCCAAACCTTCGCTGTCATCTACACACCTTTTATAATGTGCTTAAAATGATCAACCTCTATCAAAATATGAAGGCGATGTTCGCGTTGCGAGCCGTAAGAAGATTTTAAGTACATTTAGCCTTGACCTTTGACTCCAAGGTCAGAGCTGCGAGCTGAAACCTTAGTTGTCATCAACACACCAAAAGCTATCATTATGCCAATTATGAACATCTTCCATCGAAAAATGAAATAGGCATTTTAATTACGAGCCGCAATAGAGATTTTAGCCATACATTTGAAGTTAAACCTGACCTTTGACCCCACTATCCTATCGGTGATCTGAAATCGTTGTAATTTACACCCCGTGGACAATCATTGTGCCAAATATGAACACCCTCGGTCAAAAATGAAAGAGGAGTCCGCGTTACGAGTAAAACCGACTGATGGACGAATAGTACAAATATAATCACCTCGTTTGTCGTTAAATTCAAATGAAACTATAATGCCCAGGTCACATATTCACGGATCACCTCGCCGGTTCTACTAGTCAAAATCTAAAAGGGGGACTTTAGTATCATAAGAAATTCTACGGGATATATCTGACTTACTAATTTTACTGTAACTCTTCCACAGTTTCAAAGTACAAATGGCCTACACCTAATAATGAAATTATAAAATGTCAACAATGTATCAGTGTAGGCGAAAGTTTGCCAACTTCAGAAACACAACAACAGTCGGTACATGTAACATGTCTGGCAACAGATGCGAGTCTGACTGCGGATCCAGGGGTCGCGAGTTCGATCCCGGCCCGGTCCCATACTTTCGTGGACAATGATCATGAAATATTTTCTACGGTCATTCTCCTCCCTTCCGCTGAATCATTCAAGAAGGGTTGTTGTCAGTTACAAACGAAAGTATGTGCACGGAGTACTGGTTAACTGCTTGTTCAAGCTTGCCCAGGAAAAGTGTGGTTAGGTGAACTGACCGTCCCGCCATGACCATAGCTGTTGACTTGGGACGTTAAGCTACAAAACAAATAGATAAAATAAATGAAAAGAGATAGCGTTATCTGATAACCATCTAAAAGCGGTTCACTATTGGCACGCCGGCGAAACGCCATTTTAAATGGCGTTTCGCTGGCGGGCCGATAGTGGCCCTACACTTAAAGAGCTACTATACTCACCTTAAAAGTGAAAGACGTCTACATTTCCGTTGTGTAGCTCAGAAGACAGAGTATCATTAAGTTTTAACTTAAGTGACATTAAAATTACCATTTCAACGAATCCCAGCTCATCTGCATGTTTCGCATACTTTCCCCACAGAGTTGATTTTAACGCTATACACTATTTTAACTCTCTAACTCTTAGGTCCACACTAATGACTGCTAGCCATTCGCCGCTCAATCAGAATTAATCCTTTTGAGAAATACAACAGATATTGTCTCAGATACTGTCGCTGAAACTGCCAACAGAGCTTTGTCAGGAGAAAATATTCACGTGAATTTCGTTTTAACTGTGAAATGGAAGAAATTGAAAGTCTTAGGGACACTCTTAAGACTCATAATTGCGTACGTCGGCAAACAGTGAAGACCCAGATGAAATGCCGGAAAAATCCGGCATTTCATCAGGATCTACACCGTTTGTTAAGGTAAAGTCGACCTTTAAAGATATTAAAACATCATAATTTGGAACTTCTGACATGCGATCCCTTAAAAAGTATAATGGACAATCTCAACCTTATTGTAATAATCGGTATGAGAAATCCATAAATATATAAAGGGTCAAAGACACACAGCATGCACAATAGGAGTTAAGAGAATTAAGTTTTGTATTGTGCAAAGTAAACTTTTGTAACCATCTTGTCCAACCTACGTTTGCTATTTATAATCTAAACCCTTTGCTATGACAGCTATTGAGTACGGAATAAGACAAAAATAGTAACAGGCGATTTGGCCAATCACATTGCGCGTAACAAATCGAAGCGAAAACTAGGCTTCCGTTTTTACGGAATACTTTTCACATAAATTTTCTGGTCACCAAGCCGCTCTGATAAGCTAAACTTTCTCATGAGCTGGTTAAAAAGCAAAAGAGCATGGCCAGGAATTGTCACAATCACATACCACAGACCAACCCACGGCACGTAGTTCCCATTCACAATTATTGTCTAGTTTGGTTGGCTTCCAGAAGTGGGACACCGGATACAATCCAACAGAGATGCCCTAAAGTCAAAACGCCCTAAATGTGTACTTAACTAATCTGAAAAATCAGTTAGATTTCGCGAAATCAACTTTTTTGACAGAATCAGCCTAAATCAAGCTTCTTAATGTTAAGCCATACCGCCCGAATGGATCAATACAAAGAATGTGTAGTGATTTTGTGAAAGCTTATACTTGGTTCATACTCAGTGTTGATTATGCACTATAGATAAACAAAAAAAGTATTGAGACGTGACTGTATTTACAATTATAAATTGGGATCTAGAAAAAGGAGTTCCAGGCGTTTACTCACATTTACTTTCATATTTAGACACACATAGATGTTCCACCTCGATGGGCTCATATTACGCATTACGCATCAACCTTTTGAAACAGAATGATCCAAAGGTCATTACTCAACGTGAAATTTTTAATTTATTAAAAATACTTAATTATGGAAACGAATAGGTCTCTTGCTGATGTGTATTTCTTCTGAAATAATTTTCGTTTATAAATAAATTAAAGAATTCCTGATTACGGAGTTTTATACAACAATCACTCTGATTGGTTGATATTTTTAGTTGTTCAACCTGTATATAAAGGGAATTATCTAAAAGAGGCGCACAGTTTGAATAGATTTGCGACAAAGAAAGATTGTCCATGTTGTTGTTAAAAATTTCGCGAAGAAACTTTGCCGATCGTTCGTCAGAATAGTTGTTTGCTGACTCCACAACAAGATTCGTGCCCAACTGTGTACGGAGAAGATATCAGGTTGATATAAACCGTGACATTTCAGAATAAATTCCTGAATTAAAATACAGGTGACATTTTTTCTGGTAGATCTATTAATTAATGAATGGCGAAGAAGGGTCGAGACATTCTGCCAGAGCCCTAAGAAACATTGCAAGGGTTGATTATAAGTCATTACATAGAGGGAAGAGCCAAAAGTGCAAGATAATGAGTAGTATTGAGGAGGAGCCAAAGTCAGATGCCTTAATGGGCGATATGAGTTCCCTTGATGGTGCCTCAGGAGGTCTGGGGGATTCCCTACATGCCAAGCCTCGTTCTGGCGAAGGAGACGTCAGCGGTGACGACGATCTCGAGATGTTAAGAATGGAGAGAGAGATGCGATCACTGAAAGAAGAAGAGCGTCGCCTTACTTTGGCCTCGAAGAAAGACACGATGCGGAGGCAGCTCGAAATGCAGCGACAGAAGGTGCAGAATTTAAGAGGTACGACTTCTGTGTTAATTTCTGGTAGTGGTACAAAAACTGAGAAATCTAAGTCAAAGGTACCGGTGTCCCATGAGATTTCCTCTGGCCGTGAAAAAGACGATGATTGTGAGATTGATGAACTTACAATACAGCAGTTAAGAGCAGATGATAAGTTGAGACACAAGGTTCAAAAAGAACTGAAAAAGCATGGCCTGTTGTCTGATATGTCCTCAAGCAGTAGCTCAGAAAGCAGTTCTTCTTCTGAGGATAGTTCTAGTGAAAATGAAAAAAGAAGAAGAAAAAGCATAAGCATAAAAAAAGTCTGTATTAAAGCCAAAGCATCAGATAAGGTACGTCATCCTCAGAAGTGGCCTCATGCTCACCTTCAATATGAGCACGTTAACAAACAGGTTAAATATGATGAGCTTGACTTCAAATTATTTATAGCTGGTGAGTTAGAGATTATTTCTGAGGATGGCATATCTTCTACTGAGAGGCAAGGAAGATTAAAACTTCTGAAGAAGATAGTGTACTTTTATGCCACATATGAATTCAAAGGCTTGAAAGCCTTTTACGCCGCTTGGTTGCGTGAAATCGAGCTTGGGAAGAAGTCTTGGGCTGATGACTCGCAGCTAATAGAGAGTGCTATTTTGGCGAAATATATACTTAAAGGTTCAGCATCAAAGTCTTTAGCATATAAGAGTGGTGGCAAGGCAGCTGGAAAGCAATCTGATGAAGATAGAACATGGTTTTGTTCTTCTTATCAGAGAAACAAATGTGCAAAGAAATCAAATCATTTGGATACAATTAATGGTCGAATGCGGCTTCAGTCACACATTTGTGCTACATGTTGGCTGAAGGACAAAGCAAAACTGGAACATCCAGAGTGCTCTTCCGCCTGCCCTCATGCCAGCCATTGACTAAAAAATGGACTGTATTGCAGTGAAGTTTCGAATATGAAAATTTCTGAAGATAAACAAAGTCTAGTTGAAACCTTTTTTCCCAAATTTTGTTCTTATGAGTCTATAGCATCAAATAAATTGAAAAATCCAGATTCTGAGAGTTCACATATACTGACCAATAAAAGAAAGGGATTACATTTATGTCAACATTCAAAAAGTTGTAAAATTTGTAATGTAACAATGAATAACTTGGTTTCTAATACAGAAAAGGTTGAGAAATTATTAGATATTCAGCACAAAGTCAAAAAGTCTGGTCTACCAAATTTTTTAGGCTGTAAATTTCCAGTAAATGAAAAAATTAATATTGACTATATGAGGTCCTTATTGGTAGATTATTGTGATATTGAAGTATGTGACCTTTTAGAATTTGGATTTCCTTTAGGTTGTAATGACAATGAAACATTATTAAGTTCTGTTAAGAAGAATGATCTGTGGAAGTACAAAAATCACAGAGGGGCTGATGATTTCCCGGAAGATATTTTGTTGTATCTTGAGAAGGAAAGTAATTCCAATGCTATATTGGGTCCTTTCAATGAAAATCCGTTTCAATCAGGTTTAAAGATTTCACCCCTAAATTCTGTACCAAAAAAGGATACCACTGAAAGAAGAATAATTTTAGACCTTAGTTGTCCTTGAGGTTTGGCGGTCAACAATTTTATAAATAATGAGGAATATTTTGGTAGGAAAATGGATTTGGTTTATCCGAAAGTGGATGATTTTATCCAGTTGATTAAAGCAAAGGGAAGAGGGTGTCTTTTATACAAAATTGACTTGCGAAAAGCCTTTAGACAGATAAAAATTTGTCCTTCTCAATACAATTTGGTATCCTATATATGGAAAAAGCACATTTTTTGTGATACTGTTTTAAGTATGGGTGCAAAATCTTCTGCCTATTGTTGTCAAAGAGTTACTAATGCCATTTCATTTATCATGTTTCAAATTGGAATCTGCATACTCAACTACCTTGACGATTTAGCTTCAGCGGACACTGTTGAGAAAGCTTCATTTTCTTTCAATACTCTTTGAGCAATTCTGAACAAATGCGGCATTGAGGAAGCCAAAAATAAGGCTTGTCCACCTAGTACAGTGATGATTTTTATTGGTATTTTGTTCAATACTGTTAAGATGACTATAGAGGTTACACCTGAAAGATTACAAGAGATCAAATTTCTTCTAAATACTTGGTTGAATAAGGAAACTGCATGTTTGAAAGAGGTGCAGTCTCTTTTAGGCAAACTCAATTTTATTGCTGCATGTGTAAGGCCAGGGAGAATATTCATATCACGGATGCTAAAATGGCTTAGAGCACTTCATTTAGAGGAGAGTAGACATAAACAAGTTCAAATTCCAAATTTTGTCAAAAAAGATGTGATGTGGTGGTATAAATTTTTACCCATTTATAACGGGGTTTCTCTCATGTTATATGAAGAATGGTGTGAACCAGATGAAATTTGTTCTAGTGATTCCAGTTTACAAGGTTGTGGTGGTTTCTGGCAAGGGAAATATTTTCATACTGCTTTTCCAGAAAAATTTCACAATGATCAATTCCATATTACTATATTGGAAATGTTTGCTGTGATTATTTGTTTAAAACTTTGGGGGTGCAATTTTAAAGGCAAAAGAATACTGATGTTCTGTGATAACCAAAGTATTTGTCAAGTAGTGAATCCTGGGAAAGCAAGAGATGAAGGATCACTAAGGTAAGTATGGAGGATCACTAAGGTAAGATCCTTCTTGCACCATGGCCTCATTGGAAGTACTAGCTCTAAAAATAGGGATCCGCTACTGATTTTTTCCCCCCATTTTTCCATTTCCTTTTGTTGTTTTTTCTTGCTTTAATTTTGCTTTGCTTATATTAATTTGGCCGGTGGGTTGGCATTTTTTCTGGAATATTAATTTATGATTAATAATTCACATGTACATGTATTATTGACTTAATGCAATTGGATGAATATTGTATTACAGTACATTTGATGATTGATAAATGCTTGTATGAAGTAACATGGACAAATAAAATGCACATTATATTCTATAAATCAACTCCAGTCCTCCGTAGTCTTTTAGTCCCTTTCTTAGAGGAATACATAATTGTGAAATTTTTAATTTATTAAAAATACTTAATTATGGAAACGAATAGGTCTCTTGCTGATGTGTATTTCTTCTGAAATAATTTTCGTTTATAAATAAATTAAAGAATTCCTGATTACGGAGTTTTATACAACAATCACTCTGATTGGTTGATATTTTTAGTTGTTCAACCTGTATATAAAGGGAATTATCTAAAAGAGGCGCACAGTTTGAATAGATTTGCGACAAAGAAAGATTGTCCATGTTGTTGTTAAAAATCCCCACCCACCCGCCGCTTTTTGCTAAATGTTTTTTATGTTTGATTGAAATCATAGTACATATAAGTCTCTATTTCGAGAAAATCATAAAGGGCATTGAAATGGAAAGCTTGTTTTTTCCCCTTTGTAATAGTGTACATATAATAGCCCTGATCATGTCCTTAGATAGGTACATCTACATGTGTTTGGGGAAACATGTATACAGATAAATTGAGGTTTCAGTCTTAATGCATTACTTGATATAGTGAGGCATTTTTTCTGGAATATTAATTTATGATTAATAATTCACATGTACATGTATTATTGACTTAATGCAGTTGGATGAATATTGTATTACAGTACATTTGATGATTGATAAATGCTTGTATTAAGTAACATGGACAAATAAAATGCACATTATATTCTATAAATCAACTCCAGTCCTCCGTAGTCTTTTAGTCCCTTTCTTAGAGGAATGCATAATTGGTCGTGGTACATCTATAGCTGTTTTGATTAATCTGTTTGGTAGTTACGGATTAGGGAAACTGAATACTTTCTTACGTTTTGATTGATCGGTTGACCTATACATATAATAGGTTTAAAGATGTATACTGTCGAACGTAGACTGGCTCCAGTCCTTAAAACAATTTTTTTTTATCAATGTGTCATATCATATAATTGCAGCCAGTATAACTCTGATGGCCCTGTTTTAAGCTTAAAACAGAGCCATCAGAGTTAGACTGGCTACAAGTATATGATATGACACATTGATAGATAATTGTTTTAAGGACTAGAGCCAGTCTATGTCGAAATATGCATACTCTTCATTATCGGCTAACCATATACAAATGTTGGCGTTGAGCGTGCAAATTGCAGTTTTCAGGCATATTCCAATACGTCAAAATGTTGTAAATTATTATGAATCTCCAAATCGTAAACTGAAGACTTTTGTCAACATTCTTGCAAACAAAAGTTTGCAAATTATATAAAAGAAAAGCAATGCCATCAACTTACGTAGCTTGTCTGCAGGCGTTACCAGTCATGTTTTCGGCGTAGACGACTCTAGTCAACCTACGCATGCATGCTTATCTGGGCAATCGTAATCCATAAACGTCGATAACCGGATAATCAGTGTGGCTATGCTTTGACGTAGTCACACATGATAACCCTTAATGCGCCACCTATAATTTGCAGCAGACGACAATTTCAAACTTTGCTGGGTTTTTTTCAAAATTAACAAATAAGGCATGATATTTCATGAGAATCGTCTGCACGATTCTCATGAAATACCTTACCTTTTTTTCGAAAATCAGGAATGAAGTCACATTATTTGTCGTCTGCTGCAGTCGTGATTGGCGCTTGAAGGGTTAAAATTGCCTCTCTGATTGCAGAACTGTCCCATATATAGTTATCAAGTGAAAGATCGTGTCGCAGACACACTCGAGTGTTTTATGAGCAAATATATTGTGTCTAAGAAAATAGCTTTGTCGCTCTAATTCTCCGTATGTGTGGGAGGCCTCACTGTATGGGTGATTTATGAACACTCACAAGTGTTTGATTTGTTAATGAAATCGTATAATCTGCGCTTTTCTGGACAATACAACGTAGAAAATACGTGTGTGTTTTTGTTTGTTTGTTTATTTTGTTTTTAATGCCCAGGGCACATATTCACGGGTTGAACGCCGGTTAAGCCACGGATACGATCCGGCCTCACTCGTGGCTATCTGTACTAGTCCATAGATTTCTGTATTGTATCCGTAATCATACGTAGTACAAATGTAGAACTCGTACATCCTTGACAGTTTTTGAACATGTTCAAAATTTGACCACGGATCAAACAACCGTAGCACATCCTTACTCAACCGTGTTAGAACGTACTAATCCGTTTTAGTCCGTATTTAAACCGTACTAATCCTTACTTATTCGTAAGCCCCAAGTCGCCAAGGATTTCTACGGTTAGTTACGATTTAACTACGAACAATAAAGGTTACACCACGTATTAGCTAAGGTTTGTTACGAATTTATAACGGAACTGTACGATCTAAATAATCTCGACAAGTTGCATTTCGGATAGGTAGGGGTTAGCAAGTTGTCTCAAGGTATTTTTACGGTTTACTACGTAATAACAAGGCAAACTATACGGAATAGTATGGTCAATGACTGTTTATATCGAATAAGCTAGTCCAGGAGATTTAGTTCGGTCTTGCCAGAGCATTTCTGCTTGTCCCCTCTCGCCTGGCGCTACAATGGATAGCTGTACATGAATGTTTAACCATTAGACTAAATGAGTACTTTGACTAACAGTGAAGACCAAGATGAATGCCACAAAATGCTGCATGCGCACCTTTCCCGCGTCTGCAAACAGGTAAAGTTGTCTGGGTCCTGTCTTTCGACCATTTATGGATTTGAATTAGCACAGCTTTCAGATATTCTAATGTCATATCGGTGTGTCGATATTTTCGTGACAAAATAAAGTATTTCAAGTTTGTCCGAAATATCTATTGACCTTTTAGCAGAATGGATCCTCTCAGTACCAAAGAGAGATAAATGTATCAAACGACGTAGGCGCACTTTGAATGGAACTTTAGTCCCTACTATAGTAACTAAAGTTTGATTCGAACACCTATAGTCGCTACTAGGGTGACGTCACGAACCTACTAGAGATCAACGGCGGGTCGGAGCACCGTTACTCTAGTAGATAGGCTGGTTCCCTACTCTAGACCTATCTAGCACGATGGGTTCAAGATCTAGCACGATGGGTTCAAGATAGGTCAGTAGCCTCAAAATGACAAGTTTTTTTTTGTAAAATAAACCTAGCTGAGCATAATTTTTGGTCACACTTATTCGTAATTGATTATTAGAAAGCGCTGTGCAGTTTATAACATCCTTTTTGTCTACGATAAAAAATTGAAGTGGAGCATACAAGGCTATTATTTTTGTTTACTTGCCAACCAACTAAAAGTTCCAACTTTAGTCGTTTGGGGTGTAAACGTGCGTGCGCATCTTTTACGTAAGAACTATAGTATGAACTTTAACTCGATTCGAAGTGTGCCGTATACATTTATCCTGGTCATACTTGATTCATACTGTTCTGTGTGTTCAGAGTACTCCCAGAAGATGATGTGAATCAAGTGAGACGGAACATTTCGGCCTACTCCGTAGTTACTCTATGAAACAAGTACGCCAGAACATGTGCAGAGCAATAAACAAAAATGGCTTTTCTACTTCACGAACCACGAAAGTAGAAGTTCCGAGTCTGATTGCAACTCAAAACAGGAAATGGTCTTAATGGCTAATGTTTGTTGAAGTTTCTTTTCCATTCAACCTTTCAGCCATTTTTGTTTGATCACGTGACCTCTCTACTCTGACTACACCACCTCGGACAGTGGTGTACTCGGAACAGCTTCTGCACAGCTGTTCTCTGATACTTGAGTGGAATTCTGCCTGTCCAGAGTAAAAAGCGTTCTCCGAACAGGTGAATCAAGTTCGACCCTGGTTACAAATACGAAAGTGGCCGAGTCTCTACTATTTTTACGGTTATTTAGAGCCGCGCCCGACCTGAACTCGTGGCCTAGTGGTAAGTGTGTCTGGCTATGAAGCCAGAGGACCTGGATTGATTCCAAGGTGCTCACATTTTTTCAATTTGTTTCCTTTTTTAACATTTTTAGTGCTAAATTGCTAAATTGCTTCATATACTAGTAAAATGGCATCATCAAAACGACTGAAATAGTCATACCTGAACGTTTTGTATTGAATTACGCATGACACCAATGGGGTTGGGTTAAATTTGGCACTCCTGAAGGAGAATTTGTTCCATGACCCCTGATTTTTATTCTATTTTTCTGAAAGATATTATAAAAAAAAATAGTAAGTGTGTATGATTAGGAAATACCACAATCACAAACCGCAGACAACCCCGTGGCATCGCGAGGAAGAGCCGCTCAACCATCACGAGACACCAGGAAGACAAATTAAGCAAAACAACCAGCTCTCTCTTCCCCATCAAGATGATTGCAATACTAGAATGGACACAAAGCAACGCGCAACAAAACATAGAGCAATTACAGACTCCCACAATGAGAGTAACTATAAACAAATAGTCAACAACAACAGAACCACCGCCTTAGAACGGACAGCAGCCTAAGCCACCGGGGGGGGGGGGGGGCTTAAATGCATTTTACTGGTACCAAATCTTCGCGCTAGATTCTGCTGTTGTTGAAGTACAAGAAATGTTCAGCTCGCATGGAGGCCATCTAACTAATGCAATGTATCATCATGGAGAAACACTCTAATCAAATTAACACACCATGATGAAACAAAGAAAAGGGCTCATGACTCACAGATAGTCAGAGCTAAAGAAAACCTCAAGTTGAGCCACGTTGAGTCCAGCTACAGATAAGTATCAGGCATCAACCCACCGATTAAAGCTTTACGTCAGAGCCGTCATAGAGTCTGAGGCCTGACCCACCGTCGTGCAATTAAAGAGGAAACCATAGCTATAAACCGCGATTGGGTTTAAAACTAGGCATGCAGACTGTCGCATGATATCCAAGTTATATCCAACCCTTATATAACGTTTTAATTTTTGAATTGATCACTAAAATTAGGTTTTCCAACAATTCGTTTGAATTTATAAACTAAATCACCATAAAATATAGGTTCTGATATGCCTTGTTGCAAAGTCCATGAAATAAAAATAGTTTCTTTAGATTTTCAACATCAGGATTTTTAATAGATGATTTATTCTAAAAACAAATTCCATTTTTTGACGAATTGCCAAAATATATCATTTAGTATCTTCCCACAGCAAAAATAACAACTAAACTTGCACATTTTCTATAGGTTTGATGTCATGGGCAATAATTTAAGTTAAAAGAAAGAAGCTGACTGAAGATTACAACAGATTTAGCTCGATACTTAGAACTAGCCTAATTTTTTCATTTTTTTAAAAATTGGTCAAATGCTGAAAACTTCCAAGATATTATGAGATTATGAAAAAATAAGCAGGGTGACATATCATTTTTATTTCCTAAATGGATGGCCCATGCATAAAACAAACTGTATGCAAAGTATTGAACATTTTTCAACATAAGAAGTATTTAATAGCATATGTCCTGAAAATAATATAATTTACCACCACGAGTGTAAACATTGGCCTCGAGGCGCGAAAACCTGATTTTTTGTCGCAGGCGAACAACAAATGCACAGTCACACTATCCTGTGCCACCGCGCACCCTGATCAGCATTCACTCCCTGACCATGAAAAGTATAGTTGTTGAGCTTGATGCATGCCAATTTTAATATTTCAGATAGTCTGTGTAGCTCAGCAGGCTAGATAGGAGCCATACTTGGTAACAATTACCGAAGACAAGTAACCTGTAAACGAGGCTTACATAATCTGAACTAGCGTTGTGTGCTTATTTTTTTTATTTGCATGCTGGGAGATGTGAATCTTTTGTCGTTGCCTGTTGATATTATTTAAAACATACATCTTAAACACATATTTTTCGGTGCCAAACAGTTTGGGTACAGAGCAGGCCTTACAATTTGTCAGATGTTATCTGGGTCCTAAGTAACTATTTGGAAAAATTGCCTGCAGATGACAAAAATCGGTACTGGCAAGAACATGGATGATGAATTTTCAAACCAAACCGGTTGAATTTCTAGACATTCTAAACGCTCCTACTCCATTTTTTCTTAGTTTCATGGCTAAGTACTGTTTTTAAAGACGCCCATCACCAGTACCCGCCGATGTGTGTGGTGTGTGTGTGTGTGTTTGTGTGTGTGTGGTGGGGGTACTCTGATATTTGTATATACATAGGCTTGACAATTATTTAGGGTCAAACATTTTAATTTCATTTTTTGCAGGGTTTCAGAAAAGTGAATATCTTTGGATGTGTGATTTTTTTTTTTTTTTTTTTTGGGGGGGGGGGGGGGGGGCTAACCGCTAAATTGGACTACATTTATTTGTGTGGGTCATGTTCAGGTCTTTTTAAAGTAAAGGTACTGAATTGGAATTATTTTTTAGGATATTCTAAACTTTCAAATATTTTTTGGGTATCGATATACTTGTCAAGTTGATATTTTTGGAAGATAAACTAGATGCTAGGGTCGAGCCTATGTAGCAAGATAACTTTAGAATACCCCCTAGGTCAATACTATTTGTGACTGAAATGGATTTACCAACAGGTTCAGACCCAGCTAACAATGATTATATGATGCAGCCTAATCTGATTCGTATCTATCTACAAATACCACCCAATACTTACAGTTTATAGTCATAATACAATTTGTCCATCGATTACCCAGAATCACCAAATATTTTTAAGCAAAACAACAATTATTGGTTGGTAGGAACTATGCAGACATACATTTTACATTCAGTAAAAATTCTAAAACAAGAGGGCTACGATGCCCTGGATAACTCACCTGAATTCTTAGCCCTGGAGGCACCTTTGTGTGTACAGATTGATTATCGTTACAGGTCCATGTCGTTCCGTGGCGGTTCGCACTAACCCGCTTCAGGTCGTTCCTATTCGTACTAGCCCTTACTTGTTCCGTAGCAAACCATTGACACGTGTCTTTCCGGACTAAATCGTGTCATTTCAGTATTAGATAGAGACGTTCCGTATTTGACGGTAACAATCCGTATCACTCATGTCACCAAATGGCTCCTTTCCTACCTTATCTTCGGTAGATACGTCAAAACCCGTAGCCACACCGCTGTGCATCCGTATTAGACTACGGAACTTGGTATTTCCGGGGTCATCCGTGAGATTTAGTGATCCGTGAATGTGTGACGTGTGACCTGGTCATAAAGTAAGTGTCTAGTTTGTGTGGACATGACTCCTAGGGAAGTAGACAAGAGCATACTCTGGTACTGTCTACAGAATAAACGAAATGCACCGACTGAAGGCAAGAAAACTTTGACCAAACACAACCCCCCCGCCCCCCCCCCCCCCCCCTACACACAACGATAGAAATAATATACATAGAACTACCCAGAACAGATTTGCCAACTATTGCAACTGGCGGCGGTGGATCATTGGATCATGGAGAAAATTGGATGGATGTTGAACCGCAGTTAAACAGGAAACAGATTGGGGTTGGGGGGGGGGGGGGTAATCCTTTAAATACTGTAAATTCGTAAATGGGTATTTGGGCAAACAGTGAAGACCAAAATAAGGCATTTCATCAGTGTCGGTTTCGATAAAAAAAACTATTATTATGAGGGACTAAAGCGAATCATAACTTGGCAATTCTTGCCTGTTACTCTCAGATATGAACCACCTCGGGCTCATTGTATCAAACCAGATGGAAGCCCGCATAGTATACAAAGCGTTTATGAGCAATGACATGTGATTTTTAACAATGTGGCATTTTGACTAGTGCAGACTCAGACGAGCCTGTATAGCCTCCTTTTAAGCTTAGAAACTCTAAATGATGTTCGGTCGGTAGCCTAAGAGTCATAGAATATACAAGTGACTAGCAAAGGTACTAGTCAGTCTACGCGTATGCGCAGGCTGATCTGAGCATTTGCTGGTCGTACATGCCATATTGTTGGAAATCTCATGTCGCGGCTCTAATGTACATCGAAGAAATATAGACAATGTATAAGATGCATTGCGCATTGGGGGATCGAGAAGGGGGAGGGCAGAGGTCCGGACACCCCTACCCCCACCAAGCACATCACACGTGTCTATAGGTTTCCTTAGAAAATCTGGTACTGACCACCATCGAGAAGCACTTGGACGGGTCTCGATATAGGTCGGTACGGCCCTCTGGGAAATAAGTTGATGATTTAAAAAAATGCTTGTTCGGACCCCCCCCCCTATCACACACACCTTGGGATTTTTCTGGACCAGCCCATGATTACGCCTTGTGCTTATGGAACTTGTCAATGGTTTTAGTTAGCTTCATCTTGGAAAACAACTGAAAACACCTTATTCTTTTGTATGACTGGAGAGAATCCTGTCTCCTGCTGATTGGACCAATTTGTCTTCATGAATCTCTGCGTCTACCTGAAAAATGGCCTTAACTTGCTTACATTAGATGAAAACCAGCTCAAACCACTTTTCAGAGGTGAATATTTTGACACTTTTCTTAATGTTATATGACCGGAGGGAATCCTGTCTCCTGCTGATTGGCTCATTTGTCTTCTTGAATCTCTGTGTCTACCTGAAAAATGGCCTTTACTTGCTTACATAAGATGAAAACCTGCTGATTGGCTCAATTTGTCTTCATGAATCTCTGTGTCTACCTGAAAACTGGCATATACCTGCATACAGGTGTATTTAAGATAAAAACCAGCTCAAATACTTTTCAGATGTGAATATTTTGACACTTTTCTTAATGTTATATGACTGGAAAGAATCCTGTCTCCAGATTGGCACAATTTGTCTTCATAAATCTCAGTGTCTACCTGAAAAACTGGTCTAAATTCGCCTACAGGTTGATATAGGATTGAAACCAGCTCAAACTACTTTTCAGAGGTGAATACTTGACACTTTTCCTTTGTTATATGGCTAGAGAGAATCATGTGCCCTGATTAGCCCAATTTGTCTATAATAAATATCGTCGGTTCGTTTACAAAACCTCGTAAGTGCACCTTTTCACAAAAAAAAAAACTATTTTAGGCATGGCGTGAATAACATGTATAACGATAGTCCAATGCAACAGGTCAGAAAACCACGTATGCAATATCCAATGAATAGTTGTTTTATGTGACATTAAAAAGCTCGTACTTGCATTCATCAAACTTACCAGTTCTAAAACCTCGTATATGCAAATTCGATAAGACAAAAAAAGTAACTGTTTGTTTTGTTTATTATTGTGAGGGTTGCAAAAGTTATCCATGAATACTTTCTCACATCACAAATTTACGCTAAAATTGTCATGATAACTTTTTTCTCGCCTTTAATTATAATATTTACAAAAGTGCTGTTTTACGAGAATTTGTAAACATGCTTCCTAATGTGGATGTTGTTTAAACGAAATTTTGTCCTTATAGATAGAATTGTCCACACAAATATCTTAGATAAATCAAAGGCAGCATACACATCTCAAAAGGAACAGAAGTTCTTCTAGTTACCCTTTGAGCAAGATTATTTTATCACATGACCTCGCGTCTGAGAGTGATATAACGTTATGCAATAAACTCGATAAAACACTAGTGGTTTACAGATTTTCGGGAAACGTTATGACGTCCATTATAACGTTGCGTAAAAGATGGTATTGACGTATAACGTTGCGTAAAGATGGCAAAATTTTTCACGCCAAAAATGCGATTTTTTAATTATTTTTAATGTCATGTGATTAAAAAGAATCTAACATTCGTGCTCCTGTTTTATTGAATTTATTAAACTCGTTGTGAAAAAATAATAAAATGCTCCGCAAGCCTCGCATTTTATCACTTTTTCCCAACTCGTTTAATAAATTCAATTAAACACGAACGCTCATGTAAGATCCTCTATATATCGCATAATGTCATATTCAGTTTCCAAGATTGACAAAATGTCGTATCTGCAACATAAGAACGAGTTTCTTTAGCAAAACCTCGTATATTGTTAAAAAGTATAACGATCCTCAAGAAACACTAAATTCTGGCAATTTATTAATTGCATCCTTTAAATGCTGAATTTAAAATATGCTCTCAGTCCGAAATTCACAAGAAATGAACAAGAAACAAACAATTCAGTATTACTATTACATGTAGACATTTTTACCCACAGGCTGACACCTTACGCTTACACCTTACACTGACTTTAAGGGTGCTGTGTATTGTGCATTTGCGGTCAACTTTTTTAATTTTTACCAAGCAAACTTATATTCAGATATGTTGTCTTATATGCTTTAGTGCATTATGAAAAGGCTGTATCTATAGAATGTTCTGCTATATATATCGTCACTGAACCTAATGTGAATTAAGAGTGATGACCGCAAAACTGCAAATGACATGTTTCTAGGAATTACAAATATTTCAGCCACTATTTCATGTGCTTTAAGCGAATATAAAACTTCATATATATGGCCAACATTCTGCCCTGGGTTACATATAACAACCTCCGAGCAAACAAGACATCTTGGGGTAATAGGAATTATTGACCACAAAAAGACAATCGCTATATTTCATGCTCTGGTTAATATATTGGAGGATTTTCTCAGAATACGCAGGATAACTTTACATGTATCGGTATGGTCTATGCGTCTGCACTTTAATGTTGTCGGACACTGTATTGCAACGTCTATCCGTTGTCTACGTTTGTTGATACAATAACCATGTGTGGGTCCAGAGGGAGGACAAGGGGTCCGGACCCCCCCCCCCCTGAAAAATCACAAAAATATAGGGTTTCTTAGCAATACTTGTCCGGATTCCCTGGCAAATCACAAAGCTATCAAGACAGAATTCAATGTTGGGCCATCAACGCCCCGCCAGCAAAACGCCACTTAAATTGCGGTTCGCTGGCGGACCGAAAATGGCTCGCTTTTATTGGTATTTTGGATCATCCCTCCCCTCTTAATTATAAAAAACAATAAAAAAAAACGAAAAAAAACCGTCATCAGAGTTGGACCGTTGGACCCCCTCTGACAAAGCTTTCTGGATCCGCGCATGATAACCTTTGCTCGTCATTTCACATGCTTTACAGTCATGACTGTATCCTCCGATTTATGGCGTAAAGAAGTCGTTTCCATTGTCCTTATAAATGTCACCCATACTGTCTTGGACACATTAAAATATGAGATTCTTCCATTAAACATTGACTGCTGCACCGATGATTTCCCTCTTATGTGGAACATCCTACATGTACATGTACCTCAGCGGATGTATATAGAATATGTGGAATAACCTACTTGTACATGTACCGAACAGCTGTACATAATTTGGATGCTGAATTCACTTTGTTAGAAATGGCGACCTCGAATGCCTTTTTTCTCGTGAGCACAAGATTTTGTACACGTACCATTTCACACACGCTTCTATCTTACCAATGCAACTGACGAGATTAACTCTTTCCGCATTAGTGGTGAGTTGTGTCTTCGGCTACAGTTTAGAACCAGATCAGAACGACAACATGAACTTTGTAACTATTTGACATTCTAGTGGTATTCTGGACTATGTTTTAAAATTACTAATTTAGAGAAACTGAGCATGCAAAATTACCCAGCATGCAAATACGTTAACTGAATTAGAACTATTCAGTTTTTAACATGGTAGACAATGTGGCTTAAGGTGCTTTTGTGTCACTAGTCGGTGGTGAAATTCAGCTACGGTCTTTTTGGAGTTATCAGACTGTTCCATGGCATGTGAAAACATTCACAGTCATATATGTGATGATCTGTGGTGCTCATGAAAAAGCATGCACATAGTTGTTGAGTCAACTATTTTTGGCATAGAATATATTTGTAAGTGCAGTTCAAGATTTAAAAGCGATATTTGGTCCATCTTTCTTTAGTCTAAAGTCTATTCTTTTCACGATATGTGAGGTATAACTTCGGGTAGGCGGCAGACCTGAGCGCAATTCTTAAACATAAGAGTCCAGAAAATACCACAATCACAAACTGCAGACCAACCAGCCACACCGTGAGAAAGAAAGAGACACAGAACACTTACAGTCGCATGGCAGCAAGTAGACAATTAAAATAAAGCAACTAGCTCTCTCTTCCCTAGCGGAACGATTGCAAAACTAGAATTGATACTAAGTACTGCATAGCAAAACAAGGACCAAACACAAAACTCACACAAAGAGAGCAACAATAAACTATAAAACCAACTGAGGTTTATGTGCACGACCCGTGGTGAACGTATATCTTAGAAAAAACATTTTAAAGTTAAATCAGTTTTTACTGCTCTGACTTTGCCAGGACTGAAGAAAGCGAGAGCATTATTGGGGACATATTGCAGTTGCGGTTCACATACATTTCGCCTGAGATTCGTATTAGTTTTCGTTCTTGCTGTAATTGGTTGAGAAAGGGATAGTGTTGAATTTGGGAATAAAAGAATTTTAAGATATTCTAGTATAGGGGTCCAAAATATCATATTTGAGTTTACAATTATGATAAATTAGTAAATTTTAGCTAAAGAGACTTGCAGGGTGGGTATTTCTACAAGATTAAATGAAATGCGATACTAAGATTATACTAAACAGAACTGGTACAAATGCCAAATAATTTCGCAGAAATGTTCCTCATAATGCTCATTAACAAAATTGCCTTAATGATTTTGCTCCGCCAAACAAGCTGGCTGCCAGAGCTGTAGATAAGAAATATATTTAAACGGCATATTCTCTCGAGCCACTGGTCCCAATTAAAAAACAAATCACACGAAGGTTTATTATAAGGTCATCTGGTAAAATTTCTCAATCGGTTCTGATCAGCTGAACAAAATGACTACCAGAGTTAAAACAAGAACACCACTTTACACAACATCAGACTCTCAGCTATTTTTCAAGATTCAAAATAGTGTCCAAGGATAGGCATGAAAAATGTGATCCAAATACATGCATAACTTGCCGTTCAAAGTTATGAGCATTTTCACTAAAGTACCTCGACCGGTCAAAATGATACTTGATAAAGCGTCGTCACCGTTTTGTATACCAGTGTCTGAACAATGTTAAAATGAATAAGTAACAAGTATGCAAAATTTGGTCGAAAGATTTATGAGCATTTATACTAACTGACAATTACAAGCATGACTGATGCTCGGCAAAGCCGTGTCTTTCAAACGAAACTGTTACGCATGCCAGTGTTTGGACAATGTCGACATGTATACGTATGCAAAATTTGATCAAACTATACCATCTGGTTATAAAGTTATTAGCAATCAACAACGACAGAACCACCGCCAAAGAATGGACAGCAGCGGAAGCTACTGGTAGCTTAAATGCGTTATGGCGCCAAATCTTTGCTCTGGATTCTGCTGGGTTTCTTTCAAAACACAAATGTATTAAGCTCGAATAGAGGATTTCTAACTAAATTAAATGCAAAATATTATTGCAGAGAAACAAACTATCAATAATTTGTAGAAACAAAGAAAATGTCTCACAGAGAGTTAGAACTAAAGATAACCTCAAGTTGAGCCACGGTGGGTCCACCTGAAGACAAGCATAAGGGGGCCAGCATAGAGACGAAAGCTTCTGAGACTGAGGTCTGCTCCATCGTTATACAATTAAAGTGGAAACCATAGCTAAACCGTGATTTGGTTTTCTACCAGGCATACTGACTGTCGCAATGTATTAAATTGCTGACCTCCAATGCAGTGCAATACAGTTTCAATAAATAGACTACCTTCCTCTGTTTCTGATGTACAAGCAAGGTCTTGGCCAGCCCAGCTTACCTTGATGGTGATTGACTTGTGATAGCGAAAGAAGTATGCACCTAAACTCATTTACCACATGACACTCTGCCATCCCAAGAAGCAACCACACACCAAATTTGGATTCCCTTACTCAAATGATATAGGTGAAATGCTCCGGACATGATTATTCTAAAAACTAGGCCAGAGGTCAAGTTCATAGTGACCCAAAAAGTGGTACGCGACACTCTGCCATCCCAAGATGCATCAACACACCTAATTTGGAATTCCTACCTCAAATAATATAGAAGTTATGCACCGGGCAATTCTAGAAACTAGGTCAGAGGTTAAGATCACAGTGACCAGAAAATGGGACGGAACAATTCGCCATTCCAAGATGCATTCACACACCAAATTGCCAACAGAGATGCATTTACACAACAAATTTGGAATTCCTACTTCAAGGAATATAGGAGATGTGCTCCAGACACAATAATTCTTAAAACTAGGTCAGAGATCAAGGTCAAGGTCACAGTGACTCGAAAATGGTACGTGACACTTCGCCATCCCTAGATGCATTTACACACCACATTTGGAATTCCTACCTCAAAGATTATAGGAAATATGCACCAGATTCAAAGAAGTTTCTAGAAACTAGGTCAGAGGTCGAGGTCAATGTCACAGGGACCCAAGGATGGTGCGCGACACCTTGTCATCTCAAGATGCATCCACATACCAAATTTGGGATTCCTTCCTTAAATAATATAGGAGGTACGCTCTGGACACGATTATTCTAAAAACTAGGCCAAAGTCAAGGTTACAGTGTCCTGAAAATATCATGAGACACTTTGCTATCTCAAGATGCATCCACACACCAAATTTGAAATTCCTGCCTCAACGAATATAGGAGATATACACTGGACATGAAGCAGGACGGACGTACTGACGGACGGACGGACAGAGGGTGGAAAGTGCGATTACTATACGCCTCCCAAAGTTCCTTAGGGGCATGAATTTTTAAAACAGTTTTGTTAAAAAATTTGAGCTCATTATTGCCGCAAACCCAGTGTGTATATACAGTACATCATTGTATAAAGCCTGAATCACTGTCCGATGGTCAGTGTTTTATTGTAGTTTTGGCATCAAAATGAATGTTGAGATGTTCCCTAAAATTTAATCCGCAGTCAGTTATCCGCTATCAGCAGTTCGCTTTGCGGGTAAAATGTCTAATACGAGGTTTAGTAAACCAACCAACGATATCCAAGTCTGAATGAAAACTTGTCTAAACTGGCCTACAGGTGTATATTGGATGAAAACCAGCTCACACTAGTTTCCAGAAGTTAATATTTTTGACACTTTCTCTAGAGAGCTAAAATAGCAAAATGAGGATGAAACTAGCATGGACTGCATGAAATTTACAACATTTTTTGCTGTTTTACCTCCTAACAGGTAGATGAAAGACTTTAATGAATTTAAACACCAGTTTTGTTTTTGTTTTGTTTGTTCACTTTTCTTTGCTTGAATAAACAAAATGTAAAAAAAAAAACACATATTTTATGATTAAATTTTACATTCCACGTTCAGAGAATTTATATACATTTCAAAATGCAAAATACTACAACAATATTTTGATAACAATTGCTAAAACTCGTGAGAAAGTCATAAGGTTGAACACGACGTCAACAAATAAAGTGAAAGTAGAAAATTTTTCATTCATATACCCTCAAAATGTATCTTCAGGCATAAGCATTTTTTGTTATATACTTATGGTCATTTACTAATAAAAACAGTAGTAATTTGTTGTCATGTATAGTTTTACTTTAATCTAGCAACAGTTTAACTTTGGGATATTCAGTTTTGAAATGTTTGATGCGCCATAAGCAAGCGACTTCCGTACCAACTGCTGAATCGTGAAATAGATATGCATAAATTTACTTAAAAACTACACGTATCTTAATGTTTAACGGGTGGAAACGTACCCTGATATTGCTTCACAAATGAGCCGATCTTTACACTGTCAACAAGAAAATACACACAACGAAGGCAAGTAAATCTAAAATTTCTACTATTTAATTCTTGTTTCGGCACTTGGCAGGTGGCAATTTAGAGTCACTGAATGTATATCTGGCAAATTTTATAAAGCTGCTGATACATTTGTAGTGGCTGCCTTCATGTTTACGTAGAAGAGAAACGGAGAGTTCAATTGTCACACAACTTTTATTCTTTTTAATTTTATATCACAGCTCTTATTACCAGCTTCAAACTAATTAAAATATAAATGGATATCGTATCTTAAAGAATATTTTATATCACAGTAAAAAGTGTGACTTTTTGAAATGAAGGTACCTTTTCTCTGACTTCGTCTGTGAAAGATCTACAAGTCTTTTTGGAATGGCGTAATTTTCAGAGTCTCGAAAGAGCCTTGAATATTTGTTATGGAAGAGTGATGTTTACTTTCTGAACATGCGGAAAAAATGTGTAGGTAGCCACTTGTCATTTCGGTTCAGTGTATTATTCTGTCTATACTTGTCTGAATTTATACCTTGTTTATGCTTTATGCGAGCAGCACTGTTCCTCGCTCCTAACTACCGTAATCTCCTATAATTGGATATACGCGAGTTGACTGTTTACAAACATTGCTTTGTTATTCAAATTTGCCTACCAATAAAATATTGGTCACTTTGTGATTTCCTTTCTTGCTATGACCACTGCAGAGCTGGTACATGTAGGCATTTTGCATAACAAAGATTACGTCTCTCGTCTATTCATTTTTATAGGATATATTAAAACAGGGGACGGGGAGGGGGGTTCAAGCGAATCCCTTCTAAGTTCAAGCGAACCCTCTCTGGATTTCCTGTGTATGTATCTAAATGTTTGATACAACTTTCATAAAATGTGTTTTCCAGTGTGGACGATGAGTTAAATAACATACACTTTCCAGTCAACATTCAATCTAAAGACCCTGATTTCCAGTCTGATATTTTTTTTTCAACTTGTTCATTTTTCCATGTCTTTGTCAAAAATGACAACGTCAATAATCTACCGAAATTATTAACGGACTACCGATACCGATGTGCTATATTTTTATTATTTGAGTTTATTCATGATATGACGACTGGACCCAGACTTAATCTTAATCTTAATCTTCGGATGGCGATTCGCTTGCTGGCCGACAATGGTTCGATTTAACGTGCTTACTTGGTTCAGCTATGTTTACACAGTAAACGTGTTGCTTTTTACCAAATTTGGTTGTAGCTAAACTGGCACTCAGTGTTTTGGTGCAGCCTTTCAATTGCTTTATAAACTATAATGTTCTGTTCCATTGTTGTAATCCGGAGAATAACTACAAAAATAACAGGTCTAGAAATGTTTAACATTCATCACTGGCGAAATGTTGGTCTCAAGCCTTTTAAGCAGGAAAGTGTACTTTTTTTATATTGTACTTCTAAATGTAGATGGGTTAATGTTTTAGAAACACATGTCTTGTTGGGAAAGGAATCCTTTCAGATTAATTTAATTCAAACCAATTCAAATCACCCAAGGATATTCAACCAAGAAAATGGGATTTTAATGGCAGCAGAGCCGCATCCTTAGAAAGCGGGTTCATACATTGTCGCACATCAACGGCGCAGATTAGGCCCCAAGATTATAAAACTGTTTTCATGCTCAACTCTGCTGAGCATGAAAGTTCAACTGCTCACAAAAACAAAAATGCTGTACAATTAATATTTTCCCTGTTTATTTTCTTAGATGGTGTATTTATCCTGCAGTGATGATGTTAAAATGCCAATAATTGTGGGCGTTTTAAGATTAATTAGCAGGAGAAATTTCATGCTCAGTTGAATTGAGCATGAAATTTTTTTATAACCTCTGGACCAGGCTGCTCATCGCGAGGATTTATCAGCCTCGTCGTTGTTGTAAAATTGATTCATGATTAAAATAGCTACACTAGGGTAAAGTCAGGTAACTTCGGACAGCAGGTAAAGGGGTACGAGCATTAAGGGGCTATTTTGGCCCCCTTTAGAGCAAAAAACTGAAAGTTGCTTTTCACCAATTTCATCTTATTGGTTTATTAGAAGAAAAGCTGAAGTGTAAAATTTTGGCATTTATTTTCTTTTATCGGTTGCTATGGTAACCAAAATGGCTGACAAAATAGGCTTAAAATAGAGAAATTGCCATTTTAGGCCAAATTCGAGGCTCTTGGAGACCGATTTTTTAAGAATTAGATATCAGCACAAGCAAATACCAAAAAAACCTTTTAATATATTGTGTGCCGTGATAATTCTCATCATCTGTTAAAATATGTTTTAGTATTTGCTTGTGCTCTATATTAATTCCTCTGTTACATGTCTCAAATTTGCTCCAAAATGGTCATTTTCCTATTTTCAGCCTATTTTGGCGGCCATTTTTGTTACCAAAGCAACCATAAAAGTCGAATCAATGCCAGACTTTTACACTTTGGTTATTGTTCTAATAAACTAATAAGACGAAACTTGTGAAGAGCGACTTTTATTTTTTGAGCTCATAGGGGGGGCAAAAAAGCCTCTTAATGCACGTACCCCTTTGGACATACATTTGCAAACAGTGACAATCCGGATGAGACGGTTCTTAATTTCCACTGTTTGCTTAGTTAAATTAATTTTTACTCATATAATTCAAAAATGAAAGAAACAAGGTCGCTGTCCGAATTTAGCCGATTGTCCGAATTTACCCGACATTACTCCCTTGACATCCATTTGTATGACTTCTAGTCACAGTAACTGAGCAGGCTTAAGAAGGGGCTTTCTCGAAACGTGAATAAAATTATATTCATTTTCACTTATACGCAGATCGCTCTATAATTGTTGATACATGTACATGTACTGGATCAAGAAACGCAAAACATTTTTAATTAGCGTAAAATTGCGATTATTTTCTTGTCAATCAGTTTAAACAAATGTTCAAAAGAACTGTATCATCGAGAAAGTTCTTTTGAGTACCCACAACATATATTTAGATTAAAAAATATAATAAATAATCAAATTTGCACTCTTATCTGGAAGGCATAACGTGGAGATATAATGGGCTAAGAGTTCGTCATGGCAACCAAAAAGTTACCGGGCCGTGTAGCGCAGTCGGTAAAGTGTTTGGCAACAGATGCGAGTCTGACTGCAGATCCAGGGGTCGCGAGTTCGGATACTTTCGCAGAGATTGATCACGAAATTATTTCTACGGTCATTCTCCTCCCTTCCGCTGAATCATTCAAGAAGGGTTGTTGCCAGTTACAAGCGAAAGTATGTGCACGAAGTACTGGTTAACTGCTTGTTCAAGCTTGCCCAGGAAAAAGTGTGCCTAGGTGAACTGACCGTCCCGCCATGACCATAGCTGTTGACTTGGGACGTAAAGTAACAAAAAAGAGTTGTTTTCTTAAAGCTAAGTAAATTCTAGCCACCACTACAGCTTCAATTTGATTGTCACTCAACAGACGCCAGTATATCTCTATATATCTCTATATTAATAATTTGTTTTCAATATACCAGTCAGTGACGTATTTTGCCAAGCATCTGTGTGAAGCATTTCCCAAAATATTGCTAAGTATCTTTTTTGTAAGGTTTCAGTCATTCCGACGCATTCATGAGATATTTTACGTAGGTTTGTGGAGCTGAAGAAGGAACAACTGTTCGTTTAAGGGGAAGCAACGCCTGATGTTAAAAGTAGGGGTCTGGAATCATGTTGTTGTTTGTTGTTGTTGTTGATGCTGTTGCTGCTGTTGTTGGTGTTGCTGCTTTTGTTGTTGTTGTTGTTGTTGTTGTTGTAGTTGTTGTTACTGCTGCTTTTGGTGTTTTGTTGTTGTTGTTGTTGTTGTTGTTGTTGTTGTTGTTGTTGTTGTTGTTGAAAAAAGATATAGATATACAAAGTTAAACTGGCACTCATTAATCTTCGACATCATTCGGTCATGTACGGTACATCATTCGGTCACGTTCGGTGTGTATTAGCTATTTTAATTGATTAATGTATGGAACAAGTATCTTTTAGCAAGGTGATCTGACAATGCTGAGGCAGTGGTGTAGTGGAAAAACGAATAACTCATGTTCCGGATTGCGAGGGTTCGATTCCCACTGGGTATAGTTATTTTAGGCATCATTTTTTAAATTAATAAACTTTTTGAGTTATGATCATATTGTTTCTTGTTTATTTTAATTTTGATGGATAGTTGACATGATGTCTGTTTTCAAGACTGATAAGAGATTATTTATGGTCGGTGGATGTAAAACTCTTGCACATTGTTTCTGATAACAATCTCATCAAGGTCGTCCACAGTAGGTAAGGGTGCAAAGATCAGGAGTCGATACAATCAAGTACCACACCCGACCCAGGATACCAATGGGAAAGTTACAAACTCACAGTTAGACACCACAAACGAGAGCCAAGAGGTCAGCCCTTTCACAGGTTTGTATTGTCCCCGTTTCGAACGTTGCGGCGACGAAAGTGTACCGGTTTCTCGAAGTTCTTTTCCTACTTGGAAAACGGTTCTTCTGCTGACCCCCTGTAAAGTATGTTGCATATATGATGAGCTGTCCCGCCCTGAGTGTTTCTCGAAGTAGTTTGAAAAATTAGCTACGAGAAATTCGTCTTTAGATTTTAAATGTTTTATTAAAGATTTCTCAGTAGACATCATAGTTCCTAACTAATATAATGCTTTAAAATGAATTCTATTACATTTAACTTTTACACGTAAGTTTTGTAAAAATCGTGCAAGTCATGATTTATTATAAAAAATGTAAATATTTTAAGAAAAAAAAATATTGTATGTCGTGAGACTCGAACCCACTATCTCAACCTTGACAGCTATACGCTCTATCCAAATGGCTAAGCGGGACAGTGATGGATACAGGATTAGAAAATACTTCACTCTGAAATCAATACTTTTCATAATGTTTGCAAATCTAAAATTAGTTTTACGGAGTTATACGAGTTTATACGGCATATTCATGAGTGCCAGTTAAACTTTGTATATCTATAAGAAATAGAATTCTTAAACCTTATTGACAAACACAGACTATCTACCACGGAACGGTAACTTGATAATGACATTATTGCCAAACCACGTGACTAGTATATCTCGAACTAGTCTGTCCAGTTACAGAGACTCTGGTATAGAGACAACATCTAGACATCGAAGAGCATTCATGCTTGTTGGAGCAGTAGCCAGTGAAAATCCTCATCCAGCGTAAATGAGTTAATGTGCCATTTAAGAGACAGACTTTTTCATGAAACCTTTTTGCCATTACGTTAACACAGCATTATCGCTAATTCTGATCTCGTCTTATTGACTTAGGCTCATTAAATAAGCCAGTTCAGGCGATTTTGATACTACTCTCGTATGTGAGCAGCAAAGGCTTAGACAAGCCTGCGCATCGGCGCAGTCTCGCCAGAGCCTTTACATACTTGCACACACAAGAAATGGAGATTGATGAGAGCTCAGGCAAAACATTTTACCTCTAGACCCACTAGATAGCTGCGCATATACGTTTAAAGAGAGAGTTTACGTACATTGTATATGCAATACGTGCCAAATCTCAAGAGCAGGCTCATATGAATCTGCAGTGGCTGCAACGTATTCCGATTCGGCGGTCAAGTTTCAGATTTGCTATACAGTATATATTAACCCTTTGTAGGCTGTAAACACCTAAATGGGTACTTTGGCAAACAGCGAAGTCCCAGGTGAAATGCCCCATAATGCGGCATTTCACCTGGGTCTGCACTGTTTTGCGAAGTCAAAAATGACATTCAGAGAAATAAATGATACTTTTTTGGTGGCGGGGGGGGGGGGGGGGGGTTGGTTATAACCTGTGATCCCTCAAAATATACTATGGACCATCCTGACTTTATTGGTCTGAAAAGGGTTAGCAAATCCATGACAAAACCAGTAAAATGACCTGCGTACCCAACCCAGACTTAAATCAGACTAGAGTCCAGGCTATACTCTAAATGGGTAGATAAGAGCTCACTTAACCTTTTTCATTCAATAAGTATGGCATTGTCTATTTTGTGTTTTAAGGGTTTTCTATAAAATGAAGTATTTCTGTCTCTGAAGATTGTTCTTATCTCAACAAACAGTGCAGACCCTTACTACTTGACAAAATACCTGTTTACCGGTAGTACGTGATCCAGAATAAAACACTGTCAGGTTAAACGATCAAATATCGTGAACATGGCGACACATCCAGAAATAATGAAAGTTGAGGAGTCGGTCAAACAGAAATACCTCGGAATTGTGAAAAACTTGTCAGAAGCTGAAATGAAATCATTCAAGAAACAAGATTATCAAATCCTGGTTCAAAATAAAATGATGCAGCTCCTGTCTGACTTTGACAAGGCACAGCTCAAAGAAACTGCACATTATGTTTCAAATGCACTCAACAATGCGGCGAAGGAGCAACTGCCCCAAAAGTCACGTGATGCGTCATCCAGCTCATTGAAAAATAGCGAGATACTGTCTGAGTCCGTGTTGCAGGCCTTTGATACGTCTATGCGGTCTACGATGATACTGAAAATCCTGAACTGTTTGAGGGGTGCGCGGATGGATGTAGTACCCTGCTAGATGATAGAATCACATTAGTCACGCAAACGATAGCAACATAAAACAGACCTGACAACAATAGTAAAGACACCACAAGCTCAAATGTTTTGATTCTTGCAATATTAAACCAAATTCTAGGCGGTCTAATGTATTGATAAGGTGTTCGTTTTGCATGTCTTGGTACCATGAACAGTGTGTAAGAGTTGCAAAAATTGATCTGATCGGTGTATGTCTGTGTTTATCGTGCCACAAACTAAAAAGTAGCATAACTGCACTTACATCATACATAGAACAACTAAAGGTGTCAACATCGTCCATACTTGTAGCACTGGGACATTTAACAACTCAAGTTTCAACAAGCATAAACGGTATAAATGATAAGCTCACCACCTTAAGTAACCGAGTAAGATGCAATGACAAGAAAATGTCTGAAACACTTGACTCGTTAAATATGCTGTTTAAAAGTATGGAGACCCATTTTGACCAGAAAACATGCCAGTTCTGAAACAAAAAAACAACTATAATTGACAAAATTAAACAACACAGTGAAAATGTGAAAACAGTGACTAAACAAATGGACGATAAAACAATCTCTGAAAGTGATACTACTGCAACAGACGCCAGTAACAGTGCCAATACAGTTGGATATAACCCCCTAAAACAGACTAAAAATGATTAAACCAGAATAAGAAACCGACCGAAAAAGCCAAACAAGTAGATAAACTAAAGGGTACCATCTCAGTGTCACAAAGACCAACTGAGCGTCCAATGCAGCCCACGGAAGAAATCGAAACTGTTGATCTAACTAAATCCCCTAAATGACAAAGGCCTATATTTCAGTCAACCCTCCTAGTTGGCAGCTCTATTTTGAAAAGTGTTAACGTGAATGAACAGAAAAAAAACACACTGCAGTACGATCTTTTCCAGGGGCTACGATTGAAGGCTTAGAAAGCAAACTAAATAATTACATTATTGATACATGCAGAACTATTATCATTCATGTTGGTGCAAATGATGCCGATCAAAGTGTTGATATAAAACATTGTCTAAGAGCTACTCTTCGCTTCTGGATAATATGGCATCTGAGAACCGTAGACTCATAGTACCAGGCTTATTACACAGAGAAACTGGATCCATATAATAAGAGTCTGAAACATTATGTACAACTAAAGATGTTGAATTTATTGACCACTATAATGTTTTTTTTTACTTGCATCGGGTCATATGGCAGACTCATATTATCATAAGGATAAGCTTCACCTCAACTCCTTTGGAACTAGGAAACTGTTGAAAAACATTGATGCAATGTACAAAGTTACCAATGTACGCACACAATCTAAAACCCCTGGGACAATTAAGGGGTTTACGTACGTTGGGCGTTCTGGTTTCCTAGCGAAAGGCAGATGATATAAAAGTGGACCTAAATATTGTCATATTTGCTCAATGAAAGGTCACAGTACACAGGACTGTTGGTATAATGGCCAAAAAACTAGTTTGATCGGAATTAAATCTTTCTAGGTCACCGATGGGTGCATGAAGCATTTTCCAAACGTACTTTCAAGTGGTACTTGTGAGGTTATTACAGCAAATAGGTTTACACGCCTTTCTCAAAATAATGACATGGAAATTCTCATCAATGAGCCGAATCAAGCAAGTGTTTCTGACATAACTACAAGTCAATATGATGATGATTATATAATATCATGTACACCAATCCCCGCAACTATGGAAAGCCACACTGACCAAAGTTGTCTTGAGTGTACCACTTTATCACTAGAAACAGACTTGGAGTTAGTTGTTAAATACAACATTGGGTTAAAAACTCATATCATAACATACATTTAATGGTGATTCAGTTTATAAATTCAAACGAATTGTTGGAAAACCTTTTGAGTGATCAATTCAAAAAGATTATCAAAGACTAGATAAGTTAAATATATTATATATAAGAGATTATACAGATAATTATACAAAAGGAATAGATCTTTTTTTCTAATTTGAAAAAATAAATTAAAGAAAAAAAATAAGATGACATTAGAGATGGCTGCCAATAGTGTAGTTACAATAATTTCTGAACCTAAAAACTTGAGAGCTTTAATTACCATTCAGACAAACAGAAGATCTGTTCTCTGTAGGAAAGGAGAGGGAGGAAATGTCTTGGTGCAATAGAAATAGCATTTAGATATCTCAGAATTAACAGTCCAGCTGACAGAAAAGATGCTTTAGAAAAATATGGTGGGACTGAAATACCGGAATAGAGAAAACATTACCAGACAATGATCCTGATGGAAATTTGGACGATCATCAGAAAATAAAGAAACAAACTGAATATTCACATTCTACCTAAGGGAAATAAGCATCATCCTCGATTTTTATTCTGGAAAGTAGACCTGAAGCAGGAGAAACCATCTTTGCATATGCCACAAGATTGAGGGAGAAAGTCCATGGGTGTGATTTTGGCAGCAGTAATGATGATAGATACTAGATCATATTCAAATAATCAAGAACCAATACATTATATAGAAATATATACATGGAAGATTGTTATTAGATCAATATCAAACTCAAGCTAAGCAAATTGAAAATATATCAGGGCAAGTGGATGACATAAAAACGGACCAATGGAGCATGAAAATATCTAAAGTTGAAGAACATAGAAGAGAGTTGACGTAGAGTCAAAACTACATACAGTTTAGAACACAGTCCTGTTCTTATTGCGGATTGACAGGAGTGCATCCTAGGGGCAGAAGTTGTCCTGCCTATTGAGTGCAATGTGAAATATGCAGAACATATAACCACTTTATATATGTATGCATTGAGAAACGAAAGTGGATAAAACCAATAGATGAAACGATGCGACTGCCACATTGTTATACACGTTTGACGAGGAAAGAGGTTGTCAACAAAGCCAAAGTGATACACTATAACAGCCAGAGTTTAAGTGATAGTTCAGTGACTCATGTCAGAATAAAGACTGTAAAACAGTCAATGCCTCACGAGAATGGACATTCTCGACAGATAAAGGCATTTCAGAAAGGAATCAGCAGACCTTGTGAGGAATGCTAGTGTGTGTGAACAAACAGATATAATCCTACTTGAATTCTCTAAAGTCTTCGAACAAAGTCAATCACAGCTAACTTCTATGAATATTGCATCAATATGGCATTCGCGGACGCAAGCTTACCTGGACCCGTGGGAGTAGCTCCCAGCAGGAGGAATCCAATTCAATGCCAGTTACATCTCGTGTCCCCCAGGTCTCAGTCCTGGACCTGATTCTTTACCTTGTTTCTATAAATGATCTACCTGATGAGGTCAGCTCCCAGGTAAGACTATTTGTTGATGATACAACCCTGTACCTCACCATGGAAAGCGACGATGACAGCTCAGCAGTGCAAACTGATTTGGACATATTGTCTGTATGGGAGACCAGGTGGGATATGGAGCTCAACCCCTCGACGTGTCAAGTGATACACATGTCAGGCTACAAAAACACAGTTAAGACTGACTACGTATTACATGGATAGGTTTTGGAGTCTGTTCTATATGCGAGGTATCTCAGGGCTGATATCTCCAGTGGTCTCACATGGAATTCCCATATTGACAGTGTAACTGCTAATGCAAATCAGACTCTTGGGTTTATCTGATATTATATATAAAACTAAGATGCATAAGGTTCGTGAAACGGCTTATCATGCCCTTTTTGGACCCCAGTTAGAATATGCTTTGGCTGTCTAGGATCTGCACATGAAGGTGTGAATATCCCAAATCGAACAAGTCCAGCGACGAGCTGCTCGCTGGACAGCCAGTAACTTTGACAGACAGTCACGTGTAACAACTTGGATGGCGATCTTTGGAGCAAAGAAGGGCTGACGCCCGTCTTTGCTTGTTTTACAAGGTGATTCATGGCTTGTTTGCTGTACCCCTATGGGAATACATACTTTACTCTAATAGAATACCTAGGTACTGCCACTCCATGACCTTCAAGCAGATCTCAACTACAACAGATAACTATAAGTTTCCCTTCTTTCCATTAGCAATTGTTTAATGGAATTCCCTCCCGGAGTCTGTTGCATGCTTGCAAAGCCTTGATGCTTTCAAGGCTGCAGCACTCACGTCCATAGATCCCCAAATGCTTGGTTTTTTAACTGATATTAGCTAACTCTTTTCTATCATAACCTATCATCTGTTTTTGTCCTTCACTTTTATGCTTTTAAACCTCTGTACTATTAGTCTTCCTTGTTTACTGTCTTGTACTAACAGACGCTGTGCCAACCTTCCTAGAATGTCCGCAAGGGCGTATGGCAGTATACAGAGAAAGAAAGAAAAAAGCTTATGAAAACATTCTGATTTTTTAGTTTCGAAACAAGATGGCGGAGCACTACCTACATGGGTGTAAATATTTGTATCATTGACTTGTTGTGAAGGACTCCAAAGTGCCCAGTTTTACTTGTTTTAGGTGGTTGTTCTGGCATATGCCGTGTACTCGAAAATTGCTAAATCAAGTCCGCCCCAGTACACTGTACTATTGCCAGTAATTTAGTCATATGCATAGTGCCTCTCCAACCTTTTACAGGCTAATGCTGTCTGCCGATAAGCAAACAGTTTGGACCCAGTTCAGGTCCAACACATTGAAAAAAATGTTATTAGTGGTGGACATTCATTTTTACACATCATATCACAAGAGATCTTGTCATACTTGAATAAAAATATGAACATTAGATTTTTCAAAAAATCCCTGTGGGAAAAATTTTGTTGTGTTGGGATTTTGTCCTTTGTCATGTATTATCAATTAGGTCATTATAGATTTTAAGTTAAAAAGCTACAGAACTTCCTCAGTTTGGTCTTTTCTACTGGAAGTATGTCACTTTAGGTGTCTATGTCAGCTAAAAGTACTAGGTCATTTTGCCAAAAACTGGTTTGGCAAAAAAAAATCAAGTGGCAGTTACAAATGGTTTTGCTCCGCTGAACGAAAATGCCACCTGAGCTCCAGATTAGATATCTTTAAAAGGCATCTCCTCCTGGACCACTGGTCCAAATTCAAACAAAAAATCACAGAATTGTTCTCCATAATACCCTCTACTAAAATTGCACAAATGATTTTGCTCCACTGGACAAAAGGGCCACCCGAACTCCTTTCATTCTTTCTTTCTTTTACTACTGGCACGACCCCATGCGATCATTACGCCAGGGAGTGCGAATTTTGAATTTTGAAGTAAAAAACAAAACAAAACAAAAACAGAACAAACAAAAAACAAACAAAAATCAAGAAAAATCTATCGGCTGTGTTTTGACTAAATGAGGAGTGCCCTAAACTCCTCAGCAGTCTGGGAATTGACCACCAAAGGAGAAAGACCATTCCACTGTGGAATACTTCGGGGAAAAAATGAGTTCTTCAGGGCATCACTGTATGTTTGGTATCTACAATGATGCCTTGGTCGATTTCTTATTCTTTTCTATGGACACAACACCAGAATGTATCTTATAAAAGAGAAGCAGGGAGAACCGATCCCTACGAGATGGCGACTCAAGCTCGTCAAGCATCTCGCCGACACTACTTGTATTTCGCCTTCTCCTGCTTGTTCAGCAGGCTGCTGTCCTCTGACTTTTCTCTACCTGGTCAATCTGAAGTTTCGAGTAAGGGCTCCAAATGGGTGCTGCATACTTTAGTTTAGGCAGAACCAAAGTTTTGTATGCAACTTCCTTTGTACTCTTATGTGCAAAAGCCAAGTTCCTGTGAAGGAAACCAAGTGTCTTAGGTGGTGTCTAACTGTGAGTTTGTCACTTTCACATTTGTATCCTGGGTCAGGTGTGGTACTTGATTGCATCGATTTCTGATCTTTGCACCCTTACTTACTTTGGAAGAAATTTCTTAAATGTGCTGACCCCAATCCATATTATCAGAAATAGTTATACCAAGGTATTTTGCCGGCTGAACATTTTCCAAGGTTTGGTTGTGAAGGGAATAGTCAAAGGGTATGTGTTTGTGATGCTGATGCCGAGTCACTCTCATGGAATGACATTTGGTCATATTGAATTTCATTTGCCTATCGGCTTCCCATCGTCCTAAGCTAGTGAGGTCTTCTTTTAGGGTCAGACAATAATGAATTGAATATTTGTTCCTATACAGGACACAGTCTTCCGCGAACAGGCGAATAGAAAATCTGATGCGATAAGAAATATCTTTAAACGGCATGTCCTCCCGAATCAAAATTGCAAGGAATGGCACAAATGGTTTTGAAAAAAGGATTGGCAGAGCTCTAGATAAGAAATATCTTCAAATGAAATCTCCTGAACCACTGGTCCAAAATCAAAATAATTTCAAAGAAATGGTCCTCATGTTGCCCTCTACTTAAATTGATCAGAAGGGGGTTAGCTGGCTACCAGAGCTAAATAAAGAATATCTTTTAAATCATTTCACATCTCCTTAGCTACTTGCCAATACATTATCTACTCATGTACCAGGACTCAGGTGAGCGATCCAGGGCCGTTGGGACATCGTTTGTTTATTTTTCATGAAAATGGCAGACGATGGCAGGTTTTGGAATTCCCTGTTTGCACAAAATGCCACAGACGTTGTTCTTTTTTATTATCATACTTTATTGGTGATGTGCTGTACTTGAAGGTCTGCGTGGAAGAAAGTTTTTGGAATGCGCTGTAAATATACCATTTTTTCTAAAGGTTTGCATTATGACCTTTGGAAAACCGTTTGGTACCATCACCCCTTTATCCCACTCTTGTATAATGCTTGATGCTCTCATACTCACATGCTTTTAGATCCAGATTAGTTGACAACTGAAGATAGATCATACAACTGATTTAGACCTACTCTGTTGTTCATTCATTTTAAATCGATGGTTATAATAACAAACGAACTAAGCCGAAGTTTATCGATTTATGTTGATTCTTTGAGTGTTATTGATTTTATGAGAATATGTGGCTAATTGACTGTTGTTGGTTTTATTAGAATATGTGGCTAATTGATTGCTATTGGCTTATGAGGATATGTGGCTAATTGACAATTGTTGGCTTATGAGGATGTGCAGCTAATTGACTGTTATTGGCTTATGAAGATATGTGGCTAATTGACTGTTATTGGATTTACGAGGATATGTGGCTAATTGACTGTTATTGGATTTATGAGGATATGTGGCTAATTGACTGTCATTGGCTTTATGAAAATATGCGGCTAAATGACTGTTATTGGTTTATGAGGATATGTGGTTAACTGACAGTTGTTGGCTTTATGAGGATATGTTGCTAATTTGACTGTCGTTTGATTTATGAGGATATGTGACTGATGTTTTGGCTTTTTGTTGGGCCCACCGGGGTTTACCTGTTGGATTTCTTTAGCTCCCGTATTCAGTTTTATTTACTGTAAAGTCCTTATCTTTGCTTTATCTTCTTGTTATATCTTGATTTATAGGTTCTACGAGATGATGCATTGATCAGTTAGGGGTCTTGCATGCAAACCAAATATCTATGTGTCTTGATTAACATCTGAATTAAGGGTGAGGTTTGCGCGCCGTAAAACGGGTTTAAGCCCTCCAGAAAATATTTTACTGACCGTTCCAAGGCATAACTTCTTTTGTTGATCTTTTATGTTTTTTCTGTCTTGCGTTTGCTATGACTTTGTCCGCGTCTATTTATATGTGCCTTGTGGTCACCTACAGGGAAAAGGCTGACCTCTTGGCTTTCGTTTGTGGTTTTTAACTGTGAGTGTAAGAACTGTAGCCAGTCTTTAATTCTTAAATTAATTCATTAATCATAATATAATAACGTTTGGTATTTCATAGTAAGCATCTATTTGGAACGTATTCGGCGCGTTTTAAGTCTCGCTACTTTTCACGTTACGTTCGCTATAATACGTCGTTACGTTAACAAATAAATGACGTTAACTACGGCAGACAAAGATAAGTCGCCAAAACGTTAAAGATTTCAAAGGTTTATAAGACTCCATAGTTGGTAAGCGATTTGTTTGAATGTGAAACGTCGAATTATGATTTACGATACAGTTTCTATAATTTGTATTTGAATGACTTGAAATTGTTTGCCAATTAAATAATGATAATTATTCTTTTTTTAGGACCAGCAATCAAACAAATTTGCCGGACTCTTAACAAGATAGATCGAATGCGTATTTGTCTGTCTTTTGAATTAGTGTGTTTTAATTCTCTCGAGTAGCAGTTAGTTATATTTTATTTATTTATTGTTTCAGAGAATCGCTATTAAACAAGAGTTACAGTGTATATCCTCTTATGTTGACCCGGAATCCTGAACAGTCAGGTGTGGTACTTGATTGTATCGATTTCTGATCTTTGCACCCTTACTTACTTTAATTGACCGTTATTGGCTTATGAGGATATGTGGCTAATTGAGTGGTATTGGCTTTATGAGGATATGTGACTAATTGAGTGCTATTGGCTTTATGAGGATATGTGACTAATTGGGTGTTATTGCCTTTATGAGGATATGTGGCTATTGACTGTAATTGGATATATAAGGATATGTGGCTATTCAGCTATGTAGCCACATATCCTTATAAATCCAATAACAGTCAAAGTTTATCCTGTCTTTAAGCATTCCAATTTATATACATTGACAAGGTCACAAGATTTTATAAAATAAAGTAACCTCTGGCTCCCGCAAAGTCTACAGGATAAGAGTGATGATAAGTATATAATACATGTGCTTCTTTTTATTGCTGACGAGCTGTTACGACGGTCAGCACTCATATACATGTCCTTGTGCATGACTCTTGTAAACGATTTTACTGGCAACTGTCCTACTGTGTGTTGAGCGGTTTTCTATTCCCAGTAAAACATATTTGACAAAAAGTCACCAATTTGCTTTTAATGTTTGAACTATTTGCACTGCAAAAGTAAAAACAACAACAATTGTTAGAAACAAGATGTTATTGACAATCCACTTGGAAGGATTGCTAAAGTAAAAACAACAACATATGTTGAAAACAAGATGATATTGACAACCCTCATGAAAGGATTGCTAAAGTAAAAACAACAACATATAGGCATTGCGCTAGCTATAGACCCCCTCCCCCTAGGGGGAATTTTGTACACTGTGAATTTCTGAAACTGTATTATATAAGACACGAAATAAAAGATGTAAGCTCTCTGAGAGTGGCAGCGTTAACGTGTAACGTCACGTTATATACGTTACCCCCCCCCCCCAAAAAATAGCATTAAACGTCCCTGATAATGTCTCAACCATGACATGTTCGTACATATTTGCTTGCTGACACAGGTTTATAAACTTCTTATAACACAGTTACATATTTTTTGTATTAATTTTTTAAATATCTTGAGTTATTACCGTTGTATTCGTTACTTAGTGTTTCCTGCGTTATTTCCGCGTATCAGTATGGTATTTAATGACTATACGTTAATACATTTGTCACAGAATATAGTAAATCTATAAGGCTTCTACTTAAATGATTTAAAGTTCTTTATTATGGTCGCTTACACTATTTTTCAGGTCCATGTTACGTATGTTACCCTCAAAATAGCATTATACATTCAAGTTAATGTCTCTAACAAGCCCTGTTTATACTGATTTCCATGCTGACACAGGTTAATATACTTCTTTGAACAAGGTTTACCTATCTTAGGTATTCATTTGATAAATTTCTTGAGCTTTAACTGTTATGTGTGTTACCAAAGTTATTATGAGAATCGGTAAAGATGGTGATGACTATACAGGTATAAAGTCTGTCAGAGAATTTAGAACATTTATAAGACTGAAATAATTATTGAAGTTCCTTATTAGATTTATGGTGATTTAAACTATCATTATAATGTGATCTATCAACCTTCACTGTTTGCTCACATAAAGAGTAGATACAATGCATTCAAAGCGGAAGTTCTGAAAGACAGTCATTGTGAAACAGTTAAGTTCTGGGCAAGGTATGTGTATATAATTCTGATGGTGTTGACACTGATTAGGGCTACACTAAAGGAAAACAACTTTGAATTGCATGTCAGCTCTATATGTATGCTTTGTTCCCAATGTTCATTGCACAAAATCACAACAACTACGCACAATATGTACCTGTGTAACTGTTACACTCATAAATTTGTCTGATACACATCACAGATGCAAAGATTTTCTCAATCAAAATAGGTTTGTGTGTCTTTGCTTGAGAAATGCTTCTGACATAACTATAAGGCAAACAATAAACCTGTGCCAAGTCAAAGAAGGTATTATAGGCTTCAGCAGCTAGAACTACGCTTGTTACTACAGATGGAATGGTGTATTACTTATCACATCAGAGCTCAATATATTGAAACAACTCTTCAATGCACTGATATCAAATATTCAATCTGCTCAGATGCAAAGTAGAACGAGTACTAGAGGCAGTTTCTGGCTTCACCCATCTTTTTAGTTCTAGTTTTGAAGACAATGAAGTGTACTTTTTGTCTTTTGGTGTTCCTGCTAAGCCTGGAATAGCTAAGGATCTCATTGAGGCTGATGACATTGACAGGAAAGCTGTTGCAGACTTCTTTGACTCACATTTAGTTGAAAATCTGTTTTCCACAACCCCATAAAATGCTACAAGCAAATAAAGTTTTGAGGCTTGCGAGGTAAAGATGAAATGGTCCAATTTACAAAACGTAATCAGCAAGATGAGAGCTTAAAGGAGCGTCTTTGGTCAGCATGACCTTTTTTCTATTTGACATAATGTTGACCTGACTTGACACCGCCGTTCCCTCTGGGACCTGTACCATGGTTACTTTCAACTCCTGATAACATTTCCACCAAAACTGACTAGACCAAACTTCTGCACGGCTTGCAATCACATATTTAACCAACAGTAGATTGCCCATGTAGTGCTGCACATAACTTTGATGGTAATGGTACACTACAGAGCATAATAGCTTTTCCTGTCACCTTCAAGGGTCTGGTGAAACCAGTATTCAACCAGGCACTAAAGGCAGAGGATGTTGGTTTTGTCACTGATACATATATACAATGTATAAGCAGCGTTCTATAAAGTCTTACAAATATTCTCGCAGAGTATAGCCTGGATGTTTTGTTAAACACTGGTCTATGCAACAAAAGGTGCTCCTTCTAAATGTCAACAACATTGGCCAGAATATGGGGGAAGAGATCTGCAGTCATACATTGTTTAACAGATTGTGACACTACCAATGTGCCAATGTGTTAGTACCACGGAAAGGTTGTTCCTATCAAATTGATAGAGAACCCCTCCCCACTAGTACATCTACATTCTTAGCAGGATAGGAAAACAAACAAAGAATTGCTCTAGGCACTCATCAGTGACAAGAAGCCCTAACATGTGCTACATTCTTAGCAGGGTAGGAAAACAAACAAAGAATTGCTCTAGGCACTCATCAGTGACATGAAGCCCTAACATGTGCTATTTATGTAAATATGAATTAACTGCAGTTTGACATGTTTCTGAAAAAAGTACCAAAGCCATATGCATATGCTGAATTTCAAATGGCATGAACATGAGCTTACTTTCACCCAACTTTTCTGTGCTTAAGATGTACATACAAAGATTGAACTATCAAGTATTTCCCATGAATACAAGTGAGGCTTTCTAGATATTGACAAAATGTGTGGAAAAATGGGAAGGAAATCGAGTACCTCTTGTTGAAAGAAAAATTGATTGTACCCTAACAAAAGAGCCACAGAATTATATTTCGCATTTTGTGTGATATGGGGTAACCATGTTCAAAACTCAACAACTAAAACCTTATAAAAGATAAACACATAATATTTGCAGTTTCCAAAAGGTACATGAACACTCTTTAATACAAAATCAATAAGTAAGCACATTCACATTTCAAACAAATATCAAACTGTATTAGTTTCATAAGTCATCTATATAGGAAAAATGTTAAAAAAATATAAAATACGTAACCTTTTGGGTGCATATTTGTTTTCAATGGTCCATAACTGCAATGTTGAAATAGCTTACTTGGATGATATAGCTAATTTGGAAATCTTACCTTATAGTTTGCACTTTTCAGAAGTCATGTCATTTACTAAAATTATCATAGATGTTGATGGGTAATATATGCAATAGGCTGTTACAAGGTAATGGTGCCATTACCAGAGTGCTAGCATATTGCAAAATCCTTTCAAGATGAATCTGATAGAGGATTAATAAGCTGTATTGGAAAATTCTTTAAACCCTTGGATAATACACGAAGAGTTGCTAGCTTAGAATGAAACAGCTCTATTTCTTCGACCTGATGGGTTTTCTTTGATCTTTTAAGTTGTTACTCACATATTGAACTGTATTTTACAAACTTTCCATCAGTATTATGTTAACTTTATTTGATGTCTCTATAAAAGAAACATATTTTATGGTATTTTATGTTTTGAGCTACTTCCTCAGCAAATGAGCCAGAGTAAAAAGAAGTACACAGACCTGTGTCAACATGCAAATAAGTACAAGCAGGTCGTGTGGGAGACCTTATCTTGAATATTAAGTGGTATTGGGAGAGTAACGTATGTAACCTGGGCTGTAAAATAGTGTAAGCCACCATGATAAGGAACTTCAATTCATTTGAATAGCAGCTTTATAAATGTTCTATATTCACTGACAGATGTAATACATGTATATTCAATAACTGCCATACTGATACTTGGAAATAATATATGAAACACTAATTAACATATACCACGGCAAAAACTCAAAACATTTATAAAATAAATGCTAAAATTATATGACTGTTTTATAAGAAGTTATTAAACCTGTGCCAGACTTAAAAAAAGTGTGAATATGGCATGTAAGAGACATTATCAGGAAAATGTAATGTTATTTTGTGGGTAACGTACGTAACATGATGTTACACGCTAACGCTGCCACTCTCAGAGAGCTTACATATTTCATTTTGTGGCTTATATAATGCAGTATTTGGAAATCATAGTGTTTGAAATTCCCCCTATGGGGAGGGGGTACTATAACTAGCACAAGGCCTAGAGAATTACATTTGACATTTTTGTGTGATAATTCAAAAAGTATATAAGATAAAAACGTAATGCTTGCAGTTCTGAAAAGGTCAATATTTTTTTTTACTTTAATACCAAATTAATGAACATAAACTGGTTTCAATCAAATTTAAGCCAAACAATATAAGATTCATTTATCATTTTAAAGGGGGTTCAGTGAAAAAATGTAACATACATCGAGGGTGACTATAGTTGTTTTTAAATTTCAATATCTGTGGCCCAGTAATTACTAAAATAGAAGATATAGCACTTTTCTGAAGTCTTAAAAAGAAAGTTAATTATCAAATCTTTTGTATAGTAACGTATATAACAGGCTGTACAGCTTAACGCTGCCATTGTCAGAGGGCTAACATGTTGCAAAATTCTTGCAAGACATGGGGCTTCAAGAAAAATATGGTCTACAAAATTCCCCCTGGGGGGGAGGTAAACCATATCCAGCCAGTGGCCTAATATGTATAAAGTTGAAAACTAGATGTTATTGACAATCCTCATAAAAGATTGCTAAAGTAAAAATAACAACATATGTTAAGAACTAGATGTTGTTGACAATCCTCATGAAAGGATTGCTAAAGTAAATACAACAGATGTTGAAAACTAGATGTCATTGACAATCCCCATGAAAGGATTACTATAATAAAAACAACAACAGATGTTAAAAACTAGAAGTAATTGACAATCCTCATGAAAATATTTTTCTATTGCTAGCTCTGGTTGTCGTGTTATGTGCTGATGAGGGGAGAGGGGAAGAGAAGATCCAAATATTACTTAAAGCGGCCCATCATCGGCCAGTCAGCGAAGCGCCATTTTGATGGCGTTTCGCTGGCGGGCCGATGATGGCCAAACATTGAATTTTGGCTTGGTAGTTTTGTGATTTTGCAGGGGATCCGGACTAGTATTGCTAAGAAACCCTATTTTTATGTGCTTTTTCAGAAAGGGGCGATGGGGTCTCGGCACCCTGCCATCTCCTCTAGATCCGTGCATGCATTTTGTTCAGCAAACCAAAACCGTTTGAGCAAGTTTGATAGAGCACCTCGTATGTGAACATTTATTTTGAATTTTTGGTTGGTAGCTCAAGATGAGATCGTTCTTTCCTTTAGCTATGGAGGCCATTTCGTTTAATGAAGTGGAGCCATTTCGGCAACTTAGAAAACATTAAAAAAATAGTAAAATTATTTAAAAATGATAAGGCCAGTGAGCGATGTCTTTTAAGAAAAAGTTTCCTCCGAATGCACGTAAGATGAAAACTAGTTATGTGTCCTGTGGACATGGGTGTCTCCTCTGTCGCAAAATTCGCATATTCTCACAAACAAAGCCAGCAATGACATATTTTGAACAGGAACCGATACAATCAAATACCATACCTGACCCAGGATACCAATAGGAAAGTGACAAACTCACAGTTAGACACAATAAACGAGAGCCAAGAGGCCAGCCCTTTCCCAGCATATTCTCACAAACAAAGCCAGCAATGACATATTTTGAACAGGAACCGATACAATTAATTACCACACCTGACCCAGGATACCAATAGGAAAGTGACAAACTCACAGTTAGACACAATAAACGAGAGCCAAGAGGTCAGCCCTTTCCCAGCATATTCTCACAAACAAAGCCAACAATGACATATTTTGATGAACAAAGGGCAAGTTAGTGAGTTTGTGAATATAATCAAGATATACATATAAAAAGTAAAAGGAATGACCGATCACAAAAGCTCACATTTCAGTACTTTGAGCTCAGCTGAGATGACAATTGAGCCGCAACATGTGATTTCCAACAATGTGGCATTTTCACAAGTGTATACTTAGACGAGTCTGTACAGTCTCCTGTTAAGCTTAAAAACATCAAATGATGTTCGGTCAAAAGCTTAACACTCATAGAATATTCAAGCGACTAGCAAAAGCTCTGATCAGACTGCGCGTATGCGCAGACTGATCTGAGGCTTTGCTGGTAGCACATACATGTAACACATTGTTAGAAATCGCATGTTGCGGCTCAAATAATGCAGGTCGCTGTGTAAGTCCCGTGTACATTTTTTAGATTAAAGTGTCAAACATACATTTTCTTGTAGAAACTGTATTTTGTTTAAGAAAACAGATGTGTCCACATTTTTTCATGCTGTTTGATGTCACGGTGACGTCACAAAGTGATTTTCCAAGTTTGGGGCGTATTAAGGGAATATAAAACTGAGTGCTATGATTACAGCTGGCTTAAAATGTACTGTTTGATCAATTGTAGTATATACTCTGACTCCGAGGTTACATTAACTTCAAAATGATGTCAATACAAGAAAAAATGACGCCAGTACCAAAATAAAAAAGTCTGTTATAGTGAAAGCTCATACGGCATTAAAGCACGAGATGCGAATACACCCTTCTCCCACTGCAGGAATGATAGTGCAGTATCGGTTTGAGAAAGGGTTCACTTATAGTGTACACTATGATTTTCTGAATTTATACATTATATCATTAGAAAAATAACATATACTGACGTCAACAAAAACCTCTCGTCCAGAAGTAAACGTAAATATCTCTTAAGACTGATCAGACTAAAGTTATGAATTTTAGTAAAGACATCAATTCATTTTTTGAAATGTTCATGGAATCATAAATACTTCGGGTCTCCTGCAAAGCTAACGTGAAGCCTTTTTCAAGAGACTCGAAGTATTCATGATTCCATGAACATTTCAAAAATTTAATTTATTGTTTATATTTACATATTATTATAATATCTAAAATATGGAAATTATCTATAATTTAACGAACAAAACAGTTTTGTATTCAATATTTAATTGTTTTAACGGTTATGTTGGAGTGTAAAACGGAAAAGCGGAACAGCCAGTGTGAACACGGGTGGCCAATGGAACAAACAAGAGGATTTTTTGCACGTGCGACGCAGATGTGGCTCGCTGTCTATCACAACATCAGTGTCACTTCTGGCGAATGAATTCGATGTTCGAAGCGTATTGCACGGACATGTGAGCTTGGCAGCTGTCAATCAAATGTATGTAGTTCATGAGGCTATAAACGGTTGCAACAATATAATGATTCATTAAAGGCTTGCTTTTAAAATGTAAATATTGCATTATAACATCTCATTAGTCAAACGTATCTCATGAAAAAAATGCTCTAAGAATATTTAGGCTTAGAAAACGACCTCGGTTTGAAACAGGGTTCACAAGTTTTGTGTGACATGGGATTTTAGCCACGTTTGCTTTGTTTCCAGACACAACCATTTGACAAGAAACACGTGTTTTAGCATTCTAAAGTTGTCTCTTTTTTACCGAATATGCGTTTAAACAATGTTTGTAGCAGTCTGCTAAACGAAACAACTTACCCCATCCAACGTTTTGTAATGCATTTGAGTAAACATTAAACCTTATGTCTTTGCAGAGAGGGTGAAAATATTGTTACGATTCATTTACAATGATTATCGTCTATAGTCTTTAAAACGCAACGATTGCTGAGCAAACGCAATCTGTCTCGTGTTTCAGATGGCCGTTTTGGATGACGTTAACATAGACAAAGGATCGGCCATTGAGCGTGACAACTCATCTGAAATGGCGCAATTTATCTAGGCATACTCTTTGAACATTAACTAACGCGTCCCCTTATCACTTTTTCCATTACTTAAAACAAAACGAGAATATTTGCAAGTTTCATAAACTGACCTTACATTTTGTCTTTATTATCACGTTATAATTTTATGAAGTTATTGCTCGCGAGTATGACTGTTTCATAAACGGACCTACCATTTTTTCTTTAATATGACGTTATAATTTTATGAATTTATAGTTCGCGAGTAGGACTGTTTGAAAAAATGATCCAAAATTTCATGGTTTCGCAAAACAGTAACAACACAAACTGGGTGCAAATAAAAGTTGAAATCAAAAGCAATTGGTGAATAATGCCATCATATGTACATTGAACCTGTATGACGTCATCAGAATAACGCGTCATTTTCTAACCTCGTCCGACATCTACATAAATACGCCGTACGTGGCTGTTCATATTTTGTATGACATCACTAATTAGAAATTGGAGATAATGAGTGAGGTGTTTTTTGTTGACATCAATATATGTTAATCCACTGACCTATACAGCCATGCTAACTAAGTAACCCAATTATAGCTCCAAATACTATTTTACATATACCAAGTTATACCTATTTCTTATTTATCGACGTGCTGTATGACTTAAAACATTTATCTAAAAGCAACAAACAACCAGTAAGCGTTTAAACAATATATCCCCTCTGTTACTAATATTTGTATCTAATGGCACAACATAAAATGACAAAATTATGTATGTTGACTCTTAAGCGGTGACGGCGTTGCCATACTATAGCAAATTAACTCTGTAACTCTAAAATAATAGGAACTATCAAATTATTCCTTGTTTTACATGTCAGTATAATATTTAAATTGTAAGCAAATGACTAGCAATATGATGTTATTAAATAAAAGGACCTGTTATTACTGTTATATTCGTAACTTTATTTTAAATCCATTATTTTAAAGCAAACACGTCACTATACGAGTTTACACTGCTAGTGTGTTATTTTCTCCGAATTATCTGCCATTAATTGCCATTATCTGAACATACCAACAAGTCATGGATGATTAAAGGGAGGAAATTTGAACCTAAATTACATAAAGCGCCATTGGAAGTCTGTGTATTTTATCAAATATGAAAACAGCATTTTAAGAAACTGCTATTCTATATGATCCACAAATGTTTCTTAAATGCTTAAATGAGATCTTTTATATCATTTCCACCCGTGTAGTTGCTTCATTTTATACATTAAATGATATATACAAGACACTTTTATCAACCTACTACACCTCATGTTAGATGACAAAAATATTAACCATTAAAATTGCCTGGTACAATCAATCACGCATTGTGTAAGCCAGATTTTGATTACAACAGCTATATTGATACCATTCAGTGACAAAAACGAACTCAGACCTTTTAAAAGTGTAGATTATTTAAAACGTGGGTCAAAATTGAGAATTTAAGATATAAAACAGGCCTTTTCCTTGTCTTTCAATAAATAAACTGAAGTGATTTGGAGACTTTACTTTTTTCTCCACAATATGGCACACACCAAGCCTATCTTGATGATCAAAATAGCTGATGCCCAGATTGGTGAGGAAAGAATTCCATTTATGTTAGTAAAATACCCAATTAGGATTTTTTAATGAGAATGTTAAATTTATAATCTGTACTGTCTGGTTATAAAAATGTGTAAAGCATTGACACAGAACAGCATTTGTTCTAATGGTTTATCATAGTCACACGTTTGGAAGAGATAGGTTTATCACATAGAAAACAAAATTGCTAGTGTTTTATACATTGAAGTCTTTGCTAAAGCGATGGATTCAAATCAAGTAATGAGCTATTTGTTTTGCATTATTCTATCAATTGGGGTTCACTATTCTGTCAATTAGGGTTCGTTGCTGTCTTGTGGTCACTTGCTGGAAAAGGGCTGTCCTCTTGTCTCTAGTTTGTTATGCGTAATTGTTTTGTCACTTTCCCATGTGGTATCCTTGGTCAGGTGTGGCACTTGATTGTAGCAATTACTGATCTTTGTCACCTTTCTTACTTTAGTCTTAAAGGGAAATTTTGTTTCAGATAATATTTTGATATTAAGCCAATCAAATATGAACATTATCATCGATACCAAAATTACATCTATTAAACATTTGCATATATCAAATCAATCAAACAAAATGGGTTAACTTGTAACGGAAAGAATAAATCAAAGGAACAAGTCCATTTGGTTTTGGTACTTAGCATGTGGGCCTATCATTGGTGACAGTGTTGATACTGAGTAGAGTGTCTTCTTAATGCTGACCTGTGCTAGAGCAGTTGACATTTGTGCGTGTTTCTTTTGTATCTATACCATGAAGAGTTTACAACACAGTCTAATGTTTGGTGCACATATAACAATTTGTTATTAGTTACACCATTTTCTATGTCTAAAAGGTTCCTAATATATATTTTGTCAAACCCAAATTCTGTTTAGTGGAAATAAGCATCAGTAATAAAAGCATGCATTGCTTAAACAGTCAGATCTCATGACTCCACCTTTAAATAAATAAATACATATATTTTACTTCTCTATTCAGCATTCTAAAAGAACATTGTATAATCTATTTTACATTAAATTGAATGTTACCTGGTCAAATTTGGCAAGGCGTACTTTTGGCTGATAAAGTATCGGAGAAACAATAGACCTGTTTCCCCGGATATGATCAGATCTAATGTAATAATTGCCATAACATATAATTCACCACTATAACGGATTCCCTCATTTCTCATCAATAAAATAATTCCTTATTCAGTATTATTAGTTGAGAAAGTGGTTGATGTGATTGGCTGTTTCGTTAATTGAACAGCCGAATACTAATTAAAATCATTTTAAAATTTAAATAATGCGTCACCATCTGCATACGCGATTAGATGTCAGGAGGCAAACAGACTATACAATGCATACTATCTGTCTACCTCTCTTAAAACATTCAGTAATTGGCAGGGTTTTTTTATATCGTTAATGACCTAGATATCCATGAGATACATGGAATATAGTCTGTTTCAGGTAACTGAATATGTTACCAATAATTTGAACAACCATTAACTGTGCTTTTAGATATTTCATTATAAGTATTTAAATCAAACTTAAATAATGCTTCACTTTTAAACTCACTCCAATATATTAGCTTTTCAGATTCAATTACATAGACTATCTTCTGCAATACTTTGCATAACCAAGGTGACTTATGCTATAGTTTATAAGGTAATGAATGTTATTTTGATAAATTTGGCAGAAAATGGGAATTTTCTTTGTTTATGAGTTTATAATTTTGGGCAAATCATTTTCTGTAGAAATAAAAAGTTCAAAAAATTACTTTTTGCAAAATTTAATAACGTTAATGTGCATGGATAATTTTAATACGCACTTAATGCGAATTGATAAATTCTTTTTCAGACAATCTGGTATCTTGATATTAACCTATAACAAAAAGGTTTGAGATAATATAAAGTATCCTTGAAAGTTGTAACATACGTTACATATTACCATACAAACAACAAAATGATAGTTAACACCAGAAACGATGTTGAGTATGACCTTTCACTCTTGCTTATCAATAAAATGCTCTTATATGGTATTTAAAGGTTTTCATATACATGTAGCATTATATGTTATAATTCAGGAAGAACATGTTTCTGACTTATTAAAAGTTTAATTTGGGTTTATTAGAGTTCAACAATTTATAACTCTTAATGTTTTTGGGATAAACAAGCAATTTGCACTGATAAAATGGTCCATTAATTTTCTTTTGGAACGAGTATTTGAAACATGAATGTTAACTTTGAAGTTCAATTAATTGATATGGGGTAGTATAAAACGTAACATAAATGACACTATAATGGGCTCAACTATTTTTTTATAAACAAAAAAAAGCTATATGAAATAAAAGGTTCATGTACGAGGGTTATCCCAGAAAGCCGTAGACTTTTGTTATAACACGAGAATGTGTATCAGGAAGTCTCTGAAATTCTTATGATATTTGTATACACATTTCATAAACATTTTGTACACATACGGATGGAATCACAGTTTATATAACACAGTTATGAACGTTTGATTGACTGTGTGTCAGCTTGTGCTGAACACGTTGCAAATAAGTTAGCTATATTTACAGATAGGGGTGACCAAATGTTTTGTCTATACTCTTTTTATATAAGCTCTAACTATATCAAACATTGCGATCTCTTTGTTAAGTAAGTCTTCCTAAGTCAAGTAATGGCTTAATGTTCTGTTTAGGCATGTTAAGCAAACTCACAATCGCGATGTTTTAGAATTCATACGAGAATACAGATTTACTATCAAAATAACTGACAGCAGGTAAAATGACTCAAAGGAGCGTGTTTTTTCGGTATTACTAAAATAGTTTTGAACGAACTCCATTTTACGATACTATGGGCTGCTCAGCCAATTGGTAAACATTAGAAGAACATTATTTTCTGTGTTTAATTAGCCAAATTATATTGAAAGTCTTTTTTTGCGCCGCGCCGTTCTTATAACGTTTGTATTTTCTGAAAAATAAAAATGATGAAGGCATAATAAATCTATCATAAAATCAAAGCCGAAGGCGGAGAACGTTTCAAATTTTCAATACTATACCTTGAGTAGTTCATTATTGAGGTGGTAATAAATTGTTTGAAGTACAACTGCGAAATTTAATTGATTGTACACTAATATTTGAAGTAGATGAATTTTATTACAAAAATGTCGACGTACTCCACACACACAGACACACAATCTAGGAAAGGTTCATAACATTGTTATCGAAACTATGATTCCACCCATATTTGTGCAAAATGTTTATGTGATGTATATAAAATATATAATACAAATTTCATAATATTCCTCATACACAGTCTCGTGGTATAACAAAAGACTACGTCTTTCTGGGACAACCCTCGTATATTACATGAATGTTTGGCCAATTCGGATAGTTCAAGTACTACATTTACAAACTTATTTCTTTAAAAAATGAGGGGTAACTTAAAATGAGGGGTAACTTAGTTAACACATTGTAACAGCCAACCACCCTAACTTCCAAAAAGCTAACATGAAACAAAAGGCTTAATCAGAGACATAAATTATGCTAACCTTTGATTCTAATCGCATGACACACGCAAATTTCAACAATTATATTGTCGTACGCTTTGATGTTTTTGTCCTGCATAATGACATCAAATAGACGTCGATTTGACGTAAAATTGAAGCCCACATTGAATCAAGTATTTGTTTAAGGCGTTTTAAATTATTTCAACGCAATAAACATGATTACAAAAATGTTATTATGCTGTATATACAACACTAGAATATAGTCTCTTTGAACCATTTGAAAAGACGGTTTGTCATTTTACGAGGTCACTGTGACGTTTAAACCGCAAGAAAAGTTGGAAACATATTTTTCCTTAAAAGCAATATATCTTTCTACCCGAAAATCGATAGAAATCACTTTTACCAAAAATGCACACTTGACCCAACATTTCGACACAGCAGCCTATACTAAAACAAATCAATGGCTTATTTATGCAATATTTAAAGAGTTTGATGCTCTTACTGCCCTGCAGCCAAGAGTAACAGTGACGTCATGTTTTATTTACAAAGTTGCCATGGAGTTTTAATCGATAGATCAGATCACTTGTGTATTAATCCTATCCACTGGATAGGATTAATACACACGTGATATATTTATTCGCATTAGCCTAAGTGGGATGTACATTTTACTTACATGTAACAATTGTTAAAAACAAATTTAACGTCACTGTCATTCTCGGTTGGCAAGACAGTAGCTACAATAGCTAATCCTCCATAAAACATATAATATGCAGATACATATACAAATACATATATACAAAACACATTATGGTAAATTATAAAAGCATAAATCACAGGCTAAAATTTCTATTAAGATAATGTAAATTCGGAAATTTTCGCGAGGGTTTAATTTTCGCGAAACTTCGCATATGCAAAGTTTCGCAAAAATAAAATCCTCGCAAAATGACGTAATTACTCTGTCATTTAATGATGAAGGTAAATCATGTCATAGTCGCGATTTTTTATTTCGCAACTATGTCTTTTAACGCTGTTCGCCAAAATAAAATTCTCGCGAGAATTTCCGAATTTACAATATTGAAATCTGGTTTAAAATGTGTCAGTATCTTTGAGTAAGAACACACGCACACATAACAACCTGTGATGATGATTGTGATTCGTGCGTAAGTCTTATAATCTACCATTCTTATTTTCCCCAAGAAATATCAGTAAAGGAGGCGAAAGATAGCGCATCTTAAGACGTTGTAAAACTAAAACCTCATGGGAAGCGTCTTTACACATTTACACATATCACTTTGAAAAATCAGAAAAACCTCATGGGAAGTGTCTCTACACATTTACATTTACCCATTTGAAAGGAGTCGAAAGATAGTGCATCTTAAGACGTTGTAAATGAACAACCTCATGGGAAGCGTCTCTACACATTATCACATATAACTTTGAAAAATCAGATAAGTCATTCCAGCCAGCATAGAGTTTTGGGCCACTTTTTTAAATTGCGTTTCGCTGGTGGGCCGATAGTGACCCATAGTTTACATGCTAACTGGGATGCGTCGTGCTATGGTCGACTTACACGGGGAAGCTTCTGTAAAGAAGACAACTGTTTGATTTCGCTAATCTAATATGATTATTATTTGATAGTAAAGCACATTCTGTACAGCATCTTCAGCAATAACTGTACTCACACTGTGTGTCATAAATTCAAATTTAATACAACATAATAGTCAATCTTCGTCTGATCCATGAAACAATATTTAGCCTCTTTATGAACTGCCTTACCACAAATATAATTTAATTTCAATTATAGAAAAAAGTTCAGGTGGTTTAATTCATTATATATATATTTGAGGTTAAATTTTCAGATTTTGCATAAAACAAAAGTATCTGACTAGAAATTATAGTCACTGATAGCCTACAGCACAGCGATTAGAGAGAAGAGAAATATGGACAAAAATTTTATTTTAAGATTTTGCATAAAAACAACAAACAAACAAAATCAAACAAAAAAACAACACCCAATAAATGTGTATGACCAATTGTCACAGAAACCTATGTCGTCGAGAGGAAGAGAGTCAAGAGACACAGACATTTTTTTTAGATTTTGCATAAAAATAACAAACAAACAAAAAACAACAAAAACAAAACAACAACTACAGAAAATTTGTCTGACCATAAACAAACACTGTCACAGAAACCTACGGCATCGAGAAAAGGAGAGAAAGAGAGACAGACAACATTTTAGATATTTCATAAAACTTATAAACAACAAAACAAATTGTCTGACAATAATCTACTATTGTCATAGAAATCTACGTCCTCGAGAGGAAGACATACATGAGAAACAGACAAACTTTTAAGATATTGCATAAAAACAACAAACAAACAAAAACACTTAAAAACAAACAAAAATGTGTATGACCATAAACTACAATTGTCACAGAAACCTACGTCCTAGAGAGGAAGAGGGACAAATTACATAGACAAACCTTTAGGTATTGCATAAAACAACAAACAAACAATTAAAACACTTAAAAACAAACAAAATGTGTATGGCCATAAACTACAATTGTCACAGATACCTACGTCATAGAGGGGAAGAGATACAAGATACACAGACAAACTTTTAAAATATTGCATAAAAACAACAAACACGCTAAACCACACAAAACAAACAAAATGTGTATGACCATAAACTACAATTGTAACAGAAGCCTACGTCCTAGAGAGGAAGAGATACAAGATACACAGACAAACTTTTTTAGATATTGCATAAAAAACAACAAACACGCAAAACCACACAAAAACAAACAATATGTGTATGACCATAAACTACAATTGTCACAGAAGCCTACGTCCTCGAGAGGAAGACATACATGAGAAACAGACAAACTTTTAAGATATAGCATAAAAACAACAAACAAACAAAAACACACAAAAACAAACAAAAATGTGTTTGACCATAAACTACAATTGTCACAGAAACCTAAGTCCTAGAGAGGAAGAGAGACAAGAGATATAGACAAACTTTTTAGATATTGCATAAAAACAACAAACAAACAAAAACACACACAAACAAACAGAAATGTGTATGACCATAAACTACAATTGTCACAGAAACCTACATCCTTGAGAGGAAGAGATACAAGAGACAAAGACAAACTTTTTAGATATTGCATAAAACAACAAACAAACAAAAACACTTAAAAACAAACAAAAATGTGTATGACCATAAACTACAATTGTCACAGAAACATACGTCCTCGAGAGGAAGAGAGACAAGAGACATAGACAAACTTTTTAGATACTGCATAAAAACAACAAACAAACCAAAACACACAAAAACAAACAAAATGTGTATGACCATATACTACAATTGTCACAGAAACCTACGTCCTAGAGAAAAAGAGATACAAGATACACTGACAAACTTTTAAAATATTGCATAAAAACAACAAACAAGCAAACCCACACAAAACAAACAATATGTGTATGACCATACACTATAATTGTCACAGAAACCTACGTCCTAGAGAGGAAGAGAGACAAGATACATAGACAAACTTTTAAAATATTGCATAAAAAACAACAAACAAGCAAAAACCACACACAACAAACAATATGTGTATGACCATACACTATAATTGTCACAGAAACCTACGTCCTAGAGAGGAAGAGAGACAAGATACATAGACAAACTTTTAAGGTATTGCATAAAACAACAATCAAACCAAAACCCACAAAAACAAACAAAATGTGTATGGCCATAAACTACAATTGTCACAGAAACCTACGTCCTAGAGAGGAAGATAGACAAGATACATAGACAAACTTTTTAGGTATTGCATAAAACAACAAACAAACAAAAACACACAAAAATGTGTATGACCATAAACTGCAATTGTCACAGAAACCCTCGGTACAGAGATGAAGTGATAAAAGAACACAGATAAACAGATCAACTCAAAAACAGCAAAGAACACAATTCACCCATATAAGCCAAGCATCATTTTTGTGTGACATATGCATTCAGTGAAGACCCGGATCAGACGCAACAGATAGTTGCGTCTGATCAGGGTCTCCGCCGATTGCTTACAGAATGTTCTTTCAAAATTGATTACAAATAAAAGAAAATACCTCCCAACAACCCTTAAAATGGAACAATTAATAAGAGAGGGTAATTCTACTCAGTTTAAATGGGTTAAAGTAAAATAACCAGCTTTCTCACTCAGGGCGATGATTGTTAAAGATGAAAGTACAGACAGAGCCTTATCATAACATCTGGAACAAATGTAAACCCAACTCAGAACAAACAATGAACAAACAGCGACAGCAGAACTACCTCCCCAAAACGAAGAGCAGCTTTATTACAACATGAGGAACAGACATAAACCACAATCACGCAATGGAGCCAAAACAAACTATGAACAAACAGCGACATCAGAACCCCCTCCCCAGAACGAACAGCAGCTTTATAACAATATGAGGAACAAGCATAAACCCTACCCACTTAATGGAGGCAATAACAAAATATTATAAAGTGTAAAAAATCACCAAACTTAATGGCAGCTTAACTGCCACTGGTCTTGATATTACCACTGTAAATTCAGAAACATTAGCGAGAATTTTGTTCTTCGCAAATAGCATTAAAGAAAATGATCACGTCAATAATGGGCGACTATGGCATACCAACATCATTTATTCGACATTTTGCGGTAGTTTTATTTTCACAAAACTTCGCATCCGCGAAGATTCGCGAAAACAAAACCATCGCGAAAGTTTCCTAATTTACAATACACTGAACCGAAATTCTAAGTAGCCACTTTTCAATTTCTTTTTTTCTGACTAAGTCCTTGTGATATTGAAATGAGTTTTTGTCCTAGTATGTGTATTGAAATGAGCTAAAGTTAAGCGGTGTTTTGGAAGAGTTTTCTATCACTTCACGATTTTTGGGTTCAAAAATGCAAAAAACAATTTTTTGAAGAAAATAAGCGTTTTGAGTGCATTTTTTTTTATCAAATTCAAGCACAGGTGATTGCAAACCTGCCTAGTTGACTTGAAAATCATCAAACACTTGACAATTTGCTTATGACAGATTTTTTATGAATTTTTAAAAATTGGTAATTTTCCAAATTTTCCAAAATTTTTCAGAAATCATCAGCTGCACTTACTAAAATCATTGTACGTGTTTTATTTTACGTTAATATGTTTGACAAAACACCATGCAACTTAATGAGCCCATTTTCTAATGATATTTTTTACTAATTTGATTTCCACTTCCACTTTTAACTTGAAACTTTAAAGGTCATTTTAATGACATCTGTCAAAGATTTCTTTTAATTTTTAAGCAAAACAGTGACGCCAATTCATAGTGAAGAAACCATGAAAATTGCACTACTGTGCTGCAGATAATAAAGCGTACAGAGCAATGCAAAGTGTATATGCAAACTGCATGGTTAAGCTAAATATCCTTTGATTAAGTTGTTGACCATGGCTGTCTTCATGTTAACGTAGAAGGGAAATGGAGTGTTCAATTGTCAAAAAAAACTTTGATTCCTTTCATCTTATATCACAGCTGTTATAAACATCTTCAAACTAATCAAACTATAAATGGATTACGTATCTGATGAATAGTTTATGTCACACTAAAAATTGTGACTTTTTGAAATGATGGTACCTTTACTCGGACCTCGTCTGTGCAAAGTCTACCAGACATTTTGAAATGCCATAATTTGCATAGTCTCAACAAAGCCTTGGACCTTCTTATAGAACTTAAATTTTGTGAGAGTGATTTTTACTTTCTGAACAGGAGCAAAAGTGTATGGTGGCTACTTATAACTTCGGTTCAGTGTATATTATATTTGATTTTAGTTTGATCTGGAGAACAACACCAATAAGTATAGCTTTACAAAGTTAAACTGGCACTCATGAATATGCCGTATAAACTCGTATAACTCGTATAACTCCGTAAAACTAATTTTAGATTTGCAAACATTATGAAAAGTATTGATTTCAGAAAAAAGTATTTTCTAATCCTGTATCCAGCTTAGGAAGCAACCCTGACGTACTCCACCTTTGAGGTGGCACCTGTCTATAAATGTCCTTGTCCTAAATCTAAAGTTTTGTTTATTTCTATGATTTGTCATCTAGATTGAATTCAAAATACCATAGGCATTATATTAATACCAGGAAACGATTTGGATAAATTATGGTTAACGTTTTCTGAAGAAGTGATTATAAAATTTCGATTTTTTTTTCTCAAAAATTTTCAAAACATTCAACATTAAATTCCAAAGATAGATATGTTCTAGTCTTTGTCAAGATATCATATTATCACAAAAACATGCCATATATATCCTACTGATCTGAGCCAAATTTCATGAAAATCCAAAACCGGTAACTTTGTCATTTCCTACCTCTTATGGTATAGGTCAGTTTTAGCAAAATTAATTATTTAGTTGAAATGAATCAATAACTCGGCAGAAGGAGATTGTTTTTAAATCTACTTCCACTTTTCTTAACGTAAGACATGTTCAGACAATTTCAAATGATTCAATTGCCGGAAATGCCAAAGGTCATGGCCCCATGTCATGGCACTATTGGGCCAAGACAATGTGTATCACTTACTCAAGTCCTGCATGATATTGTTTAAGAAACATAATATCCTATCAATAAACGTGTGAAAACAAGACGGCCAAATATTCTATTCATCCCAACTGAACTAGAGTAACAACAATTATGTGCCGTGACCAGGATTAAGTGTAACAGAGTCATATAAAAGGTATCATAGAACAGTGCTCTACATGAATAAGTGAGGTCCAGAAACGAAACTGTATGCCTGGAATATACAGCCAGCCAAAGAATAAATGTTGCCATTTGATGGAAATCAGCATCAGTTTTACAAAACAGAATAAACAGAGAAGATTTAAGCATTAATTTAGCAATACCTTTGACGCCAAGAGTTCTCTGTGACCAAAATGGTTAATTTTAACCAATAGGTTTGACAGGGGCTTATTCTTGTGAACCAGGTTTACTGATGAGGCTTACAATTATAAAACCATAGATATAAGGTTCTTCTCCTGTATGAACTGACTTGTCATAAGGTTTCTCTTCTGTATGAATTAAAAATCTTAATAATGTTACATATTAAGTGTAACATTGGTTAGATGTAGTTTTTACGTTCGAAACTAGATGTGGTAAGTCCGGTGTCACCATATTGTATCGTTTTGGGTAATATTATTGTGTAAGCACTTCATTAAATAAGAATCATGGCACTTAATATCAAAGAATATTGTTTTTTTTCTTTTTCCAATCAGTAATAGGGAAAAACACTGAACATATCAACTTCTACCAATAAAGGTACTAACATGGTGATTCAAACTAAGCAAGTATTTAAGTATGTTTTACACTGAAACATAATTATTGCATTTTTTACATTTCGATGAATTAGGGCCATTTGTTTACATCAAGTTGAAAAAATATGTTACCGGTCCTTGAATTTCATGACATTTTGTCAACATATTCTTAACATATATGGAAAGTTTATATGTTGAAATGGTATCTTGACAAAAACCGCAACGTGTAAAAATTTTAATTCCAAATTTGACTGAATACAAAATATACAATTGAAAATTGGGGTACCATCTCATAAAAATGAATGCCCATCCGCTATCCTAATACATACAAAGCCAATTGTTGTATCAACGAACTTATCAATGATACAGTTATTTAATAAAACATTTCTGCGCCCGTTACATGATATGTCAATTACTTTAGAAATGATTATAACTGGATACCCTAAGGTATTGTAGTGATATCATACATGACGTCATTAATTAGCAATGGAATTGCATAAAAACCCAAATGCACCATAAATATAAAAGTCATATTCCAGACAATTAATAAACATGATATTATCAAATTCCAAGCGTGGGCAGACTCCCATGTTAATTTCCCATACCATGAAAGAGCCCCTTTAAAAATGATATTTAAAATAAGTATACCCAGTGGGAATCGAACCCTCGCAATCCGGAATATGAGTTAATCGTCTTACCACTACACCACTGCCTCAGCATTGTCAGATCACCTTGCTAAAAGATACTTGTTCCATGCATTAATCAATTAAAATAGCTAATACACACCGAACGTGGCCGAATGATGTACCGAACGTGACCGAATGATGTCGAAGATTAATGAGTGCCTGTTTAACTTTGTTTATCTATATGTACGAGTAAAAATAGAACATCATACACATGATACTTTCACTGGAGAAACCTTCTCCTGTGCTGATTTACACGTATATGTTGACTTACACTTATATTTACAGTGTACATGTGGGTTGGATACATAATTCATCAAGTTGGACAGCGAAAGCTCTGATGAATCTGTACATCTCTTCATTCCCAGCAGAGTGTTTCGTCTGTTCAGTCACGCCTAGGCCTAGAACAAGTGTAACATTACACCAATATCGATGGCAGCTGAAACTACCACCGGTTTTGATAGAACTATGTTCTGTTTGATTATGTTGATCTCGAGTATACGACCGACATGCACGTGGACCACTTCGCGACAAAAGCTGTTTTCAGGGATTATTAAAATCAGTCTCCTCAGCTACATAGCCCAGCTAGAACATTGAGTTTCACCAGTATTAAGCTGATAAAATTCTTCCCCAAAAACGAAAAACCAAGACGCTGATCAGTCTGCGCGGATGCGCAGGCTGGTCTGCGCCTTTGTTGTTCAAAATCTCAGGTTTTCTCGCGTCGAGCCCATGTACAAATACAATGTATTATATTACAAACATGTTTTACACTTTCAATGAAGAAACACTGACCCTCAAGTTTTTTTATAATATAACCGAAATCATAAGTGTACTGGGCTCGGAATTACAATGCCTCCTTAAAGTTAAGAAAGACTTAAGGTAAGTATTGATATTTCAACATGCTATATCATATGCTTAATAAATTGCCTGGATCGATGCAGCACTTGTGGCCAAAGATGTTATTGTGATCTACAGAAAAAATGAAACTATTTTGATTTTAATCAGTTTAAAACGCTATGTTTCGCATCCTGAAAAATCAATACTTAACTTAAGTCTTCCCTAACTTTAAGGAAGCATTTTAATTCCGGGCCCTGGTCAATTCGACCTTAAACGGATCCAAAATTGGACGTGTTTACGTAGTAGCACGTGAAAGGTTACTCCGATTATCACATTTAATCTACGGTACGCGCTATCGACGTAGACTGACTCCAGTCCTTAAAACATTTTTTCATCAACGAGTCATCTCTGTTCTCTGGTGGCCTTGTTAGCTTTTGGCAGAGCCATCAAAATTAGGCTATAGCTACAAGTATGTGAAAATACTGATAAAAATGTTTTGAGGACTGAAAATTATCACCGTTATTTCATCCAGCTTTCCACATCCCGTACAGTACCCCTGATTCGTCTAACCTTTGATCTGCCTGCGGTCGAAATTCACCAGTACATCTTATTCTGTGTTAAATTACAGGTCGTTGGTTCGTTAACAAAACCTTTTAAGTGCAATTTAGTAAATTTTTAGGAGAAACAAAATACTTTCTGAATCGTTTTTTTTTTATTCTAGTGAATTTCGGACTGAAACATATACTAGTCAAAAGTTCAAATCGGCCACGTGTGTTTTTACCGATTTTCTGAAAAGCTATATGCTCTATATTAATTTAATTTGCATTCCCAAATAGGCCAGCCTATCAGTAAACGATACCAGAAAACGGCTAAGCACAGTTCATTAAATTGTATCCGGAATGCTTTGCCGAATACACAATCCTCAATTTGAAAATTCACAAGAATTTGCATTGGAGGGTGGGGAATTGTTTGACATTTTGGCCAATAATAACGAGACAAATGCAGATGGAGTGTTCATTTCAGCAATTAAGTGTTCAATATGAGTTTTGCTTTTGAAATGAAAACGTTTTGCCTGTGAAAGGAGGTTATTTCAAAAAGTCATGACTCACAAATTGTGCCAAAATGCGAATTTTGAAAATGGGGGTACCACTGCTCTTGGCACTCTAAGTGGTGTACTGTTGAACATTTTGTAAATATCTTTACTGTCTAAGGTACATGACTCGTCTTGTTATTTCGAGATGCAAAAAGATTAGTAATGTCATTTTGCATTGGTTTGAAGAAAATTAATAAAATGCAGGCTGCCTGTTAGAACTTTTGGCTAGTATATTTTATAAATAGTAAGTGAGTACGATCAGGAAATACCACAACCACAAACCGCAGACAACCCTGTGGCACCGCGAGGAAGAGCCGCTCAACCACCACGAGACACCAGGCAGACAAATTAAGCAAAGCAAGTTTACTTAATGGGTGCAATCAATATATTGACAAATTTTGTGTTTCTATGGAATTGTGGTACTTTAAAAATACACGATGTTTTGTCAAGGACGACCGTTCTCATATTGCAGTTACAACTTTTGTCATTTTTGAAACTTAATAATGGCGGTTAGCGATACAATAAGGTGTTAACCAAAGCTGCTTCCGTTCCTATTGAAATGTGAATGCTGTCTTTGATTTATCCACATTATTTGTGTGGACGGTTCTATTTATATGGGCAAGATTCTCGTATAAACAACATTCACACCAGGCAACACATATATACTGAACAGCAAAAGAAACGCATATTTTGCATATTTGGTAAAATGTATAAATTGGGGTTTAAAATGTCGTAGAGAGATCGCTGCTTCTTTAAATGACTTCAGTAATCGATGGTGCAAACGGGAAAATGTTGAACCTGATGCTTTGAAGGAATGGAAGATTAACATTTTTAAAATTATTGATACTCGTATTTCATTTAACTCTCGTAATACACATCTTTTGCCCCCTAAACCTAAATCTTCTTTTCGTCATCTTAAACGAGGTATCCAGGATTTTCATATGAACTATGTTTTGGTTCCAGCAGATAAAGCTGCTAACAATGTTGTAGTTGTATGACGATTGTATTATATTAATACTCTTAAGCGTGAGCTTGTTGACACTAATGCCTATAAACTGCAGCCTTCTTTAAGTGAAAGGGTGATTGTTGATGGGCATGGTTGTCATACAGCCCTACATTTTGGTGTCAAAGCTAAAGAAAATCAAGACAAAGTTCCTACGTTGTACTGGTTACCTAAACTCCATAAAAAACCCTATAAAGCAAGATTTATTGCAAATTCTAGTTCTTGTACGACAACAGAGCTTTCTAAATTGTTAACCTCGTGTCTTACAGCTGTTAAAAAACATGTTATCAAATATTGTGAAAAAGTATATGAGAGATCCGGTAAAAACCTATTTTGGTCGATTAAAAATTCAGGTAAAATTTTAGATAAACTTAAAGCTAGAGATTTCAATGCGACCAGTTTGTCTACTTATGATTTTTCTACTCTTTACACTACTTTACCTCATAATTTAATTAAAGAAAAACTTATTGATCTTATTGAAAGAACCTTCCAGAGAGAAGGCTCTCCTTACCTTGCATGTAGTGACAGAAATGCATTTTTTACTTCAGAAAAACCTAAAAAATATCATGCATGGTCGTGTCAAAATGTATGTGATGCGCTGACCTTTTTGTTGGACAACATTTTTATTCGATTTGGCACCAAGCTCTATAGACAAGTAGTTGGGATTCCTATGGGCACTAATTGTGCTCCCCTGGTTGCAGATTTATTCCTGTTTTGTTATGAAAGGGACTTTATGATGTCTCTTTCTGATGATAAGCAGGCTGATGTTATTGATGCGTTTAACACTACTTCCAGATATTTGGACGATATTTTAAATATTAATAATGTTTATTTTGAAAATATGGATAGTCAAATATACCCTTCAGAGCTCCAACTTAATAAAGCCAATGCCTCTGATACCGAAGCCGCATTTTTAGACTTGCATTTGTTTATTTCTAATGGTATTGTTTCTACCAAAATTTATGATAAACGTGACGACTTTGATTTTGAAATTGTCAATTTCCCATTTTTAGATGGTGATGTTCCTCGTTCTACATCCTATGGAGTCTATATCTCTCAACTCATTCGTTTTGCTAGAGCATCTAGCTATGTTACTGACTTCAACACTCGCAATAAATTGTTAACTCAGAAACTTCTTAAACAGGGCTATCGGTATCATAAACTTCGCAAAACATTTTCAAAATTTTATAGACAATACTTTGATTTGATTTCTAAATTCCAAGTTGGACTTAAATCTCTCTTGCGCCAAGGACTTTCGGAACCTGATTTCTATGGTGACTTGGTGTATAAGTTGAAGAAGATTGTTGGCTCTAATAATTTTTCAGCGCAGTTCATTAAAATAATTTCCCATTATAAAAAGATTGGCTATAACATTAATGTATTGCAACAGACTGCATGCTTGGTAGTCAACCCAATCACAGTTGGCAACTTTGCTTTCCTCTTTAATTGCACGCCGGTGGGTCGGACTTCAGACTCTATGATGGTTCCGACTTAAAGACTTATCTATTGATGAGATGGTAGGGGCCTGATGCTTTGGCTGTTTGTCAAGCCCACCGGGGTTTACCTGTTGGATTTCTTTTGCTCCGGTATTCAGTTTAATTTACTGTTGAGTCCTTATCCTTGCTTTATCTCCTTGTTATATCTTGATTTATATGTTTTAGGAGATGATGCATTGATAAGTTAGGGGTCTTTCATGCAAACCAAATATCTATGTGTCTTGATCCACATCTTAATTAAGGGTGAGGTTGGCGCCGTTAAACCGGTTTAAGCCCTCCAGTAAAATATTTTACTGACCGTTCCAAGGCGGTACTTCTTTTGTGGATCTTTTATGTTTTTGTTCTGTCTTGTGTTTGCTATGTTTTGTGCGTGTCTGTTTATATGTGCTTCGTGGTCACCTGCTGGGAAAGGGCTGACCTCTTGGCTCTCGTTTGTGGTGTCTTCTGTGAGTTTGTCACTTTCCCATTGGTATCCTGGGTCAGGTGTGGTACTTGATTGTATCGATTCCTGATATTTGCAACCTTACTTACTTTAAATACTGATCTAATGATACGTAAGGTGTCACTTATGTATGGAACATGTGTATTATCAAAAGCATCACACATGGATGACTCATTGGAATAATGAAAGGGGCGTAGCTCTGGGCGTGATAAAATTACTCATAAAAAGGCGACTTTCGAGATGGTGTATGCCTAAAACCACTGAACGGATTTGAATGAAAATCTCTCTGTGTGATAGTCATGACTCGTAGACTACTTATGAAGGTTAAGTTATCCGATATTCTCCAAGATGGACTATTGTGACCCAGTTACATTATTGGACCATTAACCGGAAGTGTGTTTGATACAGGCAAGAAAGGGTCAAAAAATTGTTTTAAACGGTTCTGTCGGACAGTACAATGTACCTTACTTGACAGCAGTCATACTGTGCCAGATATCATTACACCCCAAAGATTCCGGTGGTTCTCAATACCAATGCAATAATGCAAACATTGGAGATTTTTGGAATGCAGTAAAATCTCTACAGCGGTGAATATTAAAGTTTTATGATGTTTTCATATCTGTTACATTGTGTTCTCGTGACATGCAATTAAATCGAGTTCAAATCATGTCTTTCCAATTACGGTACTGTTTTTAGTTTTTTTTGCATTAATTAACAAACAATATTAATCCACTGTGTAATGACGAATAAAACGGTCAGGAGCGAATGCATGAATCCGTTCAAACATGTTCATATCATTAAGTGTAAAATTCGATAAGGATTTCTGGTATTCAATTGATATTGAAAAATGTGCGTTTCTTTTGCTGTCAAGTATACAAATTCTCGTATAAATAACATCCACACCAGACAGCACATCTACAAATTCTCGTATAAACAACATCCACACCAGACAGAACATATACAAATTCTTGTATAAACAACATCCACACCAGACAGCACATCTACAAATTCTCGTATAAACAACATCCACACCAGACAGAACATATACAAATTTTTGTATAAACAACATCCACACCAGACAGCACATCTAAAAATTCTCGTATAAACAACATCTTCACCAGACAGCACATCTACAAATTCTCGTATAAACAACATCCACACCAGACAGCACATCTACAAATTCTCGTATAAACAACATCCACACCAGACAGCACATCTACAAATTCTCGTATAAACAACATCCACACCAGACAGCACATCTACAAATTCTCGTATAAACAACATCCACACCAGACAGCAGATATACAAATTCTCGTATAAACAACATCCACACCAGACAGCACATATACAAATTCGCGTTTAAACAACATCCACACCAGACAGCACATCTACAAATTCTCGTTTAAACAACATTCACACCAGACAGCACATCTACAAATTCTCGTGTAAACAACATCCACACCAGACAGCACATCTACAAATTCTCGTTTAAACAACATTCACACCAGACAGCACATCTACAAATTCTCGTTTAAACAACATCCACACCAGACAGCACATCTACAAATTCTCGTTTAAACAACATTCACACCAAACAGCACATCAACAAATTCTCGTATAAACAACATTCACACCAGACAGCACATCTACAAATTCTCGTATAAACAACATCCACACCAGACAGCACATCTACAAATTCTCGTTTAAACAACATTCACACCAGACAGCACATCTACAAATTCTCGTATAAACAACATCCACACCAGACAGCACATCTACAAATTCTCGTTTAAACAACATCCACACCAGACAGCACATATACAAATTCTCGTTTAAACAGTACTTTTGTACATAATCTGATTGAAGATGAGAAACAAGTTACTATTAAGAATTTAAGCCTGCTGCATTGGAATGTCGTTATTCACGCCATGCTAAAAATGAATTATACAAACTAAAATATCGAGAATCGACTGTGTCGCCTGGTAAAACATAGGTCAAACAATGCATATTTGTTGAATTCATATCCCCGGCGAAAGGTTATTTTAGAGCAACTTATAAGTCACAAAACATAAAACAAATTTCTCCAACCCCTATGTTCACCTTGGTTATCATACAGATCAAAGTTAAAAGCCTATCAACTAGTTTTCAGTTGTTAGTTTAATAGTAACCTGTACAATTTCATGTTGCGATCATTTTGCTGAATTTTCGTGATTCTCTTTAATTTTACAGGTAACATGACATTGTTCTGAAAAAGTTGAATTTTGACATTTGACCCCTAGGTCAACGGGGGGGGGGGGGGGGGGGGGGGGTTGGGGGTCTGCAAAATTTTTGCTACCTGATTGCTACATTTAGCGTTGATATGCAACATGATCATTATCAGAAAAGGTTGACTTTTATCCTATTGACCCCATCGCCAGGGTGGGGTGATGCGTCTGTGGGCAAAATATTTGCTACAATGTTGCAGCATTTGTGGTTCCTTTTAATATGATATGCAACATGTCCATGTTCTGAAAAAGTGGAATTTTGACCTTTGCACCCCAACCCCAGGGTTAAGGGGTGTGGTCTGCATGGAAGACATTTGTGACCATGTTGCTGCGTTCGTGATTCCCTTTAATTTAATATGCAACATGACATTGTTCTGAAAAAGTTGAATTTTGACCTTTTGACCCCTAGAGTCAGGAGAGGGGGAGGTGCGGGCAAAATATTTGCTACCATGATGCTGCACTTTGAGATTCCCTTTATTTTGATAAATTATGCAAAATGACCATGTTCTGAAAAAGTTAAAATTGGACTTTTTGACCCAACCCCAGGGTCAGTGGGTGGGGTCTGCAGCAAAATTTGTTGATTCCCGTTTATTTGATATGCAACATGACCATGTTCTGAAAAGTTGACTTTTGACCCCATCCCCCAGGGTCAGGGTGTGAGGGGGGGGCGGGTCTGCAGCCAACTTTTGTGATTCCGTTTAATTTGATATGCAGCATGACCATATTCTGAAAAAGTTGACTTTTGGCCTATAGACCCTATCCCCAGGGTCGAAGGGGCGTGTGTCTGCAGGCAAAATAATAGATACCATGTTGCTGCATTTGTGATTCCCTTTTAATCGATATGCAATGTGGCATTGTTCTGAAAAAGACGAATTTTGACCTTTTGAGCCCAAGGGTCAGGAGAGGCCTGCGGGCAAAATATTTGCTACCATGTTGCTACATTTTGTGATTCCAGTATATTTGATAAGCAGCATGACCATGTAATGAAAAACGGGAATTTCGACCCATTGACAGTTAGGTCAGGTGAGGGGAGGGGTCTGCGGGCAACATATTTGCTTCCATGTTGCTATATTTATTGATTCAATGTGATTTTATATGCTACATGACCGTAATAAGGAAAAGTTGAATTGTGACCTTTTGACCCTTATGTCAGTGTGTGTGTGTGTGGGGGGGGGGGGGGGGTGCGGGCAATAAAATTGCAACCATGTTACTATTTTTCGTGATTCCATATAATTTATTATTCCCCAACCGGCTATATACGGAGTATTCTAACACACCTCGCCTATAGAGCCAACGGTAACACACTGTGATATATCGGACAATAATTCACGCAAAAGTGTGTGATAGCTGACGTCACTGGAAAATGACGTCATTCATAGCGTTAGACGGTGTAACGTCGTTTTTACGCTTAAAAGACGTGTTACAATTACATGTAAACGTATGCGATGTAGTCAAAGTATTGGCGGGAGTTCTTCAGTGCAATTGCGGAAAGTTGGAAGAAGCTGAAGACTTCAAATGTGTTTTCGTCGTTTATTGTGTGTTAGAATCGAAAAAGATCAGCTCCATTGCGTGAATTGTTGAGTAATAATTCACTGTTTGTCGGTCAGTTGTACGACGATAAATCACTCGCGCTGCGCGCTCGTGATTTGATCTTCTTTACAACTGACCTCCAAACAGTGAATTATTACTCAACACTTCACTCCTGGAGCTGATCTATTTCTTAAATAGTCTTTTTTTGCTATGTCATGAGTCACTGAAATATTTCCCCGGTCATTAAAAATGACTATTGACTGGCACTATACCTTGGCCTGGTTTTACCGCTTCACTGTTAAAACACACAGGCGCTTATCGACATGCGCGACGACGATGCGCGAACGGTTCGTTTATGTAAGCAATGGTGAAAATGAGGCATGGTTTGGCAACTTTAAACTCTAATAACTCCGCTGTTTATTGTCAGAAGCATAAAGTGTGGGTACTCGTTTTCTTAGTTACAACAAGCGGAAAATTTTTAGAGTAAAATTGAGCAGATTTGGAGAAATTTCAGTTTTGCAAAAAAATTGCATCGTCTTCAGCAACTCCATTCAAGGAACGCTGCTAAGTATTTCATTAAATGGGTTGGGTTATAATAAAGTTATTTCATGCCTGTTTGTATTATAGTCAAACTATTACCCCTCAGTACCGTGGATGACCTGATACACTATTACACTTGGCCTTCAGCCTCCTGCAATAGTGCATCAGGTCGTCCACGGCACCTCGGGTTAATAGTTTTGACTGTACTACAAACAGACATGAAATAACTGTATAATATGCAACATGACCGTGTTCTGAAAAAGTTGAATTTTGACTTAATTTTTGCTACCATGGTGCTGTATTTCGTGATTCCCTTTAATTTGAAATGCAATATGACCATATTCTGAAAAAGTTAAACTTTGACCTATTGACCCCATCCCAGGGTTGCGGGGGGAAGGGGGTCTTAAGGCAAAATATTTGGCATCATGTTGCTGCAATGGTGATTCTCTTTAATTTGATAAGAATCGAGTACATGTTCTGAAAAGGTTGAATTTTGACTTATTGGCCCCATCTCGAGGGTCGCGGGGATGGGAGTAGGAGGGTCTGCAGGCAAAATATTTGGTACCATGTTTCTGCATTCATGATTCTCTTAGACTTGATATGCAATATAACCATGTTCTGAAAAAGAGGAATTTTGACCTATTGACCCCATCCTCAGGGTCGGGGGGGGGGGGGTGTGGGCAAAACATTTTCTACCATGTTGCTACATTCAAGCTTTTTTTAATTTGATATGCAACGTGAAAAGGTGGAATTTTTGACCTTTTGACCCCAATCCCAGGGTCAGGGGGTGGGATAGGTAGGGGTGGGTAGGGGTCTGGGAGCAAAGTATTTCTTCCATGCTTCTGCATACGTGATTCCCTTTAATTTGATATGCAACATGACATTGTTCTGAGAAAGTTGAATTTTGACCTTTTGACTTCACCCCCTAAGACCACCCAGGGGATGAGAAACAGGCCTTGGATCCAAAATCGCGTTTGGTATGTTTCATATTTATTGTAACTCTGTCTGCACGCGAAATTTCAGTGAAATATTGACAGCTTACTAAGTTATTGCTTCATTTAAATCTTTGACCTTTGACCCCACCTTAGGGGTCAGGGTTGGGGTAAAACTTTAATCACTGCCATGCTTATCTAAAGGCACTTGGTAATCACAGCTTATAGTGAGAAGTTGTCAGATATTATACACTACCGCCCGCGTATTTGTCCTGCGAATTTGCGTTCCATGTGCGTTTCCAACGCGCTGTATGTGCGTTGGGTTTAAATTGCGTATGAAACCCAAATCAACGTATTTTGAAACTCATGAATATTCATTAGCAGCACTCTAACGCGTTTCAACGATAAAATATGAATTTCTTCTTTTAGCCAATCAAATCGTTTTGTTACATTGCAGTGATGCGTAACCAATCAAAATTGAGCTGGCCTTGCTCAATGTTTACATTGTTATTGTTTTACTTTGCTTTGAATATTTCTGATAAGACTTGTCTTGCAAATCTCAATTCCCGTTTGCTTTGAGCTTTTAAAGCCCAGTTTGAATTAAATATCTCACTCCATTCATTGATCTATATTTTGAGCCGACTAACTCGACTTTTCAGTGGAGAAATGAATGGAGTTACTCAAGGCCCAAAAATGAATATATAACAGTAAAATCACATTGATCATCATCAGATATAGATCTATAATTAGTCTCTTTTAGTGCCCGATGTAAAAATATTTCTCTTAAAACAACGACATGAAGCAAATGAATTGAAAACATGTTACACTGCATTCAATTTTGTTTCTATGGATTCGCATCAAACAATTTCAAACTGAAAGATTAGGTCAACTGAGATTAGATGCAAAATCTCCTTGTTAAGTTAAGTAATAGAGACAAACTCACTCGTTGGCATTCTAACTAAATAGACTCTCTCAAAAGAAAAGAGAAGGCACTCCTATACGAAATCAATTGCTTCGCCTGATCAGTCCTAAAATAAAAGTAGAACAGTATCCAGTTCTGCCCATCTAACCTGCTCAGGAGGTAGAAACTGACACTGCTTAAACAGCCTGCGCTCCTGTCCAACAGTGCCCGGGAGGTAGGTTCAGACCCCGATAAAACAGCCTGCACCCCTGTCACAAAAGTGCCATGGAGGTAGTTCTGACACTGCTTAAACAGCCTACACCACTGCCCAACAGTATCGGGAAGGTAGGTTCCAACACCGCTTAAACAGCCTACATCCCTGAAACACAGTGTCCGGCAGGTAGGTTCCAACATCGCTTAAACAGCCTGCACCCCTGCCCCTCAGTGGTTGGGAGGTTGGTTCCCACACCGCCTAAACAGACTGCACCCCTCCAACACAGTGCCCGGCAGGTAGGTTCCGACATCATTTAAACAGCCTGCACACCTGCAACACAGTGCCTGACAGGTAGGTTCCGACACAGCTTAAACAGCCTGCACACCTGCAACACAGTGTCCAGCAGGTAGGTTCTGACACCCTTTAAACAGCCTGCATCCCGGCAACACATGCAGTGCCCACCAGGTAGGTTCCAACACCGCTTAAACAGCCTGCACCCCTGCAACACAGTGCCCAACACGTAGGTTCCGACTCCCCTTAAACAGCCTGCACCCCTGCAACACAGTGCCCAGCAGGTAGGTTCAAACTCCATTTAAACAGCCTGAGTGCCCAGCAGGTAGGTTCTGACTCCATTTAAACAGCCTGCACCTCTGCAACACAGTGCCCAGCAGGTAGGTTCTGACTCCATTTAAACAGCCTGCACCCCTGCAACACAGTGCCCAGCAGGTAGGTTCTGACTCCACTTAAGCAGCCTGCGCCCCTGCAACACAGTGCCCAGCAGGTAGGTTCTGACTCCATTTAAACAGCCTGCACCTCTGCAACACAGTGCCCAGCAGGTAGGTTCTGGCTCCATTTAAACAGCATGCACCTCTGCAACACAGTGCCCAGCAGGTAGGCTCAGACTCCACTTAAACAGCCTGCACCTCTGCAACACAGTGCCCGGCAGGTAGGTTCTGACACGGCTTAAACAGACTGCACCCCTGTAACACAGTGCCTGATAGGTATGTTCAGACACAACTTGAACAGCCTGGCAGGTAGGTTCCAACACCACATAACAGCCTGCATCCCTGCAACACAATGCCAGGCAGGTAGGTTCCAAAGCCACTTAAACAGCTTGCAACCGCACAACACAGTGCCCTGCCGATAGGTTTCTTCACTGCTTGAACAGACTTCACACCTGCAACAATGTGCCCGGAAGGTAGGTTCCGACACCACTTGAAAAGCCTGCACCTCTGTCACACAATGCAAGGCAGGTAGGTTCTAACAACTCTTAAGCAGCCTGCATCCTTGTCACACAGTGCCCGGCAAGTAGGTTCAGACACTGCTTAAACAGCCAGTACCCCTGCAAAACAGTGCCCAGCAGGTAGATTCAACCACCACTTAGGCAGCCTGCGTCCCTGAAACACCGTGCCTGGCAGGTAGGTTCCGACACCCCTTAAACAGCCTGCACAATGCAACACAGTGATGGGCAGGTAGGTTTTGACATCGCTTAAACAGTTTGCACCACTGCAACACAGTGCTCAGCAGGTAGTTAAGACACCGCTTAAACAGCCTGAATCCCTGCCCCACAGTGCCCGGCAGATAGGTTTTGACACTTCTTAAACAGACTGCACCCCTGCAACACAGGGCCTGGCAGGTAGGTTCCGACACAGCTTGAACAGCCTGCACAACTGCAACAGAGTGCACGGCAGGTAGGTTCCAACACCACTTAAACAGACTGCAACCCTGCAACAAAGTGTCCTGTAGGTAGGTTCAGACACCACTACAACAGCCTGCATCCCTGCAACACAGTGCACGGCAGGTAGGTTCAAACACCACTTAAACAGCCTGCACCCCTGTAACACAGTGCCCAGCAGGTAATTTTGTGACACTGCTTAAACAGCCTGCACCCCAATATCACAGTGCCTGTCAGGTTGGTTCGACACAGCTTAAACAGCCTGCACCCCTGCATCACAGTGACCGGCAGGTAGGTTACAACACAGCTTACAGCCTGCACCCTTGCAACACAGTGCACGGCAGATAGGTTTCTTCACCTATTAAGCAGCCTGCGCCCCTGCAACACCCTGCCTGTCAGGTAGGTTCCAACACCGCTTAAACAGCCTGTAACACAGTGCCTGGCAGGTAGGTTCCGACACTGCTGTAACAGACTGCTCCCCTGCGCAACAGTGCAGGGAAGGTAGGTTCCAACACTGCTTGAACAGCCTGCACACCTGCAACACAGTGCCTGGCAGGTAGGTTCCAACACCACTTAAACAGCCTTTACCCCTGCAACACAGTGCCTGGCATGTAGGTTTTGACACCACTTAAACAGCCTGCAACCCTGCAACACAGTGCCCTACAGGTCTTGCGGACACTGCTTATGCAGGCTGCACCCCTGCAACACTGTGCCCGGCAGGTTGTTTCCGACACCACTTAAACAGCCTTCACCCCTGCAACACAGTTCCCGGCAGTCAGATTTTGACACTGCTTAAACAGCCTGCAACCCTGCAACCTACTGCCCAGCAGGTTGGTTCTGATACGGTTTAAACAGCCTGAACCCCTGCCCCACAGTGCATGGAAGGTAGGTTTGGACACCGCTTAAACAGCCTGCACCTCTTCCCAAAACTGCCCCCTGAGGAAAGTTCTGACACCACTTCACAGCCTGCAACACCGTGCCTGGCAGGTAGGTCAGACATCCCTTAAACAGCCTACCACCTGCAACATAGTGTCCAGCAGGTAGGTTCCGACACCACTTAAACAGCCTGCAACTCTGCAAACCAGTGCCCGGCAGGTAGGTTCAGACACCACTTAAACAGCCTGCACCCATGCAACACAGTGCCTTGCAGGTAGATTCCGATACCGCTTCAGCAGCCTGCACACCTGCAACACCTTGCCCGTCAGGTAGGTTCCGAGATGGCTTAAACAGCCTACACCCCTACAACACAGTGTCTGCATGTAGATTCGGACACCACTTAAACAGCTATTACCCCTGCAACACAGTTCCTGGCAGGTAGGTTCTGACACCGCTGAAACAGCCTGCACCCCTGCAACACAGTGCCCGGCAGGTAGGTTCTGACACCACTTAAACAGTCTGCACCCCTGCAACACAGTGCTGTCAGGTAGGTTCTGACACCGCTTAAACAGCATGCACCCTTGCAACACAGTGCCCGTCATGTAGGTTCCGACACCGTTTAAACAGCCTTCTTTCTCTCTCTCTCCAAACACAGTGTCTCCTGTGAGGCTTTGACTGGGAGCCCCTCCATCTGAAGACAAAAATTTAATCCAGCCAGTAAGAAGAGTTAGATCGATAAAGACCTCAAGCCAATTATTTGATCAAAATGCATTAGGTTTAGGCTCTGAAACCTGATCCCAAGGCCTGATTCCACAGATCTACGGACCTGTTTGATATGGTTGGACTGAACTCGATGAACTGGTCCACATAGTGGAATTGTAACCGATGTTAAACAAATGTCATGGGATGTGATGTCAGCAGACATTAAATATCTCGCAACGATGGCCAAAATAAGGGAGTGCCATTGACATAAAAAAGAAAAAGAAACGATGAACAAAGCGTTTTGCGTGATAGTGTTTTCGCTGTTTTCTTGGTTTCAATAATAAAATAATCATTGATTTACTCGTTGCAGGTCTGGCAACGCACTTGAACCCTTTTGGTTGGCTGTTCAAGCATGCGTTTCAACGCGAATTGTACGTTGAACTGCGTTGCTATACTTGAGTTATTGATTGGTTAACAGGTAACTGCGTTGCACTGCAGTTCAATGCGTATCGATAGTGGGCTTTGATTGGATTTTCGAAATTCGCGTTTGAAAACAAATGCGTATTACGTGCATTTTCAATGCGTTTTCAATGCGAATTCGACAAGGACAAATAGGCGGGCGGTAGTTGGAAAAATGTTAAGTTTATTCCACAAAAAAGCCAATATATAGCTTTTGCATTAGCTTAAACCTAAGTCAAAAAAGGGCCATAACTTAGTCAAAATTTTTTGAATGACCTTCAAATTCGAACTTGACCAGTATTATATTACGTTTTACCCTGTTGCCTTATTTCAAAGAAATTGTTGCATCCCTTCAAAAGTTATTGATCCGAAAACCACAAATTGACAATTAAGCCAATATCTATATCTAAAAAGGGTCATGACTCAGTCAAAATTTTGCGGATTATCCCGTTTATCGAACTTGACCTGTATTTGATGATGCTTGACCCTAGTGTAAAGTTTAAATGAAATTGATGCATCCTTTCAAGAGTTATCGATCTGAAACCAAAAGTGTGACGCCGCGGACGACGACGACGCTGCCGGAGTCATTTTCCCCAGGCGACACAAAAAGTGCATATACGAGGTTTTGTAAACGAACCAACGACGTATCTTAACAGTGCTCATGCGGGTCTGGTACACAATGCATAAAGATGAACAGCGAAGGCTCTGATGAGTCTGCACATTCGCGCATTCCCAGCAGATCGTTTTGCCTTCGCAGACAGCTGAACTGCCACTGGTTTTCTGTTTGATTATATAACACCAACAATAACATGTATGTGGAACTCTGAGCGATAAAATCTGTATTCAGTGTTTCTGGCAAAGCAAGATTAAAATCAGTCTCTTTAGCTAAAGAGGCTAGCTAGAAAATTGAACTTTCAACTCAGGCAAGTTCAAATACACGTCTTTTACAAAGCAAATATCAAAGGCGCTGATCAGTCTGCGCGGATGCGCAGGCTGGTCTGCCCCTTTGTTGTTTGTTAACCTCCGAAATCAGGTTTTCTGGCGTCGAGCCCATGTACTTATATAATATTATAAAAAAAAAGTTTTCACTTTCACTGGAGAAATGTTAACCAAGTTTTCATAATATAATAATTAGTGTAAGTTATACCTCCTTCTGTGTTAACTAACACTTGGGCCTCATCGCGACAAAACCTGTCTTCGGGGTTTCTGTCAAAGCGAGACTCGAACCATTCTCCTCAGCTTCAGAGACTAGCTAGAATATTAAACTTTCGCTTAGAGCAAGTTTAGATATTATACTTTCAAGTAAGCGAATAACAAAGGCGCTGATCAGTCTGCGCTGATCAGTCTGCGCTGATGCGCAGGCTGGCCTGCGCCTGTGTTGTTCGAAAATCTCCGAAGATAAGTTTTCTCGCGTCGAGGCCCACTTATATTTGCAGTGTACATGCGGTTTTGGTACATATTGCATAAAGGTTAACAGCATATGCTTTGATGAGTCCACACTTTTACAGCACAGCATTTCTTCTGCACAGTCTGGCATAGGTCTATTCTAGCAAAGCATAGGTTAAAAAGCACCATCTTTTCATGTGAATTTCCAATACAAAACTTCCGTAGACGAATGACTGGTATTTTATATACTTAATACCAAAAGTAACTTTACACTCATAACATGTATGAAATTACACGGTTCTTTTTCGTGTTGACATAACAAATGTCTTATTGTGGATAAAATATTTTGGGAAAAATTATTGATAATCCACATCCTTTAGAGTCGGAACTACGGATATATCGAGATGTAACACTGGTCCACTGGACTGCGAGTTATTGATAATCCACATCCTTAAGTCTAAACTACTGATATTTAGAAGTGGTAACACTGGTCCACTAGACTCCGAATTATTGATAAACCACAGCATTAAGTTTGAACTATTGGTATCTCAAAGTGATAACACTTGTCCACTAGACTTCGAGTTATTGATAACCCATATCCTTTTACGTCCAAACTACTAATATCTTGGAGGTAACAATGACCCATTAGACTTCGAATTATTGATTAACCACACATTAAGTCTGAACTATTTGTATCTCGAAGTGATGAAACTTGTCCACTAGACTTCGAGTTATTGATAATCCACATCCTTAAGTCTAAACTACTGATATTTAGAAGTGGTAACAATGGTCCACTAGACTTCGAATTATTGATAAACCACAACATTAAGTCTGAACTTTTGATATCTCGAAGTGATAACACTGGTCCACTAGACTTCGAGTTATTGATAATCAAAATCCTTTTAAGTCGGAGCTACTGATATCTCAGAAAGGTAACACTGGTCTACTATACTGCGAGTTATTAATAATCTACATCCTTTTTAGTTGGAACTTTTGACATCTCGAAGTGGTAACACTAGACTTTCAGTTATTGATAATCCACATCATTAAGTCTGAACTACTGATATCTCGGAGTGGTGAAACTGGTCCCCTGGATTTCGAGTTATTGATAATCCACATCCTTTGAAGTCCAGACTACTAATATCTTGAAGAGGTACAACTGGTCAACTAGATTTTGAGTTATTGATAATCCACATCCGTAAATCTGAACTACTGAAATCTCGGAGTGGTTACACTGGTCCCCTGGATTTTGAGTTATTGATAATCCACATCCTTTGAAGTCCAGACTACTAATATCTTGAAGAGGTACAACTGGTCAACTAGACTTCGAGTTATTGATAATCCACATCCGTAAATCTGAACTACTGAAATCTCGGAGTGGTAACACTGGTCCCCTGGATATCGAATTATTGATAATCCACATCCTTTAAAGTTTGAACTATTGATATCTTGAAGAGGTAACAATGGTCAACTAAACTTCGAGTTATTGATAATCTACATCCTTAATTCTGAACTACTCATATCTCGGAGTAGCAACACTTTTCCACTGGATTTCGAGTTATTGATAATCCATATCCTTTTAAGTCTGAACTACTGATATCTCGGAGTGGCAACACTGGTCCCCATGATATCTAGTTATTGATAATCTACATCCTTTGAAGTCCAGACTATTAATATCTCAAAGTGGTAACACTGGTCCACTAGACTTCGAGTTATTGATAATCCACATCCTTAAGTCTGAACTACTAAAATTTCAGAGTGGTAACACTGGTCCCCTGGATTTCAAGTTATTGATAATCCACATCCTTTAAAGTTGGAACTACTGATATCTTGAAGAGGTAACAATGGTCAACTAAACTTCGAGTTATTGATAATCCACATCCTTAATTCTGAACTACTCATATCTCGGAGTAGCAACACTTTTCCACTGGATTTTGAGTTATTGATAATCCATATCCTTTTAAAGTGGAACTACTGATATCTCGGAGGGGTAACACTGGTCCCCTAGATATCGAGTTATTGATAATCCACATCCTTAAGTCTAAACTACTGATACTTCGGAGTGGTAGCACTGGTCCCCTGGATATCGAGCTATTGATAATCCACATCCTTAAGTCTAAACTTCTGATATTTTGGAGTGGTAGCACTGGTCCACTGGACTGCGAGTTATTGATCATTCGCTCCTTTAACTGGTCTCATAAACTAGCAAGTGTTGCCTATATTTCATCAGTCTTATACAGCATACACAGTATGATGTATTCAGATGCTAAGCCACTGGTGTGAGTCAGAGCCTTTAAAGTTGGAACAACTAATATCTCGAAGTATACTGAATAACTTTAGAAAAACACCACCTGCTAAAATGCTAATTCATTGTAGAAAAGTCAATATTTTTATTATTTGAAAAATAAAATTGACAAGTCTGGTCATTTAGCTTGCATTTAATAAGACAATCGTAACGCTGTTGCTTAAGATTGACGTGACGCCGCGATATTTCTGAGACAACCCAAATTCTAAGAGACACAGAGTATCAATATCTTCAAAAAATAGCGCAAAAAGTGTTCAAACCGATGTTTGTTCTCGAAAGCAAAAGTAAAGAGCCAATCAAATCATGAAGTTTTCGGCCTCTGGCAGCATTTATTTCGTCTACGTGACGTCATTACTTTTTGACTTAGTTGGCCGTTCATTTCCTTGAAACAGGAATGATCAAAATCTGTATGTGCCACCAGATACTTCTTAACCTTTGCATTAAAGACAAAAGTATCGCGACATGAGTGAATGTCATCCGCCTGTTATGGCTGTTTGAAAAATTAGAACCTGCATGAGCAAAGGAACGCTGCGGCTGGGAGGGCGATTAAACAATTATTTCTGAAACCTTTTGTGATTTGGCATCAGGCTACTAGCTTAACATGTTTGTTTTCAAAGTGAATTAAACTAACATTTGTCAGACGACAATTGTTGAAAGACACTAACGTCGGTATAACGTCAGAATGAACAGCATGACAGCATCAGCAAATCAAAATTATGGCAAATCATGGTCCATAATGTTAGAGGATAGAAAATGATAAAGAAAACATCCTCACATCAGCCATGTGGAAGAGACAGTGAATGTGAAATGGTGCGTTTCTAAAGTCCTTCAGCATAGTAACACTGGTCCCCTGGACTGTGAGTTATTGATAATCCACATCCTTTTAAGTTGGGACTACTGATATCTCGAAGTGGTAACACTGGTCCACTTGACTGCGAGTTATTGATAATCCACATCCTTTTAAGTGGGGACTACTGATATCTCAAAGTAGTAAAACTGGCCAACTGGACTACGAGTTATTGATAATCCACATCCTTTTAAGTTGGGGCTACTGATATCTCGAAGTGGTAACACTGGTCCACTTGACTGCGAGTTATTGATAATCCACATCCTTTTAAGTTGGGACTACTGATATCTCAAAGTAGTAACACTGGCCAACTGGACTACAAGTTATTTATAATCCACATCCTTTTTAATCGGGACTACTTATATCTCCAAGTTTTAACAATGGTCCACTGGACTGCGAGTTATTGATAATCCACATCCTTTTTAGTCGGGACTACTGATATCTTGAAGTGGTAACACTGGCCAAATGGACTACGAGGTATTGATAATTCACATTCTTTTAAGTCGGGACTACTGATATCTCAAAGTAGTATTACTGGCCAACTGGACTACGAGTTATTTATAATCCACATCCTTTTTAGTCGGGACTACTGATATCTCGAAGTTTTAACAATGGTCCACTGGACTGCGAGTTATTGATAATCCACATCCTTTTAAGTTGGGACTACTGATATCTCGAAGTGGTTTCACTGGTCCACTTGACTGCGAGATATTAACAATCCACATCCTTTTAAGTCGGGGCTACTGATATCTCGAAGTGGTAATACTGGTCCACTTGACTGCGAATTATTTATAATTCACATCCTTTATAGTCGGGACTACTGATATCTCGAATATTTAACAAAGGTCCACTGGACTGCGAGTTATTTATAATCCACATCCTTTAAAGTCGAGACTAATTATATCTCGAAGTGGTCACTGGTCCACTGGACAGAGATATATTGATAATCCACATCTTTTTTAGTCGGGACTACTGATATCTCAAAGTAGTAACACTGGTCCACTTGACTGCGAGTTATTGATAATCCACATCCGTTTTAGTCGAGACTACTGATATCTCGAAGTTTTAACAATGGTCCACTGGACTGTGAGTTATTTATAATCCCCATCCTTTTAAGGCGGGGCTACTGATATCTTGAAGTGGTCACTGGTCCATTGGAATGTGAAATATTGATAATCCACATCTTTTAAGTCGGGGCTACTGATATCTCAAAGTGGCAATACTGGTCCACTTGACTGCGAGTTATTTATAATTCACATCCTTTTTAGTCGGCACTACTGATATCTCGAAGTTTCAACAATGGTCCACTGGACTGCGAGTTATTTATAATCAACATCCTTTAAAGTCGAGACTAATTATATCTCGAAGTGGTCACTGGTCCACTGAACAGCGATATATTGATAATCCACATCCTTTATAGTCGGGACTACTGATATCTCAAAGTAGTAACACTGGTCCATTTGACTTCGAGTTATTGATAATCCACATCCTTTTTAGTCGGGACTACTGATATCTCGAAGTTTTAACAATGGTCCACTGGACTGTGAGTTATTTATAATCCACATCCTTTAAAGTCGGGACTAATTATATTACAAAGTGGTCACTGGTCCACTGGACAGTGAAATATTGATAATCCAATTCCTTTTTAGTCGGGACTACTGATTTCTCGAAGTTTTATCAATGGTCCACTGGAATGCGAGTTATTTATAATTCACATCCTTTAAAGTCGGGACTAATTATATCTCGAAATGGTCACTGGTCCACTGGATAGCGAAATATTGATAATCCACATCCTTTTAAGTCGGGGCTACTGATATCTCGAAGTGGTTAAACTGGTCCACTTGACTGTGAGTTATTGATAATCCACATCCTTTTAAGTCAGGACTGCTGATATCTCAAATTGGTAACACTGGTCCACTTGACTGTAAAATATTGATAATCCACATCCTTTTAAGTCGGGTCTACTGATATCGCAAAGTGGTAGCACTGGTCCACTTGACTGTGAGTTATTGATTATTCACATTTTTTAAGGTAGCACTACTGATTTCTCGAATTGATAACACTGGTCTCCTGGACTTCGAGTTAATAAGTGTTCATGAGTCTTGTACAGCATACACAGTATAATATATACAGATGCTAAGCCATGTTTTTTTTTGAATAGCATCAGCATAGCATCAACGAGGACCAGATTGTGAAAGGGCGTCTGATAAGAGTCAGAGTCTTTGCTAGTTCGTATAATGTGTTGACAGAGGTGCTTTATGAAAATATTAAGCTTTAATTATACTTATTATTAGTTTCATTGTTCACCACGAAAATGAAACGGGTGATCTATACTTAAGGAATGAAGAAACGCAACAGACAAAAATATAATTTTTGCGTGTTTAAATGACGGTTTGGTGAAATCTCTTTTGGAAATTTCTTATTGAGTATTTACAGCCTGTGATGAAATACCAAAACGTCATTTTAACGCTACATTTTACGCTACAAGATGAAAACATATGAAAACGTAAAATGTGACGTTAACGTCAGAATAAAGATCAAGAAACCCCGTCTTTTCCATGTTCGATTATTTGGCGTCGACTTGACAATGTCCAAATTAAGCAAACGTCCAATCGTATTCGTAATGCAGTCAAATATTACGTCAAAACACGCTACTTAAATGGCAAGATACACAATGGTAGTGAATTAGCGGTAAACGTCACTTAGAGCCTTCCGGTTTGGGTCGCTGGTGAATATACGGGATAAGATAAACCTAGAGACATCAGAACATGCTTTCTTGGGAAAAACTGACTTTTCAGATACCGTAGAAATACGCTGGTAAGGTGTTTATATTGACGTTAGCCAAACAAATTACGGCATAATGCAAGAGAAAACATCCGATTACATGCCAAGAGTGAACACCAAACTTATTAACTGTAACCTAAACTTTGTCACTGGACCATTTTATCATTAGAAAAACACATAAATATCATGGAAACCATTAAAACGTAGGGTATCGAATTTTGAGGAGTTTACTACGGGGGGTCAGGCTGATTATGCGCATACCAAAATGATTATGTAATCGATAATTACGTTGAACCTGCTGTAATTTGACGGACACATACGGTTCCTATGGATACATATCATTTGCACTAAAAATTTGCATCATATGGTATGTTTACAATGACTTGAAGTGTTTGTTGCGTTTCTTTATTCCTTAAGTATAGATCGTGACTAATTGCTTCACCTGGTGGTAGATTATATGGATAAACTTGTGATAGTTGGTACTTAATATGTACATGCGTAAAATCAGAACATGTGCTGATATCCAGTTAGAAGAGATGCTCATTGTATCAAACGCTTGGTCCAAGTATCTTCATACATCTACATTCTATTTTGTGAATATTATTTCATCTTATATACTAAACATATCGTTGTTGTAGCTACTTCCCGAGTATAATGGTGTTGTCCAAACTGTCTGTACGTAAGAAGAGATGTGCATTGTATCAAACGCTTTGTCCAAGTGTCTTCATACATCTACATTCTTTTTGTGAATATTATTTCATCTTATATACTAAACATATCGCTGTTGTAGCTACGTGCGAGTATAAGGGTGTTGCCCGACTGGACGTTTGAATAGATGCACATTGTATCTAATGTTTGGTCAGAGTACCTCTCTACATTCCTGTTTTGTGCATGTGCGTAGCGAAGGTTCTGGCGAGACTGCGCATTGCGCAGGCACGCCTGAGCCTTTGCTGAACGCACGATAAGTACCAAACTTTTAATGAGCTAGTTCAGATCATTATGTTTTATTTCATCTTATATACGAAAAGTTTATAGCTGTGCACACATCCAAGTATGAGAGTGTTGTCCGACTGTCTGTACGCTACTGAGCATGGATGAGAGACACCGTCCTGTGATGTAAGTAAGGTACAATACTTGGTGCCATCAGCTCTGATAACTTGTACATTATGGGAGCGACGGCCACACACAATGACATTACCACCTCCATCAACACATACACCGTGCGGGTCTCTTAACTCTGCATCTTTATACTGGTATACAACAGTTCCATCTGACATCAGACATGATACAGTATCTGTGTCCCAGTCAGTAATAAATATCTTCCTGGTGGAGGGACATACTGTGATATAGTGTGGTATAGAGAACATAGGCGGCTTCTTGTCTGGTTGTCCTAGTCTATGTGTAACAGTACCATTCATATCTAGAACCAGCACTTCTCCCTCCCCTGGCCTGTTGTGACAGGTCACATAGATGATGTCCGCTACCACCTGAACACCCCAACACCTACTGCCAATGTTGATAGATCGATCAAGCTTCTTCAGTGAAGGCATCACCTGTATGAACTGTAACTGGTTCTTTTTTGGCAGAGTGATTACAACACTGCTGCTGCTGACTGGTGACACATCATATGGCTGGTAGTCCAGTTGTAGACTGTCTTTGGTGTTGAAGAAATTACTGAGTAATTTAATATTGCTGTTAGTGAAGTCACACAGTACTACGTCCCCATTGGGCATAAATGTACACCCGCTTATACATGGAACTCCCCTCTCACCTGACATTTTGATATTGACCTCCCTCATACTTGCAACTGTCATCTCTGTAAATAATGTATCCTTACTTGCAGACATGGGATGTTTTACAGAATCAATTGACAATTGTCCGAGTTTTTTCACTTTTTCCGATTCCATAGTTCTGTATAGCTGAAAAAATAAACAAATGAGTCAGCTCATGTTAATCATTCAATTCTTGCGATTGAAGTTCGTATCGCACATGTGTAAACGCATTATTCAAACATAGGACTCGCCGCAAGAAAACCTGTCTTTGGGACTTTGACAGGTCAGACCCAAACCATTCGCTTGAAGCAGGTGTATATATTATATTTTCCATTAGAGAATATCAAAGTTCCTGATCAGACTGCGCGGATGCGCAGGCTGGTCGGCGGCTTTGTTTTTCACAAACCTGAAAGACAGTTTAATTTTAGTGTTGAGTCCAATATAAATGTATAGTTATCTAGTGAGATTAGATACCTAAACAATTAAAATTTTATAGCCTGAGTCTTTATATGAGCCGATAATGTGTCTTCGGGATATTTATTACGTCATGAGATATGACGTCGCAAAGTCTGACGTATATATTTCGCGCCACGCGTAATTAAAGTGAGCGTCAAAGATTACGACAATTAAGACGAGTCATGCTAGGAATAAAATGCGTTTAATCTTAGGCCGAGTGTTAATCAATCATTATATCTACCTGCAAAACCCGTTGGTGAGGTCTGATCCAGCATGGGTTCCCTGTGATAAATAAGACTGTCAAAAAAGATGTGGCTTGGTAATTTAATTAACCCAGCGTCTCAATATCTTGGTCTCGTCATTTGGAAAAACCCGACTCCGTTTTAATTGAGTCTGTTCATAAGAATAAACGGAATTGCAACACCTCTCACGGCCCCCTAGCACCAGCTCAGAACCCAATGATTACGTTTCAGCTCAAACAATCAGAGAGAGAGAGAGAGAGAGAGAGAGAGAGAGAGAGAGAGAGAGAGAGAGTTAATGAGAGTGTGAAGCTCTCGAATAAATAAAAAAGAAAACAATATATTTTATTTTTTAATCAAAGCCGCATGAATGCGAACAATAAAGTGAGTCTGAACCTTTTTCGTTTTCACACCAGATAGACGGCAACTCTAAACGAAATGAGTTAAACCAAGCCGCATTTACGATTGTAGCAACGGCTCCAACAAGACTACCAGATGCGCAGGCTTATCTGAGCCTTCGCTAAGTGTACGTGCAAGAAAAATACTAAAACCTCACGAGCTAGTTTTCATATATAGAAAGAACCATAATTAGAAAAAAATTAATATACCATAAAGGTTACACGATGAGTTTCACACGAGAAACTAAAATATAGACGGGACATAATCATTCGCCACCATGTGACGTCGCCGTTTAAATCAATGTATTCCCAGATTTCTTGCAAAATTATTGTCGCAAAATGATTGAAGCTACAATGATGAAAAAAGTACCAAACACAAGCAAATTGATATACACACTATACATTTTTTTGTAGCTTCCTGTTGTTTGTTGTTTTCGTATGATAGTCATTTAAAACACACATACAAATTTAAATGTCATTTTATTTTCGATGACGGTACATTTGTAACGTTACATGTAGCGTCAACGAGAATCGCGACTTTTTAAAATTTACGTTCACTTTAAATGTGTTCTACTTGCGAATCCAACATGCAATTATTTGAATATTTTATTGCTTATTGCTATTTTCTATTTGCCATTCATCCCTGTATTTTTGTAAAATTGCACCCATTAACTTTGTTATGGTAATTTTTGCAAAAAAAAATCTGCAAATGCACTGTTTTAAACGGCGACGCCACAAAGTGGCGAATAATTATGTCCCGTGGCTCTTATTTTATAAGCCTCAACAAAATTGCAATTAAGGTTCATGGAAGATTATCTAGACACAGAAAATGTCCTGAATCTTGCCATACTCAAGCGGCGCCCATACCCATTAAGGTTTGAGTCCATAACTATGATATAATGCATTTGATGACTTTTTCATCGTTTTGAATGTGAGTTCTAAATCATAACTTAACTCCAAGTGAATTTCCTCCGGGAAATATTCAAAGAACATAGTAGTCGGGCACAATCAACATCAAGACCCAACTCTACTACGAATTTCAAACTTAATGGAACCAAATAGTTAGAGAGACAAAATATTTTCCCCAAAGTTGGGAAACTATCTTTGTAGATGACGTCTGCGTTTCCAGTGAGCAACACAAACTTAACTTGCCTGCATACTTTTCCAGGCACGGAATTAGCAAGTCAAGACCTGCGCGATTGAGCCTGATTTATCGTTCTCAAAATTCAAAATCATTCAAATGCCCCACTCATTATTAACAATGTTATACAGCCAGAACTCCTTTCTCAAAGCCTATGTGGGTGCAAAATACTGGGTGTAATGTACGCGCTCAATACATGCATGCCAGAGGCAGGGGGTCACTCTACGCCGACAAGAAACTGATAAATCGAATCGAATAAGACTTAATACATGTATTAATTTCCCCTGCAATGCCACACGAACCAGATATCTGTTGTATGAGGCAATGATAATGTTGCTCTGTAAACTGAAAGTATATTCTGCACGTACGATATACAATGAGACAAGTCAGTCCGGGTAGCGCAGTCAGTTGTAAGGTAAATTTGTCGGCTGAGATTGTGAGTTAGAGCCCATGTCTGGTAAAACACTTCATCGAGATTATTATCCACTATCGTTGAAGAAAGTTGGGTTACACTATGCACTGGTGAAAGTGCCTGCATGTTAACTGGCCGTCGTGATATGCCGACTGATATTGTTTTAATGATGTGAAGCGAAAAACAACAACAACAACAACAACAACAAATCAAAGAATAGACCCCGAGCTGAAACTTCATTTAAAAATAGTTATCAAGGTGCCCACACAACTTTGCAAGAACTTAGTTGTGTGGCTTTATTTTTCAAATTTAGTTTGATGCTGAAGTTTTATTTTCAAGTCAACACTATTTGCATCATGTCGGACTAGAATCTTGATGGACTATTTTATGTGTTCACTGCTGTATCGGAAAAAAGACTTTACGACAACGATAGAAGATTATCCTTAGAACTAGCAAAGATCTGCTGCTACTCGCGAGAGTTTGTTATATTTCTGCTAGGGTTTGAAAACGTGATTGCTCCATACATGATGTGGCTAACAGACCCTCGGGATTGTGCCTATGCAGAATCCAATGTCATGATAAGAGTTAAACGGTTTGTCTACCGCATACTGGCGAAGCAGAAATAACAACGTTCCAGGGGCGTAGCAACTGATTTTCTACTGGTGCAACATTTTGCGCATCGGTGGGATACACGAGAAAGCTCTGCTGAAATCCTTGATATGTACAGTGAAGTGTAACACCACGTAGGCCAACTTTCTTTTTCCCCAATATATGTACTTTAATTGTTTTCGTAATCATCGGAATCGTATCTCGAGGCATTTCCAGTGAGCTGATAAGCAACTACTTCTTTGAGAAGAAAACGTCAACTGTTTTTAAGTCGCAAACATTTTACACAGAACCATTACCACGCCATTCCTGCTGTTACAACATGACGGACAGACCCTGTTAAAATACCCAAGAGGGCGTATACAAAGATAGATATATGGTTTATCAAAACCTACCCATGGCCCCAGGGATTATGAAATCTTATAATGCTCAATCCAACTGAGCATGGAATTTATCTTGCTCATAAATGTTAAAAACTGTTGACATTTTAACATTTTTAAACAGAATAAATATATAAAATCTGAGAGTTTCTAAACAAGAAGACCTTTATGTTCAAGTAAACATTTTCAGTTTTCATGAGCAGTTGAAATTCTTTGCTCAGTTGAGTTGAGCATGAAAAGTTTTATAACATTGCAGCCAGAGTTTTAAAAAATTTCTAAATTTCAAACGTCAATGTGCCAATTTGTGACCAATTTTATATGGAGATGTGTCCGTGATGATTCATAATTGTGCTGGTAAAATATTGGTGTGGCAAAATAGCACACTAGTTTCTGATCTTGTGTAGCTCGAAAGCTACGCGCATTTGAACACATGCTTAGGGTGAGTTAGTGCATTTGCCCAAAGGTAGGCTGACATGGCATAGCAAACATGTATGCATTTATAAATCTCTAATACATGTTGCTTTAATATAAAATATGAAGAATACGCAGAAAAGAAGTACTTTAGGCTTATGATTGAAATTCAACTATTTTGTTTAGTAGCCGTAAGCTATGTGGCGGCCCTGTTTCATGTTGGTTACAGCTATGGGCTGATGTCTAAAAGCGTCAAAAGTTCGCAACGTTGTGAATGACTCATCTTGACGTCACGCAACGTTACATGTGTATTCATAAAATCAACGTCAAGCCGTCCAAAGTTCAAATTCCAATATCTTTTCTAATAATTTTAATAATTTGTTCAAACAAAAATGTGTTTGCTCGTCATATAATGACCTATTTAGAAACCATAAAATCTCTAAATGGCCAAATTTATCCCGAAGACACATTTTCTCATGTCGCGGCTCATATATATTCATATGTTTGTTCCAATTTTGTGTGTTCGACCTTCGAAAGCTCTGACGAGACTGTGCATTTGCGTAAGTTCGTCTAACCTTCGCTGTACGCATATGCAGGAATTACAAACATCCCATAAACGGGCTCATTCCTTCAGACGCTGTTGGAAGTGATCGGGCCCCGACCATTGATTCAAATGTTTCATAAAGTCTGAAAATCAAAGGGAAATAAATAGGCCTAATATATAACTAGAAAACAGACAAAGACTAAAATGTAAAATGATGACTATCAACGGCATGAGTAGTTATTTGAGCCAGTTGATGGAACTGGTCACTTATCATAACGCGTACATACATGTAAAATGTATGTTTCGTTAAATGCCTGAATCTTGGTGCGCTCGAGAACTGAGTCTTTAGGCATATGCGCTTGGTACTATCCTGATGATTAGGTTCGTTTTATCCAAAGCTGCTTCAAAAAATCAGGCTCCGTTAATTGATTTTATTAATGCGTTTATATTCGCTGTTTAGTACTGGTTAGACTCAGGGAGACCTGTCCCAACATAACTGATATATGTTGATTGGGACGTAAAGAACAAAACCAAACACATCAACAAAAACACTATCGCATATTTGAAAAAGCAAACAATAAAACGCACAAATAAATAAATAGCTGTTGACGAAATGAAAATTTACGCATGCACTTTTACTTATATGCGTGATTTCTTTATTTAAAGGCGCATGTGTAGCTATATGTGGAGCTAGAGAACTTTATCAACGTCCTGACTTTATGTGTGCGAGGAAAGGCTGTTGTGAGACTGCACATCTGCGCAAGCTCCTATTAACCTTCAACGTTGTCTTACTTTATGTGTACGAGGAAAGGCTGTGGTGAGACTGCAAATCTGCACATGCTCCTCTTAACCTTCATTAATGTCCTTACATTATGCGTGTGCGAGCAATGGTTACGGTGAGACTGAACATCTTCGCAAGCTCCCATTAACCTTAAACTAACGTTTACTTTGTGTGTGCGAGCAATGGTTACGGTGAGACTGTGTATCTGCGCAAGCTCCTATTAACCGTACTCACGTCCTTACTTTACGTTTGTGAGCAACGGTTACAGTGAGACTGCAGATATGCGTAAGATCCTCTTTGTCTTTACTTGCATCTTTACTTTATGTGAGCGAGGAAAGGCTGTGGTGAGACTGCACATCTGCACAAGCTCCTCTTAACCTTCACCAACGTCATTATTTTATGTGTGTGAGCAATGGTTACGGTGAGACTGCATCTGCACAAGCTCGTATTAACCTTCACTAACGTCCTTACTTTATGTGTGCGAGCAATGGTTAAGGCGAGACTGCACATCTGCGCAAGCCCCTCTTTACCATCACTAACGTCCTTACTTTACGATTGTGAGCAATGGTTACAGTTGGACTGCAAATCTGAGCAAGCTCCTCTTAACGTTCACTAACGTCCTTACTTTACGATTGTGAGCAACGATTACAGTGAGACTGTTAATCTGTTCAAGCTCCTCTTAACCTTCACTAAGGTTCTTATTTTACGTTTTGGAGCAACAGCTACGATGAGACTGCATATTTGCGCAAGCTCCTCTTAACCTTTACTAACGTCCTTACTTTACGTTTGTGAGCAACGGTTACAATGTGTGCGAGCAATGGTTATGATGAGACTGTGCATCTGCGCAAGCTCCTCTTAACCTTCACTAACGAACTTACTTAATGTGTGTGAGCAACGGTTACGGTGAGACTGTGCATCTGGGAAAGCTCCTCTTAACCTTCACTAACGTCATTACTTTATAAGTATGAGCAACGGTTACGGTATAACTCTGCATATGCACAAGCTCCTCTTAATCTTCACTAGAGTCCTTACTTATGTGTGCGATGAAAGGCTATGGTGAGACTGCACATCTGCTCAAGCTCCTCTTAACCTTCACTAACGTCCTTACTTTATGTGTGCGATGAAAGGTCATGGTGAGACTGCACATCTGCTCAAGCTCCTCTTAACCTTCACTAACGTCCTTACTTTATGTGTGCGATGAAAGGTTATGGTGAGACTGCACATCTGCGCAAGCTCCTCTTAATCTTGACTAACGGTCTGACTTTATGTGTGCGATGAAAGGTTATGGTGAGACTGCACATCTGCGCAAGCTCCTCTTAATCTTCATTAACTTTCTTACATCATGTGTGTGGGCAATGGTATAGTAAGGCTGCACATCTGCTCAAGCTTAACCTTCACTAACGTCCTTTCTTTGTGTGTGCGAGCAATGGTTACGATGAGACTGTGCATCTGCGCAAGCTCCTCTCAACCTTCACTAGCGTCCTTACTTTATGTAAGTTAGCAACGGTTATGGTGAGAATGTGCAACTGAGCAAGCTCCTCTCAACCTTCACTAGCGTCCTTACTTTATGTAAGTTAGCAACGGTTATGGTGAGAATGTGCAACTGAGCAAGCTCCTCTTAACCTTCACTAAGTCCTTACTTTATGTAAGTTAGCAACGGTTATGGTGAGAATGTGCAACTGAGCAAGCTCCCCTTAACCTTCACTAGCGTCCTTACTTTATGTAAGTTAGCAACGGTTATGGTGAGAATGTGCAACTGAGCAAGCTCCTCTTAACCTTCACTAAGTCCTTACTTTATAAGTGTAAGCAATGGTTACGGTGTGGCTGTGCATCCACGCAATGTCCTCTTAACCTTCACTAACGTCCTTACTTTATGTGTGTGAATAACGGTTACGGAATTTGAGAATGTGCATCTGGGCAAGCTCCATTTAACCTTCAACGATGTCTTACTTTATGCGTGCGAGGAAAGGCTGTGGTGAGACTGCAAATCTTAACCTTCACTGACGTCCTTACTTTATGTGTCTGAGCAACGATTACGGTGAGACTGTGCATCTGCGCAAGCTCCTCTCAACCTTCACTAACGTCCTTACTTTATGTGTGTGAGCAACGGTTACGGTGAGACTGTGCTTCTGCGCAAGCTCCTCTTAACCTTCATTGATGTCCATATTTAATGTATGCCAGCTAAGTCACAAGCTATACTGTGCATCTGCATCGACCATACATGCTACGATAAAAAAGATAAACGACCAGCGCGAGCACTACATTATCCTCTCTTCCCTACATTAGCAGCTCTAAATGGAAAACATACATTTTTGCCGATGTTTTCAACCTAGATTATACAGAACGGGAAATTGCAACATAAGATTTTCTTATTAGAGCCGACGGTTCTGTTTTTGCAGTTTCCTTCCCGTTACCTAACACGGCTTAGCTCACGTATGAAGTTAAATTCCCCCTGTCACATGTTTAAGCAGGTTCTTTGCTAAATGCGCATTAAGTATGAGCTGGCCCATATAATTATTTTTATTTCATATCCTATACTAAAAGCCGAGATTGTTGTTGCTTCATCGAAATATAAGGGTGTTGTCCAACGAAACCAGCATTTTTTTTCTAAGCAGGGTTAGGCATTTGTATTTTTATCACAACATGCCAAATGGCACAGTCTAAACTATTAACATCATTGTAGCTTGAATTATATACCAATTGTATTGCAATGTGTACCATTGGGTACTTTAAAAGAGCTCTGGTGCTCATACAAACTTTTGTGTAATTATTTGGAGAATTGTAAAATGGATTTTGTTGAAAATATGGTTTTAAAGCAGACATGCTACATAATGTACTGGTATTCATTTAACTTCATCAAAAGATTAATTATCATTTTATTCCAAAAATACGTTTAAGTTGCAATGTAGTTAAAAACATATTCTGCTAATTCCTTTGCATACATTCTGACGTTGGACAACTCAGAAATCAATTGAGAATGTTTGCCTCCCCTGTCATTCGATCATTTACGAATTCAGAACAATTTCAGTATTTAAGCCCTCCAGTAAAATCTTTTTACTGACCGTTCCAAGGAGGTACTTCTTTTATAGATCATTTTTGTTATTGGTGTTTCGTGTTTGTCATGTTTTCTTGTCTGTTCGTTGTAGCTTTGTGGTTGGTCAACTGCCGGGACAGGGTTGACCTCTTGGCTCTATCATGTGTGATTTTTATTGTGTTTTTGTTACTTTCCCAAGTGGGTTCCTGTGTCAGGTGTGCTGCTTGGTTGTATCAATTTGTGATATTTGCCTTCTTTCTTACTTTCATAAATTCTTATGCCATTTCTATATCCCAAAATTTTCTAAACTCAATATAATGTATCTGAGATTTAGTACTAAGCACAATATATAGGTCAATGGTATGACAACGACATACAGGATTTCCAAGTTTTACGTCTGGCTACAAATATGAAAGTGGCCAAAACTTGAATTATCTATTCTATATAAATGTTTATTGCGAGCCAGGCTTCCTTGCGAAGTGTCAAACTATGACAATGGATTAGATTCGACTTTGCTGTTGGCACTCAAATTTCTTCCTTTTTAACGTTTTACTGCAGAATCACTTCATACTAGTAAAATTGAATTATAAAAAATATAAATTGTCACTCATGAATGTTTAATATTGCATTATTCAAATTTTGCCCACCTGAAAGAGCATTAGTGTGGTGACCCCTAATTCTAATTCTCTTTTCTGAAAGGTATAATAAAAAAAATACACGAAACTGATAAAGAAATGCAATTTTAAATGTGCACTCAAATTATACAGAAACGTTTTGCAGATATTTTTACACATTTTGATGACAATAAAGCTTAAACTATGATAAATCACTTCAGGCTAATTATCAGTTTTGGTTTTTACATTTACGAGTATACCACTTACAAATAAAATGACGAAACGCTCCAAGAAAGTTGCATATGTTTTATCAAATGAAATTAAATGGAATTCACAAAGCTTAGCTTATTTGTTTTTGTTTGGTGTATGTACCATAGATGAAGAAAACAGTATTTCGATATCTGAAAACATCACATTTATTAGTTTACGGCATATCCTCTTTAAACGTTTAATGCTGCGTGAATGATCTAATTTAAAAGCAGGCTTGAAATAACTGCGATAGGGTTTTCCCCTGCTTTATGCTGGCAAACGTGAGAACAATTGCTTAAAACAATTTGAGAGCAAACTAACGTCATTTTCACGGCCACAAATCCAGCTCCTTCATCATAAAATGCAATAATAAGAAATTCATGGGAGGGACTTCCTACAATGCAGAGGCGTGTTTTCTTATTTTGTTATCAAATACTCGCATTTTACGAGGTGTTTCGAAAATCGGAGAACGCTATTCTATGGGTCATTAATCTAGCTTTGTTGTCGAACCAATTGATCATTTGTAACCGAAATTCGGTTCGAGGCGGACGCAACAAAGTGTGTTTTGATGTCAACATTGAAATCATGACACAAAACTGTTTGAAATCGCGTCACTATCAACGGTTATTTTTGAAACACAGGGCTTTGGCATCTTTAAATATTGATGTATCAACATATATCACAAAATTATTAGTGTTTATTTTTTCTTTGTTAAAAACTAAGATATACTTTGAATGAGATGGGGTTATGATGCAGAATATGGGCTAATTATGCATAAGATGGACCAGCTATAATGGAGTGGGATCATTGATGAAGTCTATTTTAAGATATCTATCAACCCTGATCTTTGCCATTGATTAAAATCCAGTCCCATTGTAAAATCTTTTGTAAAAGTCCCTGCCCTGGGAGATCTTCAACTACATAAAATTCCACATTCTAAAAAAATGAAAATAAAGCTGGCAGTTTTTGATAGAGCGTTATCTAAGAATTTTTTTAATATAAACACTATATTTCCAAAATTGTTAAAGCTTCGCTGCTGTCCGCTTTTTACATTTTCGAAACACCTATTAAAATGCGAGTATTTGATAAAAAAAACAAGAGAAAACGCTACTACTTACATAAATCGAGTCCTGCTTTATTATGTGAGCCCTGGTTTATAAGGCAAGTGTCCTACCCACTACACCAAAGCGGCTCTTAGGTACAGTTTGTTTTAACAGAGTTAAAAAGGGCTAAGAAAAGAAATAATTTAAACACTAAAAATTAATGCGTGTGATTCGCAGGAACTGCTGTTTCCTTAGTTGTCCATTATACGATGTGTTTCATGTGACTTTCAGGACCATATGCTTTTTACGCTTTCCATGCAAGCGGCGACTTTTTACATCTGCTGCTGACCTTTGCAAAGAGCTTGGATTCAAGTCGAGCTTGATCTGGATCTAAATTTTTGACAGTATGATAGTATTCCTGAAAAAGCTTGTTTTGTAAAAAAATTGGCATATGACAAAGAAATAATGTATTACTACACAGCATGCAAAGAGTTAAGGCAGGAGTGTTAAGCTCATTAAAATGATGTTATCAGCTACATTATCCTGCAGCTTCTACAATCTTTGTTTCGTGCAATACCAAGAGAACATATCATTTCAATAGTATCCCCAAAATTGTTATATGCTTCCAGCGAAGACTCAAATCAATGTGAGCATCTACCTTGTTGGACCAGTGATTGCTGTCCGCATGGAGAAGTTTGGTCCTTACTTTCAAATGAACTTACAATGAAGACTGGGCGAAAACCCAGACTGATCTGAGTCTTTGCTAGTGCACACCCATTTTGATGGATGCTTACAATGATGAATATAACTTTTATATTTTATATGTTATAGGTCGATAGCGCTAGGGACTCTCAGTATGAACTTGCCAGACCAGCAAGCTGGAGACATAGACTCAAGCGGGTAGAGCAGACACCGTAAAGGATATCGAACATTCTGCAAGCCAAACAACATGGACAAGAAAAATGCCTCCTTTAGTTCAAGCTACAGTATTGCAATGTACTCCAAAGACCAGGAAGGGGCGTCACAATCCTGCGGGCAAAATTACCACCAACAGAAGGCACATTGGCTGTAATATATAATACACAGCGACTATGATATATCCAGTTATTTGATCCCCATGTTAAAATGATAATATCATTTCTTGACTTCAACAACGATTTTATGTTGTTAATCCCTTTCAATATTTGAAAGCATAATGCATAAATTATCTATAAATGTAAGTAAATTCCAAGTTTATGCAATTTTATCAAACAGTGAACTTCACGACCAATGCGATTACAATTTCCAAGTTTTCTGCAAGCATAAGTAAGAATAAAATGCCCATTATATTTAGTGTATGTCAACATGACATATTATTGGCGTTTACGTTGAAAATAATTCCAAGTATTCTTGTTGTATAAGGCAGCCTAAATGTGCAATATATATTGTGTGTATCATTGTCAAATATTATTTGCATTTAAGTGTTATTAAATCCTGAGTTTAATGCAAGTTAAAGGTGATATCAGACCCATGATAAAAGATAACCGAGTATTCATATAAAAGTAAGAGTTATCTTTATATATTGTCTTAAAACGTAAAAGTATTTGCGTTCACAAAAAATACTAATCATTTATCAACACATCTGTATGACTAAATATATTTTGACCATCGGGTCCTGTTCCACCCCTCAGTACGTTCCGAGTTATACCTGGTCATACAATTCTAGTCAGAAAAGTTAATATTCATGTGTATTCAATGTTTGTTACGTCATCCACGCTTTATTGAAGTTAGATAGCTGCCACTCACGTATCTAGTTAAGCTATGCTCGCGGAAGGTTGTAATTTTAAACTATTTGTAAGATGAAACTATGGGTAAGTTAACACTTTGATGTGCCTGCACACACGCACAGGCTGATCAAAGCATCTGCTTTCCCATCTGTTTTTAAATTAAACGCTGTCCTAGTATGGGGTGTTTTGCTTTATCTGTCAATGCCTTCTGGTTTTAATTTGCCAAACCAATATGACTGTATAAAAATATTTAACGATGGGACCAAAATAAGAGAAAAAACCCACAGGAAACAGAATCTGAGGACGAACTAAGCAGAGTAAGCCCCAGCGAAAAAGAAGGGTAGAAACATATCCTGGTCGCCTTAGATGCGGTTCCAGTATAGTGCGACCAGGTAACGGACGTTGGGCGTGTCAGACAGAACGCTGCCATTCACTGTCAATTTAGACTGGTCTACAGTAAATTGGGTAAAACAGCATAGGAACGCTTTAACCCGTAAAACGCCAGCATTAAATCATCCGAGTATTTCGATTGCATTTGTCGTCTGCTGCCATCTTTTGCTAACATTATTTAACAAAGCTAAGTATAGAGATAAACAGTGTGGACCCAGATCAGATAGGAGCAGTCTGATCTGAGTCTACACTGTTAGTTGGAAAGGCTTCTAAAACATTTCAGCAGACGACAAAGCAGTCGAATTTCGTTGTGATTGGCGCTTAAAGGATTAATCGTGCAAAACAACTGAACCGCAGACGACAAAGGCGACTAGCTTTATACCGTTAGTATGCCCGGTAAACGTTTGCAGAAAACTTAAGTCTTACTTGTTTACAGACACATTGGTATATACTATTGCTCACTGGTCAGTGCCTCCTAGAACCTATGTGGATTTAAGACAAGATCAGCAAGGCAGACTGGTCTGTGTTAGAACGGCTGTTGCTGCTGAATGTATAAAGATATAAAGTCAGGTTGCACAGCGTAATGAAGATCTAATTGCATGTACCGTGCTTTTATCTGTAAATTCCTTTGGTATCGTATTTACTATACAGCCATGTCTTAAGTAATCATCTAAAACGCAAAGCTGCATACACTGGTACGGAGGACGAAATGTTTTACACATGATATACGGATATAAACGGCTACATGTAATATAGGTTCAGTGATTACACATTATTGAACTAACCCAACAAGAAGGCTGGCATGAATGACGCCTTCAAAAACTGTAGTCACTGGGTCACTGTCTAGCCACGCCAACAACTGGTTTCTATCTCCGTTAGCTTTAAATGAGACTGGGACATCGCATACCACGTGGCGATACAGTGACCAAATAACTGTATAATACCTGTAGAGTCAACCAGTGATAGAGTGCTTGACTTGAGATAAAGGGGCCGTTGGTTTGAGTCTCTCTGGAGGCACCATATTGTTTCCTTGTGCAAGACACGTTATACTCTATTTAGTACTGGTTCAACCCAGGAAACGTCCTGACATGACTGAATTTTTTTTTGACTGGCATGGGCGGATCCAGAGGGGGGAGGGACAGGGGGTCAGACCCCCCCTCCCCCCCAAAAAAAAGATCACAAAAATAGGTTTTCTTAGCAATACTGGTCCGGATCCCCCTGAAAAATCGCAAAGCTACTAGGCCAGAATTCAATGTTAGAACATCATCGGGATGCAAGCGAAACGCCATTTAAATGGCGTTTTGCTGCCAGGCCAATGATGGCCCGCTTTTAGTGGTATTTTGATTATCTCTCCTCTCATCAACTAAAAAAACCAAAACACAACAAAACAAAAAAACGTAGTCAAAGTTGAACCCCCTCTGACGAAAGTTCCCGGATCCTGGCTTGACTGGGATGTAAAGTATCAACTCAAATAATCTAATTCCACAGTTGCTCAGTGCTAGTGTGTTAGACCTGTGATTAAAGAATCGCTTTAATGAGAAGGTTCAATGAAATCACTTTGAAATATCCTAAGCCAGACACTTTTTTCTCTGCTATGTACTGGTTCAACCTAGGTGGACATGAAATGTCGCGTCATGGCTGCAAAAATGTTGGCAGCGATGCAAAACATCAATACAAACAAACAAAATCAACTCAAAATAGCAAAAAAGATACTAATCTCTAATTTTTGCTGCAGTTGTGTGCGTCTACTTGTACACATGTTTACCTTTAGTATGCTATATGAAAATATTCGCGTTAAAATGGTGTCGATAAAAACATTCTTCCAAATTCTGTTTGTTTGGCAAGAAAATGATTTGTTCCTTAGCTCTGAATTCGGAAAAATAACATTGAAAATAAAAACATAAAAATAGCCCCCTGCCCCCCCCCCCCCCACACACACACAGACATTAAAATTCAGCATGCTAGGGGTTCAATAAATGGATCACAGGGAAAGCGTACATTTATCTTTTATAAAACAATAAAGCTTGTGTGATTGTAGATTTCATTGTCGAGGATTGATGTTTTGGTTGTATAGTTTAAGATACACGTACGTGTTTAAGATACATGTGTGTACATATTTCAAAGAAGGTATCTGGGCTGACTAGAGTCATCTTCAATAATTCGAAACGCTTATTTTCCACGATACGGCAACTATAAGACTACAGGTATATACTTTTGGTGTGGAGAGTTTCACAGATGGGTGAATACGCGAACAATGCAACCTGACTAGCCGATTTCCAAATGTATTTGTCCAGGGGTTGAACTTAGCTAAGAACCGCACAACGTCTCTTATCTGGACTGAGTATACCTATAAGATATGCATCTATACAGCGTTGTTTCAAAGGCTGTTTTTTCATGACGTTACTTCTCCAGATAGGAAGTTGCTGCTAATATTACCATTTTAAGAGAGTCAGTGGAGGCCTATGTGTGTCGTCTCTGGTGTATGCCTTTCAGTTTTTACGACGGCTAGTCAGGGAATGCTCTGATTAACGTGCATTTGTTTGTTTAGCTTGTGTTGATCCTGTACCTTCCCATCAACAAATTTAGCCATGTTTGAACGAATTCCTGTCTTCAATTAATACTATAAGCTGATAAACTGTCTTGTCCCATGACACAAAACTATGACTCTGGTGATTCCAAAAAATCGCAATCCTTCGACCCCTAGCTTAGCACTCTACCAACTGCGCCACTGTACTTCTTACATCCATTGATTTTGTAAATAAAACATTGTGGGTTCAAGGGCTCCCTTTTTTAAGCTTGGATGAAACCCAAGGGCGATGTATTGGACACTGTGACAATGCTTGCCGAATGGTGGGGCGTGCCTTTGCGCTTTATTTAGCTAGCCAGTGGACAGTTTTCTTACTGAGGCTTATTTTGTGTACATATACGAGCTGTGAATAATCTAATATTGCCGTTCACATATGCATGCTTATCTTAGCATTAACTAATTGCCTATACACGTGCATCATAACTTCTTTACCCATTGCCTCAATGGTAGAATGTTCAACTTCAGACCAAGAAGTCACTGGGTCCTATTGCTTGTTTGTGTGCTTACTTGTTTGTTTGTTTGTCTGTTTGTTTGTGTTTATCAAAGAGTGATATAACGACATGCATTAAATTCGATATATAACTAGTGGTTTACAAATTTTGGTAACGCTATTTAATGACGTCCGTAACGGTTCCGCATATAATTATGTGGCAACATCAAAGCGTAGTTCCACGCAATTTTAAACGCAATTTAAAAGTAGTTTTACGGTCATACAATAAATAGAACGTAACAGTCGTGTTCCTGCATTATTAAATTTGTTAAGCTTGTCACGAAAAAATGACAACATTCTTGGCAAGCCTCGCATTTCATTTTTTACAGATCATTTGATAACTTCAATATTGGGATCAAACTTTATTTTCTATCACTTATGAAACAAAATTTGTTGCTTTTCTATGACTTCATTGACTCTTTGCCTAATGTGTAATATGTCATTTTTATAATGTTTTGTCGTCTGCATATTTTTTTCAAAGTTAGGGTTTCCCAAAAAAACATCCTTCAGGAATATCACCAGAGTGTCAAACATTTTATCCAGATCAGGTCCGATGTTTTGTCGGGCCTGTTCTGAGTCAAAAGAGTTTGCTAAAAGATAATCATCAGATGACAATAGTAGGGTTTATGAGGACAATTCAAGTAAATTGTGGAATCGCGAATCCACATTAAACTTAAAGATAACAAATTGGGAGAATACACATATTCTTAAGTTGAATGCTGTTGAATTATTCTTGAATGGGAAATAACGCATATTTTGATCCAACTACATCAAATATTTGCCTGCTAAACTTTGTCAACATCCTGAACTCAGATCAGGCAAAAAATGTCAGGCATTATCTTGATCTATATTGTTAGACAATCTACACGTACTTCTGAAAGATATATTTTTGAAAACAATCTATCTCGAAAGAACATTCAGCAGAGGGCAACGTGGACATAAAATAACCCAGCATATAGAGTTCCGCCAATGCTGCATCTTGAATCACTTTTGAATACAGGTAATTCAATGTACCGGTTTTAGATGTAGAGAAAATTTAGTTAGTATAAGCGCAGTCATAGCTAAATGTACGAAAAAGCACCACTGACCTGTACAAACCATAGCTTGTTTATATCGTTAGGTTCACTTGGGGACTCATTAGAAACATGCCAAAATTCCATCTAATCCCAGCCTATGTAAAACACCATATTTAAGTGAAAAAAATCAAATACGCGGTTTATATCTAAATTCATTTCTGCAATTTATTTTTCAATTGAAATCAGCATTAAAGAATAATCGACAAAAACGGGGGTCACCTTACCCCTGGAAACACAGTAGTGAAGCCTAGGATATCGATATTCGAGCACGCAGTTGCCGTTCTGTGTTCCCACCCAAGTACTCAGTACTGGCTAGCACACAAGACATCCGACATAGCTAATTTTGCCTTTCTAGGACATAAAACATCAACTCAAACAATGCTGCATGATTGTCTAGGCATACGGACCTAAATTAAACAATGAAACAGGTATGACACTCCATGCCTGTTTTTATTTCCAAGGTAAAACAAGAAAATAGCACAAAAAAGAAAAACGAGCACTGTGACATATGCTTTTTAATCAATTAAAAGTTTCTTTGCAAACTTATCTTCAATGTTGTTGGTGTCTGTAGTTACATTGTGAGACATTTTTTATTCTAGATTTAAACGATTTTTTTGGCTTTAATATTCCTTTTACAAAATAGATAGTAGCTTAAAAAAATAAGCTACTTGCCGAAATTTGCGCTTTTTTGTTTTCCTTTATAAGCCAATAGCATGTAGAGTATTCCCAGAAAAAAATGGTATTTCTCACGTTTTTTTTAAATATGATAAATTGATATTTTGAAAACACTCATATTTTTTTCAACTTTTAAAGTTAAATAACTTTTTTAAAAAACGGTAAGGTCCTGTTATTTTCGTCAAAATAGATGAGTTTTGAGGTATGTTATAACATATCAAATGATGGTAACTTTTTGAATATATGCCGATAAGTCCGGTACTACTTTAAACAAACAATAATTTAAGTTTACAATTATCAGCGTGGCATATAATCGAAGTTTACGTTCTTTAATTGTCAAGTTTTGTTTGTGTTTAGTTAATACACAAACTCAGTAAACTGTTATCGTTTGCGTTATATGAAACTTAAAATAATGGGAAAGTTTATTTGAAATATAATCGTGAAGTAAAGTCAGAAAATTTCAATTAAATTTGAAATATAAACGTTTTATATAGATTTTATAGCAGATTTAACGCGTTTTTCCATGCAGTGTCAACTACTAAATGAATGATGTCACCTGTCAATATACTTAATACAAATGTAGGCCATACTTAGGCGGTGAGACCCAAATACGCAACTCTAAAGCTCTACTAACTGAGCCACTGCACCCTTAGTTATGGATAAGAAAAACAGAACAGGGGGCCTATACACTTCTTGCGACTGCTCCAACAGGCTGTTTTTGATTGTCATGAGAAAATCAATACTGGAAACCCAATAGCGGAGGAGAGGCGGGAGCCAGGTGGGAGCCATAGGGGGTGGGGCAGGGGTAAGATAACTAAGAAGTCATGTAAATACGAAATCTAATTTGAGAGAAGAAAATGACTGTACACTGTTCCAGGAAAATGTTTGTTCACATAATGAATGAGAAAAACGAGGACATTCGTATATTTTTTTCTCAAAAAGGAGCCAAGCGGGCTGCACACAGGATGATCTGTATTATAGTTCCCCATTCCAAAAAAGGAAAACCTATCTTTATCTTGTATTCTAATAAGAACATGAAGTGAGACATTTAAATGAATGCCTGTCTGCTGTTGGACGTTGTAAGGCAGTATTGTTAAAGTCAAAGTTAAAGTATTGCATTAAATATTGTATTTAACAGAAGATAACCTATATGGTGTCTAAATTAGTTAACATCATATTGCTAGTAATTTGTTTTCACTTAAAAGATAATATTGATATGCATAAATGAGGTATACTTTGATATTAACGCTTATGAAATTTCTATTTTTAGGGTATATAGGGTTCCTAGACCGTGCCATAATGAAAGCAGGCAAATGTAAGGCTTAAGCATGATACATTCATGTACATGTAGCACCTTCCATTTCAATTAATTTGCTATTTTTGCCCACGAGGTAATTTGTCATGGTTTTGTCATCCAGTGATATGTTTTCAAAATCAGTTTGTTTGTTGTTGTTGCTGTTTTTCCTAGTCAATATTTCGGTAATATCAGTATTGTGTTTTGTCGGGCCTGATTTTGGTCCAAATTGTTTGCAAAAGTTATCAGCAGACGACACTAGTAAGTAAAGAGTTTATGACGACATTATTCAAGCAAATTAGAGAGTTGACGAGAAATAGCGAATTGAGGATATACATTAACCTTAAAACATTTGCCTGTTAAAGCTATTTCGCTGATACACTTTGTCAACAGCCGAAATTCAGGTTAAAATGTTGGGCATTATCTGGATCCATACTGTTTGATAACGTACTTGTATTGCTGAATGACATATTTTTAGAAAACAATTATCTCGAAGGAAAATTCAGCCAGCATTTGAGGTTCACTTGCATCGTTTTTGAAAAGTTAATGAGTCAGTATAATCTGTGGTTTATAGCCTAATGCACGAAAATTGGGCCAGTAAAGCAATTTTAGCGTGTAATTGCCATTGTCTTCATCAGTTTCAACACGTGTTTTGGGTGCTCAAAAGAACCGTATCTTCTAGGTGGTTGTTTTGAGTACACACAATATATATTTTGGTTGAGGAACAGGAAAAATAATTTTCTGTTACGCACTCTTATCTGTTGAACTGACGAATTACCTCCACTGACCTGTAAAGCCTTGTATTATTTATATCGTTAGGTTCACTTGGGGACTAATTCAAAGAGGAGGTGCAAAAACATACCAAAATTCCATCTAATCCCAGCCTATACAAAAACTCATATTTATGTGGAAAAATAAATTCAATTACGCAGTCTATATCTTAATTCATTTCTCTAATTTATTTTTTAATTAAAATCACCATTATAGAATAATTAGCAAAAAACAGGGGTCACTTAAGACCTGGAAACACATTAGTAGTGTATACCAGGCTAAAATGCATACTTTAAATGATTCTATGAAAGAAATACTGCGTCAAGATAAAAGAAAGCACTTGTTATTTTCTGGAGTCAATGTTGCCTACTGCACCAGTCAACATAATTGGCAGAAAGCCATGGTGTTAAGAGACACATGTTCAAAACCTCTAGTGATTGTTTCGCTGACTGTTCCTAAGTGAAGCTTCTTTGTGAGTCCTTTTTTGCTCATTGTGTTTCTTTTCTATCCTTGTTATGCTGTCTTGTCTGTTCTTTGCACCCATGTGGTCATCTTCTGGGAACTGGCTGACCGCTTGGCTCATTTGTGTGTTGTGTGTTCTTGTGTTTGTGTCACTTTTCCAATTCGTGTTTCAGGTCAGGTGTGTAATACTTGTTTGTATCGATTCCTAACCTTTGCCTTCCTCTCTGCTTGTACTGGGGTAGTGGTCAGGAAGAACTTAGGTTTGGGAAATTCAAATGTTAGGGAAGAGTCTAAAAAGAGTTATCCCTTCGCTCTCATCAATTTGATTGTCAATTTTAAAGGGTACAACTAATGCTTCACGTATATATGACATCCTGTAGGACATGGTGATTTGAAACGTTTGTTAATCAAAACAGTCGAATATGTCTCGTTGTACAAACAGTGTAGTTACTAGGACCCAGGCTAAGAATAATGAAAGGATATATATTAAACCGAGGTCCCTGATCAGATTTTAAGTGGTGAGAGTCAAGTTCTATTTGATGTATTATGAAACGGTTGGAGATTGGCAGTGTTACTGTAAATTGTGGTTACTCGTAAGAATGTGTTGAATTATAGACACATTTATTTTAGAGGTAGACTTTCATTAAACTATGTTGCTCCAACTAGCTTGACTGAAAAGGTGTTTAAGTTGGTTCATGAGACTTTCAGGGCAGGTCACCTAGTTATTATGACAACTACAGATAGGTTGGCAGCTACTTATTGTTGTCTGGTATTGTGGTGATGACTTGCAGTTTTGCAAGTAGTGTAATATTGTTCAAGGGACAGTGCAAAAAGTAGTCTAAAAAGTTCTGGCTGGTAAATGGCATTTGACTGATAACGTATTTAATAATGCATAGAGGTTGCCATTCTAAGACCAATTGGACGACAGTCAGCAACAGGGCTGAACAGCTAGTTGCAATTATACATATACAATATGATACCATGAAATGTTAGAACCGCATAGTATTACTTCCAAGAATAAACCATGGGCTTGCTCTTAATGCATGAATACATTAAACGGTAATTTCAAATGACCTCGGACAGTCTTAATGAAGGATTGCCCATAAAAATGACCAGAGAAAAGTTTCAAAGAAAATGATATTTTTTCTATGAAAAAGATAGTAGCTTTAACCCTCGAATTATCCACAAAAGCCGTTATTTCATTGGAAAAGTAACAATTGAAATATATGGGTTGAAAACTCTGTTTTTGCTATTCAACATATAGAAAATAGAAAAAGTTTAACTGAAGTGCTTTCCCCCCGTGACCAAACTAATCCTTTTGCATACAGTTGTAGTTATCATATAAAAAACGGCATGATTGGTCACGGGGGGGGGGACGCTATCAAAATGCTCAAATACACTTTATGATAAAAGCTTATTAGAAACTTATTTTGTACAAACCTGTAGATAAATATCAATTTACAATGGCATGTATCAGGGCTTTAGTTATGAGTGCGTTCCATGTAATTAATTGTCTCATTTCTAAACCAAAACATATTGTGTGGGTACTCAAAGGAACCGACACAGTGAGACGGTTCTTTTATGTACCGAAATAAAGCCTAAATCTGATGTGTAAGAAAAAATTAACAATTTTACTCTTAAAAACTGTGTTTATCTAGACTATGATTTATACAGTATGTTGATATTATACGCCTCAGTGCACAAGTTAAACTTGAAACATTACAGGTAATAGCCAAAAGTCATTGACAGCACTCTTCTTTATATGAAACAATGAAATCTTCTCAACCCGAATTTTATGCAAATACATCACTTTTGTTCCAAGTTTTTATGCCTCAAACATAATATTTACATGTATTCAGGTGAAAAATCGACAAATTTTTGACTTTCAAATTTGGGCAGATCGAATAGGAAACTGTCCGAGGTCCTTATATTTACATATGTTAAGACAATTTGTATCATTGGCCGTAATCGATACCCATTTCAATAAATTGGAGACACTTTATCGTAAAAAACTCTAAACAAATGTACATATAATATTAAGAGACTAGCTAGTATAGGGGCAACGTATGTGGCTCTTTACCTGAAGGTCTTGGATTTGTGTTTCAAACACTCTTTATAGAATATAAGCATAGAGAGCACGAGGATAATGGTTTTCGTGTTCTATGCAAAAGTGACAAACTGGTATTTTTGGACAAAGACTATGACGAACGCGTTTAAAAACAACTGCCCTCGCAGTTCTGGAAGCTAGGTAATGGTATATTTGGAACCAGAGGACTTTCTGCTTGTATCAGAGTACTTTATGAAGAATAAAAAAGACTCTCAGACTCTGTACTTAGAAAGGACAGATGACGCCAGGAATGCCAAAAGGGTTTATCCAACAGAGAAGTCTGAGATTGGCAGATTGTAATCAACAACAAGAGTGAAAAGGGAGCCATAAGATCTGTTGATTCCATTGACCAGACAGCAATCTGGTATACACTGACCCAAAATGAAAACTTAACACTTTATCTCTTTGAATAGCCTTTTTGTTTGTATGCATGTCGTTGTAAGATTTATCAATCCTTATCGAGATTTTGTCGCGGATAACGATTATGTAATTTTAATTCAATTCCCAGGTCTATTCAAGCGTCAACGCCTAAAAACGTTTTCCTTACGTTGCACGTGCTAAGGAACAGGTGGTTTACTAACAGTTTTAAAATGGACAAGAAACATTTGCAGCTGAGTACTGATAATAAAAAAATAATTTATTGTTACAAAACGCTTGCATATAGTGACTGTACGTCTTTCAAAAGATCAAAGAAACCAAGTTATTGGCGTACTCACAGAGAAGTCTACAGTAAATGATATTGCACTTCATTTTGGTTGCTCTAGACAGACTATTCATGATCTTATGAACCAGTACAACAGAACTGGGTGTGTCAGAGTTCGTGCAAGACCTGGTCGTGCATGTGTGACAACATTACGTCCTTATCGCGTTAACACGTCAATTCACCCACGTAATCGTTTTAACCAGCAACCATTATTGCTCCGCGTTTACGAGGTTCATGCACAAAAGATAATTAATCATTTCATGCAAATAACGGACCTACCATTTTTCAGCATGACCATGCAAGGCCTTACACAAAGCGTAAACAGCCACACACTTCCGTGCTAAAAATGACGTCAACGTCTTGCCTTGGCCTGCTTCATCTCCAGACATGAACCCCATAGATCATATTTGGATGAATTGGGTCGGAGGATCTGGTCCAAACATCAAGTGGATGCAATAAATGACTCCAATATGCACCTCTGTTAGCATTAAATACGTATTCCTTATGTGCTCATACAGCGTTACGTTAATTCAATAAGGCGACGTATTCTGCTAAGCATTCGTAAAATGGAGGTCACACTGGTTACTGATCATCTTTTTAACATCACTTAAAGCATGCAGTCAGTAATTTCTTATTTCCAAATGCTGTGTGAGTGTAATAATTGTTTTTAGAATTTTAATTTTGACCCCTCTCAACTGAATTATTCATAAAAATTATGCAATTACTGATTTTCATCCAATATTTACTCAGAGACATCAATAAGGCATTGAAGATTCGATGACTGAAAAAATTAACCCCGAAAATGAATTTATCGTCTAAAAATATACTTTTGAATACTATGTTAAGTTTTCATTTTGGGTCAGTGTAAGAAAATCAACCTGAGTGATACTATCGAGTCTGAACCCAGTTACAACGATTTCAGGGTCAGGTGTGGTACTTGATCGTATCGACTCCTGGCCTCGAGGTAATTAAACTTGAGTTCATTCTCAAACTCAAATAAAGCGCAATAATTGGATGCTTAAGGACACGTGTCCGCAAGCAGCCAATCATTGCACTTTATTTTGAGTTTGAGATTGTGCTCAATTTTATAACCTCAAGGCATGATCTTTGCCCTCTTTCTTACTTTGTTGTTTTATGAATCAAATAAAAGAGATGAAATACCAAGAAACTATGGGAATTTCACAAAAAACAACACATAATAAACAAACAAGAAACACAAATCATAAAACAATTGTTCATAGTTGCTTTGTAGCCTCTAACCCGTGCATGTCTGCAATGAATCAAACAAACTGCATCGCAAATGACAGATGGATTGATAGGCGGAGTGGACCCAATTCTAGATGCAGGTAACAAATTGCTCATGTGTTCCCATGAACTTTCATAGAAAAGCTGCTTCCACATACGACGCAAACATAATCAACCATGTTATTATTTAAAGGTAAGAGGCATCCGGTTAACATGGGAAACTCTATAGACACAGACTGCATGGTTGGAGGCATAACTCAGAATTTTCATCAGGGTTACAATACTTGTTGGAAAGCCTAATTTTAGCGGTCACTGTAAGGAGATAATCAAACGTTGTAATAATATCCATCAGAGGAGATGGCAAAGCCCCCTGGATTATATAATAGGCAGTTATAAATGGTTATCCTAGTAAATCTACCGAATATTATAAAGTTATCTCACAGCATATTGAGAGTATGAGAGCATTCAAAGATTTGCCTTTAAAATTTTGTTCGAGGGAGATACAGCAAATAAGAAGCAGGGGACAGTAACCATTTTTAATTGTCACACAAAATCGTGACATTCTGTTTTATCCTATTATCCTACCAAACATTATCATTAGATATCAAAGTATGAAAGAAATGGAAAACACAAGAGTTCTCCTTAAATATTTAATCAAGGGAGATAACTCAAACAAGAAGTAAGCAGAAGTTACCATTTTGCTTGTGACAAACTGTCTTAATCTAATATATTATCACTCCACCAAATATTATTAAAGTGTCGCAAAGTATATAAATGTGGTGTCTATATCTCTCAACTCATTTGTTTTGCTAGAGCATCTAGCTATGTTACTGACTTCAACACTCGTAATAAATTGTTAACTCAGAAACTTATTAAACACGGCTATCGGTATCATAATCTTTGCAAAACCTTTTCTAAATTTTATGGACGATACTATGATTTAATATCTAAATTCCAAGGTGGACTTAAATCTCTCTTGCGCCAAGGACTTTCAAAATCTGAATTCTATGGTGACTTGGTGTATAAATTGAAGAAGATTGTTGGCTCTAATATTTTTTCAGCATAGTTTATTAAAATAATTTCCCATTATAAAAAGATTGGCTATAACATTAATGTATTGCAACAGACTGCATGCTTGGTGGTCAACCAAATCACGGTTGACAACTTTGCTTTCCTCTTTAATTGCATGCCAGTGGGTCAGACTTCAGACTCTTTGATGGTTCCGATTTAAAGACTTATCTATTGATGAGATGGTAGGGGTCTGATGCTTTGGCCCTTTGTCAGGCCAACAGGGGTTTACCTGCTGGATTTCTTTTGCTCCAGTATTCAGTTTTATTTACTGTTGAGTCATTATCTTTGCTTTATCTCCTTGTTATATCTTGATTTATATGTTCTTGGAGATGATCCATTGATAAGTTAGGGGTCTTTCATGCAAACCAAATATCTATCTGTATTGATCCACATCTGAAATAAGGGTAAGGTTTGCGCCGTTTACCCAGTTTAAGCCCTCCAGTAAAATATTTTGCTGACTGTTCCAAGGAAGTACTTCTTTTGTTGATATTTTATGTTTTTTTCTGTCTTGTGTCCACTATGCCTTTGCGTGCGTCTGTTTATATGTGCCTTGTGGTAACCTGCTGGGAAAGGGCTTATCTCTTGGCTCTCCTTTGTGGTGTCTAACTGTGAGTGTGTCACTTTCCCACTGGTGACCTTGGTCAGGCGTGGTACTTGATTGTATCGATTCTGATCGTTGTACCCTTACTTACTTTTATTGAGCGCATAGAGTTTCTACTTTAAACTGCATTCAAAGGGGATACTTTAAATATGACACAAGAGAGAGCAACCATGACTTAAAGTAACACATTGTCTTGATCTGATATGAATGTATGCCATAATCATTCAAATTGTTAAGAGTTTTGAGCCCACTAGCTGTCCATTTTAATCTCACTTGAGGGAGATAATTTGTGACTGAAGTACAGACCAATCTAAAAAAAGCAAAGTGGTATGATCAGAATATACACACTACAGGCCGATCCATGGCTATTAGAGTAAGAGCCACATAACAGCCACAAGATACCAGGAAGACAAAGTATCTTCCACATTAATACGACTGCAAAGCCAGAAAGGACACGCAGTAATGCACAACAACACTGGAAACAAATACCAACTCCCACAATGGAAGCAACAATAAAAAACGAATCAATAACAACAGAACCATCGCCTCAGACTTGACAGTAGCTGAGGCCACTTGGTACTAAAATGAATTTTACTGGTACAAGGTATTTCCCTAAATTATTTTATGTTAAAGTGCAAAAAGTTTTGAGCTCGCATGAAGGCTTCCTTACTATAGAAATATATCCTCACAGAGAAACAATCTTATCAAATTATCACGCTATGATGGAACAAAGAAAATGGCTCAAGATTTACAGATGGTCAGAGCTAAAGAAAGCCTGACATGCATACGACGCCAAGCGATCAATTTAAGTGTATTTTAGAGCCGTTATTGATTCTGTGGTCCAACCCAACGTCGTGAAATTAAAGAGAAAACCATAGCTACGAACAACAATTGTGTCTAAAACCTTGCATGCAGACTGTCTTATGATATCCATGTTTAATCCAACATGTTTGTATTGTTTGATTATCTGTTTGAACTTATAACTAAAATTAGGGTTTTGAATTTAGAAAACTATATCAAGTATCTGTTGTTTCAAAGTTGATAAGGATAAGATAAGGCCATGGTCAATGAGACAGAAGCAGTATTTTCAAACAGTTTTGTCTGTATGAAGCAACCATGAAGGTGTGTACATTTTGCATGCGTACTTACACACATCTACATCTGCCCAGCTACCTACAGCAAACTAAGACTCTGCTCAGACTATACAGAAACACAGACTGGTTTGAATCTACGCTGTATACATATGGCTACTTGTATCTAATGCTAAATACCTGCTAGAGACATTTTAGCACGAAGATTTCAATAACATACTTTTAACTTTGTCTGGGTTTCTTCAATGTCTTTCATTTTCTTCTCTGTCTTTAAGTTCTCCTCTACAAACTCTTCCTCTCGTTTCTGAAGGTGAGTCTAGAATAATCAAACAATTGAGAACATTTTTGGCAAAATGGTACCATCTTATATCATATTTGAGCTAATAGGCTCACCATGCTCTTATAAGTTAACACAAAATACATAACACAAACATAAATCATGAAACGATCTTGATAGTAATACGGTGGTCATGTATTTGATATTGGTGATACAAAAACTATATGATTCTAAATATCACCAACTAGAAAAGAAAAGAATTAAACTGAACAGTTTTGATATTATTATGGCAATCATTAAACAAATATTGCTGGTACAGAAATGATAGAAATATGTTTATTACCAAAAAGAAAAAAAAACAGCTCACAAACACATTTCAGATGAGAAGAAAAAAGACAACAATATATAACTAGATTGCTATTTTCAGAGCAAAACTATCAAAAGTTATACTTTTGCAAGGTTACGGTAAGAAAAGAAACACTATATTCTTACAATAAGATCTTCAAGACGTGACTTCTCATGTAGTTCTGCTGTTTGTAAGAAATCTAGCTGAGATTCAAGGGAGATAACTTTTTCTCTTAACTGGGTTTCAACATCAACCTTCTCCTTTTTCACCTGGTTCAGATTTGTTTCTAATTCCTGTGTCTGTGTTAACATAAATGAAAGGAGCAGGATAAAAGTGATGTCACAAACAAGAGCCAAAAGTGATGATAGTAAGAAAGAGAGCAAAGATCAGGAATCAATACAATCAAGCACCAAACCTGACCCAGGATACCAATGTGAAAGTGACAAACGAAAGCTCAGCCCAAGATGTCACATGACTTTTAGACGACTTCTCACTTGTAGCTTATGGACTTTAGTTATCTTAATAAAGACAGTATGGACCCAGGTCAGGAGAAGTCTTAGCAGGGATCACAGAGTTTGCTTCCCTGACAAAACTATTATGTGATGCGTTAGAACAAATGCCACAGATGTAGTAAGTTGAGAACACAGCTTTGCTCACCAAATAAGGATATCTTAGATTTTACCTTGGGGTAGAAAGTCTTATCTTACCCAAGGTAACCTAACTAGGACGTCAAGTAACGTTATCATGTGCAATTGAATCTGAGCGTATTCAGAGACTTCTGGGAGCTTATTTTAAAATAAATAAGTAAAAACAGTGGTGAGCATAAAAAGGAATCAATTATATGTGTGGGGGTAAGATAAAATAATCCGTCCCTCCAGATCACCGTTTGTCATCACTCGACAAGCCTCATGATGCCAAACAACCATGCTCGGGATGGATTTTTCTATCCTACCCTCACCCTCATGATTGATTCTTATATTCTGACCAGAAAATTATGGCAAGAAAAAGGTTCGTATCTACTGCTATACTTTGTGGTTGTGAGCAGCTGAGACTATAAGTACATGTATGAGTACAGAAATTTGAAAAAAAACAGGTTCAAATGTCGTGATACACAGACTCTTCCAATGAGGACTGTACCAAACTTCATCAGAAAGTAACCTTATGTGACAAATATATTTATCAATTGGACCTTGTGTTGATTAAACTTGTCTTTAAAGAGGCTAGGTCTGTAACTATGAACATTTTTCGCAAAAAAACTATTTAAACTATTTAAATCATTTGTAAAAATAGAATTAAGTTATGTTTTCACAATAAATTTGTTCAGTATAGCTGAAAACGGCGTGGAGAAGTGGATTATCTTATAAAAACAGACGTTTTTTCCCTTATTAGTAATTATTTACGTCCCTCCAATAATTCTTGATAGTTGATTTTTAACATAAATGCTGTTGTTTTGATAGTGATCATTTCTTAAGATTTACAAACTGGTAAAATGTTTACCTGAATGTAAGTGTTTTCAATGTATTCTTGAAAAATAAAAACAATATTTCTTATATTAGAAAATCAAAAGTTACAGACTAGGCAGCTTTAAGGTTTATGTCCAGGTAAATCTTAATTAAGCCTGCTCAGTCAAAAATTAACAATACTATGGCTTGTTTGATTATATGACTTATGTCCTGGTCAACAATACTGTACTCATGTCAGGACGTTTTCCTGGATTAAACAGCAATAAAAACGAGTTTTGCTCAAGTATACAAATAGTGCCTCCAGTCAGGATCTTACCAGTTACACCTGGATCTCAAGTATACCACTGAGCCATGGCACATAACTATTTGAATTTTGCATGTACCAAGTTATTATACTTTCCAGAAAGGATCAACAAAGGTGGTGATAAGCCTATGCCTATGCAGATGAGCATGTTGATCTGGGCCTTAGTTGTATGCGGGTAAATTTAAAAGATATATAAGATATAATAAAATTCATTAAGCATTTTGAAATTTTACTCCAGACAATGGGAGCTGATTATGTAATACAATATTAGTCTAAATACTGAACCTCTACAACATGGCATATCAGAACTTGTTTTTATGTTGATTTAGTTTATAATTTTAAAGGGAGATGTTAAAAAACATAATACATGAGATCTACTCGAATAGTTAATCAAACATAATAAAAATTTTGATTCCACCAAAGATACTCAGAGTTGATCGTCAAATATATTGTTGCCTTGAAAATTACTTACAACAAGGCATTTTAGAGACAGTATATTATGGTGACTATGTTTATCAATAAGGATGAAGGCTAATATCATTAAATCGATAAAATCAAATATCACACCTGACCCAGGACACCATATAGGAAAGTGAAAAAACGCAAGAAAACATCGCATACAAAAGAGCCAAGAGGTAAGCCCTTTCTAAGCAGGTGACTGCAAGTAATAGACGAGTCAGCACGACAGACATGAAACACAAATAACAAAAAAAATCCACGAAAGAAGCACCGCCTTGGAACCATCAGTGAAAAATTACTGGAGGGATAAAACATATTTGACGGCACCAGCCTCACTCTTATTTCTGATGTGGATTGAGACAAATAAATGTTTGGTACTCATGAAGATTCCTAACTAATCGATGTATTATCTCCTAGTAAATACAAATTGAGATTCATTTCATGGTCAATTTAAACTATCATCAAATATTATAAAAAGAGTTTGATATAGCATGTAAATTAGACAAACACAAAAACACAATAATTATTAAGAAAAGACCCACACTACAAATCACGGTTTTAGACATGGGTTGTTCTAAAATAACATGAGGATGGATCAGGCCTCAGACTAATAAACAACGCTTGTTGTTTCTCCTGCTGTTTGTGGGAGTTAAATGTAAGGTCTTGGTTTTTTGCAGTACATTGTGTTTAGTTTTGCTGTGGAAGAGAGCGCTGGTTGGTGTACTGTTGTTGTGATCTGAATGTTACGTTGCTTTTATCGTTCTTTGGCTCTCCATCGCAGTGCTGTGGGTTGATCTGTGGTGTGTGATAGTAGCATTTCCTGATCATAATCACTTATTCTTTTATCATGAATATCAAGCAACAGTCTGCATGTCTGGTAGTTAACACAACCACGGTTTAAAGCGATGGTTTCAGCTTTGAATCCATAATGGTGGTTTAGGTGCCAAACTCAATGAATGCCCTGACATAAAGATGTATCAATTGGTTGTGCCTGATGCTTGTCTTTGACGTGGTCTACCGTGGATCAATTTGGGGTACTATCTGTGAGTTGTTTGCCATTTTTTATTCCACCATTGTGTGTTAATTTGATTAAATTAGATGTCTATGATGTATATACATTGCAGTAGATGGAAAACCTCTATGCGAGTTAAACCGTTTTTTGCATAACCAACGAAATCTTCAACGAGGATTTGGTACCAGTAAATTATATATGAGCCCGCATATTCTTAGGCTATGTCCGTTTGAAAATGGTTGGTTATATTGTTGTTGCTTCATTGTTTATTGCTGCCCACATTGTTCATGTAGGGTTCTGTGTTTGGTCCTTGTTTTATTATTTTAGTATTTTGTGTTCTTCTGACAATACAATCATCTTGATAGGAAATAGAGAGCTGATTGTTATACTTTTATTGTCATCTTTGTATCTTGTTAATGTTACTGATCTTTGTCTCTTTCTCACGATGCCGTGGGTTGGTCTGCAGTGTATTATTGTGATGTTTTCTGATCCCTCTCACTTGTTTTGTTTTCATAATTTGTGTAGCACAACATATTTTGGGTACTTATCCAAAGACTCAAACGCGACTGCACATAAGTTAAGTATTATCAGCTATTGGTCTCAGAAAGTATGGAAATTAGTGGAGATTCAGAAAAAATATACACTTTTATATGTTCTATGAACTAATTCATAGATATGTTGGGATGTTTCATGCAGAACGAACATCTATATGTCTTGATCCACATCTGAATAAAGGGAGAGGTTAGCATTGTGAAACTAGTTTAAGCCCTCCAGTAAAATATTTTATTGAGTGTCGCAAGGCGGTCCTTCTTTGTGGATTATTTTTGTTATTTATGTTTCCTGTATTTCATGCTTTCTTGTCTGTTCATTGCAGCCATGTGGTCACCTGCTGGAATGGAGCTGGCCTTTTGGCTCTCTTGTTTGTGATGTTTTATTGCGTTTTGTCACTTTCCCATATGGTGTCCTTGGTCAGGTGTGTAACTTGATTGTATCGATTCCTTATCTTTCCCATTTATTTATTTTCTAGCCTAATCAAGTAGTTGTTTTGTACAAACTATAAAAGAGTCACTTAACGCATATGTAAAAAATACGGAAAAATCATGACTTGACTCAAATCATGAAACAATACTTTTTACAACAGCCCACATGTTCATGGGGAAAATTATATAAGTGGTGGTCATTTTGGTCGCCATCTTGGTTATTGTTTATTAATCAAAAACATGTTCAAGTGTTGATGACAACTTGATAAAAGTAATACATATATGAATTATTGAAGAAATTGGGTGATTAATGACTAACTTAATGTGTCCAAAAATATAAATTGACAGGCGGTGGCCATTTTGGTTATCACCCATATTCGGCAAGAGTTTGGTGAAAGAAATTCATATAAGAAATTTGGAAGAATCAAGTGATAAGATAGTAAGTAAGTGCCCAAAATGTCAAAGTGACAAGCTGCAGCCATTTTAGTGGCCATATTGGTTATCTTTCATTGGCAAAGCAATGGCCCACAATTTAATTTGGTAGAAATCAGATAAAAACAGATAAGATGGAATGTCCACAAGTGTACGCTGACAGATGTTAGCCATCTTACGTATCGCTCATTGGACAAAATCCATATTCAAGCTTCAAATAGAGATTAATGAAAGTAAAATATGGTAGGAATCAGGTGGTAAATGATTAAGTTAGAGTGTTGAGAGGAGGTCTACCCCATAGAAAATGTCTCTGGAATAACAGTGGTATATGATATTCCAATGATGTTTTCAATGTTACTGCTAGGTACTGTTATTCCACATTATACTTTTCTACTGATGACAAAGTTGTATTGGATGAAATGTACCTCTTCTCTCAGTTTATCACAGCTCTCTTGTAACTGATCATATTTTTGTCGCTGAATATTTTCTGTCTCCATTTTTCCATTGATGTCCTTCTCTAGGGCCGACTTCTCATCTTCAAAGATTTTCTTAACTGTTTGCAGTTCTTGAGATAGCTGCACATTTCTCAGCATTAGATTATCTCTCTCTAAATAGAAAAAAACAGTGACCATATATCAAGGTTTGGCCACACAAAAGTGACAACTTTTTTTCTCTCATCCCAAAGTTTAACATGTGTAGTGGGTGAACAAAAGAATCATCACATCTAGACGGTTCCATCAAGTACCCACAACATATGGTTCGGTTGAGGAATGAAAATAGTATATTAAACTCTTATCTAGGGTCACGATGAACCCATTGTAAACTGATGGATTTATCTATTGGTGTCTGATCCATGTCTTTGGCTTAGCTTGTAGTTTTCTTTGGCTTTAACTGTTTCAACTATTAATTAAGAGCTCTTACAATTTGATTTGTTTGTAGCACTGTGCTGATAAATTGTTTAAACAAGGAAATTTAAAAAAAGCAGTAGAATCTTTGGCAAATATTGGCCTCTGACACATATTTAAGTACAACAGTGGTTGTGGCTGCTCTTTGTTTTGTTTTTGTCACCATTTCTTCAATGGTTGCTGTCGCTTCCATTAAACAATATATTGTACACTCTTTTAATAGACATATAAAATGAATACAGGATATACTAGTGGAAGTATTGCGTGAAGATGTAAAGAAAAACTTAATTTTGTCAAGGTTAATGTTGCCCCTCAGTTAAAGGATAACCTATTCCAATTTGGCAGGCATGGAGGTACAAACATTTTAATCCCACATAACGTATTTTTCTGTTTGGTTTTTATGTTTAAAAAAACGTCCAATGTTGTCATTTTAGAATAAAGTAAAAAATAACAAATGCTATGTCTGTATTTTAGAGCAAGACAATTGACCTTTTTTTTAAAATTTTGATTTTACTATTAATAAATTTTCATGTTCATATGACTTGAGCTTGAACTTGTGTGCGTCTGTTTATTTGTGCCTTGTGGTCACCTGCTGGGAAAGTGCTGACCTCTTGGCTCTCGTTTGTGGTGTCCATCTGTGTCTTGATCCACATCTGAACTAAGGGTGAGGTTGGTGCGGTTAAACCAGTTCAAGCCCTCTAGTAAAATATTTTTTACTGACCGTTCCAAGGCGGCACTTCTTTTGTGGATCATTCATGTTATTTCTGTCGTGTGTTTGCTATGCTTATGTACGCGTCTTTTTATTGTTGCGTTGTAGTCACCTGCTTGGAAAGGGCTGACCTCTTGGCTCTCATTTGTTTTGTCTAATTGTGAGTTTGTTACTTTCCCATTGGTATCCTGGCTCAGATGTCGTACTTAATTGTATCGATCCCTGATATTTGCCCTCTTTCTTACTTTGTCACTTCCCCATTGGTACCCTGGGTCAGGTGTGGTACTTGATTGTATCGATTCCTGATCTTTGCACCATTACTTACTTGATTTTTTATATATAAACTAGGGCCCAAATGTCTAAATCAAAAGGCTCTGACATGACATGTGCTGTTATTTGATGTGTGAATCAAGGAATTATTCCTATAGAATCTATAGACCTTAGGGTTTTCCAATAGAGTTCTGACCCCCTGTTTCTTCCTCTGAATACGAACATGTATGCTAACAGATTTTGTCCTTGGAAGCCATCTTTCCTCATATGAGCCTTAAAAGTGTAAACTCTGTGCAAACAATGTCAGTTTTTCTCTTTCAAAAACTCCCCAATGGTTTGGGAGATTGTTTTGGCAGTGAAAATAATAAATTGATCCATTGCAAATGAACATTATGACATGTGCACCCACGATGATGCTTTGCAGCATAGACATTATCTCAATCTGACCAGTCTTGGCAGTCCGCATAAAGATGTCATTGCCCTTAGCTACAAACTTCACAGCAAATACTGTGATTTGATAATGTTTAAGCCATGGCCAACCTGAATCTTTATTAGTATTTAAATCTTGTGTGCCGCCCCATTTTTGAATATCCACATTTAAAAACAAACTAACAATAGTATGTTGATGTCCAGGCTGTTATTAGTATTCCTTGGGCACAAATCCTAGACTTGCTCATGTTCACATATACCAGTTGACATTTTTACATGGAGGGACATGTGTTATTATATCACTGAACATTATACCTTGATTACTTCTCTGTAGTTCAGAATTCTTTGATATGTAAGATTGTCTAGTGGCCTCTAAGCTCCCTTTGGCTGCCTCAAGCTCTAACTTAAGTGACGATAGCTGTAAATAATGAGTAGACAAAATTCAGACTTGAATTTTAAAAGTATGTCTTTCCAAATATGAACCTCTATTGCTGAATTCAGTGACTGAATACACCTAGAGTGTTATTTATATATACAATTGTAGATCACATCAAAGTCGGACTTGATTCAGCCCACAATAGGAGGAACTCAATACAGCTTGGGGATATGGGCATTGTTTTTTTTTTCTATAAATCATTAAATCACTGCAACATTTTGTTAAAGGAAAAGCTTCAGAGTGTAAAACGATTCTGCTATATCTTCAGATAAGGTATGTTTATAACATCATTTTTTAAATCCATAGGATTTTGAAAACTTTGAAGGGAACTTTTATGACAAAATGTAATATAATCATTTTCTTATATCTTGATTTATATGTACTACGAGATGACTCATGAATAAGTTCGAACTTTTTCATGCAAAGCAAACATCTATGTTTCTTGATCCATATCATAATTAAGGGTGAGGTTGGTCCTGTGAAACTAGTTTAAGTCCTCCAGTAATTTTCTCACTGAACGTTTCAAGGTGGGGTTTCATTTGTTGATCACAGTGTCACGTTTGTTTCTTCCAGCTTTGTGGTCATCTGTTGGGAAAGGATTGACCTCTTGGTTCTCTTAAATGTCATGTTTTCTTGTGTTTTTGCCACTTTCTCATACAGTGCCAGGGGTCAGTGTCGCACTTAATTGTATCAATTCCTGATCCTTGCCTTCTTCCTTACTTACGTCAGTTCAAGTATCACTGGGTACAGCATATTATGTTTTAGTAGTCAACGTTTAAAGATTTGTTTATCTATTTGTTCGTATATGTATTGTTATTAATGTTCTAGTGCACTGTATGAAAAATAGTAAGAGAGTGTGATCAGGAAATATCACAATCAGAAGCTGCAGACAATCTCATGGCATTTTCAGGAAGAGCCACACAACAATCACACGGCACCGGCAAGACAAACAAAGCAAAGCAACCAGCTCCCTCTTCCACATCAAGATGATTGCAAAGCTAGCATTGACACAAAGTAATGCACAACAATACATAGAATAATTACAGAATCCCACAATGGGAGTAACTGACTGTTCCAAGGCGATGCTTCTTTTGTGGATCTTTTTGTTATTATTTTTCATGTTTGTCAAGTTTTTTTTCTGTTCTTCGCAACCTTGTGGTCATCTGCTGGGAAAGGGCTGGCCTCTTGGCTCTCTTGTTTGTGATGTTTTATTGTGTTTGTGTCACTTTCCTGTGTGGTGTCCTGGGTCAGGTGTGGTGCTTGATTATATTGATTCCTGATCTTTGTCTCTTTTTTATTTTAATAATCAACAACGAATCAACAACAACAGAACCACCGCCTTAAAACGGACAGCAGTCTATAATACTATGTCTTGCTATGTTATGCTGTTGAAATATGATAGATAGGCAACTTTAATTTTCATCAGTCATTTCAAACTTATTTTTAGTATGCTGTTCGTCAAATTCCTTAAATTAAGTACACATGGACTAGACCAATCTATAAAAAACTATAACTTTACTCATTTGAGATTGGCCTGATCTCACCTTACTAGGGGGAATGCAATGTCTCAGTGGTAGAGTGCTTGACTCCAGACAGAGGGGTCGCGGGTTTGAGCCTCACAGGCGTCACTGCGCTGTGTCCTTGAGCAAGACACATTACTCTTAGCTAAGTACTGGTTCAACCCAGAACGACCCATCCCTACATAACTGAAAGATTGTTGATCAGACTTAAAGAATAAAATCAAACAAACAAAATCACCTGTCTAGAAAGTTCTGTTTCACGTGTCTCTTTGGTTTCTTTTTCAATGGTTAGCTTCTGGCATATATGTTCTTTTTCTTGGATCTCTTCCTGAATAGATACAATAAGGCAATGTACCAGTTGGTTACGTTTAGGTTATCTGAGGGAAGTCTAGGTTTTACTAATGGGTTAAACCATTTGTAAGCTTAGAAATTTTACATGATTTTTGTTGTCTGCAGACAATTTTCACAATCTTTTTTCAAATACTTATTTAGGAATACTATCAGAGAATCAGAACGTTCTGTCAGCTCTGATCTGCTTCCAAACTGTTTTCACAGGTTATCAGCAGACAAAAAATACACTGCCAACATATGGTAAATGTTTTGATTTTTTTGAAACCTTTCTCTCTTTTTTCAAATAAAATGTTAGCTATCAGGGCTGGAATACACTCAATTCGTGTAAGGACAGCAAACTGAGAAGATACTGATCAGACTGTCTACTCAGAAATAGGTCTGCACTGTTTGTCTAGATCTGTTTCGCAAGCAACTGGGTAATTGGCTAGATAGCCATAGAGCAGGTCTCACATTTGGTAGGACTGCCATCTGCAAACTCGTTGCTAAGTTATATGGTAGGATGTCCTTACTTTCACCAACTGGTACACTTTCAGCTGTGCAAGAGCTCTGCATGTGACCTATTGATTTGGAATGTGTGCTCTACAGTTAACACCATGAATGATATAAGAATCTATCATCATTACCAGGGTAGGATAGAAAAATCCGTCCCAAGGATCACCCTTTGGCATCATGAGGCTTGTCGAGACAAGAATCTATCGTGAGTGTGAGTTGCAAAGGTGGATGATCTATGTTTTATTTCTCATTATCTCTTAAGACTCATGAAAGATTCAACAAAAACAAGCCTGCTGTTCTCTAAGTTTTTTTTATTTCCAAAAGCTCTCTTTCTTAGATTAATAGTTTCTCATACAAATTTAGACATGAGCAAATTTATGAATATCTACACTTTTACCATTTAAGTATTATCCTTTATATATGTTCACGCTAATGTATTGTAATTACAAAACGTTCAAAAGAAAAAGAAAGAATGTCCTTAAATCTTGGATGTATAAAGATATTCTAAATTGAGTAGGTGTACAGCGAAAATTACAAGTTGCCGATGTTATTGGGGTTTCTTCAGACAGAACACTTAGACAACGCAAATGCCATCTTCTATCTTATCCTAGATATGGGCTGAATTAAAGACATTTATTAGCAATAAGATTTCTATAACATACTTTTAATTTTGTCTGGGTTTCTTCAATCTCTTTCATTTTCTTCTCTGTCTTTAAGTTCTCCTCTACAAGCTCTTGCTCTCTTTTCTTAAGTTGAGTCTAAAATATACAAACGATTGCGAACATTTTTGTCAAAAACATAAAAAAAATTTATAAACAAGATTTATAGCATAACTGGGATCATTAATTTGAATGTTGATGATACATAAAAAGTAGAAATATTTTGATAACCAGGAAAAACAACAACAACATTTTAGCTGAGGAGAAAATACAAAAGAATACAACTAGCGTTTATTTTTAGAGAAACCCCTCAAAAGAATGCACTTTTTTTGCAAAGTAAGGGGTGGAACAGAAACGCTATATACTTACAATTAGATCCTCAAGACGTAATTGCTCATGTTGCTGTGCTGTTTCCAAGGAGACAAGCTGAGAATCAAAGGAGGTAACTTTATCTCTTAACTGGGTTTCAACATCAATCTTCTCCATTTTCATCTGGTTCAGAGCTGTTTCTAATTCCTGTTTCTATGTTAACATAAATGAATGGAATAGGATAAAAATGATGTCCTTTGGACTATTATTGACTACGGCCAGCTCAAGGTACAATCAATCATAATACATATGCTGGAAGTTGTTCGTAGCTCAAGGTATAATCAATCATAATACATATGCTGGAAGTTGTTCGTTAAATTATAAAGAACATCTTTCTAGTGCGTCTAGACTGCAGTTGTTTGGTGTCAATCGTTGCCCATCATTTAACGACTCTCTTGTCTGCTTATGAACTTAAATTCCCAATGATGCGCACAATATGGGCACAGTGGGCAGACAATGTATACGAGAGCAAAGTAAGAAAGGGTGCAAACTTTTATAAGAAATTCCCAATTGGTTCAAGTGTAATCAGCATTTTAACTAACTGACCATGACCAGCTGGACTGATGCCCAACAAAACCTCATCGCCGTTTTGCATACCAGTGTCTAGACAATGCTGAAAAGTGTATGTATGCAGAATTTGATCAAAATATATCATTCAGTTCAAGTAAAATATGCATTTCAATTACTAAATGATATCTGCTGGCCAAATGGATGATTGGCGAAGACTCGTTACCGTTTTGCATACCAGAGGCTTGACCATGTTAAAATAAATATGTAAGATTTGATAAAAAAAATATACCACGTGGTTTAAGAGTTTAGAGCATTTTAATTAAATGATTATGACCAGTTGGACTGATGCTCAGCATAGCCTCGTACATCAAAAAGTATGTGACACATGCCAGTTGGCAGACAATGTTGACTCCAATATGTGAGGGTGTCAACGGAGTTAACTGATTAGCAAATTATGTTCCTAAGATCTGAAGATTAGTGAATTACGGCCCTAAATTTTAACGATATGTGTTTTTAAAGGATAAATTTACCAAAAAATGGAATGAGCGTTGCTAGTATCAGCAAATTTGGGTGAAAATATATAACGGTTTGCAAATTTTGACCAAAACAAATACCGTATACCAAATGATTTGAGTTTTAACAGACAGCAAATCCAACAAAAAGTCTTATGATCTTATTGCAATTGTACCCCCTGCTTCTCGGGATAAAACATATTTGACGGCACCAGCCTCACTCTTATTTCTGATGTGGATTGGGACAAATAAATGTTTGGTACTCATGAAGATTCCTAACTAATCGATGTATTATCTCCTAGTAAATACAAATTGAGATTCATTTCATGGTCAATTTAAACTATTATCAAATATTATAAAAAGAGTTTAATAAAGCATGTGAATTAGACAAACACAAAAGCACAAATTACGAAAAGACCCACACTCCGAATCACGGTTTTTGACATGGGTTGTTCTAAAATAACATGAGGATGGATCAGGCCTCAGACTAATAAACAACGCTTGTTGTTTCTCCTGCTGTTTGTGGGAGTTAAATGTAAGGTCTTGGTTTTTTGCAGACATTGTGTCTAGTTTTGCTGTGGAAGAGAGCGCTGGTTGGTGTACTGTTGTTGTGATCTGAATGTTATGTTGCTTTTATCGTTCTTTGGCTCTTCATCGCAGTGCTGTGAGTTGATCTGTGGTGTGTGATAGTAGCATTTCCTGATCATAATCACTTATTCTTTTATCATGAATATCAAGCAACAGTCTGCATGTCTGGTAGTTAACACAACCACGGTTTAAAGCGATGGTTTCAGCTCTGATTGCATAATGGTGGTTTAGGTGCCAGACTCAATGCATGCCCTGACATAAAGATGTATCAATTGGTTGTGCCTGATGCTTGTCTTTGACGTGGTCTACCGTGGATCAATTTGGGGTACTATCTGTGAGTCGTTAGCCATTTTTTATTCCATCATTATGTGTTAATTTGATTAAATAAGATGTCTATGATGAATATACATTGCAATAGATGGAAAACCTCTATGCGAGTTAAACCGTTTTTGCATAACCAACAAAATCTTCAACAAGGATTTGGTACCAGTAAATTATATATGAGCCCACAGATTCATAGGCTATGTCCGTTTTAAAATGGTTGGTTATATTGTTGTTGCTTCATTGTTTATTGCTGCCCACATTGTTCATGGAGGGTTCTGTGTTTGGTCCTTGTTTTATTATTTTATTATTTTGTGTTCTTCTGACAATACAATCATCTTGATAGGAAATAGAGAGCTGATTGTTTTACTTTAATTGTCATCTTTGTACCTTTTTACTGTTACTGATCTTTGTCTCTTTCTCACGATGCCGTGGGTTGGTCTGCAGTGTATTATTGTGATGTTTTCTGATCCCTCTCACTTGTTTTGTTTTCATAATTTGTGTAGCACAACATGTTTTGGGTACTTATTCAAAGATTCAAATGCGACTGCACATAAGTTAAGTATTATCAGCTATTGGTATGCATAAAGTATGGAAATTAGTGGAGATTCAGAAAAAAGTATACACTTTTTTATGTTCTATGAACTAATTCATGGATAAGTTGGGGATGTTTCATGCAGAACGAACATCTATGTGTCTTGATCCACATCTGAATAAAGGGAGAGGTTAGCATTGTGAAACTATTTTAAGCCCTCCAGTAAAATATTTTATTGAGTGTCGCAAGGGCGGTCCTTCTTTTGTGGATTATTTTTGTTATTTATGTTTCCTGTATTTCATGCTTTCTTGTCTGTTCATTGCAGCCATGTGGTCACCTGCTGGAATGGAGCTGGCCTTTTGGCTCTCTTGTTTGTGATGTTTTATTGCGTTTTGTCACTTTCCCATATGTTGTCCTTGGTCAGGTGTGTAACTTGATTGTATCGATTCCTGATCTTTTCCATTTATTTATATTCTAGCCTAATCAAGTAGTTGTTTTTGTACAAACTATAAAAGAGTCACTTAACGCATATGTAAAAAAATACGGAAAAGTCATGACTTGACTCAAATCATGAAACAATACTTTTTACAACAGCCCACATTTTCATGGGGAAAATTACATAAGTGGTGGTCATTTTGGTCGCCATCGTGGTTATTGTTTATTAGTCAAAAACATATTCTAGTGTTGATGACACCTTGATAAAAGTAATCCATATATGAATTATGGAAGAAATTTGGTGATAAACTTATTGTGTCCAAATATATAAATTGACAGGCAGTGGCCATTTTGGTTATCACCCATATTCGGCAAGAGTTTGGTGAAAGAAATTCATATAAGAAATTTCGAAGAATCAAGTGATAAGATAGTAAGTAAGTGCCCAAAATGTCAAAGTGACAAGCTGCAGCCATTTTAGTGGCCATATTGGTTATCTTTCATTGGCAAAGCAATGGCCCACATTTTAATTTGGTAGAAATCAGATAAAAACAGATGAGATGGAATGTCCACAAGTGTACGCTGACAGATGTTAGCCATCTTACGTATCGCTCATTGGACAAAATCCATATTCAAGCTTCAAATAGAGATTAATGAAAGTAAAATATGGTAGGAATCAGGTGGTAAATGACTAAGTTACAGTGTTGAGAGGAGGTCTACCCCATAGAAAATGTCTCTGGAATAACAATGGTATATGATATTCCAATGATGTTTTCAATGTTACTGCTAGGTACTGTTATTCTGCATTATACTTTTCTACTGATGACAAAGTTGTATTGGATGAAATGTACCTCTTCTCTCAGTTTATCACAGCTCTCTTGTAACTGATCATATTTTTGCCGCTGAATATTTTCTGCCTCCATTCTTCTATTGATGTCCTTCTCTAGGGCCAACTTCTCATCGTCCAAGATTTTCTTAACTGTTTGCAGTTCTTGAGATAGCTGCACATTTCTCAGCATTAGATTATCTCTCTCTAAATAGAAAAAACAGTGACCATATATCAAGGTTTGGCCACACAAAAGTGACAACTTTTTTTCTCTCATCCCAAAGTTTAACATGTGTAGTGGGTGAACAAAAGAATCATCACATCTAGACGGTTCCATCAAGTACCCACAACATATGGTTCGGTTGAGGAATGAAAATAGTATATTAAACTCTTATCTAGGGTCACGATGAACCCATTGTAAACTGATGGATTTATCTATTGGTGTCTGATCCATGTCTTTGGCTTAGCTTGTAGTTTTCTTTGGCTTTGACTGTTTCAACTATTAATTAAGAGCTCTTACAATTTGATTTGTTTGTAGCACTGTGCTGATAAATTGTTTAAACAAGGAAATTTAAAAAAAGCAGTAGAATCTTTGGCAAATATTGGCCTCTGACACATATTTAAGTACAACAGTGGTTGTGGCTGCTCTTTGTTTTGTTTTTGTCACCATTTTTTCAATGGTTGCTGTCGCTTCCATTAAACAATATATTGTACACTCTTTTAATAGACATATAAAATGAATACGGGATTTACTAGTGGAAGTATTGCGTGAAGATGTAAAGAAAAACTTAATTTTGTCAAGGATAATGTTGCCCCTCAGTTAAAGGATAACTTATTCCAATTTGGCAGGCATGGAGGTACAAACATTTTAATTCCACATGAACGTATTTTTCTGTTTGGTTTTTATGTTTAAAAAAACGTCCAATGTTGACATTTTAGATTAAAGTAAAAAGAACAAATGTTATGTCTGTATTTTAGAGCAAGACAATTGACCATTTTTTTAAATTTTGATTTTACTTATAATTAATTTTCATGTTCATATGACTTGAGCTTGAACTTGTGCGCGTCTGCTTATTTGTGCCTTGTGGTCACCTGCTGGGAAAGTGCTGGCCTCTTGGCTCTCGTTTGTGGTGTCCATCTGTGTCTTGATCCACATCTGAACTAAGGGTGAGGTTGGTGTGGTTAAACCAGTTCAAGCCCTCTAGTAAAATATTTTTTTACTGACCGTTCCAAGGCGGCACTTCTTTTGTGGATCATTCATGTTATTTCTGTCGTGTGTTTGCTATGCTTTTGTACGCGTCTTTTTATTGTTGGGTTGTAGCCACCTGCTTGGAAAGGGCTGACCTCTTGGCTCTCATTTGTTTTGTCTAATTGTGAGTTTCTTACTTTCCCATTGGTATCCTGGCTCAGATATCGTACTTAATTGTATCGATCCCTGATCATTGCCCTCTTTCTTACTTTGTCACTTCCCCATTGGTACCCTGCGTCAGGTGTGGTACTTGATTGTATCGATTCCTGATCTTTGCACCATTACTAACTTGATTTTTTATATATAAACTAGGGCCCAAATGTCTAAATCAAAAGGCTCTGACATGACATGTGCTGTTATTTGATGTGTGAATCAAGGAATTATTCCTATAGAAATCTATAGACCTTAGGGTTTTCCAATAGAGTTCTGACCCCCTGTTTCTTCCTCTGAATACGAACATGTATGCTAACAGATTTTGTCCTTGGAAGCCATCTTTCCTCCTATGAGCCTTAAAAGTGTAAACTCTGTGCAAACAATGTCAGTTTTTCTCTTTCAAAAACTCCCCAATGGTTTGGGAGATTGTTTTGGCAGTGAAAATAATAAATTGATCTATTGCAAATGAACATTATGACATGTGCACCCACGATGATGCTTTGCAGCATAGACATTATCTCAATCTGACCAGTCTTGGCAGTCCGCATAAAGATGTCATTGCCCTTAGCTACAAACTTCACAGCAAATACTGTGATTTGATAATGTTTAAGTAATGGCCAACCTGAATCTTTATTAGTATTTAAATCTTGTATGCCGCCCCATTTTTGAATATCCACATTTTAAAACAAATTAACAATAGTATGTTGATGTCCAGGCTGTTATTAGTATTCCTTGGGCACAAATCCTAGACTTGCTCATGTTCACATATACCAGATGACATTTTTACTTGGAGGGACATGTGTTATTATATCACTGAACATTATACCTTGATTACTTCCCTGTAGTTCAGAATTCTTTGATATGTAAGATTGTCTAGTGGCCTCTAAGCTCCCTTTGGCTGCCTCAAGCTCTAACTTAAGTGACGATAGCTGTAAATAATGAGTAGACAAAATTCAGACTTGAATTTTAAAAGTATGTCTTTCCAAATATGAACCTCTATTGCTGAATTCAGTGACTGAATACACCTAGAGTGTTATTTATATATACAATTGTAGACCACATCAAAGTCGGACTTGATTCAGCCCACAATAGGAGGAACTCAATACAATATTATGCGCACAATAGTACACAGTGGCCATACAATGTATACGTAAGCAAATTTTGATTTAAAAAATCCCATTTGGTTCAAGAGTAATCAACATTTTCACTAACTGACCATGACCAGCTGGAATGATGGTTGCCAAAGCCAGTCGCCAGTTTGCATACCAGTTTCTAGAAAATGCTTTAATATATATATATATGTTTGCAGAATTTGATCAAAATATACCATGCAGTTCAAGTGTAATGAGCATTTAAATTACTAAAATATCTGCTGGCCAAGTGTATAATTGACAAAGCCTTGTTACCGTTTCGCATACCAGTGGCTTGACCATGTTAAAATAAATAAGTATGCAAAATTTGATTTCAATATACCATGTAGTTCAAGAGTTTAGAGCATTTTTAGTTAATGATCATGACAAGTTGGACTGATGCTCAGCAAAACCTCGTCCATCGAAAAGTATGTCACACATGCCACTGTGTAGACAATATTGGCTCCCAATTGTGAGGGTGTCAATGGGGTTTACTAATTAAAAAATGTCTTATGAGCTTATCTCAATTGTATTCCATGTGTCTAGCCGAATCAATGACATTACTCATCTAAGCTCAGCAAAGATTACTACCAGCACAGGCATGCACATTTTCTGATCATTGTATTTGCTGTCTGAACAGAAGGTAACTCTCAGGACTCACGCTGTCCCTATGCCAACAGTGAAAATCTTGCTTTACTGAGGTGATGAGCCTTCTTGTGACCACTATCAACAACTTGATTTTTTTCATGTAGCAGTTCACCGGGCTGGGTAGTGCAGTCGGTAATGTGTCTGACTACAGATGCGTATCTGAATGCAGATCCAGGGGTCCCGATTTCGATTCCAGCCCAGTCACATACATGGGAAAGTATCTGCACGAAATACTGGTCAACCACTTGTTCAACCACTTGTTCAATTTTACCTAGGCAAACAGAAAAAAGTGTGGTTATGGAAACAGACCATCCTGACGTGACCATAGCTGTTGCATAGTTGTAAAGCAACAAACTGAACAAAAATTATCATGTCGCGGTTAAATTGTTTAAAAGCATTTTTTTCAGCTGTGAGACAGTCATCCTTCCACGAAATGGGAGAGTTTTAATTTGTTGCGACAGCCTTAATACCCTCTCACGAAGCACACAGTCACGAGACAGTCGCAATGTCATAAGGAGAATTTTCAACATGTTAAATGCTGATTTATTTTTCTTTTTAGGTCGATTTTTTGGAGGCCTCAAGAAAGCTGCAAGGCGGTCTTGGTTCAGATGCCTGCACCATTGACGTGCGATTTCACATAATATAAGTCTGGAGATCCTATCGATCAGTTTTTGTCAAAAGGCAGTCGCAAGAATTGTACGAAACATATGGCAACTGCAGAATTTTGCTCAGTAGCTGAGCGTCTATTCTTTGGTTGACGTGACACGTTCATTCCATTTAACTTTAGTCCCATTAACACCGCCACTAGACACTGTTGGTGATTTGGAGAAAATAAATCATACCACCACTAGATAAGGGGAAAGCTAACAGTAATGGAAAGGACACTGCTTCGGTAGACCATGTCAAGGATCCAAAGGAAGAAGCCAGCGTGGAGTCTACCAGTTACGAAGCATCAACATGTTGCGGAAAGATAGCTATCACGAGTAGATATGCTTTATACTAAGTACCCAATGACCCCTCCTCTTGTTCACCCCACAGTAACAATGCCAAGAAAACATTTCAAAATTCATAAATCATCTATCTGTGTTTGTATGCTCAAGGAGGCATGTGCCAAATAGTACCCAGGGGATTTCAAAATTAAAAATGGTTATAATATTTATATGGCAAAAAGCAAGTTTTGAGCTATACATATGGGACTCCATAAGGGAGGTTCCACTTCCTGGTCTGGAGATGAAATTAATTATTGATAAGAAAAGAAATATTTTACCCTAAATGAAAAGATATTAAAGATATTTATTGATTTGGTCAGATTTTTGTCGAAAACCTATTTTGGGTCTAAATTTTGCTAATTACTGATTTTGGGCCTAAAGTGTACTAATTGCCAAATTTTGGGTCTAAAATTTACTGATTAAAAAATTTTTGGCCAAAATTTTACTGAGTTACCCTATTGATACCCTCATATAATTACAATTTGATCAGAAAATGTACAGAGTGATACATGACTTATGAGCATTTTACTAACTTCTAACGGACGGACAAACAGACAGCTCATATAGTAAAAAAAAGTGTATACCTGCGGGTCATGCAATATTTTGTAAAAACAGGTGTTCAAAGGGAAGACGTATATTAGAGCTAAACTACTATCAAGGGGGTTATCTTTAAACAATCATTTGCGCCATATATTGAGAAAACACGTATATGGGAATTACAATCAGGAATGTCTTAATCCAGGCTGCTCACGTTGAGATCAACCAAATGCAGACAAATTTGGCAATATCAAATACACGTTGAGATCAACAAATGCAGACAAATTTGGAAATGTCAAATACTACAAATATGGAATTGTGTCGTTTAGAAATACATATTAGACATCAAACTGGACACTTAATGTTCAATGTGTTCACTGACTTAACACAGGTAAATGTCCTAACATGACTGAACCATTATTGAATGGGCTGTAAAGCATCACCTCAAAACCTGATATAAATTAATTAAATGTTCATTATTCAAAAGTATCTATAAATGAGTATATGCTTATCAAAATTGGTATGAAACCGAACAAAATGTCTGGAAGATGGCTCAACGATCAGAAAAAGGTTTAAACTTGCCTGAATAGTAAGGTAGTCTCTCTCTCTCTCTCTCTCTCTCTCTCTCTCTCTCTCTCTTTAAAGCTGTCTAACAAATATGTATATATTAGTATAGGTAAATGAATCTAAAATCGAACTAGTATACATAGTAGCATGTGAAAGGTTACTCAAATTATAATTGTTATTTTTTAATCGAATACAGTAAAACCTGCAAATACTGACACACCATGGGACCACAGAAAAAAAATCCGGTGTTCACAATGAGTCGGTTTAGTTATGATGAAAAAATGTTGAAGACATGTTAACATGTTCTCACATTTGAAATTGTCGTAATTCGGCAGCAAAAATTTCATTCATACATGTTGAATCCATTGGATCGAATCCATAGGAATGGCCCATTTTATTCAATATATAAAGCTAAACTATTTAAAAACATCATGCTTATGTACATGTACACACAAATAAAAAAAAAAACACATGCGGACATAATGCATTTGTGGGACAATGACCACACAGGCATTCGCTGCATTGGATACGTTCATAGGAGCTCTGTTTAAAATGAGCAATCTAATACTGTTCATGCTTTCAAAATTGAACTGTGAATTTGTAAGATATATCGTTATTTCATCTAGATCTGTTTTACTTTGATCCATCGAAGTTCAAAGTTTATCAATAGATGCATAGAGATTTTTCGTGATAGTTTGGAAGAGAAGATGCAAAAACTCAGACTGTAATCGTTAACGCTCCTTGTCTTAAACTGGAACATATAGAAATCAACATTACCTGATCTTCCAGGTGTATCAAGGACAATTTAGTCTCGGACAACTGTTCTCTTGTCTTTTTCAGTTTCATTTCAAGGCTATTACGCTGCAAAAACAAAATAAAGCTCAGAAAACCACGTGTCTAGATAAATACATTTTTGAGCTTCTTACCTTTCAAATGTAACATTGGTTTTGGTGTTCAAAAGTACCATCTCATTGAGAAGGCTCTTTTGAGTACCCACAACATATGTTTTGTTTGAGAAATAAGAAAATAATAATTTACACACTCTTATCTGGAGGCCTGGATAAGTGATATCTAACTATTTTCTAATATTTTCAAAGTTTATGATATTAACTGCTTTTAACAATTGGCATGCTTAATATTATATGGGCCCTGGGTCTTTTGGGGTTGGGGAACAACAAAGGAGCAGACCAGCCTGCGCATCATATCTAGACTTGCTACGAGTGAAATGTCAATTTCTAGCTTGTCTATGTAGCTGACCAGGCTTGTTTGAATCTCACTTTGTCGGAAAGACGGAAGACAGGTTTACTCGCAACGAGGCCCGTATGTACTTGCTAACATCTACTATTTCTGTTTTAAGCAGATATTTATAAGCATGGTACATGAAACTGTGAAGGTCCTGATCAGATGGCTTCGGTGTGATCTGGATCTACAATGTTCTTAAAAAAATTCTAGCAACTGTATCATATCATCCTTAGCAGCCTTATTAAAACTATGTTGATCTAATGCACTTACTCAGCCCTTTTTATAACACCCTTATCCTCTGAGCTCAAGACAAAAGCCTCATTCCAACCTCACAGTTTAAGTGTCATCACTCACCTCTTCTTCAAGAGCCTGTTTAGACAAAGCTTCATTATGTCTTTGCTGTTCTAATGTCTTCACTCTGTCTTGAAGCTGTTCAATGTGGTCATCTTTCTCCTCAAAACGTTGGTTGGTCTGTAGATTAGAACTACTGGTTATATCTATATATGACACGATTTAATTTGTCAAGTCACATTTGATTATATCCCAAATAAATCTCCAGATTTAAAAAAAATCTTTCTCTTGTGTTATATAAAAATTAATGTGTGTGGAAAAAAGAATAGTACCTGCTCATTCATTAAACACAAAAACCTGTGTTTAGTGCCGTCATGTTGCAGGAAAAATCAAATAGAAATGGCGAGTTTTGATATTTAAGGTGACATTTTGATAAGGGTGTTAAAATGTATGTCCATGCAAACATGCCATGTGAAACCTTACACAGAATTGCAGTCAGAATGACAGCAGCTATAATCCCCTGCCGCAAGTAGACAGTCACTTATATGTAACATTTTGTTGTAGAAGCAATGTCATGACAAGGAGCTTGGTTCTACATACCGTCACACCCAGATAAACATTTGATCAAAGTTTATTGGATTTTTCAAAGGTTCCTGATATATGGGACAGACAAGAAATTCAAGGTGTGCTTTGACCCATAGTCTGTGTAGTTGAGTCAAGGGCTTTACACACTGCATTATGAAAAAAGCATTACCAAAACTTTATATAATTTTTTCAAAGGGTTCAGGAGATATGGAGCGGACACAAATTCGAAGGTAAAGCCTATGGCATTGATCTGTGGCCTTGACCTTGAGTTTTTGTTGCTAAGTCATGAGTTCTGCACACTGTCTCACTAAGAGGAACATTTGAATGTAGTATAAACTAGTTCACACCGTTAAGGGGATATGGAGCAACCACAAATTGAAAGGAAAATCACATGACCTTGAATTGTGACCTTGACCTTGAGTCTGTGTAGCAGAGTCAGAGAATCTGCGCATTATCTCACTCAGAGGAATATTTGGGTGAAGTTTAATGAAAATCGTCTCAAGGGTTCAGGAGATATGGAGCTAACACGAAATTCAAGGGTAAATCCTTGACCTTGACCTGTGATCTTGACCTTGAGTCTAGATTAGTAGGTTAAGTGCTCGGCACACCGTCTTACTAAGAGGAATATATAACTGAAGCATCATGAATATTGATCATAAGGTTCAGAAGATACGGAGCAGACACAGAATTCAAGGGTAAATCCTTTGATATTGACCTGTGACATTGACCTTGAGTCAAGGTAGCTATGTCCAGTTCTGCACACCGTCTTCCTTTGAGAACATATGAGTGAAGTATCATGAAAATTGATAAAATGGTTCAGGAGATATTGAGCGGACACAAAATTCAAGAATGCATCCTGTGACCTTGACCATGAGTCTAGGTAGCTGGGTCATGTGCTCTGAACGGAGTCTTACTAAGAGGAACATATGAGTGAAGTATCATGCAAATCGATTAAAGGGTTCATGAGAATGGGAGCTGACACAAAATTCATGGATAAATCCTTTGACCTTGAACTGTGACCTTGACCTTGAGTCTAGGTAGCTGAGTTATGTGCTCTGCACACTGTCTTACTAAGAGAAAGATATGAGTGAAATTAAATCAAAATCAATCGAAGGGTTCTGGAGATATGGAGCAGATACGAAATTCAAGGGCACATTCTTTGACCTTAACCTGTGACCTTGACCTTGAGTCTAGGTTGCTGGGTCATGTGTTCTGCTCACCATGAGAGAGAACCATATAAGTGAAGTGTCATGAAAATCGATCAAAGGGTTCTAGAGATATGGAGCGGACACGAAAATCAAAATTAAATCCTTTAACATTGACCTTGACCTTGAGTCTAGATAGCTGGGTCATGTGCTCTGCACTCTGTCTTACTAATAAGTATAACATTATTTTGTAAATGAAATGTAAATCGATTCCTGATCTTTTGCCTCTTTCTTACTTTCAAACATAGATAAGGGATGCAACTTTACTTGTCCAACTATGTTACGTCATGGTCACTTGCATTTTAACACAATTATATGAATAGTAAGAGGTGTGTTACTGGTTCCAATACAAAGATTAATAAGTACACACAACTGTGATGACGAATCAGTATGTTTAGAACATTGACTTAAACTAAAACCAACAACAACCTAAGATGGTAAAGTAGTTATATTTCGTCATGAATTATGAAAATAATAAAAAAATAACTAAGAAGGTAATCATCGAAAAATCGCGCCTTCATTGTCATATGGACATAAGCGACCAAAATATATTTTCGCTTTGTAAGTGGCTGTGTTGTTTGAAGAGGAAGGGAGAGGAAGCATGCACGCGTAAGTTTGACAAAATGTTACGCCATGAATTGAAAAATATTGTCCAATCATTAATTTCATTGGTGCAAAAACATACACATGAACTTATATATATTTTATAAACATATGTACACATGTAAATATAATAGAGAAAAAGCAGCTACAACATATATACATGATACAAAATTAATGACTGAGCAAGACTCTTAATATAAAGCTAGGTTCTGAACGTGCCTGCAAGCAGAGAATGCTCTGTCTGGCCAGCGCACTAACGCAATCACTAACGTTTGTAAACATATATTTTTGACACTATGAAATTAAAAGTCCTATTTCTTCTAAACTGTGAATCCCTAAAGTAGATTGCTAAACTTTTTCCCCTCAGTATATGTTAGAATGCTGTAAGTAAACGATGCTTTAAACATGAATGTGTGATAATAAATATACTGAGGGAAAAAGTTTAGCAATTATTTATAATGGGGTTTCCCATAGGCGATCTTTGAAGCATTAGATCTTTTTAATTGGCAGGTTCGACTATTTGTGAGCCATGAGCCCTTTTCTTTGTTTCATCATGGTGTGTTAATTTGATTAGAGAGTTTCTCTATGATAATACATTGCATAAGTTAGAATGCATCCATGGGAGCGGAACATTTCTTTTACTTTAGCAACAGCGGAATCTTGGACGAAGATTCGGTACCAGTAAAATGCACATAAGCCCCCCGGTGGCTAAGGCTGCTGTCCGTTCTAAGGCGGTGGTTCTGTTGTTGTTGACTTTTTTGTTTATTGTTACTCCCATTGTGGGAGTCTGTAATTGTTCTTGTTTTGTTGTACGTTTATTTATGTCCATTCTAGTATTGCAATCATCTGGATTGGGACGAGAGAGCTAGTTGCTTTGCTTAATTTGTCTTCCTGGTGTCTCTTGATGGTTGAGCGGCTCTTCCTTGCAGTGCAATAAGGTTGTCTGCGGTTTGTGCTTGTGGTATTTTTTATCATACTCACTTACTATTTTAGTTCAAAGTAAGTAAGGTTGCAAAGATCAGGAATCGATACAATCAAGTACCACACCTGACCCAGGATACCAATGGGAAAGTGACAAACTCACAGAAGACACCACAAACGAGAGCCAAGAGGTCAGCCCTTTCCCAGCAGGTGACCACGAAGCACATATAAACAGACGCGCACAAAACATAGCAAACACAAGACAGAACAAAAACATAAAAGATCCACAAAAGAAGTACCGCCTTGGAACGGTCAGTAAAATATTTTACTGGAGGGCTTAAACCGGTTTAACGGCGCCAACCTCACCCTTAATTCAGATGTGGATCAAGACACAGAGATATTTGGTTTGCATGAAAGACCCCTAACTTATCAATGCGTCATCTCCTAAAACATATAAATCAAGATATAACAAGGAGATAAAGCAAGGATAAGGACTCAACAGTAAATTAAACTGAAAACTGGAGCAAAAGAAATCCAACAGATAAACCCCTCAGGGGCCGACAAACAGCCAAAGCATCAGGCCCCTACCATCTCATCAATAGATAAGTCTTTAAGTCGGAACCATCATAGAGTCAGAAGTCCGACCCACCGGCGTGCAATTAAAGAGGAAAGCAAAGTTGCCAACTGTGATTGGGTTGACTACCAAGCATGCAGTCTGTTGCAATACATTAATGTTATAGCCAATCTTTTTATAATGGGAAATTATTTTAATGAACTGCGCTGAAAAATTATTAGAGCCAAAGGTCAAATATTAACAAAACAGTAATTGAATTCAATTTCGGTAGACATAAGGATTTATCTACCTTTTAAAGTTATATTTACCTTCGCCTTGTGGCTTTGGTGATTATCACTTTTTCAGGTAAATACTCCTGATGTCTTCCTCATTGTAGTGAATAATTGAATAATATCGGCAGCAGACAAATTTAGCAGATCACTATTTTGCTGTGCCATTCATAGTTGAAGAATTCTATCTGAAGATCAAATGTAAACAGTGAGTATGATCAGGAAATAACACAATCACAAACTGCGGACAGCCAAAAGGCACCACAAGAAAGAGCGACACAACAATCACGAGACACCGGGAAGACAAATTTAGCAAAGCAACCAGCTCTCTCTTCTACATAAAGATGATTGCAAAACTTGAGTGGATAAAAAGTAACGTACAAAAACATAGAACATTTGCAGACTCCCACAATGGGAGTAACAATAAACGCCAAGTAAAGTTTCTCCTTTGATATGTGCAAGCACATCATTTGATACTCCCTCCGCTCAACCCTGATTATTTTGATGCTTTAAGATCAGCTAGACCAGTGTGTTAATACGCAATAAAGTAATCTTTATTGATCACTTCCTCCAAATAAAGATATATTTCCATACTATGAAACACAGGATGAACACGAAGAGCTTCGTGGGTATAACCTTGACTTACTTCTGCTATTTATGGGGTATATAGTTCTTCCTCTGGTTTCTGTATTTTCAATTTCGTCCTTTGCTATCAATAATGTTAAGCCTAGCTCCTTAAAAAGTAACATTTTCTCAACCTGTTTGGGCCTGATATATATGAACGAGCCATGTTAACCCATAGCCTACCACTCCTATCTTTTGTTGTCTGCCCGTCTTGTTCGCTGATGCTCCTAGCTTGCGTGTATTGCAATAAGATGGACCCATTTCAGACACGTCTGAAGTTTACTTGAAAATATGCAGCAGACAAATAAACAGACACCATTTTAGGATTATATTGTGGCGAGATAAAGGATAGAGAGTCTTTGCAGATATTTTTAAATGTAGTATACCCTATAAATATAGTATACCTTTCAAAGGCTATATTCGAAATGTCATGAAACATCTGTTGTTGTTTTTTGTTTTTATGTAAGCAACATGAGCACGGGTCAGTATGGTCTGTATCTATATTACTTATTCCCTAAAAAGTTTGTTAGGTATACATGTTACGCTTTTGATTTAAAAGCCAGCTTCTGTAGCTGAGCTCTCAGGGTTTAACCTCAACTGTTCGCAAATACCAAAGATATTCTCAGCCCATAGCTCACTTGTGATCAGATTTAATGTTTTCTTTAGCTCTGACTATCTGTGAGTCATGTGTCCTTTTCTTTCCATCATCATAATATGCTAATTTGATGTGATTGTTTCTCTGTGATGATGATACATTGCATTAGTTAGGAAGCCCCCATTTGAGCTAAACAATTATGTGATTTAACAGCAACAGAATCAAGGTCGAACATTTAGCGTAAGGGTTTGTCTGTTTTGTTATGCATTACTTTGTGTTCATTCTAGTTTTGTAATCACCTTGTAGAGGAAGAGAAAGCTGGTTGCTTTCCTATTATTGTCTTGCAATAAATGTTCTGTGGCACTTCCTAACGGTGCTGTGGGTTTATCTGCAGTAAGTGATTGTAGTATTTACTGATAATACTCGCTTCCCTTTTGTAGTTGTGATTTTAAAATACAGACATTTATAAATGTCATAGAGTTAAGATAATTAAGAATATTGCTAAAAATATTTCCTTAAATGACCTATGGAGATATATAAACTTGTCAAAGCCATAACACGTGTGCAATGGATCTAGTGGTTCTTACCTTGTTCTTGTGTAGTTCTGAATTCCTCAATAATGTTTGGTAATTATTTCTTAATTCTGCGTATTTAGATTCTATAGATGTTACTGTAGTTGATTTCTGAAAAAGAAACACAAAGTAAAATTCATTTACATATTTATCCTTCAGAGCAGGTACAGAGAGTACCGAAGCTCAATTCCGCTGATCCGAATGAAGTAACATATGCTTTAACTGTGTACCATTTGGTTCATTTCTTTTCCATTTGGGTAATACACAAATTGCAGTCTGGTATTAATTTTCTTAACTAACGTGCACACAGTCTAATTCAAGTTGTATTAATTAAATATCGGCGCCCAGTCAAGTATTTTGTGGAATATTAATAAAGGGGACTCTTGCAAAGTGTTTCCAAGCGACAAATGTCAAAATTTTAACAGAGGTACAATACATTTGCTACTTGGGCGCCCCAGAAAGGCAAACAATTGGAAAAGATAAATATTCAGGCAAATTTTTGACGGGTTCTTTTAATCAGGAAACACAGTGGATATTATATGTAACCCCCAAAACAGCACAAAAGTTGGGATGAAATTATGGAATTGTTTTGCGAATATGCAATTGAGGATAATTATGCTGCACATATCCCAAAGGACCTCTGACACTTTGAGAGAGAATATGCCTATTTTTCAGATTCTTCCAAAAACTTCCCTATGCATAAGGTATCACTGTTATTCTTTTGAATAGGGCGCTCGATGTATTAGTAACGAAATAAGGTTATCGTTAGACAAGCAGACCCCTACGACAAAACAGGAGGCGCTACCAAAGGGGATTGGGATTGCGAAATTTGACCCTACCAAAGCATTCAGAAATCATTATTAAATGTAAAGGGTATTTTATTATCAATACTCGATTACAAATCACAGTGAAAGTATTTTAAAGTCCAAAATCATGAGCATTTTAATGATGAGTTGGTTATTGTTTCTTTATATCTGATTTGTTTGGTGATATTTTGAAGTGCAACTGTACTCCATATTCAACATTGATGACAATGTATATACCTGGTGCAATATTATGCAGCAATGTACCACTATTGCCAGTCAGCCATGCGTAAAGTACACCTAGACAATGGCCATGTAGGTTATGTGTATTGAATAGATACAGTATACTGAATTTAGTAAAGTATGCTAAAAACGTTGTAATATTTCATGACTAATGGGTTATGAAAAGGAAGTTTACTTGTACTTATTATTTCATTATACTGGAAAAAAGAATTTCAAGAGAGCACACCAAAAATCCAAATGCTATTCAGATGTCAAATTTTGGGCTGTGCGATATCATTCCCTCTGCGTCCCAACTAGTTTTTCACATGTATTGTGTAAAATATGGGAACACACTTACGTGCACAAAGTTTAGTTGGGAGTAGGGGGATGCTGTTTTAAAAATAGTTTTCTATTTCCTTTGCCACACCGGCGTCACTGTTTTGTGGTCCTTGAGCAAGTCACATTGATCCTAGCTTAGTACTGTTCTAACCATTTTAGCCCCAAAATAAAGCTGTACATTTATGAAAATAGGTAATCAAATGCAAAATACTAGCGACCAATAGCGAGCTTATGTATGAAGATGGAAGCATTTGATCAACTTTATTTTTTATCAAAATTGTAGTCAGCGATATACTGTGATTCCCATTACCACCGTCAGGGCTCCTAAAACCACTTTCTTATTGCCACTATTGACCCTATACGAATGTCCTCTCAAATAAAGTCTTTTGAAAATATTGAGTTCGGTCAATTCTATCGAGCATCATTCCTGCAGGATTTACTGGGTCTGTAGGGTCACGTCAATAGTCGAGTCCTTAATCTCCTTAAAATTAACTTTGTATGGCAGTTTTTTTAAAGATTGATAGATAGCACAGAATCTATATTACTCACATACCTAAGTCATAGAACGATGCATTTATAAACGTTGGCTTTGCCCATTTGTAACTTACCAATACTTATCCTATGCAACATCTCTAGTCATACCATAATATACCAGTAATCATGACATACCCTAACCCTACTACCAGGAGTTGATGCTGCACAGCAACCTCCTCTCATACCGTACCTTCACCCTACTAGCAACACCTACCCTGACTCTACCTTAGGGGAAGGATATTCTATGGGTACATGTGTGGTTAGTATAACCTATCCTACAATGCGCATATATTTCGCTCAAAACCTTCCCTGTTGTAGTGTGTGTAGGGTTTGTTATTGGTTAGTGTTATGATTAAGGGTAGGGTAAATCAATAGTGTGTGGGTAGAATGGGGTAGACCAGCAGAGATTTTGGTTACATGAGTTAATGAGCAAAATGCTGATATGGATATATTGACTTAATACCGTATTCTATACAATTATAAAAAAAAAACTTCCACTTCTCAAACCCGACCTAGCAGCCCTTACCTCTTTTTACCAAGGGGATAGATGTATGTTTGGATAGTGTACGTTACCTTGAGGCAGTGGGGTGGTATAATATTGGCAAAAAGATTGTTAGTAGTTTGGGTGTAATAAGGTTTGGTTACTCTTACACATATCTTGACTAGCCTCACTTCATTGTACACTCCTCTCACCATGTACTCTACTTACAGCTTGGAAGTGTCATGGTTTATTTAAGACATTTTTAAAACTGCTTGAAATCATATTTTCTTGTAACCTTATCAAAGCAACTCTAAAAATGGACGCTGCTTGGTCCACCTTTAAGCTGAGACTTTGGCTAGTACTTTGAAGAGGAAAAATAAAAACAAATCTGCAGTAATGCACAGCGACTGTGTATAACTAGGAAACGCCATAATCACTGACTTCACACCAACTCAGGGCACCATGAGGAAGAGAAATAGAACACAGACAGCCACAATACAATTCCTGTTAAGCAACGAAATATCCCTTTTCAGCTATGTAATGTTAATATAGAGCCACACCAGGAACAACTAGCACTGTTAACCAGGGGTTTCATGTTCGACCCCTAGCTTCTACAGGATGTCAAATGTGATTTTAAGCCATGACCTCATGTCGATATGACCTAAACTGTTGGTTGAAAATAAAAAAAACTAAAACACACATGCACAAAATCTGTGCAAATCCCAAAGCGAAATAAATCCATTCAGACCATAGCTGCAGTTTTAATCCTGAAGTATTCAAGTTGATCAAAAAGGCTCCAGATTATATAAGTGGGGCACTCCATAATACATGTTATATAAGGTCATCTATATTGAAAATTGTATTCCATGTGATGGGGTGGCGGTAGGGACTCAATATAAAAATGGACAAGAATGTGCTACTTCACCAAAATTCCAAGACAGACAATAGTGATTTGAGAAAAAATATTCAAACCACCAACTTTCCATTGTCTTCGAAAATTATATTATAAAGTTTCATCAAATTTTAAGCAACAGTTTAAAGAGATGCTGCCGCTGATATGGCAGAGGGAGAAGGACACAAAGCCAAAATATCAACTGATTTTTCAGCAGCGGATTGAAAAAGGGAATTAACTACATACAGTGAAAAAATTAGTTTAACTTTACAGCTGTACATCCAATGAGATGGCAGCTGAACTGCTACTGTGTTACTTTTCCACTGTTTTAAAATCTATGTTTTGTTTGATTGTTCTGGTCCAGAGATAAATACACAATGACAGGTAGAAATTTTTAACTTAATGCAACCATTGCTTTGCTTTATTATTAGGTTTATATTTAGAATATTGTTTGTAAACACATTTATAAATATTGTAACATGGGAAACTTACACATTTCCACAAATTTCCTTCCTCCATTATTTGTTAATTACCAAGACCGACAGATCTAATTGCTATTCAGCATTGATAAGTTAACCCTTGGAGCGCCTGCAAAGATGCATCTGAAATTGTTGTCTGATGCAAAATATTATATCTACATTTACTAAAATTACTGACTAATGCAAGTTGTAGATGCAGTCTGATCTGATTCTGCCCTGTTTAATCAAAATAATTTTAAAACATTTTAGCTGACAACAAGAGCGGACGACATTTGTTGTAATTGGTACTTAAGTGGTTTATCTAATTTTGACCAAAACCACACAAACCTTTGAATCTCAAATCCTGGCAATTTGATCACCTGAAATTATTTGAAAACTGGAGAGATCTACTCAAGCGAATTCGGTACTTAGGGTATATTTGTAAGCAGCGAAGGCTCAGATGATTCATCCCAAAAAGGGCATGCTAGCCACTGCCAATAAATCATCTGATTTATTGGCAGGGATCAAAAATAGATAATAACTAAATACAGTACAAAAATAGTGGAATTTTACATCCAATGTGGTGGCAGCTGAACTGCCACTGCTACACGTGTAGCGAACATGTTGCAGGAAAGTAGATGAATGTCCAGACTAATATTTAGTCCAAGAAGGTAAATAGCTGTGTATGTTAGACTTGCAGACCCAAATATTTTGTGGTTACTCATTGGAATGTCTCAGTGAGTTGGGTTGATACCGCAAAACAGATCTGCTTAGGCTATTCCTTCATTTTCCTATGAAATTTTTATATAAATGAATCAAAATACATCTTTTGCATGCACGACTCCAGTACTTTTTGTTAGGAGGGTGGGATGGCAGTATTCGCTAAGGCCATATCAGGTGCTCGTCTATGGAAGTTTGTATGGGATTTCACATGAGGTTTACAGATTTTCCTTCGTAAATTGTCTTGTTATGAGACACTTGTTGAAATAGAAGTATCAAAACACTTAAACATCTTATCATTGATACGTCTTATAGCCTTAGTAGTAGTGACGTCATCACTAACGTCAAGACCGTTACGCCAATAAATCCATTATTTTTTTACGAAAATAAATGGCGGATACATGGTTGTTAAAAATGAAAATATAATAGAAGTGTTTTGATAACTGGTTTACTAAGAATCATACGAAATTTTATCTAACTTTAAAAAAAGTACTAAAATCAACTTTTTTCTAACCTTGGCCAGCTGGGAACCAAACTAGTAAAACGTTAAAAAATCATAGAGTAAACAAACACATTCCAGTCTTAGATATTGCCAAGAATAACTCAGGTCTTATCTCTGGCATCGCAGAAATCGACCCTGAAAAAAGTGCAATGTGATTTGAGTTTCATTCGAAATAATGCAATGCAAAATAGAGTTTTGAGGGTAGCGCCCTTCAAGATCCATTTTCTCATTTGTTGCTGATCTGATCACAATAAAATTTCAATGGCTAATGCAACTACAGATGCGCTTTACGCTGGTAGTCTCAGATTAAAAAAATAACCTATTTCTTTATTGAATAATTTTACTTTTTATAAGTGGTGCGTAACTAAAGTGGCTCAATGTAGTATTGCCCAAAAACAGAGATTATAAAAAATGATTTATGTCTTAAAGTGAAAAAAAATTTCAAGCTGACCAAAATGCAACTTTTGATATTTTAAAAAGATAGTTGAGTTTATATACAGCATATAACATTACCAATAATATTTAAACATAATTAATATGTTTTGTTTAATGTAGTAGCAATTATATACGTAAAAGTGGGTGGGGTAACCAGATATATAGTCAAAAAAATTAGATGATTTTTAAAGCTGCATAGTCTGTAACTTTTGATCTTCTAATTTAGAAATAATGTATTTATTTCTCAAGAACACAGTAAAAATACTCACATTCAGGTAAACATTTTACCATTTTTGTAAATCTTAAAAAGTTATAACTATCAAAACAACTGCATTTATGTTACAAATCAACTGTCTAGAATTTTTGGAGGGACGTAAATAATTACCAACAAGAGAAAAAACACCTGTTTTTATAAGATAAATCACTTTTCTATGCAGTTTTCTGCTGTAATCAACATTTTTTTATTGTAAAAACATAACTTAATTCTACTTTTACAAAATATTTAAAAAGAAAAGATTTTTTTTCGAAAAATGTTCATGTTTACAGACTATGCAGCTTACAGCAAGTATTCCCAATAGCAGTGACTATGATAATATGTTTGCATACTTCCAATACTTTTAGGGCATTCAGGTTTTGTTAACTGTAAAAGCATGTGTGGGATTTACCTGCCTCTTCCCGTTACCATGGAAACAAGCGCAGGCTTATTGTAAAATAAAAATTGAATTAATTATGACTTAAAGTGGGTAAAATTCCACTGGAAAATGCCTAATAATGCAAAGCTTAAATGTGAAAAAGATAGTTGAGATGATTAACATAACCAATACGATTTAAGCAAAATTAAAAAGTTAAGTTTTATTTGGTTAGTAGTTAAAACGGTGGAGTATTAACCAGATAATTACAAACAAAAAGCTTAGTCTTTAGTAGCAAGTATTCTTTATAGTGGTGGTGATGATGACATACTTTCATACTGCCAAAATCCAATAAGAATTTCAAAGTAAAAAAGGGGGAAAGATCAGGAATCGATACAATCAAGTACCACACCTGACCCAGGATACAGTATGGGAAATTAACAAGAACACAATTTAACACCACAAACGAGACCCACGTAGTCAGCCCTTTCCCAACAGGTGACCAAACGGCAGCAATGAACAGACGCGAACGAGTGGTAAACACAAGACAGAAAGTACACAAATGATCATCAAAAGAAGTACCACCTTGGAACGGTCAGTAAAAATATTTCACTGGAGGGCTTAAACCTGCTTCACGGCGCAAACCCCACCCTTAGTTTAGATGTGGATCAAGACACATTGATATTTGCATGAAAGACCCTTAACTTATCCATACATTATCTAGAACATATAAATCAAGATATAAAAATGAGATAATGCAAAGCAAAGATGAGGACTCAACAATACATAAAGTTGAATACCAGAGCAAAAGAAATCCCACAGGTAAACCCCAGTGAGCCTTACAACAGCCAAGTCATCAGGCCCCTACCATCTCATCAAAAGATAAGTCTTTAAGTAGGAATCGTCATAAAGTCTGAAGTCCAACCCACTGACGTGCAATTTAAGAAGAAAGCAAAGTTGCCAACCATGATTGGGCTACAATCATGCAGTACGTTGCAATATATTGATAATATAGTCAATCTTTTTATAATGAGATATTAGAGCCAACAATTTTCTACGCTTTATACAACACGTCACCATAGCACTCGGGTTCCAAAAGTCTTTGGCGCAAGAGAAATTTAAGTCCAATTTGGAATTTAGATTTCAAGCCATAGTATAGTTGGTAAAATTTAGAAAATGTTTTTTGTAAGCTTATAATACCAATACCCTGTTTACGAGCGTTGGCTAGATATTCTAGCAAAACGGATGAGTTGAGAGATATAGACTCCATAGGATGTAGAGCGAGCAACATCACCATTTTAAAAATTGGATATTGACAATTTCAAAATTATAATTGTCTCCTTTATCATAAAGTTCGGTAGAAACAAGTATCATAAGCTGTAAAACGTAATTGGGGTTTTACCTCCTAACCGTAACCATGGAAGCAAATTGGAAATTAAATTATTACATCTTAAAGTGGTTTTAAATGTCACAGCTAGTTTGAATAAGATGTCAATGTGTTTCAAGGATAAATAATTGAGACATATCGAAAGCATTTTGATTAACACACTTGATAAGTTTAGTGTACAATTTGTAACACTTGAAGCCCCCTTTAAAGTGTAAGGAGTAACCACGTAATATGTAACTAAAACATATTTTAAGTATTTAAGTTTTTTTTTAGCAATTATCCCAAATTCTTGCGGCAATGTTGATATATTTGAATAATGCCAAAACTTAAATGGGGGCCTTCCAATTTTTATAAACTGTAAAATATGTTTTGGTGTTTATTTTCTTCTGGCTGTAGTGAAGGAGTTTACACAAGTTTACATATATAGTCTCATAAACACATCAATAAGTCGATTTCCACTATAATCATGTGCATTGCTCAACCTTTTGCTTGCCTAAACTTAGCATTTCTTACAGTACATCTTGCCTTGGTTACCATAGCAACCAAGTAATATAATTGGAAAATATTAGCCAAAAACTATTTCATGTATTCTAGTGAACTAGATTTGATAACACATCTCAAAAATACACATGGTAAGTGGGTGAAACTTCATGAATTGGTTTGCCTCTCTTTTGATAAAAATTGGGCAGGGTAATTTGGCCCCTGTTGCAAGTCTTTTTGCGAGGTCATTGCAGTTTGCCCCAGTCAGTTCTTTTTGCTTTTAGAGACAAGAGCACAGCTGCTTTTAGTTCAAATATATATCAACTCTCAAATGACGGTACTGCTCGTAGCACAGTTAATTGTATATACTCGTAATATCGAGAAAATTTGCTCCTTTTTAGAATAGTACAACAATAAAATTTTACAATAAGCATTAATGTGGAAGCTGCCATGCTGATTTAAAAGGATAATTGTAACTACAATTGCTAAATATTTAATAATAAGTTGAACTGATTAAGTAAGAACAGGAGAATATATTTTTCAGAGGGACACCTGATTTTCCGAAAAATGCTCATTTTCATCACTATGGACCCCGTTGCCATGAAAACGAGACGAGATATTGAAAAACCAAAGCAAATTTTTTCTACCCAATTTTTTGTACTCTACTCAAATATGATGGCTTCATACAAATCTGTGGCTATGCGTGTCGCGATTTTGGTGGTTACAGGGAATTGATTTTAAAGCTTATATTTGGCATTTATAGCTGATTTAATTTTAAAAAAATTAACGTCTCATTCCGTTATGTGAATTGTTTCATGACAACCTGTAGGCAAAAATGCAAAAATCGTTGTGCCGAAGTGGGCACCAGTGACCCTACTCTAATCAAATAATGCTGCTGTTACTACTATAATTATGTCTTAACCTATTCCTAATCATACAGTGGTTGGAATGGGTAATATACGGTACGATTTTGTTGTTACGATTGTTACATGTGTATGTATGCGCTTATCGTTCCCCGCCCAACACAAGCCTAAGCTATCAAATACTTGAAGAGGATAGTCATACCTCATCATACTTCTAAATATATGATGCAGTGTAGAGTTCAATATGGGTATCTATGGGTATGATTAGATGTTGTTTACTAATGTTAAAGATAAACATTACAGTTAAATGTGTTTTCGCTCCACTTATGCCTTACGCAAGAATTGTAAAATAATTGTCAGCACTTAATCAACAAAGTCACACATAGTTATAATGGTAATCATCATCATTGCAGTGTAGAACAGTTAGTGTGATCATTTTAAAGTATCATCATCCTGGCATATGTATTATTACCGTTTTGCACTTTGTGCATGTTGTAACAAAATGTTAAAGGAGGAAAGTCTCCATTTCAGTTTCAGACTGGCTCTTAAAACAGACATACCTTTAATTTTGGATAATTTGTATTATCAAGACCTTCAAAGGTAAAGTGTGTACCTGCCTTGATAACACATGTAACATTAAGATTAGGTATTAGAGGAGTCTTATAACTTTAAACTTAAAATATATATTCGCATGGAATAAAGTGCTAAAACAGTCAATAACAGCTTAATAACATGTAGTTTTGATTATGAACATTTCATTTGTTCATTGGTATTTTTTCAACGTCTGTCTAGGGTAATATATGTACGTTGAAGTGTAACATAGCTGTAACTGAGTAACACGGTCATTGTCAGGGTTTTAACTTATAAGTTCCATCATTTTAAATTTATAGTGTATTGTATACCCCCACCCTAGAAGAAAGGGATTCATGGCCAGACCAATGACTATGCTATCATAATGTTTAAACATAACATATGTTACAGAAAATGATATACACTAAAACGAAGTTCTAAGTGGCCACTTTTCACTTTCATTTTTTTCTGACTTAGTGCTTATGTCATTTAAATTGATTTTTGCCTAAATATGTGCATTTCAATGGATTCAAGCAACGTGTTGCTTTGAAAGAGTTTTCTGTCACTTCACAATTTTGGGTTAGAAAATGCAAACAAACTATTTTTTTAAGAAAATAAGGGTTTTGAGTGCATTTTTTAAAAAAAATTGAAGTACAGGTGATTTCAAACCCGTCTAACTGACTTAAAAAATACCAAACCCCTGAATTTTTGCTAAAGAACGATTTTTTATGATTATTTTTAAAAAAAAGCTCATTTCCACATTTTTCCAATATTATCGAAAATAATCAAATGCACATGCTAATATCATTGTATGCGTTTTATTTTATGTAAGCATGTTAGACCAAACACAATACAGCTTCATCAGCCCATTTTTTAAAGTTATTCTTTCAAAAAAAGTAAGTAATGGTGCAAAGATCAGGAATCGATACAATCAAGTACCACACCTGACCCAGGATACCAATGGGAAAGTGACAAACTCACAGAAGACACCACAAACGAGAGCCAAGAGGTCAGCCCTTTCCCAGCAGGTGACCAAAAAGCACATATAAACAGACGCGCACAAAACATAGCAAACACAAGACAGAACAAAATCATAAAAGATCCACAAAAGAAGTACCGCCTTGGAACGGTCAGTAAAATATTTTACTGGAGGGCTTAAACCGGTTTAACGGCGCCAACCTCACCCTTAATTCAGATGTGGATCAAGACACATAGATATTTGGTTTGCATGAAAGACCCCTAACTTATCAATGCGTCATCTCCTAAAACATATAAATCAAGATATAACAAGGAGATAAAGCAAGGATAGGGACTCAACAGTAAATTAAACTGAATACCGGAGCAAAAGAAATCCAACAGGTAAACCCCGGTGGGCCCGACAAACAGCCAAAGCATCAGGCCCCTACCATCTCATCAATAGATAAGTCTTTAAGTCGGAACCATCATAGAGTCTGAAGTCCGACCCACCGGCGTGCAATTAAAGAGGAAAGCAAAGTTGCCAACCGTGATTGGGTTGACTACCAAGCATGCAGTCTGTTGCAATACATTAATGTTATAGCCAATCTTTTTTATAATGGGAAATTATTTTAATGAACTGCGCTGAAAAATTATTAGAGCCAACAATCTTCTTCAACTTATACACCAAGTCACCATAGAAATCAGGTTCCGAAAGTCCTTGGCGCAAGAGAGATTTAAGTCCAACTTGGAATTTAGAAATCAAATCATAGTATCGTCTATAAAATTTTGAAAATGTTTTGCGAAGTTTATGATACCGATAGCCTTGTTTAAGAAGTTTCTGAGTTAACAATTTATTGCGAGTGTTGAAGTCAACAACATAGCTAGATGCTCTAGCAAAACGAATGAGTTGAGAGATATAGACTCCATAGGATGTAGAACGAGGAACATCACCATCTAAAAATGGGAAATTGACAATTTCAAAATCAAAGTCGTCACGTTTGTCATAAATTTTGGTAGAAACAATATCATTAGAAATTGACAAATGCAAGTCTAAAAACGCGGCTTCGGTATCAGAGGCATTGGCTTTATTAAGTTGGAGCTCTGAAGGGTATATTTGACTAACCATATTGTCAAAATAAACATTATTAATATTTAAAATATCGTCCAAATATCTGGAAGTAGTGTTAAACGCATCAATAACATCAGCCTGCTTATCATCAGAAAGAGACATCATAAAGTCCCTTTCATAACAAAACAGGAATAAATCTGCAACCAGGGGAGCACAATTAGTGCCCATAGGAATCCCAACAACTTGTCTATAGAGCTTGGTGCCAAATCGAATAAAAATGTTGTCCAACAAAAAGGTCAGCGCATCGCATACATTTTGACACGACCATGCATGATATTTTTTAAGACTGGTTTCATCGTGAAATTTTGAAAGGTCATTTATATGGCATATGCCAAAGGTATTTTTGATTTTTAAAAAGAAAAGTAAAGCCTATTAAAAAAAAATAATCGCTGAAAATTTCAATGCCGTGCCACATATAATATAGTGTACAGAGCAATGCAAAGTTGATATGCAAATTACATGGTTTAAGCTAAAACTCTTTGATTTAGCTGCTGATAGTGGCCCCATTCATTTTAACAAGATGAGAAACGGAGAGTTCAATTTTCACAACACTTTTGATTCTTTTTTAGTCTGATATCACAGCTCTTATTAACAGCTTTAAACTAATTAAAATAAAAAATAGATAACATATCTGAAGAACATTTTATATATTAACATTACAATTTGTGACGTTTTTAAATGAAGGTACCTTTACTTTGACTTCAACTGTGCAAGATATACCCGTCATTTTGAGATGGCATAATTTTCAGAGTCTTGAAAAAGCCTTGATTTTTATGGAATTAAACTTTTGAAAGAGCGATGTTTATCTTCTGAACAGGCACAAAAAATGTGTAGGTGGCCACTTATAACTTCGGTTTAGTGTATTTTTTGAAGCCTATACCTCTTTAATGTCATAAAATGTATCACTGTATAGAATTAAGCAAAGAAGCAGTTAGTCACATATAAAATGTTATTAAAAATAAATTAGTTTTTTCATTAGTATGGAGTTATGCTTATTGCTTATTTAAGTGTAATATAAGTTACAGAGCTATTAATTGCAAACATCCGGACTCTCAAACAGACGCCTAATGCAGTGTGTCATTTAACGTTTATATTGTATTGATTTAGAACACATATCGTTAAAAACTAAGAGTTTCATTGACAGCCAAAGGTCTCCCAAAAGTTATAATACCATATTTTGTCGAAATAGGGTACCTATCGAAATGTGTATTTTTCTGGGCATAAACTACCTATATATGATTGCTATCAAAGTGGAATATACTCAGAAAAACAATTGAAGGATATTTAGATTCAGTTCTATCTCTAACATTTAATACAATAAAACTAAACTATTAATTATGCATGCATTTCATAGTTCCAGATATCTGCTATCAAAATGAAGGTTTGATTTAAGTCACGCTTTAATAATTAAAGTAGAGTTCAAGTCCAAATGGTGCAATCCTCTATACTAAAAAGTCACAAACATTCAAAAATGATTGAAACCCATTTTTATCAATTGTATTCCATAATGGCTGGCTCCAAATCATTGCTGGCTCTAAGCCAAAGGTATGACACCTAATTTTGTAGTTTTTGTAAGTGTTTTACTTCTAATTTGTTGTCATATTGGCTGGGGTAATACATTACTGTGCATTTTTGTTGAAGAATTGTCATGTTATTAGGTGCAATTACTGATAAATGGGTGTGAAAACTTGTCTGTGGTCAGAATTAGAACATAACATGACCAGGTAAAGGTTGCAGCAAAAAACATAAACGCTAATGTTTTTGCTTGTGAACTTTGGGTTAAGAGGGTTGGTACATTTGGTGTGGTACTGTATCGTAACCAATGACCTGTAAATTTGATTTTGCATTCCGCTGAATTGCATATTGGTAGCTCTATCAGATACAAAAATGCCTTGTATGGAAATAATTTTCTCAACTGTTATATAGTCAAAAGAATTTTAATATATATATTTATTAACCGATGCGATATTTATTTGGATTCTTCAAGTATTGAAGAAAGGTAGGATTTATAGAGAGTGAACTTGTGTTCTGTAATTGTATTACAGCAAATACGGTATTAAAGAACTCACTTGTTCGTCACTAGAAATTCATGGAATTTCCTTAGTTTAGCTCATGTTAGGTCAAGAAACTCGTGATTTAAGTGCAATGATTGTTCAGCAAGGGTATAAATCATCATTTATGATTTTGTATGGTCATTCGAGGCTAGACAGACCAAATGAGAAATTCTGTTCGGTTTATGTGCGATTTTGAGTAACGTCGAGGAAGTTATTGAGCAGAAGCCAGCAGAGAAAGAAAATCGGAGCGAGCAGCGGCAGGATGATAAGTATCTTATACTATTTTATGCTTCAGAAGCAATGTCATTGGACTTGTGTTATTCGCATATTAGAGCTGGTGATAGGGTGCGATCTACGTACATGTCATCTGTGTCTCTGAGAATGATATTTTGCGAGGGTTGCAGGTTCAAATTCATCTGGGTGCAAAAAAATATAACTTTTCAATTTTGGAGGGGCTGGTGTCACTGTCGCCGTATTGTTCCTAATGTGGGAACAAAACTCGGACCCCCTTGCTTTTTATCGTCATGATTGAATCTATATATTAAGGGTTGTCTCAATGGCGTAGTTGGTAGAGTCGATGTCTGGGGTAGTGCTAGGCGATGTCCGATTCAATGGGTTCGAATCTCCCTAGGGGCAAAATATTTCAATATCTATCGGCTCAGTTGATTTACTATATACTGGTCGGATAGTAGTCTGCAAAAAATTGTAATATTTTATGTAAACTAAAAGCTTTGAAGCGTGACTCTATTTACAATATTGGTATGTTGTTCTAAAAAATCAGGCATTTACTTACATTTACGATCAGGCATTTACATTCACAATAAAAACGTTGACATACATATTTGTTGCAGCCGGATTGGCTCATCATACTCATTCTGCATCAATCGTATGAAATAGAAAGACCCTAAAGTCACTGGTCAGAGGTCGTGGTACATCTATAGTCAACGCTACAGTGGCTAATGCTATTTGGGAATATCCATCAATTTTATTTATATATTTTGGGTAGGCGATAGAAATATGGATTTAATAGTGGATTTAAAGATCGATGAGAATCGTTGTAAACAAACATTGTCGAGTTTACTTTAATTTTGGGCGAGCAGGTAGCCTCCGTTTACAGTTATATTGTGCCTATCAAAATCACAGATTACTGCATGTGCACGTGGCAGTGAATAGTCATGCTTTACCTGTTTATAAGAAAAATAGAATTGCATCTATTATCCATCTTTGAAACTACTATACATGCACTTTAGATGAGTTTGTTCATGTTTATATGGTCTATGCAATGAATCTTATTCATCGTGTTGGCAAAGTTAATATTTAACAGGAAACATTGCTTGGCATTGGCTTATGTCACGACATTATTTGATTGCTATAGAAAACAACAAGATGTTCGTAGTATGGTGGATGAATCCATTTAATATTGACATGGAGGGGGTGGCGACTTGAACCCCCTCATCATACTGTTTTGCTTCCTTAATATTTCATTTTTATGCTTAGAAAGCTATTTTTTGTATAAAATATGTTCATTTGGGGTTTTATTTTAAATAAAACATTTTTCTCTTACAATGTGGAACATCTGGGGTTTTCTTTTGTTGGGATTCTCTTGTGTCTGACTGATGGTAACGTTATCTGTGAAAGTTATGTTGTCTAAATATATTATTGGATTTCACTGCAACTGCACTGAAGAGAAATATTGCTCTGATTTTCTAGATTGTACAGTGATTTATTTGGCTTTGAGAACATACAGTTTTAGTTTCGAAATTCCTGTCAAACTGTTGTCAGATTCATTGAAGTGTGTACGTGTTCCTAGAGAGTATTAACGCTTACATATGATTCAAACACGCTTAAAGCGGAGTATTGAAATTGTTTGTTATCATATAGTAGTACATGTAACTAGGATAACTGGGATGTGTAAAAGAATTTATGGTGTGTGTGTTGTTGTTTTTTTTCAAGTAAAGATCACTTAAATTGAAACAAAGCTTTTGCGTCACTACTGTTGATTGTTTTTCAGTGACACTAAAGTTCATCTGGTCAAATACGTAAAACTTATGTTGCAATATACGATACAAAAATACCAGATGTGATATATGGTCGGACTGGTGGCATGCAAACGCAGAAGAGCTTAAAGATCACAAGTGTTTTGAAAAAGCATAACTTGTTTCTATTTATATGCATTTTTGAGAGATCTGTGTGGCAGAGATAGGTTTTTAACTTAATATATGAGACATTATGTGTTTAGGTACACAATTCAAGAGGTTTTGACTTTCAATGTGTGGCAGTTGTATGAACAAATGGTCGGCCTCTATTTTTCTATTTGTAGTTGAAGGGGCGTTCAAAAATGTTTCAAATTGAAAAGCGATTCTGGTCTTTAATTTTCAAAGTTGATGAAGATAACCTCAAAATTGTAAATTATATCTAGACGTAATATTTATGTTAAAGCTATGAATATGTTTGTATTTTGTCATCAAGTTTTCAGAAGTAAAGTGTTCGATTCTGAGAATATGTTTGTATATTTAAGTGTGGGTTTGGTAATATATAAGTTTATATATATGGATTTGCTAAAGTCAGTGTATATAAATGGGCCAGGATATAACAAAAGGTACCTTATGGTTGTGTTATTAGGTTGCCCCTACAAAGTACCGTCTCTTAGAATCAATTCCTGAAAATTTGAAGCAGTTACTTTCAATATTGACGAATATATGGTGGTTTGAAGCAACATATGTAATTTGGTTTGGAATGTGACGTCAAGGAGAACGTTAAACCTAATATGACGTCAGAGTGTTGGTCTCCAGATACTTGTTGGTTATTTTGACTCAATGTAACTCGCATGCGTTATCTATATTACAGTGTACATGGATGCGTTTATGTTTTCTAAGTCGTATTATAGGCCATTGAAGTGATCCTCTTTTCATTATGAGCCATTGCAGGTATGGTGGCTAATTGTTGCCATGACAACAGGCAGCTTACACCACTTTAAATATAATCAGATACATTTGCTACTTTGATGACGTCAAGCTAGAGAAACATGTTCGTGGTAATATAAAAGCATGTGAAATTTTGTCATTTTAGGCATTTTTCAAATGTCTCTCATGTAATAATTGCTTGAATGCCTTAAGGATCCTTTTCTCAGATCCGCGCTCATATGTGTATGTATATGTGGGTATATATATGGAATATAGATGTATATACGCATGATTGTTTTTCTGTACGTTACAGAAATAAAGCTGGATTCATAGATAGACGAATAAAAATGGTCAAAAGATGTTAGTATTTGCAGTAGCTTTCTGATTCAGAGACTTGGTCTCCGTTTGAGAGAAGAAGCTACGGTTCTGTGCTTCACAGAAAAAGAGCTGAATAAAAATGATCAAAAGATGTTAGTATTTGCAGTTGCTTTCTGATTCAGAGACTTGGTCTCCGTTTGAGAGAAGAAGCTACGGTTCTGTGCTTCACAGAAAAAGAGCTCTGCTTCAGAGACAGATATGTAAAAAAAAAAAAAAAAAAAAAAAAGTGTTATTACATGCATGGCTTTACCTATAGTAACTAATTTCTGATTCAGAGACGTAGTCTCGGTTTGAGAGGAGAAGTTACAGGTTATATGAATTTTCTGTGCTTCACAGATTTAGAGTTCTGCTTCAGAGACAGATATGTTATGGATAATAGGAACGTCGTAATTTGTATGGTGTGGCAGGCAAAACATTTTCTGATTAAGAGACTTAATCTTTGTTTAAGAGAAGCTACGATTCAGATAGGGGTTTTTGTCTTGCAAATAAATAAAGCTCTGCTTCAGAGACAGATGTATTATAAAAAGGTAGTCAGAATGTCATTTCATGCACGGTTATGCAGGAAGTAAGGGTCTGGTACTTGATTGTATCGATTCCTGATCTTTGCACCTTTACTTACTCTGATTAAGAGGCTAAGTTTATGTTTGAGATAAGAAGCTGTGGTAAGAAGTAATTTTCTGTACTTCATATATTAGCTCTACCTAAGAGACATATATTTTAAAGAGATATAAGAACATAATATTATGTATGAATTTGCAGTTGGTAATTTTCTTATTTAGAGACTAAGTTTTTGATTGAATCTCAACGATTTGGGAATCCTTGCTTTAGAGATGAAGATTGGTGATATAATGTTCTGTTGAGATATCGTTTTAGAGTGACTAATCTTAATGGCGTTTTAAAATTGCACCTTTCATGCAAGTTGATTTTAATGAGAAAATGGTCAACTTATAACGCTGTTTTTTTAAGATAATACTTGTCGAAGCCTGAATATGTATATCATAAGTTTTTTGTCCCTACGTTTTTCACTATAATTAACATATTTAATTAAGGCTCTATTGAAGAATGGAAAGATATGCAAGTCAGATAAATACTGTAATAGCTGTTGAAAAGTTTAATGGTTACACAAACTTGATCTGATCCTAAAAGCATGTTACATGTGACAAGTTACACGAATACCAAGATATAAATTATAAGTTACATATATAACTTTTAAAAAAGTTTTCTAATTGTGTCCAGAAATTGGTTACAAACCAGTTTAAGAACCCAATAATCCTGTAACAATTATTATATTGATCTTAATTAAAGGATTCTCGTTATTCAGTTTCAGGAGTTAAGATGGCAGTTTATAGTTACTGTATTGCTTGGGCTTATGAAAGAGAGAGATTATATGAACCATGTAAACAACTTTGGTGGAGCAGACATTGCAAAGAAAGGGGAACAAGCATTTCCTTTTCAAAAGGTTTGAGTGCAGTTCATGTAAACATTTCATTCAAACATACAAGTACAAGAGAGTTGTCAGAATTGGTTAGATAAAAGACGGTAACTATATCTACTTTATTGCGTAAGCTGATTTACATTTTGTCGAACTTGTAATTAGCATTAGGAATTATAGATGATTTGAAGCTTAACAAATAAACTTGAAAATAAAAGTAAAACTGAACAGTTTAACTGGGTATTCAGTAGTTATAACAAACACAGAAAGAATACATGTCCAGTCAAATATCTAAGTTTGTACAAGTATCATTTCTAAAATCAAGATTTTCAAGGAAAGTTGATCACATCTCGAACGCTAGATCAAGATAGAGTTTTGCTTTAGAGGTTCTAGTCCATAAAACTTTTAAGCTTTTACTCTCACCTTTTAGGTACATAAGCATTTAACACATATTTGTGGTTTTGTACATGACTAGCTAGCAAACAAGCACAGAATGAGCAGGGTTTAGAAAAATGATAATTATATACCAAAAACAAAGTCAAAAATAAAATTTTCTTTAGTTGTATTTAGCCATTTAATATACATATGAATAGCTGCTTTAATTTCCCGTTCTTTTTTAGTCGAATAAAGAGAAAGTGCTCAGGTCTGTGCTTGCCATCACACACGTATATGTTGTTACGTTTTGATATCTTATGCTTTAAGATATAGTACAAAGAAGTATAGACGGTTATGATGTACACGAAAAACGCTAAATACTGATGTTGCGGCATATAGGCGTGTACATCATAACAGTTGGTAATTCTAGGTAGTGTATCTGGTTTCCAAAAATTAAGAAGTCTAGGTAATAAATAATTTATGTTTCGTCTGAATGAAATGAAAGAGAACATAAATATATTTATTAACCAATGCGATATTTATTTGGATTCTTCAAGTATTGAAGATAGGTAGGATTTATAGAGAGTGAACTTGTGTCCTGTAATTGTATTACAGCAAATACGGTATTAAAGAACTCACTTGTTCGTCACGAGAAATTCATGGAATTTCCTTAGTTTAGCTCATGTTAGGTCAAGAAACTCGTGATTTAAGTGCAATGATTGTTCAGCAAGGGTATAAATCATCATTTATGATTTTGTATGGTCATTCGAGGCTAGACAGACCAAATGAGAAATTCTGTTCGGTTTATGTGCGATTACCCACCCACCCACCCTCATGGTTTGAAAAATGTTTGGTTATGTAGACTCGAAAGTTATATAGCAAAACGTTTTAAGATATTCCACGAATTTTTGTCTTTATATGATATTTGTTTGGTTATCAGTTTCTTTCAGATAAGCTGTAAAATTGAGAAATTGGTTTTATGGATGAGTTGATGCACAATGTGTTTTGAACCTTGACCTACTTCCTAAGCAAGGAACTACATTTGGAACGAAGGATGCTGGCTGGCTGTACATTTTTTGTTATTAAATTTTGTCTTATAAATAAAGAGAAAGTGCTCAGGTCTGTGCTTGCCATCACACACGTATATGTTGTTACGTTTTGATATCTTATGCTTTAAGATATAGTACAAAGAAGTATAGACGGTTATGATGTACACAAAAACGCTAAATACTGATGTTGCGGCATATAGGCGTGTACATCATAACAGTTGGTAATTCTAGGTAGTGTATCTGGTTTCCAAAAATTAAGAAGTCTAGGTAATAAATAATTTATGTTTCGTCTGAATGAAATGAAAGAGAACATAACCTTCAATTGTTTTTCTGAGTATATGTAAGACTTATATGAGCGCCGTCACGCAAAAAGGTGGCTTATTGTAATTGATGACGTTCTGAGTAAATGACGTTAGAAGTTAACGTTAATTTGTTGCCGATCTTTGTCCAAAACGTGCGTTTCGCTACACACTGTGTGTAGTTTGTTTAAATTTCCTCTATTAGAAAACCCCCTTATATCCCAAAATTTAGACATTGGGTAAACAAGCTAATTCATCAAAGAAAACGTTTTTTAAGTTTGATCTTGATAAAACATATTTCGTTGTAGGTCAAGCTAAAAAATAAGTTTACCAAAAGTGTTTGTAGAAATCTAAAGAAGACTCTTTCTTTCTCTCTTTCTGATTCTCTCTCTCTCTCTCTCTCTCTCTCTGCATTTGCCAGTCATATTGAACGAAGCAGCGAACAGAGAACACCTTTGGTGTTGAGTTAGTTAATTGATAATAGTTAATTGATAAATCAATTTTCAATAAAGCAATATGCGCATTGCACTATGAGGCACTGCACTGGCGCGATCACAAATGTGAACATATTTCCAATTGCAGATCCAGAGGGGGATCAGGGTTTTCGCTTTAACCCCTCCCCAGTACCATTTGAATATGGAATAATTTGGTTCCAGTTTTAAATAATATCATTTGTATGGAATATTTAAGAAAAATTAAATCAAAATTACCAAAGTGAACCGCAACACCTATATACGTATGAAACCCCTTTCAAGAAGCCCTAGATCTGCCCCTGCATTTCGAATTCGTCATCGAATTCGTCATCACAAATGATAGCTTGATTGTCGGGTGCAAGAAAAACAGCTGAAACAAAACATTTAATGAGGCACAGAATGCGAAATAAGAAGCGATATGAGCACACATTTTCTCTCTCTCTCTCTCTCTCTCTCTCTCTCTCTCTCTCTCTTAATGACGTTCTTACATAGTTCTGTCTCCTTTGAATTTCATGATGATATTTGAGCCCAATTTCACAGAGGTTATTCAGTCTTCATTGAATTGGATTTTGTCTCATTAGCTTCTCACTGGGTAAACAGCGAAGACTGATCAGACTGCGCAGCGCCTCATTTGAAAAGCATTTACATGGATCAGGGCATAAACGTAAATAGTAAAAATTCCTACAAAATTACAAGAGCACCCACTTTGCGCAGTCTGATCAGTGTCCATGTGAAACGAATTAATGAATCACCATGGGACACGCCCTATGCAGGGGGGTATAGATAAAGGCCTTCCCATAGCTAAGGCTCAGACGAACTTCGCGCGGGTGCGCATGATTGTCTGAGCATTCGCTTCTCGCCTATGCAACGGCTGAATGAGTCTTTCAAGAAATATTTTTTTGTTACCGAAGAAATAATTAGATTGCACAAAATACCGCGATTTCCAGTAAAACAACAAACAAACCTGACCATTGATTTGTCCTACAAGTAGCCAGAAATACATGTAGGCTTGTCTGCGGTTTGTGATTGTGGTATTTCCTGATCATACTCACTATTTTTGAACCTGTAATGTGTTCAGTGGCTCAAGCGTTAGATGTAACTGCAAAATAAGTGTTAAATTAAAATGTACATGTATTTGTTGTACTGGTCTTGGTGTAATCTTATGCTCTGATTATTGGATTGTTCTGATCCAAAGAACACACACTTCTTTCTTTTTGTATAACATTTTTCATCGTATGCACTTTTACCTGAATCCATTTGGAAGGAAAATAGATGTACATTTGTACATGTAAGTTTACACCAAAGGAAGTGGCAGCTCATCTGCAACCTGGTTTGGTACAAACTTACTCATCTTTTTTGCAAACCATAAAAAAACTTATTTGTTGTAAACTGGGTCATTATTCATTGATTTCTGGTTTGTTTTGTTTTGGTTTTGTTTAATGTGATTCTTTATGTCCCATCAACAATCTTTCAGTTAAACAGGGACGGGTCTTCCTGGGTTGAACCAGTACTAAGCTAGGATAAATGTGTCTTGCTTAAGGACCACAACGCAGTGACGCCGGTGAAATTTCGGGTTTTTATTTCCCCTCCAGGCTAGTTTTCTTCACTATCGCAAAAGACGGGACTCGCTGTATTCCAAAAGTCGCATATGGTGACTGATTTTTTCTCACGCAGATATTGCCGTTTTTCGAAACAAAACAAAACAAAATAAAACCATGCTTCATTATTTGCCATGGCGCTGTTTCAAATGTATGACTCCTGTGCGTGATGTATGTTTCGGGCTTAAAATATATACGCACTGATACACAGTGTTTACACAATTTTGCCTCACTGCCACCGTTTACGTGGTATGAATGGTCTATTCGTTTTTACAGAACATTTAAATGCTTTAGAGGCATTTCTGAATACAACCATTTCAGATTCAACGCTGTCACTGCGTCCGGGGTTTTATTAGTGAGCCTTTCTCCAGAGAATTTCATGTATTTATTTACCTGAATAATACGTCAGCCATCATGCCGAGTAGTATGAATTCAGGCGGACTACTATATGTGCAGTTTAACATGCAAACATGTAAGGCCTATCAACTAATTCAGTATTTTTATTAGTGTACATTCGCAAGAAATTACATGTCTGCTTTACAAAGGATTATTAGTTTGTACATTTCCTACACATTTTTAAAACAAATAGAGCTGCTACGAACGATTTAAGTAGTTTATATTTTGAAAATGTTGTCAGCTTCTTTTTGAAAGTAAAATAAATTCTATCAGGGTACCCACAAATCAACACTATCATGAGCGTATCACAGTTGTTTCGGGAAATGCATCAGCTATGTGAGTATTTTAATTATTGTATTTTAGCTTTAACCATAAAGGACATGTCTTCACAATTTGTTTACTCTGTTCTGATTAATAATTGGATTAGCTATTTTGTGAGTAATGATTTACACAACATGTATGCACATTGTTTTTCTTTGATCCGGTTAAGATAGACACTTTTGACAAATAACATGTAAATACTGGAGGCGTATTCATACATGTTCAGTTTCATTATGGATAATACCACTGCTTAATGCACAGCTATATGCTTTACGTATCTACGAAATTCCTGATATGTACATGTATAGTTATAGGACGTATGTTCGCTACGTTGGTCAGCGCCGTCGTCATTTAAAACAGAGCATATCCAGATTTTTGAAAGACTTATTGACAAATTTCATGAGTGCAATTTCAAAACATACTTATAGGAATGAAAAAGAAAACAAATAGGAAATAACAAAAAATAAAATATCAAGATAATTACACTTTTCGTTTGCAAAAAGAAACGCTTTTAAAGTGAATGTAAATTTTAAAACATTATAATTTCCATTGGCGAAAACAACGACATCTTATTTTGTCTTTGTGTTGAAATGACTGGTATTAGAATAGAACAGACACCAGAAGCTACAAAAAGTATGTTTATTGCCTAAATCAATTTGTTTCCACTTGGTGATATTTGCATGGTTGTGACTTCTATATACTTTTCCAGCAATAATCGTTTGCAAAAAAAATCTGAAAATGCATTGATTTAAACCGTGACGCCACAATCAGTAATGTGCTGTCGTCCATGACGTTAATGAAGGCTATATTTGCGTCTATAGTACATTTTTGTAGCTTTTGTAACTTGAAACAAGAAAAAAATAGACAGTGTACTATCATTTGTATAGAAATATTACTTTCGTTTCATGTCATATACTCTAGAAAGAAACATTACAGACGTTGATACACGCAATATTTCAGGACTATCTTTCTCTTTGGTAGTAGAGTGGGGTTGTCTTCGTAACGTCGTTTTATATTGAACTTCAAGAGGGTACCCATATACATACATGTATGACATATTAACTATCGTACCAGCGTCATATTGCAAAATTAAGGTCGTAGTTAGACTTTACACTCGTTTTAGCTAAAAAATAGAACCAAATTTACATAAATGTTACGTTAATCCACCTTTTTACATGACACGGCTCATATACATAATATGTAAGATTTGCTCTCCGTGACTGGTAACAATTTTTCGTCTGGCTTATGGACTAAAGGGTTTATCGTTGTCACTAATCAAATCTTTGACACGCACAATGTCTTGAAATTGTTTGTATCTGTATTGAATTATAATACTTAAATATAAGAAACTTGACATGGGTATATACTATTACTATTACACCGAATTCCTTTATTATATTGAAAGCAAATACTTACCTTTTCTTCATTTGTATTTTCTTCATTTCTCTGCTTTTCTGACTTTAAGTCTAGATCAAAGTCTGCTAGTAAATCCTTTTGTCTATCTGCTGAAAACATGCCCGTTGTTTCCAAAAGAGAATCTATTTGTGTTCGTTGTTCCTCTGTTTTCTCAGTTAACTGACTTACACGCGCCTGCAACTCATCATTCTTGCTAATAGTACATTCTCGAGCGCTTTCAAGTTTTGAGTTTTCCTGTCTGAGATTTGCATTATTATGATTCAAGTATTATATTTGAGCGCGTGCCTTCTCAAAATCAAGCTCTAAACAATAATTTCTTTGCTCGAGAACTATCAGCTCTTTCTCTAAGCGCTTGAGATCTTTAGGATTTGTACATATTAATTCATATTCTAGTGCTTTATTCCTTGCCTTACATTGTTCAAGTTTTCGTTTTATTTCATCTATACAACTTTCAGACGTGGCTTTACAAAGTAATTCTTGTAGTTGTTTATTTTCAAGTTGTAGTTTATCATTATGACTTAATAAATTTTTATGTCTGTTAACTCCATGATCTATAGATTTCTTTAAATCCCTGTTCTCACATTCAAGTTTACTTGTTTCTTCTTTTAATATTGTTACTTCTTTATCAACAGTGACTGTCGTACTGTTCATTGAAGATTCGGCTAATTGTTTGGTTAACTCGTCTACCTGCTTTTCTAATTTATGATTTCGTTTTCTAAGAGACGCGCCTTCTTCCAGTGGTATGTATAGATTCTGATCAGAGCTATTTGCTTCAGCTTTTCTGTAAAGATCCTGTACCTGGGCTATAATATGGGTTAAATGTGGCTTCATTTCTTGCAGTTCATTACTTGTTTCCTGCAAAGTAGCTTCTACACTGCCAACCCGAAATTCCATTTTCTTAAGCAAATCTCGATCTTGGTGTATCAGCTGTTTTATCAATATTAGCTCAGTGGATAGCTACAATATAAAATATAATGATAAATAAATGTAATAATATAACTTACATACACTAATTTGTCATTGCCGAATTAATTAAGCTGTGCATAGCTACCCAGTGGCACTAAAAATGGACAAGCATGTATTTTTTTGAAACTTAACACTTATGTTCTAAAGCAGCCTCATTTAAAGGTTTGCTAGCGGCGCATCGAATGGGCGAAGAATTGTATTCTGAGACTTCATCTCCATCTAGACTTTATGTAGGTGATCAGAGCACCTAAGGCGAAACTGTATGTATGTGCACGCTTGTTTGAGTCATTGCTGGTAGCTTGAACAAGGGACAGTTCGATCTAAAGTTGAGAATTCTACCAAAAGATAATTGTGCTCCTCAAACTAGCTTATTTTCCATTAGATGCATGTATTGTTTAGGGGTTCCACGAAACTTCAATTAGATTTAAAGAATTGCATTTTTATTGTGTCTGAAGCTTTGTGAATAATTTGCCTGCAACTTTGGCTGTATTTGGAATATTTGTGTGGCGATCATCGTGTCCTTTCTAATTAAGCAATCGTCTTGATGAAGAAGAGGGAGCTGTGTGCTTTGCTTTAATTGTTCTTTGTTTAAATGAGCTCTTTGTACCTTTATCATGCTTTGTTTTGTCGTGGGTTGGTCTATAGTCTATGATTATGACATTTCCTAGCCATGCTTATTGATTTTTTGATGAATATTAGACTTAAGTCAGTTTGAATGTTACATGTAAGATAAAATTCAATTGTACTCAAAACTTACATAACTGTGCTATTTTACTGTAAAAAACTCAGATATTTAAACAATTTTTTTTTTCAGAAACATGATAACAACAAAAATATATATTACTTCAATTACTCGAAACTTAGCTGGTAATATTATATAATTGAATGTCTGGTTGAAACTCCAAAATGCGGTTTATATATATGATTTTATATTTCACAGTTAACAGGTGATTTACAATTTTACGTTATGGTCACAAAAATTACGATCAACAGAATGAAGGAACACAGCTATCGAATGTTAATAAAATAATTGAGACACTTGTTTTACTGAGAGACAGCTGGCAAAATGTCAAAACGAAAATATATCACAGTCAAACAATGTAGACCAACTCTAGGCAACAAAATTAAAAGCCATAGAATATTTACAGCTACCAGACATCAGGAAGACAATTAACCATCTATCTCTCTCTCTTCCAGAGCAAGATGATTTCAAAACTAGAAGCTAGGTACAACAAATAAAAAAATGACCAAACATAGAATCTCCAGAAACAATGGTAGCAAGAATGAAATATGAATCAGCCACGACGAACCTGTACTTGAAAATGGATAGCAACCAAAGCCATTGGGGAGCTTAGATACATTTTACTATTGCCAAATCTTCTCCCTGCATTATGCAATAAATTATCACAGAAAAACTTTCAATTACAATTAACAATTTGTAATGAAGCAAAAAAGGTTTCTTGGCTCACATATAGTCAGAGCTTAAGCAACACTTCAGGTCGAGCCACTATGGGCCACTTTGGTTTAGCATCTGTTCAAATCATTCTGGTTACAAATCTCAAGGTGTTGAAAATAAATGCGTGTTGGACCAACTTTTGTTCTCTGCCAAGCAGAAACGTACACATCGTTAATAAACTGCTAAATCAGTACCCAAAGTATTGGACAAAATGTAGTTGTTACAATGTAGTATTTGCGAAATAGATACAAGATAAAAGCAGGGGAACGAGGAACATCTGAAAAGAATCAAAGAACCGGTAATTAATTATAATTTTTAAACAAATGAATCTTTTTAATTGTAAACTTTAGATTGAATCTTGTAATTTATTATTGAATCTTGATATTTATTTTGTACAAGTCCAAGTCGAAAAAGGATAAATGTATATTTGCCGCTTTTGAAATTTGCTTTAAAACCTTCCGTTTTCTCTGTCAATAAAATCTTTTGATATTTGGACATTTGTTTGTTTTGCAAAATCGAGTTTTATCTTTACGCATCTTAATTCGAAAAGCTGTGTTAACCTTTTTTTTAGTAACTTACATTTAGCAGTCAAAAAGCTGGGTTTCTATTGTTGAAGTCACTAACATTTGAATACAGTCTCGCAAAACGTATATGCTGTGATATGAAATAGCTTACAAGAAAAGCTTTATGGCTTTGTGGCAAACAGAAGGTAGAAGGAACGTAAGGTCCATTGAACAAGCGAATGAATGGCCGTCGTGATGGAGGCATTCTAGGTTTGAAAGGTCACTATAGTCCAACAAGTTAAGAGAGACTGGGCGGTTCTTATCAAAGACACACCCGGGAACATTTCCATTTTAAAATCGGTAAAACAGAGTGTATTTATTCACCTGTGAAACGTCTTACAGATGTTTACCTGCATAAACCTGTAGTAGTTTTGAGCCCATTGTTAGAAAAAGGCATCTCAAATTAATTTGGATAACAAGGAGACTGACGTAGATTTATGCGCTCTGACAATGTTTCGAAATTTATAATATTATAATAATGAATAAGAAAGTAAAATAATGGTCCGCAATAAAAAATCAATATACTCAGAAAAACAATTGAAGGATATTTAGATTCAGTTCCATCTCTAACATTCAATACAATAAAAACTAAACCAATTATGCATGCATTTCATAGTTCCAGATATCTTCAATCAAACTGAATGTTCAATTAAGCTACGCTTCAATAATTAAAGTACAGTACAGGTCCAAATGGTGCAACCCTCTATACTGAAAAGTCACAAACATTCAAAAATGATTCAAACCCATTCGTTTCGTTTGTATTCCATAATTATTGGCTCCAAAATCATTGCTGGCTCTCAGTCAAAAGAATGACACCTAATTTTGTAGCTGTTGTCAGTGTTTTACTTCCAATTAGTGGCTATATTGGCTGGGGTATGCCATATCAGTGCATTTTTGTTGAAGATGTTGTCACGTTATTAGGTGCAATTACTGACAAATGGGTGTGAACACTTCTCTGTGGTCAGAATTAAAACTTAAGCACTGACCAGGTAAAGGTTGCAGCAAAAGATATAAACGCTAAAATTTTTGCATGTGAACTTTGGGTAAAGAGGGTTGGTACATTTGGTGTGGTACTGTATCGTAACCAATGACCCGTAAATTTTATTTTGACCATTACTGAATTGTATATCATTAGTTCTATCAGATACAAAAATACTTTGTTTGGAAAATATTTTCTCAAATGTTATATAGTCAAAATAATTTTAATATCCTTCAATTGTTTTTCTGAGTATACTTTAAATTGGTAAGCACACGAGATGATGGTTCTTATCACATTGGCGTGTGGCGAACGCTCTGACGAGCCTGCATGTACGCATGACCTCGCCAGGGCCTTCGCTTCTCGCATAAACAAAGTATGCAAGTTGAAGAAGACTCCAAATAACTTTTAAACATCTAGTCTCTCTGGACCCGCCAGAATGAGCGATTATTAGAGGCTTTTTCGAATATGAGATAAGACCAAATCTCATGTTGGTATGCACTTTTCTAATGATCCAGATACTTTACTGTTGTCCCACTGAATTTTAATTGGTGATTTATTATTATTGATCAGGCTTAAAAATCAAACTAGTTTTTGCCATATAGACATAAATTGAAGAAAGTGCAAACCTACCCCCCCCCCCCAAAAAAAAAAAAAAAAAACTTTCACAGCATATCTATCCCGGAAAATGAAATATAGCAGGTCTTTAGCAGCATACTAAAGATAAGGGTATAAAGTTGGTCACCCTGTCGTTGCGTTTCAGTTGGTTGCACGAGTAAAGCATAGATAGGCTATTACACCCGATTTACTGTGGACTAGTCTTATTTGACAGTGTATGACATCGCTATGTCTGGCACGCCCAGTCTCTGTTAGCTTGCCGTACCATAACAGCGACATGTTTCCGCTCCAATGAACATGGCTTTTTTGCCTCGCCTCTGATTGTTGCCTTGAATAGATTGCTAAATGGTCAGATTACACCAGAAAAATCCGTGAAAGCTACTGGATTCGGCGTCTGAACATTCTAGCTCCGTTTTGCATCAACAAAGGGGACCTACTCAGTTTAGTCACATGATTGAAAGCTTTGGTATGAAGCTACAAAAGAGTCCACATATATGCAAGCATTGATACGGCGTGTTTGTCAATTTGAGGAGCGGGATGTTACCTCTTTTAGCCTTTGCTCTTTTGTTTGAATTTCGTAGAGTATATCTCCAATTCCTTCTTCTCTTCGGGTGGCTTCTTCTTTAATTAATGACTTTATTTCCATAGTCTCTTTGTTCACAGACGCTTGCATCTCACCATACTTCTCATGTAAATTATCAACCTCATCTCGTAGTTGTTCATTCATTTTTTTAAGTTCTGCAGTCTTTTCCCGCAGAACTTCAAATTCAGCAGATTTTGAAATTTGAAATGTTGATGCCTGTATCTATAAAGAAAAGCGTCCATTTAAAACTTTAAAAAATACAAACTTTTTGCATGCTCAACTCAATTGAGTATGGTATCTATCTAGCTCATAAATATGTAAAACGCATGCAATTTGGTGATATATTAATCATTTTAACGAGATTAATACAGCATTATATCAGCCACGACATGAGATTTCCAACAATGTGGTATGTGTGATAAGCAAAAGCTCAGATCAGCCTGTGCGTATTTTAAGTCTGATCAGATTATTATCTCGTCACTTGAATATCGTATGATTATTAAACTACTGACTGAGCATCCTGATCTTTGCACTCTTACTTCAAAGTAAGTAAGGGGGCAAAGATCAGGAATCGATACAATCATTAAACACACCTGACCTATGACACCAATGGGAAAGTGACAAACTCACAGTTAGACACCACAAACGAGAGCCAAGAGGTCAGCTCTTTCCCAGTAGGTAACCACAAGGCACATACGAGGGGTGATCCAGAAATACGCGGAAAAGTGCTATATAATTTTTGTTAATTAAGCAATCCTTTTGATATTTATGAAATCTGATCTTTGATTTATTTTGAATATTGGAAGCTAATTTCAAAACACGTGGAACGCATCGTTTTAATGGAATCGTTACCTTAGCGACGCAAGGGTAACGCTACCCGGCGCACATGACGTCATTTAACGTTTTTATCAGTTTTAGTCAGAAATTCAGTGTTTAAACAGAAGCTCTGTGACAGTCGCTTTCTGCATTGAGTAATATCTATACAGCGGTCGTGATTTGAGGTTGACGTCAGTGACGTCACAATGCCAATTGTTACGTCATTCGACGCCGAACAAAAGCGCTTGAACAGCGGTCTGCGATTAAATTTTGTGTAGCAAACAAAAAATCAAGACAGGAAACGTTCAAAATGTTAAAATCGGCATTTGGGAACACTGCTATGAAGACAACTGCTTTGTATAAATGGTACAGTAAGTGTGAGCAAGGCGATAATTCTGCTACTGGTGAACCGAGGCCAGGCCGCCCCTCATCCATTGCAACAAAGAAAATTGAAACAGTCAAAGAGCTGTTGGACTCTGATCGTCGGATGACTAATGGACTCTGATCGTCGGATGACTATTAGAGATATTACGATTAGGACTGGGCATGTTAAGAATCATTCATAATGAACTAGGTATGAGGAGAATCTGTGCGAGATGGATACCACACATGATTGATGAAAAAAGGCCTGGTATGCTTCAAACAGCTATCATTCACCCTGACAACGCACCGTCCCATAGAGCAGCACAGACTACGGAGACAACGAAAAGACTCGGCTTTGAACTTTTAGACCACCCCCCTTACTCACCAGAATTGGCCCCTTGTGATTTTTTTTTCTTTTTCCGTTGATCAAAAGTGTTTTGAGAGGTACGTGATTTAAGGAAGTTGCTGATCTTCCAGTTGCAGTTCAGCACGCTATCGCTGAAATACCAGTTAACTCGTATAGAGAGTGTTTTCTGTCTTGAGTAAACGCTGCAGAATGTGTGTGGATTGCAAGGGACACTATTTTAAGAGAGAATGGCATTATATTGTGCGCCCATGTGCTTGCTTACAATGATGGAGCGGACTTTTCATACTGGTGCGCCGGGTCGCGCGATCTGACGTTGCCATGACGTCGTTTAAAATGACATCATTAAACTTTAAAAAAATATATACCCAATTTCAAAACAACATAAATTTTGCTTGATTGTGCACAAAATTAATGTATTTTGCATTAAAATTGTGGAAATAATGGCACTTTTCCGCGTATTACTGGATCACCCCTCGACAGACGCGCACAAAGGCAAATCAATAACAAGACAGAAAAAAACCCATAAAAGATCCACAAAAGAAGTACCGCCTTGGATCTGTCAGTAAAATATTTTACTGGAGGGCTTAAACTTGTTCCACGGCACCAACCTCACCCTTAATTCATATGTGGATCAAGACACATAGATATTTGGTTTGCATGAAAGACCCCTAACTTATCAATGCTACATTTCCTAGAGCATATAAATCAAGATGCAACAAGGCGATAAAGCAAAGATAAGGACTCAACAGTAAATAAAACTGAATACCAGAGCAAAAGAAATTCAACAGGTAAACCCCGGTGGGCCTGACAAACAGCCAAAGCATCAGGCCCCTACCATCTCATCAAAAGATAAGGCTTTAAGACGGAACCATCATAGAGTCTAAAGTCCGATTCATCGGCGTACAATTAAAGAGGAAAGCAAAGTTGCCAACCATGATTGGGTTGACCACATATCATGCTGTCTGTTGCAATACATTCATGCTATAGCAGATTTTTTATAATGGGAAATTATTTAATGAACTTTGTTGAAAAATTGTTAGAGCCTACAATCTTCTTCAATTTATACACAAAGTCACCTTTATAGAATTCAAGTTCTGAAAGTCCTTGGCGTAAGAGAGATTTAAGTTCAACTTGGAATTTAGATATCAAATCATAATGTAAATAATGAAGCAAGAAAATCATCTGAGTTGAGCATAAACAAGTTTATAACCTAACATAAATAATCAACCTTGAGAAAACGAATCCTTCTTAAATAGAGAGATCAGACAAAAATAGAAAATAGCAGACTCGGTTTTAAACCCAATCATGGTTTATAGCTATGGTTTCCTCTTCACTGCACGACGTTGTGTCAGGCCTTAGATAATGACGGCATACATATCATCTTAATGGAATAAAGAGAACTGGTTGCTTTGCTTGGTTTGTCTTCTTAACGTCTTGTGATTGTTGCGCGGCTCTTTCTTGCTATGCTATGGGTCTGTCTGCAGTTTGTGATTGTGGTATTTCCTGATCATACTCACTATTTTAATTTAGTCTGTTCATGAGAATGATTAGGCCTGTTTCGTTTACGTGTTTAATGAGGGAAAAAAAGACAAAAAGAGCCAAGCATAAACTGATTGTCATTGAACAGAAATAATGGCTACGTTTTTAATAGATATTTCAGGAACTTGCTTATTTAATCTCTTTACCCTTTACTTTTCCATCAATACAAATGCACAAAGTTCAATTACAATCCAAAGTTCAATGAGCTGGATTGGCATAGAGATAAGAAGTTAGAAGAACTCCTCCGTATATATCAAAATAGTGTTGATATTATATGTATATCATGGTCCTTATTGAAAATTTGGTTATGAGAAAAGGCTGAATATCACTTAACCTGGTAAGAAATTTATGTCCTTGGTCCGGTGTGGTGCTTGAATGTAATCAATTCCTGATCTTTGCGTTTTTCTTACGTTAAAAATATGCATGGAGGTGCCAATTGTTCTGCGAATTTGATGTTTGTAAACCTAAAAACCAAGTTTTCTCGCGTCGATGCCCATTGAATTACCATAACCATGTTTCTAAAAAGCATACTTCTAATTAGAAAAGTTCAAAAAGGACATAGTTATCATTTAGATGGTTAGAACATTTAAGTATGAATGAATTAAGCTCTCAAAAATATGAATTAGTATACTTAAATGGCTAGTTGATACACAATGCAATAAATATTTTCAGAACTCATTAAGTTTAAAACCAGCTTAAATACGGTGTTACCTTTCTCCCTAATCAACAATCAATATTTCAGGGTTAAAAATGGTGCTAAAACTAAAATAAACATAATTAAAAACACAAAAAACACCTCCAACACTTGAATTAAATCCTGGTCTTTCAGTTGACAAGATCCACGCCTTTACTAAAGGAGGTGTTTCATGTTTATTTGAACAAATTTGAATATGTCGCTACTGATTTATTTCTCGTTATATTGGGTAATAATTGATTTTCATGGGTTAGTCTGATCTCTAGGAATATGCCGTCATGAAGAAAATAGTTCTAAATTTTTTGGTTTGAAACAGTCCCTGAAGGTGAGTAGTCAAATTCTCAGCGATTAAAAACGCTGTTTGAAACGAAATGTACTAAATATTTCTCGAACAATTTCTCTTAAAGATATGAAATTTTTTCTCTTGGAACCTTTTATATATTGTATATAGATAATTAAAGCATGTTCTGTTAGAAAAGAAAGCATTCCAGTTGGATATTTACTTTTTGGAAGCGACTTGAACATCAAATGTTAGGGTTTACAGTTTCCATAGCAACACTAGATTGTATGTAAAATACTCAAATGACATATTTGATGATCAGTTTTATCGGCAATAAATACTTAAAATATCTAAGAAATTGAGTCAGCCATGAGTTTTGAGAATTTGTTTTTCAAACTTCTTCCAAAGTAAGTAAGGTTGCAAAGATCAGGAATCGATACAATCAAGTACCACACCTGACCCAGGATACCAATGGGAAAGTGACAAACTCACAGAAGACACCACAAACGAGAGCCAAGAGGTCAGCCCTTTCCCAGCAGGTGACCACGAAGCACATATAAACAGACGCGCACAAAACATAGCAAACACAAGACAGAACAAAAACATAAAAGATCCACAAAAGAAGTACCGCCTTGGAACGGTCAGTAAAATATTTTACTGGAGGGCTTAAACCGGTTTAACGGCGCCAACCTCACCCTTAATTCAGATGTGGATCAAGACACATAGATATTTTATACATGAGATACCCATTTGGGCACTTGTATGGAAGAACATATTAAGTCCAGTTTCCAAGCAAAAAAAGCACACATAGGCTGTTTCTCATTTTAATAATAGACTGAGTATTCCTCTAAACTTAAAAGAATTAAAAGAAAATTTCATCCTTAAATAAGTATTTTCTTAGTAGATACACCCGTTTTATGCCTCGGTTACATTTGCCTTGCGACGAGTATACGATGCCCGTACGATGTCCAAATCGCCGTTTCCGTGCGGCCTGCGCAGGGAGACCTTGCGATCATCGTACGGATTTACGGGCATCTTGGCCTCTACGATTTTGTTTAACTCCGCACAATGACAAGTTTGAAAAAATCGTAAGCCCGTAGCCCGTAGACACGTCGCAGCAACATCGTACGACCCCCGTACGGGCACCGCACGGTGATCGTAAGGAACACGCACGATTTTAGATCGACATTTTGAGCCAAAAATTATCGTAGACTCTTGCGATAGTCGTAGGGAGCCCACAAGGTCGCCGCACGATACCCTTGCTGGCCCATAAAATCGTACGGACATCGGACGGTCATCCTTCGGTAACCCCAAGGCGATAGTACAATGATCGTGCGGTCGCCTTGCGACCTGTCAACAATTTTTTGACTGGTATATATTGGTTATCATTAGCTGTTTGTTTCATTTCAATATTTGTCTTCAGGCCACCACTCAGAGTGACTCATTATGGACCCAGATCAGTTTTCTGATGGGCGCAGTTTAATCAGAGCCCATAGAGTATGCTTCCATGATAACATTGTCTGAAGTGCAATTAAAAATATGCACCTTAAGTGAAATGCATACATAAAATGCTAGTTGGATAAGGGGTTTAATAAATTAGATTAGATTAATAAAAGTCAAGATTTTTTTTTGTAATTTATAACTCTGTGATTTGAATTTAAGCATTACTACAAGGGAAAATATATATGAGTCTCGTAGTGAGAACATATGCCTAGGTCGAACATTGAAATTTTGTTTGTATGAATGAAATACAAATGTCGAATGGCAAATGTGCTGACCAGGCTGGGTGGAAGGAGGAAGCGCAGTCTGGTCAGTATCTTTGTTGTTCGCATGCAACGACTTCGTTTTCGCTCATGACGAAGATTTTATGTGTTGCTGGCCCGAGGTTGCTGGCCGTATGGTGCCTTTGGATGATAAATCTTAATAAAACCATAATAAGCGTTTTAGTCCACACTGAGTCTACGAGGAGATACAGTTAAAACACCTTTGTATTTCTAATTAAAGTGATACTTTTCGAATTTTAAAGTGTAATATAAATAAGGGGCTGTTACTGTTCGTTTGTATATCAGTTATATGTTCAGATGGGCCATATGGTAGACTGGCCGTCAAGCTAAATAGGGCACCCTCTTGAAATATTGAATAAATAAATAAACAAATAAATAAATAAATAATCTGTGATTTAAACTTTATGAAAACTGCAGAACTTAAAATTGACTTTAAAATATACACAAAGTAACACGCTGTAAGGTATCATCAATGCCATACATTGGGACCATGTTCAACAAAAAACACTAGCCTCTTCATAGCATGATTTGACATCACATGACTTTGAAGCACAGTTCAAAAGTGCATCAAAAATGAACATGGATGGCCGTTTAAATCCATTCACATACTTACACGACAATTGCGCAGTCAGAGAACCGACTCCTTGCGACTTCCGCAAGGTCATCGTATGGGCATCGTGGGCATTTGTGCATGGGCATTTGTATAGGGAGATCATGAAGATAACACGATGACTGCACGACAACCTTGCGGTCGTCGCACGATGTCCGCAAGGTCTCTGTAAGGTTTTGTCCTAGTTTGTCGCCGAAAGAAATCGTAAGGTGACCGTAAGCAATGTAACCACATACGTCGTAGCTTATAGCCGCCTACGATGCCGAAAAAATCGTAGGGAAAATCGTAGACAAATAAATCGTACGACGACCGTAGCAAATGTAACCGAGGCATTAGCTCTTAAAATCAGTTAAAGGGGGTGGGGATGTATTTAGGACCGCTGTGTTATTGCTAGGCTTTAAATTGCCATCTTGTCTATTTGGCAATACCAAGGACACGTCCTTTATGCATGAAAAAGCAAAATTTGTTTGTTTTATTTATATGCAACCGCAAAAAATGAAATTCAAATCTGTTTATATAAACATACAACAGATCTCCTATAATGTCACAGGATATTTTTACTGATACTTCCTCACTTAAAGTTCTTAAAAGGTTGGCGCCGTAAAACTGGTTTAAGCCCTCAAGTAAAACATTTTACTGACCATTCAAAGGCGGTACTTCTTTTGTGGATCTTTTTTGTTTTTTTCTGTCTTGTGTTTTCTTTGCCTTTGTGCGCGTCTGTTTATATGTGCCTTGTTGTCACCTGCTTGGGAAGGGCTGACCTCTTTGCTCTCGTTTGTGGTGTCCAACTGTGAGTTTGTCACTTTCCCATTGGTATCCTGGGTCAGGTGTGGTACTTGATTGTATCTATTCCTGATCTTTGCACCCTTCCTTACTTCCAAGCTTCCTTTGTGAGCTGCAATGTGTGAATGATGTGCACGGAAATTAGCTGTGTAATTATGTCTTTTATTAGGCCAAGGCCAACATAGGATCCTCATTTGGACAGACACTTTAGACCTGGTAAGCACAGTGAAACATTTCAAATCTTCAAGGTCAAAAGCTTTTGGTCATCAGGAAATTAGTTTTGATTTACATTCAGCTTTACCATAATGGACATGGCTGACATCTGGGTTATGTGACCAGAGCCTTTAGAACAAACGTTTTAACTTTATAAGGAGTATCTACGGGTAATAGCCTTTCTTTTGTGTCATGTAAATTTTTATTTATTTATAAATACTTAAAACTGTAAATATTTTATGCCTTATATGTTATTGTATTGGCCTGAGAGAAATAAAAAAATGTTATGTTTTATTATATAACTAAGTAACAAGACCGATTTTCATTGGCTTAGAGCACTCACGTGGCCAGTCTACATATTGTCATATTCACTGGCTGGCGCGCGATTGCCAGTGAATATTAGTTACTAAAATTAGACTCCTTGTGTTTTTTCCGTTCCGTTTCTGTTTGCACTGAAGAACTCCCGCCAATACTTAGACCACGTCGCATACGTTTACATGTATTTGTAACGTCTTTCAAGCGAAAAAACGACGTTACACCGTCTAACGCCATGCATGACGTCATTTTCCAGTAACAAATGACGTCAGCTATCACACATTTTCCCCGCGCTTTCAAAGCTGTGAATTATTGTTTGATACATTACACTATTTTAACATTGGATCTACAGGCGAGGCGTGTTAGAATTCTTGCTTGTAAATGTTGAATGATGACACCCATGCACAACATATATAAAATAGTAAACGGGTGGTCTTATCTAGGTCTGCACTCACAGTTTCTGCAAAATGCTTGACTGTCCCAAAACTTGTATATAAGTTCAGTATTTTTTTCCAGGTGCAAAGATACCTGTACATCTTTCTCTAAATGTTATATAATAAAACAGTTATTGACTAATGAGGCATTGGATATGATGTGATATCGACCAGAAAATACCAATATTGACCTCGGCGAAGTAGCATTTACACATCAAAAACATAATACATGTTGAAATATCACATTCCAAATAGCGGGTTAGTGTCTGGAATAAAAACCACCCTCGTGCATCTAGTTGATTTTCTGCATTGTGCATTATGTGTCTTATTGTGTGTTACATCTATAATTATCCGAAAGTACCAGATATGCACGAACATGTATGGAACTTGATTGTATCGATTCCTGATCTTTGCACCCTTACTTACTTTCACAGATTAGCTCAACTTATTGTTGATCAACACTGCTCAACAAAAGTTATGCACAGTTAATAAAGATTAATTTACACGTGAGCAAATTATTTAGTTAGGAAATATCTGAAAAAATGAAGCAAACGTTGAGTCTTGCAAATCACTAACGTCGTTTCTTATAATGACGTTTGCAAGTCCAAAAACATTCAAAAAGTAAGTGAATCTAATCAGGAAATACCACAAGCACATACTACAGACGAACCCACGGGACATATATAGTAACAATACATCTGTAAGACAATAATAGCAAAGCAACCAGCTTTCTTTTCCTCTTCAAGATGATTGCAAAACTAAAATGGGCACAAAGTAATGCATAACAAAACAAAGACAAACACAGCACTCCCACAAACAATGGGAAGCACATTAAGTAATATATCAGCAATAACAGACCCACTGCATTAGAACGGACATCATCCTAAGCCACTGGGGGCGAGTAAATGCATTTTACTAGCGCTAAGTCTTCGCCCTAGATTCTGTTGTTGTTAAAACCTGAACGCGATTTAAAAAATCTGAGCTTTTATTTTATCACAAGCAGTGAATTCAATGCATATCAAATGTGAGTAAAATTGGTATTTTTCTACAGTGAAAAAATATCGTATTTTTTCACTAGTGACTGATACGATTTATATTTTCACTGTAGAATAGAATAGAACTGTAGCAAAACAAGGCTTTCTTGGCCATTTTGTGACTGGGATTTTTTAACAAAAGGTTTTAAGTGAAGTATATTTGTCAAAAATAACGCTACGCATGTTGTGACGTCAACATCAAACATAATGACGTCACGGTTTGACCTGCCGTAGCGCCAGTTTGCACGTGACGCCTACCGTTAGGCACACTCAATAGACTTTCTTTAAATGCTGATTTCTTGCGTTTCATTCGTTTAAATATGATTCTAAGCCATTTTCTAGGTGCAAACTACGTTTACACCCAATGTTATACCCAATAAACACACTGCAAAAGTCAAATCGAACCAGAAACGACCAAGTAAAAAGTAAGGTTGTGATGTATGTATTTCCGTTGAGTATAAAATAAAAAGAAAATTTACTTTTTTACGGCAAATACAAAATATATTTCATCTCGTGTGGTGAAAATATCAGCATTTTCACTCGTGCTACGCACTCGTGAAAAATACTGATTTTTTTCACCGCACTCGATGAAATATATTTGGTATTCACCTCAAAAAAGTAAATATCCTCTATATCTTTTATTTAGCCGAATATGTCATCAATTGTACAATACCAATGAACAACATATAGCTATATCTGATTTGCTTCACAAGGTGCTGAATGAATGCAATTCCAGATGTTGTAAAAAGATGTATGCAAATTGGGAAGAGGGTAGGAGATTAAAAAAACAACTAAAAAAAATGAGGAAGAGAAAAAAACAAGTAATTAAACAAGTATAGAAATAAATAAGTATATAATGTATAATAAATTGTAACCTGTGTCTATCTGCATTCAATCCTTTCAACACATGTCTCTCAAAGTGCTTTGATTGGTCTAATGTGGGGATTCCTGTTGGAAATCTTTTGCTCTGGTATTCAGTTTTATTTACTGTTGAGTCCTTATCTTTGCTTTATCTCCTTTTTATATCTTGATTTATAGGTTCGATGAGATGATGCATTGATAAGTTAGGGGTCTTTCATGCAAACCAAATATATATGTGTCTTGATCCACATCTGGATTAAGTGTGAGGTGTGTGCCCTGAAACCCGTTTAAAGTAAGTAAGGGTTCAAAGATCAGGAATCGGTACAATCAAATACCACACCTCCTCACCCAGGATACCAATGGGAAAGTGACAAACTCACAGTTAAACACCACAAACGAGAGCTAAGAGGTTAGCCCTTTCCCAGCAAGGGACCACAAGGCACATATTAACAGACGCTCACAAAGGCATAGCAAACATAAGACAGAAAAAAACATAAAAGATCCACAAAAGAAGTACCGCCTTGGAACGGTCAGTAAAATATTTTACCGGTTTAACGGCGCCAACCTCACCCTTAATTCAGATGTGGATCAAGACACATATATATTTGGTTTGCATGAAAGACCCCTGACTTATCAATGCATCATCTCCCAGAACATATAAGATATAACAAGGAGATTAAGCAAAGATAAGGCCTCAACAGTAAAGAAAACTGAATACCAGAGCAAAAAATTTGCAACAGGTAAACCTCGGTGGGCCAGACAAACAGCACAAGTATCAGGCCCCTACCATCTCAGCAATAGATAAGGCTTTAAAAATAGTTAGTGAGTATGATCAGGAAATACCACAATCACAAACTGCGGACAACCCCGTGGCACCGCGAGGAAGAGCCGCTCAACCATCACGAGACACCAGGAAGACAAATCAAGCAAATCAACCAGCTCTCTCTTCCCCATCAACATTAAGTCAGAACCTTCATAGAGTCTGAAGTCCGACCCACCAGCGTGCAATTAAAGGGGAAAGCAAAGTTGCCAACCAAGATTGGGTTGACCACCAAGCATGCAGTCTGTTGCAATACATTATGTTATAGCCAATCTTTTTATAATGGGAAATTATTTTAATGAACTGCGCTAAAAATTATTAGAACCAACAATCTTCTTCAATTTATACAGCAAGTCACTCTAGTAAAATGTTTTACAGACCGTTTCAAGGCAGTACTTCAGATGTGGATAATTTATGTTTTAGCTGTCTTGTGTTTGTGTTATGCCTTTGTGCGTGTCTGTTTATTTGTGCCTTGTGATCACCTGCTGGGAAAGGACTGACCTCTTGGCTCTCGTTTGTGGTGTCTAACTGTGAGTTTGTCACTTTCCCATTGATATCCTTGGTCAGGTGTGGTACTTGGTTATATCGATCCCTGATTTTTGCACCCTTACTAACTTTAATATCCTAAAATGATATGTACAGTGTTAATGGGTAATAGCTATGATCTGATATATTGAGCTGACAACAGTGGATTTACATTTTTGAGAGAAGCACACAATTTATTTAGAGGGATATTTTATTGTGCTGTAGAAACAAATTGTATTGTAATAAGGCAGTAACTTACAAAACCCCATGTCTGATTTTGATAATCAAAATTATCTTTAGACAAGGCAATGAAATGTTCTTATTCTTTTCATTGTTTTAACAATTTTTCAAAATCTTCAAAATTTGGTTTTGCTGTTTGTATTTCGCCAACATAATTTTAAATGACTAATTTCCTGTTTCATACTATTACAATTTAGTATTCTTAAACTTTTATTCAGATAGGAAATATCAATTTGCATATTATGGTCATTTAGAAAATTTCTTGTGTGCGACCAAAACTCTTGAGAATATATACAATCTCAGAATCAGTGTGCATTGTTGTCTTCTTGCATGGTACAAAAACTGCATATAACTGTCAGGGCGTGTTTGAATTTAAGTAATATATGTTATTTTGTACAACATGCATTAAATATTTATATCGAAACTTTGTTAATTTTACATTATTCGTACATTGAAATGATATCAAGTGAGCAGAGTCCCAAACAAAATATTGGTCTTAAAATATGTATGTCCTTTTCATTTCTGATCTTTTATTGCTGTTATCTTGAGATTGTAATTTGGTATTATTTATTTCATTTTGTTTCGTATTCAATATATTAAGTATTTTTGTTTGTTTATTTGATTCCTGTTTTAGTGGATGTTCCTCTTTAAGCAATGCCTCCAGATTTCATGAATGTTATTAACAATGTGGTAATATTTAAGAAAAATTTTATAAGATATGTCGTATAAATTTTGCAGTTCTTTATAGTTATAAAATTGATTTATTAATTAATCGTTTACGTGCTATGTATCTGATGCCTTTTTACCGCCATTTTTATAATATAGAATATTATTGGAACATTTTATGTCGAAATTGGTCAAAATAATTTGTTTGGATATACATTTTTGCATTTCACAATGATTTATTTTACACCATGTACATATAATCAGTGTATGTTTTAAAAATACATTGTTTTTACATATAATCGTACAATCGCTTTCCTGTAGATTACATTCTTTTATGAGTTGGCCCTCATTTATATCAATTTTTGTTTATGAAAGGTTTGTTTTAACCAAATTGTTTTTAATGAATAAGCAAAGTGTTCTAAATTTATCAACCTATGACCTCCATTTTTAAAACCTTGATATAATCTAGTTTTTTTTAATTTTGTCTGATTTTGATTCCCATATGAAGGAAAATAGTGCAGAATTTAACTTGTTAATTCTTTACTAGGTAGGGTGAGGTAAAACTGTAAAAAAGGTATATAAACTTTGGAAGTGCAATGTTTTCACTACAGCTGTAAGTACTATTAATGTCATTTTTCTGTGGCCCCGGTTTTTCAAACAGTCGCTAAAACCACACAATTTTGGCAGACGATTATACTCTTGCATGCGCTTGCTCTCAGAAAAAATGCTTTACCTAGTCTTTTAGCTGTTTCAAAAGACCATGGAAAATTCCGTTGTGTCTTGTATTCAATTTCAGTATTTCTTAAGGATGTTATTCGTAATACAGAGATGTTTTGTTATTGATTTTTAAACTTGATATTGATTTAAAAGCTTCAAATATTTTAATGGGCCCATTGAATGATATGAAGGTACCATCCAGTGCAAACGTTGAATCATCTGCAAACAGTGTGCCCTGACATTCCTTATCAAATATTGGTATTCCTTTGAAATCCTCATTATCAGTCTTACAGTGGCAGCCAGCAGCTCGATGCATAAAAAAGATAGATAATGGACAACCTTGTCGTAATCCTATTTGAATATCAAGAATATCTGCCATATGTCCTGAATTAATGACTGCACCTTTGGCATCATTATCAAACATTTTATCCAATTTATTATATCGGAGCCAAAATTGAAGCATTTGAAACAATTAAACATAAACTAATGACTGATATTATCGAACGATTTTTCAAAATCTGCAAATAATAATAGTCCTTGTAAACTTTCATCTTCTATGAAATTGCATAGTAGTTCGAAAAAAGGTGTTATCATCTGCATTGCGTCCATATCATTTATAAAAACAACATTACGTTTATAAATTTTACATTGAAGCGCTTGAATTTTACCAAGGGTTATTTCTTTGTGATCAACAAAGTCGTAATCCATTTGCTTATCTACCATTTTACAAATACACTACTACTACTGCTTCTATCACTGAAATAGAAATTGTATGGGCTATTTGCAGCCCATATTGTTTCAACACCGTTTGTTGAATTTGTTCCGTGTAGAAAACAGACGTCAAATTATTTAGTATGAAGGTAGATGAAAAATATTCTGCCCCTCTTATTTTGTGACCCAAGCCTCTTACATTAAATGAGCATAAAGATAACGTCATTTTTACAATGGAAACGAGAGATTGCATACTGTCCTTGAGAGACATGCTCTAGCCCCATGAACGATGTAAAATACACATGAAATGATAAAACGTTACTAATAATACATATAAGATAATAACTTATGATGATAATCAAGCAAATAAAGGGAAAAGTTTGAAGGAATGCATTGAAAAGATGAAAAAGATGATGCGTCGTGTAGTCTTAAACTGCATTGCAACATAGTTTATATCTGCCCAATCCAGAGTTGTATTGTAAATATATCAAGAGGATAGCTTTTTAAAAAGCTAGAAACGACTCGTTTAGATAGAAAATAGTATTATATTGACTGGCGGTTACCTTGGTGATATTTTTTGTCATTTCAGATGCCATTTACCAGTCTAGAGGTAAGCCAGATGTCATACGCTTGTATTGTCTGATCAGTAAGGGGAGTAGCTAATCTGGCACATAACACACCGTCATGACTTTATATGAGTACCGAATACCTATGAGTCTAAATTCATCCAACCTCTGGCATACAAGCAGACCCCCTCTATATACTAATATAAATGCAGTTTTTTTTCCAAGAACTATCATGCACAGAAATGCCCTCCGTATTTGCATTGTCCTCCTTTTACATTTAGTCATTTCTGCCAGGGGTAGCATGTGTCCCCATGTATTACAATAATCAGTTTTTATCTTTTAACTAAATATACCCTTTTTCGCACTGTACAAAAGCATTTCACCTACTTTATTTTTTTTTATTTAGCTAATCCCCTTTAGCACTTGGTAATTAGAATACCCTTTTTTTTAAAGTCTCCAATGGAACATGAGTAACGGAAGGAAAGAAAGAGAAAAAAAACATCCCTTCCTAATAATATTAAATGTCTCAAATGATATGATGAGTTTTGGAACATACATGACTTTCCTTTAAAGCTCATTCAAGGAATATACCGACTTGATTGGCATGCAAACCAACCAAATGTAATTAAAATAGCAAAAATTATTTAAGAGTAATAAAGCAAGCTTTGTCTCTTCTTTATTGGTCATTTAAAGGTTAAGGATAAAGATAAGATAAAGAAGCTTTATTTAACGTCGCTTATTTGAAACAGACACGATAAGCTATGTAGAGCTTTTATTGCGACATAACAACATCTTTTAAACAGATACATACCAGCCTTACTCTATCTTCCTAGCATAACCCCTTTTTATGCGAATGTGTGCTAGGGAGCTGCTAGTACAATTTTAACACCTTTGGTATGGTGTGGCCAGGATTCGAACCCACAACCTTCCATCCGAAAGCAGATGCTCTACCAACTGAGCTATTGGGATCGAGAATATTTAAACAAGAAGCAAGGGGAAGCAACCAAATTTGCACCACCAAAACATGTAAATAATCTTAAAAAAGGATCCTTTACAGATAGATTAAACCTACAAAATAAGAAAACAGCAGACTCGGTTTATTGAGTCTGTTCATGAGAACTAATGGAAAGTGCAACAATTCTCACGTCTCCTAGCACTGGCTTAACCGGTATTCTGCTTTCCGTTAGAACCCAATATTGCTGAAAGACAAGATTATGAAAAAATATTAACACTATATCGATGCAGGGGGAGATATAACAAAGAAAAGGACTCAACGGTAAATAAAACTGAATACCGGAGCAAAAGAAATCCAACAGGTAGACCCTGGTGGGCCCGACAAACAGCCAAAGCATCAAGCCCTACCATCTCATAAATATATAAGTCTTCCCTAAATGTTGTAGAGAGACCGCTGCTTCTTTAAAGGCATATATTACTGTCCAATAGAGATCAATAAAGGATTAATTGATAAGGGACAGTTTCAATATCTCATAAAATTAAAGGGGCCTCAAGTGGGGAATTACCTGTATACAACACACTTTCTTTCACTAAGATAAAGATCAATATGTTAACATAATTCCTTATCCCTTCATGGGAGCACTTTATTGCCCCTGTAGATAAGTCATAATCACCTCATTATGACTGTCTTTTTGATCTGCCTAGTATGACCCCTGGAGAGAGTCATTATGAGTGGTACCAGTATTATTGTTCAAATTTCTATGTCTTTAAATGACTTTAGTAATCGTTGGTGCAAAAGGGAAAATGTTGAACCTGATGCCTTGAAGGAATAGAAGATAAACATTTTTACAATTATTGATACTCATATTTCATTTTACTCTCGTAATACACATATTTTACCCCCTAAACCTTAATCTTTTTTTCGTCATCTTAAACGAGGTATCCAGGATTTCCATATGAACTATGTTTTAGTTCCAGCAGATAAAGCTGCTAACAATGTTGTAGTTGTTTGACAATTGTATTATATTAATACTCCTAAGCGTGAGCTTGTTGACACTAATGCCTATAAACTGTAGCCTTCTTTAAGTGAGAGGGTGATTGTCGATGGGCATGGTTGTCATACAGCCCTACATTTCGGTGTCAAAGCTAAAGAAAATCAAGACATAGCTCCTTCGTTGTACTGGTTACCTAAACTCCATTAAAACCCTATAAAGCAAGATGTTTTGCTTATTTTAGTTCTTATACGACGACAGAACTTTCTAAATTATAAACCTCGTGTCTTACAGCTGTTAAAAAAATGTTACCAAGTATTGTGAAAAGGTTTATGAGAGACCCAGTAAAAACCTTTTTTTCTATTAAAAATTCAGGTGAAATTTTAGATAAACTTAAAGTTAGACCAGTATGTCTACTTATGCTTTTTCTACTCTTTACACTACTTTACCTCATAGCTTAATTAAAGATAAACTTTTCTGTCTTGTGTTTGCTTTGATTTTGTGCGCGTCCGTTTATATGTGCTTTGTGGTCACCTGCTGGGAAAAGGGTTCCGCTCTCTTTATCCCCTTACCCCCGCCTCCTGTCTACCCCCTCAACTCTAGCGTCAGGAAAGATATTTAGATTATCTGCAATCACATGACCTGCATGGGGACATAAATAATTAGAATTATGACAATTTCAGGTATCAGGAATATTGGAATCTATCTATATTTATATCAGTAACAATTTTATTAAAGTTAAATATAGAAGACCTAATTGGTTTATTATATTTATCGCAAATGATTGGAGTTGCAGAATTATTAAAGTAATTTGGAATAGATGAAATCACTGAACTATCCCTTAAAGATACTATGCAAATCAAAAAAAAAAACCATACCTTCGTTTATGAATGGAATTTAGATAAAATGTCGTTTGTGGTTGAGCACATAATCGATATAAGGACTAAGGAAGTGTTGATCAGAACATCTTGTAAGAAGTGCTGCTTTATATAATTTGTAAGCTCTATTGTTAAGTTTATTAGCCTCTAATTCCAAATTACGTAAAACTGAGATAGGTAAGGAACTTAATAATAAAAGTAAGCCAACCATGATTATTTAAAGCTATAGAAAGATCCTTTAGAGAAGTATTTATGTGTTTTTCAGGACAAATTTTGCGCTTAATGCTGCCAAATATCTTTTTTTACGTTTTAACATTCCAAAAGAGAAAAAAAAACTATCAAAATCGGGCAGTTAAGAAATATTACCTTCATGGAAAAAAATATTATCATTAAAACCTATAGGAAAAGAATATTGCAAAAATCTAATCCATTTTAGTTCATTTTCATGTTTTTTTTTATATTTATTAATCTAGATGATAGTAGGGGAGCCAGAGATTCAAAAATTGGAAAAAAGTGGCCGGAAAGTAGCAGAATTTTAGACTATATCCTGTGTTAGTATGATGTTTCAGAAGTGTGAAAACAGATATTGCACAAATTTTAAGTATTGCAAAAGATGTTTATTTATTGGGTAACCATAGCTACCCTCATGCAGGCTTCATGTAGTAGGCTATTCGCTACATTACTGAAAAGGAAAGTTATTTAGACCAGATAGGTCACATTTCCTACTATCTGCATATTGCTTTAAAGAAACTTAATTAAAAGCACCAAACTGACAATAAGTTTAAATGACTTACACTTACGTAATTGTTATATACGTTACTTACATTCAAATAAATTACTATTGTTTACTTGGCCATGGGCTGCCAAAAGACTTATGGAGGGAGATTTTTGTACATTAAGATTTTCATAGCTACTTTACATATTATAAAATGTCTCTTAGCTTTTGATGAACATGTGCATTTACCATGCAATAACCAAATCTCATACGTTACCATTAGATAATAAGGAAACTCTTAGTATAGTGTTATTGTCATTTGCATCTTATTTTACATATCGTTATGTTTTATCTTTTCAAAAGATGCATCTTAATAGCAGAATAATTATAATAATAATTTAGGCACCTTGAAGTTCTGTTATATATGTTACTTTCTTTTAAAACAATATTTTGTGCAATGTTATGTGTATATGCGTTCAAACAGCTAGTAGGTGAACATGAAATTGACTACCATCTTAGTGCTCAAAATTAGATTAGAAGATTTTGTATTTTTAAACATTTAATATAAATGAGATGCAACATCAACAAAATCATATTTGGTTTAAAGGGAAAAACTTGAAAATAAAGCACATAAATGCCATTAAGTATATGTTTAAGGAATCATGTAAATAGGATAATTGATACCTATTTATCATTCATAACTAAATTGTTTCAAAAAGCTTAAATGATTTTTTTAAAATCTGTGTCACTACCATGTATTTGCTTCTTTTTATGCATCAAATGGCGTTAATTGACATATACAAGACATTTTTTTTCGCCGCCAACAGCTAAATGAATAAATAAAAAGCATGCAGTAACATAGTCAGATCCATCACACATTGTAAAAGCCATCAAATATATGCATTTATAAACAGTTATTCGTTACAGCAGCTATATTTAAAACAATAAGGTACAAAATATACCATAAAACTCTAAAAAATGTAAGATATTCCAAGTAGAAGTCCAAATCAAGAAATGAAACATTAAAGATACCTTCATTGGTGTCATATGAAACAAAACTGAAGTTTGTGGAAATCGTGATGATTTCTATCTCTGATTTAGCACCCACCTTAGCTATCCTTGGGGTTATAATATTTTAGAATCTACAGTGTGTCCGCTTTGGAAAAAGAGTATTATTTATGTTGGTAATGTATATAACATAAATATAAAGATCGTTACTGTTGCCTGGCTCTACATGTTTGTGAAGCAATGAAACAGGACAGCATTTATTCTAAATTACCATTTTAATACTTTAGAAACAGACACATGTCTGCTAATAAGTTGGAAAAGCTCCCCGGCATTGTTAGTATTGTAGACATTTCTAAATGATTAGACTTTGATAATCAGGACCTTGAGCAAACAACTTTCTAGAATAGGACTTGATTGATCATATATTCCAGAATGTTTGCAGACGTTTGCTTTTTTAGCTACATAGCTTATCAGCATACGTGATAGAATCTGCTTTAATGTTTGTTTTATTCAGCAGGACACTATTTATTTTTTACACTCACAATACGTAATCATAACAATCGTCATTCAGTCCTTAAAACTAACTAATTAATACCCATAAAACATGTACCAACTTGTTAAACGATGCTATATTTATGGTATATTGATAGTTCATGGAAAAGAAACAAAATCTATACTTATGCTACTTTCAAAGTAGGTCGGTGTGGTACTTGATTGTATCGACTCCTGGTCTTTGCACCCTTACTTACTTTCAAAGAATACTTTGAGATAGTATACTCAACAAATGTTATGCTGTATCATACATACATATCGTGCAATTGGCAATAGAGACAATGTTATCGCTATCTGAGATGTATCATGATACTTTTACAAATCGAAAGAAATACAATTTCTTATGCAGACGATTGATGAAAAAAGAGCAACAGATAAATTAAACATGCATATATACTATTTGTTAAGTTTATGCATACATTCTTAACATAACATGTAAATCTATTATTTGCGTAACTTATGATACTAACTATTGTGCCTTCTCTATTGACCATATAATTATCATTTTATTAGCACAGCAGATAATTTATTGTATGCCTTTTTGTCTCTATACCCTGATCTGTTTACAACTCATCTATTATTTAACGCACATAAAAGGAATCAGCTGACAGGATTCCTGCAACAGATTGTTTAAAATGGGGTCCAATGACTGCTATGGTATTATTATAGAACTTATTATCAGCTAATTGCTAAAACTAAGTTTGATCTTATGACTGCTATTTTTACTCTAAGATATTGCTATTCCTATCAACATTCTGATTAACGTAAATAATCTTTTAAACCGTAATTTTAATGTGTCCTAGTTAAATGTGGCTTAAATTTTTTCTCTGTTGAAATTTTATAAAGTAATTTTTGTATCGTAAATAACAACTGAAGAAATCTAGATTCCTTTGATATGATCACTGCCTTGCCATGTAAAACCCATCATTATGGATGATTTCTCCATTTTTAATGACAATAATTCATTTTGAATAACCCATTTAGCTTTAAAGTTTGCATTGTTTTGACAAATGATTAGTAGTGCTAGGTTAAAAGGACTATCAGTTTCATTAATCAAACAATGAAAGCCATGTTGAAATGAGCTGAAATTAAAGTTCATAGCTAGAATAAATTCAAAAGTCACCCTCTGAGTTTTGATATATGCATAAATAGATGTGGCTTAAATAATTTGCATAACAGAACTACTCTCTTAAAGAGTAAATGATAACAAATACTTATGTTTCCTTTAATGTAATGTAAACAACATTTTTTTCTATATATTCATAAAAGAGTGATGCTGTCTAGATTGCCAGCAAACCTCTTATTTCTATAAGAGAACATGACTAGGAAATGTCACAATCACAGACTCCTGATTGACTCATTGCATCTTAAAGAAGGGACACAGAACACAGATATATACAATATAATTTAAGTGAAGCTACCAGCTCTCTTCCTTGTCAAGATGATTGCTGAACTAGAAACAAATTAGAAAACAAAGGCCCGATACAAAACTCCCACAACCAATAGGAACAACAAAAACAAAGTTTCCAACATCCACACATCATTTCAGAAATTCTTAGATATTTTATCATAAATGAATCTAATTTGATAGAACAGATATGTTATTTACTATTTTATATATTGCGATAAGTGTGACCAAGTTCGAAATATAGCTTTGGCTGCTTCTGAATAGCTTATTAGATTGTTTTGTTCAATTAAAAGAAAAAAGTTGTCCAAATATCTAAATTTGTTTTAGGTTTTCAGGCTTAGTTTTATATGGAAAACGGTTGAGACAAATATATAATCATGATATATGTTTTGTTTATTTATAGTTATATATGTTACTTTAACTAATTTGACTGAACAAGCTTAAGATAATGTATCCTAGTTAAGATGTTGCATCAAACATATCATTTCACAAGTTTATAAATTGCATAACATAACATAGAAAAATTAACAAACAATGTGTTTTGTTTTAACTCAAGAAGTATACCATTTCTTAAAAGAAAAAATTACAACTATATACACAGTCTCCTGATTAGTACTGATAACTTCTTCTTTTGGAACAAATGCTCTTTTTATGCCTATCAAACACAGCAACCCCCCAACCCCCTTTTTTAACGAAATAAGCTTTCCAGTGATGTATTATTTAAGCTACTAAGCAATATTTGTTTGTCTTCAACTTTGTTTTATACGTTACATATTGAAAATCAAACAACAAAATGATATTTTACCTCAGAAATGTTGTTAAGTATTGCTCTGAAGCCGGTGATATCAAAACAATTATCATAAGGTGTTTAAAAGCTAGCAGAAAAGATTGCATGCTTATTTTCAAACTTAAGAGGTTCTTAACTTATATAAAGTTTTATCTATGGTCATCTAATTTAACAGCTTATAACTGACAGAGTATTTATGTTAGAACGTAATTGTTTGCAGTTTTGAAATGGTCAGTTAACGCTCTTTTAAATACATGTTATTTTGAAGTTAAGCACATATTGAAAATTTTGTCAAATGAAACTGTTTAACAAAATATCAATAATTTTAAGGGTATAGTTGAGAATGTAACGTAAATGACATTATAATGGACCTAAATAACTTTTAAAAACATCAATATGTGTAGAGAATAGCATGTTCTTACAGATTGCATAAATGTTTTGTTCATTTAAATATTTCAACTTCTACTTACATAGACTTAACTACATATTTTTGTTTTTAAGAAAATGAGGGGTAACGTACTAAACACACTGTTACAGGTATGTTTGCAAGATTTAAATTGAGTGCAATATCTGGTTTCATACTGCCTATACTATGTACTAAAAGATAAAACAAGTGAAAATTCTGCTAAAAAGGGGACATACCTAAATGCTTATTTTTGACATTTTTGAACCCTGGCTCCTCTACTATGATGAGTTTGGATCACAAATAATTTTCTCAACTGGTTGAATTAAAATTTTATTAGGTGAATGGCCATTATTTTTGAAATGGCGATAAAGAAGTGTGTCAAATTTTTTGGGCTGTTTCATTTTAAGAAAGTGCTCACGAAACCTAGTTTTAAGGAATCAGTCAATTTTCCAACATATTGCATGCCACAATTGATTTCAGTTCAAGTTATAACATAAATCAGATCAGATGAAGTTCAGTCCATATCATTATAATTTATTATGGACAACTGTCTACCATTTTACCATGATGTAATGTAAGTTTGAGTACAAATGTGTGCAACAGACACACCTCTTGGCATTGCACTGAGAAACATTAGGATACATTCTGCGTCTTTTGAATGCATTAACTGGTTTAGTATACTTCCTAATAATAGGTGGCACCAGAGGAGATAACCTAATGGTGAGAAGCATGTTCCAAAAAAAATTTAACAGAACTAGGAATGCAAACAGAACACGCCTAATGTAACCTAATGGAAGAAATGTGTAATTTTACTAGTTTAGTTTTTATCATAAAAGTTGCGTGGGTAAGTACCACCCCAAGATAAGCGATCAACACACCGGTTATTAAGATGATACAACTAGTAAAATTATATGTCCTTTAAAGAAAAGAAAGGTGTAACAAATGCACTCAATAATCCAAATGGCAAATACAAGTCCACAAAGATAAAGTAAGCAGAAGTTATACAGCGGGGTATGGAAATCAGTAATTGACAAATCAATCAAAAGCTTCAGGGTTTAGTGATCTGTAAATCAGAGAAACAGTCTTGTTAGTTTGCACTATGTAGATCAGCCTGGATCTGTATCAACTAAGTCTGATCAGTTTGGACACCGCCTATATGTATGCATCCATCGTGATAACTCTAACTTGGTCATTCTAATTGGATTTCTTCCAAATTTGGGGGAGTTCCAAATCTGCCCACGCATGGATTTCGAAAATATTTTGTCTGTTGAATACCTACATTATAACAACTACAAAAATGAAATCACTTCATTTCTCGAAGGCTGTTAGGCCACAGGGGGGCACCTTGATGTCACCCTCTTTGTACTAATATATGACCTATCAAATATCAGTCTCAAATTAATAACATTATTGACTGCTACATTCTTTGAATGGAATATGAAAGAAGACTTCCCAGGGTATACCTTACTACCATTAATGTATATGAATACATCTAGATATTTTTTCTGACCCATCAAAATTTGAATTATCCCTTTTTTGAACACTGAAGTTAGTGTATATAGGGGAGTCTGTCCTAATATTTGCCATGTTCCAGTTTTTGTCAACCCATAATATTTTCAGAAAAGTAGGTCAAATACATCCTCTTTATGCATGTAAATTTTCATAAAATTTGGACACCGGTTAAAGTGTTATAATTTGCATGAAATGAGTTAAGTCAGTTTTGATTCTTAAGTGATTTCAAATAAAATATTCCAGTTAGGTCTTACAAACCGCAGTTTTTCCACCAGTATTATTCTAAAAACGCATTGACTATCACTATTTAGTATCTTCATTTAAACTGACATTTTTGTAAGCAGCACTTGATAAGTAGCACTTGGTCTAGAACTAAGTTTTAGCAGATATCATTTGTGAATTGAACTTCCACTGGTTTCCAAATTATTTTTGGACTGAAGCTTACAGGTGGTTATGCTCTCAATGTGTTTCAGCCATTGAAAAAATCAAACAAATTAGGATTTATGCTAGGTAATTCATCGTCTCCATCTACATTATATGTTCCTGTTGCACATAGAATGCCTCTATCTTATGTCCCTCCAAATAAAATATTGAGGGCAAATTGGTTCAGGACTATGTGCATACTTCTCATTAGCTCTTATAAACTAATCGAAACCAGGTCAAGTGTTTAAGAAATTGTGTAATATGTTCTCACTATTTTGGTAAGTTCTTTTTTCAGAGAACTTGGATTTCACACCTGCTGTCCTTGTATTGGCTTAAACTCCCCCCCCCCTTACATTGATAAAGTGTTGTATTCTCTCATATTCTGGTCCTTCTGGAATATTTAGTTTCAACAGAAAGTAGAAGACCATTTAAGCCAGGGCTAGGAAGCATGAGAGTCTTAAGGTTTTAAAACTTTTTAGTTTATTTCTACTATGGCATGATCCGTTTTCCCACATTGTTTAAGTAGTATCCTTATTTTGCAGTCCCTTAGTCACTCATTGTATACACTATAATAAAAACGGTTTACAGAATCTTATTTGAATTGCATTGTATCTTAATTGGTATTGATTGTGGTTATTTCTCCTGCATTAAGTTCTATCTGCCAAAACATTTCAAAAGCGTATCCAAAAATACTCATCATAACCCCATCTAAAATCATTAATATCCCAACAAAACCTTTAAAACTGCTCCAATAAATAGAAATGGAGTTGATGAAAATAAAAATGATACTTTTTAAGATAATAAATTGATTTTCAAATATTAAGAAACACTTAGCGATTTTTTGAATGTATACATACTGAACATCTGGCATAAGACGAGGTGAAACAGTCTTTGTGTTGTTAATTCCATACTGGTTATTGAATCATGAATATGATTCTCAAATGACCTCATACTCATAGTGCTGACATACTAAACAATTCTGTAAAACTGGGCATAAATAATTATGATGAATTCAATAATATTTATTCATTTAACAAAAGTCTGACTCACCAATCAAACAAATTATATTTCCGGGCTTCAAATCTTGTAAATATTATCCTTATACATATAGTCAAACAACATATAGATGGTAAAGGTTGACAAGAACTGTAACGCATCATAATTTAAACCCAAACATTGTTGATATGATTTGTACAGCTAAATTTGAGTAAATATTCTAAATGAAACATTATTTTAAACAATTTTTGTGATAGATATGGTAATGTGTGTACCGCACACAAAAGCTAGAACTCACAGATTATTCAAATAATTATCATTTATAGACATTCTGGTTTCGAATAGATGCAAATTGGGATAATTTGTGGGGTACCCCTATAATCACATACTACACAATACCAAATTTTGTAACCAACCAATGAAAAGCGATTGAAAACAAAATACTTATAAGCCAAACAGTCAATTTGCATAATATCATCAAAATCTATGCCAGTGCAGAACAGAACTTTATGTAAATTGAGCATACTGCTGGCAGTTCACATAAAATCTTGAATTTTACATTCTGCAAAACTTTGACCATTAAGATTGAAATTCAGAAAACTCCATTTTACCCGTTATATTTTTTCTTGAGTTTTAATGACTATAACAAACACATGTGTGGACAAATTTGATATAAATTTCATAGGTTTACAATAACGGCAACTAGGCAAAATTGACAATTTAATTTGTTGAAAATATTTTCAAAATGTTAAATTTAGGGGTACCTTCAAACAAAATTTGATGTGGACTTGTTTATTTTATACATTGAAATACATGTATGGTACATACATAATAACAAATCATTAGGCATCATGTTGAGAATAAATAAGGTTGAACAATCAAAAATCTTGTCGCCTAGGGCCACTTTTAATCAAGGTGTCCATTTTTTTATTTTAAAATTTAAAATTATTTAAATTTAACAACTGAAATAGATTAATGGGTAAATATCTCACAAATGGAACACACATGTCATAGACAATCTTTCTACAAAATTTTATAAAATTGTTTGCGTGTTCCATATAGGGTGGATCTCCCCCTTTCATATATGGATTGCATCCATCAAACTCTGGTTCAAGTTGAGGGTTTTTTGACAAACAATAATAAGATGGCCCGCAAAATGGCCACCACCTATCACTTTGCATCCATTGTGGTCACTCTAACTAAGTCATTTTTAATCGAATTCCTTCAAAAGTTCATATTTGGTTTGCTTCCATCAAACCCTGGTTCAAGTTTGAATGTGAGTTTTGTCTGACAAACGATAACCAAGAGGGCCGACAAAATGGCCGCCACCTATCAATTTGTGTCTGTCCGCTGCTGTGGTTGCTCTAACTTAGTCATGTTTTATTCTAATTTCTGCCAATTTTTATATATGGATTGCTTCTATCAAACTCCGGTCCAAGTTGGAATATGAGTTTTTCCAGCCAACCATAGCCAAGATGGCTGACAAATGGCCACCACCTATCAGTTTGCATCCGTCTGCTGTAGTTGTAAAATGTAGTTGTTAAAGTAAGTAAGGGTGCAAAGATCAGGAAACGATACAATTAAGTACCACAACTGACCCAGGATATCAATGGGAAAGTGACAAACTCACAGTTACACAACACAAACGAGAGCCAGGAGGGCAGCCCTTTCCCAGCAGATGACCACAAAGCACATATAAACAGACGCGCACGAAGGCATAGCAAACATAAGACAGATAAAAGATAAAAGATCCACAAAAGAAGTACCGCCTTGGAACAGTCAGTAAAATATTTTACTGGAGGGCTTTAACCAGTTTCACCGCGCCAACCTCACCCTTAATTCTAATGTGGACCAGGACACATTTGACTAAGTGACAAAACACAACAAACACGACAGCCAAGAGGTCAACCCTTTCCCAGCAGGTAACCACAAGGCTTCAAAGAACAAACACGACAGCACAACACACACCAACATGAAGCATAACTAACAAAAACGAACCACAAAAGAAAACCGCCTTAACCGCTTTAACTCTGACTTAGTCATTTCATTCTGATTTCTTCCAATTTTCATATATGAATTGCTTTCATCAAACTCTGGTTCAAGTTCAAATATGAGTTTTGTCCGACCAATGATAGCCAAGATGACTGACAAAATTGCTGTCACCTATCAGTTTGCACTCATGTACACCCTATCTTAGTCACTTACCCAATTACTTCTAAATTTCATACTTGGATTGCTTTTACCAAGCTCTCATTCAAGTTTGAATATAGGCTTTGTCAGCTAAAGATTGCCTCAAAAATGGCCGCAACCTATCTGTTTGCACTAGAGGACACTCTAAGTCATTTATCACTCGATTTCTTCCGAATTTCACACTTACACTGGCCCAACTTCGAGTATGGGTTTTGTCTGATGAACGATATCTACGAATGCCACCAAAATGGCCTTCTATGATCAAATTGCACTTGTTGAGACCCTTACTTAGCCATTTAACACCGATTTCTTCCAAATGTCATATATGGACTACTTTCATCAAACTATTATAACATTATATATTGAATATGGGTTTTGTCCATTAAACATAATTAAGATTGTCGCCAAAACTGATACACTCTTTTCACCTTAAACCATTATGCGGGACCCATGTTTGGAGTCGGACTGTTCTAGTGACCGTCGTGTCCGGTTATCCGTCAACACGTTCCAGTTATACCTGGTGTATGACCAGGTATAACTGAAACGTGTTGAATCCTGGTCAGAAAAATTAATATTCAGGTGTACTCAATGCCTGTCACGTCATCCACGTTTTATTGAAGCTAGATATCTGCCACTTATGTCTATAGTTTAGCTATTCACTTGGTGCGTTTTAATAATAAATGATTTGTATTGAGTATTTGTGGGTAAGTAAATACTGTATCTTGATGCGCCTGCACGCGCATGCAGGCTGATTTATGCATCTGCATACCCAACATTTTTCACATTATACGTCGTTTTAGTATGGGGTGTATTGCTTTATCTGTCAATGTTTTCTTGTCTTGATTTACCAAAACCAATATGAAAGTTGAGAAAATAATTAAATATGGATAAAAACAAAGAGAAAATTCTGGCACAGTTCCATACTTTCGTGGAGATTGATCATGCAATAATTTCTACAGTCATTCTCCTACTTTTCGCTAAATCATTCAATACGTGTTGATGCCAGTTACAAGCAAATGTAAGAGCATGAAGTACTGGTTAACCACTTGTTCAAGCTTGCCCTGGTAAAGGTAGGTTCATATTAATGAACTTAGCGTCCAATCATGGCCATAGCTGTTGACTGGGACGTTAACAACAAGGCAAACAAACATAAGCCCATCTGAGGACGACCTCCCCAGAATAGCCCCAGCGAACAAGAAAGGTTCAACTTTGCCCTCTTTCTTACTTTCAAATACCTTCTCATTGACGTTGCTGTGGTTCCAGTACTTATAAGATATGCATGGAAACAGTTTTGTTTCAAAAATAGTAAGTGAGTATGATCAGGAAATACCACAATTACAAACCGCAGACAACCCCGTGACACCGCCAGGAAAGTCCGTTTTATTGCTAAATTTCGCAAGATAAGAAGTTGATGCTATTGTTACCATTTTTAGTCAGTGGGACATATTTTAGTTGCCTTGCGAGCAAAATCCTCAGTGTATGTGTGTTACAGCTAGTCAGCAAATGTTCTGGTTTATGCCCATTTTTTATGTTTGTTTGTGTTGATACTTAACCTCCCAATCAACAATTTATTCATCTTTTGAGGAATTCCTTCAACCATTATTAAGCAGCTGATAAAGCGTCTAGCCCAATGACACAACACTATGACTCATGGTGAGTCACTAATTCGCCATCCTTCGATACTAAGTTAAGCACTCTACCAGCTGAGCCATTGCGCTTCTTACGCCCATTTGTAAGTATGATGTCGCAGGTACAAGAGCTCTCTTTAATAGCCTGGCGCAAGGAAGAATTAAGGCCAATACTGAATATAAATATTGAATCATTATATCAGCAATAAAATTTTAGGAAAAAAAATATTGCGAAGTTTATGATACTGGTAGCCTTGTTTGAGAACAGTTTCTGAGTTAACATTTTATTGCAAGAAGTGAAGTAAGCAGCATGGCTAGATGCTCTTGCAAATCAGATAAGTTGAGAAATATAAACTCTACAGGATGTAGAGCAAGGAACATCACAATCTAAAAATGTTAAATTGACAATTTTAAAGTCAAAATCGGCACGTTTATCATAAAATTTGGTTGATCAATTTCATAAGAAATGAACAACATAGCTGTCAACATGAAGGACACGCATGGCTACATTGACTAACATTTGTAAGCGCAGTTTAAAAGACACTTATGAGTGCTGGACCTAGGAACAGCATATAGTTTGCAACAATCCCATAAATCACAGTCTAAGGTAGTATAATTCACGTACCTCCTTAATGGTATTGGAAGCGTTTTTTACATCAGGTATGTGACACATGAAAAGGGGATCCTCCAGTAGTCCTTTCATGGCTTCTGCATATGTTGTGAATTCTGCTTCGAACATCTTCATAGTCGCCGAATGCATGGTATTATTTCTTGCATCACGTACCTAGAAATACAAGTAACGAGAAAGTAAGAAACAAAGTTACATAACATATTCGACACTTTTGTAAGCCTGGTCTTGAGCTCGACTGTTATCTGATTTACAGCAGAAAGCATTTGGTTGTTGTTTGATTGTAGTAGTTGCCTTGTTTTTTCTGGTCCTTACTTGGTGGTGTAAATCTAGTGTAAGAATAGAGAACATGTTGCTTTACTTTGATTGCGGTCCAAGTATCAAGTTGACATATGTGTTCTATGTCCAGATCGGGATTTCCCTTGCTCTTACCCATTTGAGATAATTCTATCTCCATACCCATACCAGCCCGTGGGAAAGATCAAAACATGAACAACCGCCGGTCGACCGCACGCTGGCCTAAGCTGATCCATGACGTCATTGTAATGTTAAAATGACGACACACTGTCACATCTCAGCGCATTCAGGATTTTCTGGATGTCTTTTCCATGATGTCCCCAATAAAAAATGAGATGTTTAGTGGTAAGACAGAAAAAAATCCATTATTCATGTGAGGATGGGAGAGAAAAGTCTGTCACTCGTGATCACTGTTCGTCATCAATCAGCAAGCCTTGTGATACCAATCGGTGATCCTCGGGATAGATTTTTCTATCCCACCCTCATACTCATGATGGGTTCTAAAACTCTTCCTTGTGATGCCTTGATGTGGTTTGTGATCTATGGTTGTAGCATTTCCTGGTCATTCACCCATAGAATAGAATAGAATACTTTTATTAATCCAATCATGGGCCATTTACAGCCATATCTGTTTGAATCATACCTGCAAGCAAAACAACAAAGAAAGACTAAATGGTATTTAACGCAAAATAATTTAGCTTCGAGGTTATCAAAATGTCACTCAAATACTGAACAATATACATGTATGACAAGTGTATGACTTTCTCTCCCCCAACCCATTCATGGTATAGGTAACATATGTATGACCAACCATACTGTTCATTTGATATGAAAGGTGAACACTCATATATTAAAAGACAAGTTTTGACCTTTAAACCCCACCCAGGGGTCGAGAGGACAAAATATTTGCTTACATGTTATTGTATATTTCTTTCCCTTTAATTTGATATGCAACATGACTACTTAAAAACATTTTGACTTTTTGATCCTACGGTGCCTGTAAAGACAAACTATTCTCTTCTTTTTGTTGTATGTGTCATTCTCGTTAATTTGATATGCTACATGACAATTTTCATAAAGAAAATTGGTTTGGCCTTCAACCCAACTCAAGATTAATAGTGTGTGCAAGGACAAACATTTTTTTCTTGTATGTCGATGTGTATTTCATTACCTTTTATTTTATATGTAACATTACCATATTCTGAAAAAAAAAGGATTTTAATCAGGTCACGTGTCAACGCTAAGGTTAAAGTGACAACAAGATTGTGCATGATACTCCTCCATCTAGGGATGTATTCAGACACCAAATTTGGGATTACTTTCTTGATAAATATAAAAGATATGCTCTAGACATAGTTATTTCAGAAATGAGGTCAGATTAAGGCCAGATTTAACCCCAAAAAGTAAACGACACTCCATCTTCACAAGATTCATTCTCACATCAAATTTATTTGGGATTCCTACCTCATTTTTTGTAAGTGTTATGCTCTGATAGTTATTATTCAAGAAAAGACGGCGAAGTCATGATCACATTAACCAAAAAATGGTACATATCACTCTGCCATCCAAAGATGCACCAATACACCGAATGGGGATTCCCATCTCAGATCATAAAGGAGATATAAAACGTGACACTTCCTGATCCCATGACACACCAGTTTTAGGATTGCTACCTTAAAAATGTTGGAGATATACTCAGAACTGGATGCGTCTAGACACAAGGTCAGAGTTCAAGGTCAACAATGTCACAGTGACCCGAATATGGCACACAACACTCTGCCATCCCATGTATCATCCACACACCAAATGTGGGATTCTAACCTCAGATAACGTAAGAGATATGCTATGGACACAATTTTTTCCAGAAATGAGGTCAAAGGTCAAGGTCAAAGTGATAAAAAGTAGTATCTGACACTCTGCCATCGCAAGATGCATCAATACACCCTAAATTGGTTTCCTACCTAGAATGTGGAGATATGCCCAGAACATGATTATTTTAGGAATTAGGTCAGGGTTCAAATTCAGCAAGGTCACAATGACCCCAAAATTGTATGCCACACATCGCCATATCAGGATGCATCCACACATCAATTTTAGAATACTTCCTCAAGTAATGTATTAGTTCTTGATCTTACTCCTGAAGTAAGAACTGGATGATGGGCTGGACAAAATGCAATTTCTTTGAAGGGAAATGCTATACTTCATGCCTTTTATTGGAAGGTATATCATAACAGACTGCATGCTTGGTGGTCAACCCGATCATGTTTAAGAATTTTGCTTTCCTCATAAATTGCACGCCGGTGGGTCGAATTTCAGACTCTAAGACGATTTGGCCTTAAAGACTTATCTATTGATGAGATGGTAGAGGGTTGATGCTTTGACTGTTGTTAGGCCCACTGGGGGTTTACCTGTTTAATTTCTTTTGCTCCCTTATTTAATTGTATGTAATGTATGTTGAGTCCTTATCTTTGCTTTATCTTCTTTTTTATATCTTGATTTATATGTTCTAAGACATGATGCATAAATACGTCAGGAGTATTGTTTGCAAACCAAACATTTAAATATCTTGATCCACATCTGAACTAAGGATGAGGTTGGCGCACTGAGAACTGGTTTTAGCCCTCCAGTAGAATATTTTTGCTGACTGTTCCGAGGCAGTACTTCTTTTGAGGAACATTTGATTATTTTTTTCTTGTGTTCGTCATACTTTCGCATCTGTTCATTGCTGCCATTTGGTCACAAGCTGGGAAAGGGCTGTCTTTTTGGCTCTTGTTTGCGATGTTTATTGTGTTTTGTTACTATTCCATGTGCATTCAGGAAAGTCCGCCACAATTCGAGAATCGATTCATGGCTCGGGTGTATGTAAGGAGCATAACGCGTAGTACTATGTACCAAAAAGCGTCAGTTTGTTAGCCGGAACTGGCGTATGGAAAATTAGATATGTAGCATGTGTGTTCAGCTCTATTAAAATCGATTATTCTGAATATCCAAAAAGTGTAATCAGCAGAATAAATGAGGTTTATATTTTTTTTCAATAGAATATCACTATAGCGATATTTTATTAAAAAAAACATTAACTTCATTTAAGCCGTTTGTTTTGCTGCAATCACACTTGTTATTGTGTTAATATGGTTTTTGGGACGTCAGCGTCACGTTACATAACGTCAGCGTCACGTTATCACCCGCGTTATCAAAGTAGATCATCGATGTACATCCGTGGTCTGATTCTACGGAATTTCGCGGAATTGGCCGAGGCAGTTCTGATTGTCCCATATGGTGACGTTGGTCAGGTGTGGTACATTTACTTGATTGTATCGATTGCTGAATTTTGCCACCTTTCTCACTTTTGTTGTTCCAGTATTAGCTTGAAAATAGATATTGAATAACAAAACTCATGACATGACTAGCACTATACAGACTTTGCTCTTCGGTCTTCCTAAATAAAACTAGCCTGTGCATTTGGCTTATGTAAATAGCGCATTTTAAAAAAATGTATCCTTGTCAAGTTTTACCGGACTAATCCTGTTCTAAGACAGTGTGTCACTGGACCAGCTGGAGTTGTGATTTTTTACTGATCAGAGAAATAAACTTTTTGGAAAGCAGTTTGTCCTCACTTTGAAACTCAAGCAAAAAGTAGCAGGTCAGGACTAGCTAATAAACGTGGGTGTTTTTTCACACCAACTCAGAGATGTTGAAATGTTATATGCAACATTCCCTTTCAATTGGTTTATTAGTGCCCTACAAATTAAAGACCGATTCTGGGGACTCAACGTTTTCCTTATTCCGTCTGTCCATCTGACTTTCATATGTCCGTCTGTCAGTAATGATTTGTGTCCCTGCCATATCCCTATATTATCTAAGTTAGGCATCAAAAAATTTGGTATGTTGACGAATCTTGCGATGGCAGAGTATTGGTACAAATTTTGAATCACTGTGACATTGAACTTGACCTTTGACCTCAATTCTCAAACATATCTCCTACATTATTTTAGGCAAAGATCAGGAATCATATAATCAATCTGACCTAGGACACCATATTGAAAAGTAACATACAAGAGGGCCAAGAGGTCAGACCTTTACCAGCAGGTGACACAAATAACAAGAAGGATCCACAAAAGAAGCACCTCCTTGGAGTGATCAGTTAATTATTTATACAAGACGGGTTAAATGGGCCTTGACGTGAGAAAACCTGTCTTTGGGGGTTTGCGAACAACACAGGCGCAGACCAGCCTGCGCATCCGCGCAGTCTGATAAGCGCCTTTGTTATTCGCATTTTGGAATGTATCATATGTAAACTTGCTATAAATGCAATTTTAACTTTCTAGCTATTCTCTGTAGCTGCGGAGACTGATTTGAAACTCGCTTTTTCGGAGACCCCGAAGACAGGTTGATGGTTCCACACTCAACTTTAATTCGGATGTGGATCAAGATAAATACATGTAGATGTTTGGTTCGCATGAAAATTCCTAACTAATGTATTTATCATCTCCAATTACAAACAAATCGAAATAAAAAAAGGGAGATAAAGTAAGCACCTCTGACGGTGGTAATGGGAATCACAGTGTATCGCTACCTTTAATTTTGATAAACATTAAAGTCGATCAAATGTTTCCATCTTCATATATAAGCTCGCTGTTCGTCTCTATTTTATGATTTTGCATTTGATTTCCTATTTCCATAAATATACGGCTTTATTTTTGGGCTAAAATGGTCATTTTTGTATGATACATATAGGAAAAAGAAAAATATTTTTAAAACATCGTCCCCCCTCGAGTCCCAACTTATTATTTTGCACGTAAGTGTGTACTCAAATTTTACATAATGTACTCAACTTCAAAAGAAACCCATCAGTCACTTCTCGGGGCAATTTTGGAAATCAGAATTAAGAAATGAAAATATATTTATACCATATTCCGTAGCAATCAGTTCTGCATCATTTCATTGAATAATGTAACAGTTTTACTTAAATATGTTCATGCTATTCACTAGTGTTTAGACAAGGGGTCATTTTCAAAAATGACAAGTTCTTCACTTGAGAATGAATATCTCTTTCTCGTTTAAATCAGTTCATTTCAGTAGAATTCGTCAAACAGACATGACCCTCTCCTGCAGCAATAACTGCATCATAACGATGTCGAACTAAAAGCATGTGACGCCCCACAAGTTCTTGGTAATCCACTGGAGAGCAACCTGAAGCTGTCAAGGATTCCAAGGTTGCTCTGAACGACGCCAGATGCGTCATCAGAGTTCATCCCACAGCTGCTCTATCGTATTGAGATCCGAGCTTACAAAATCTTAGGCGATGTGTTTTGGCCTCTGTACACACTTGATTGTCAGAGAGTGACATACCGGGCGTTGATTAAGACCCTAAGAACTCGAGTGAAATCCAATTGTCTAAAACATGTCATTTTTAGAAATGACCCCTAGTCAATACACTGGCGTACAACACGAACGGGTTTAAGTAAAACTGTTACATTATTCAATAATTTGATGCATAATTGATTGTTAAAGAATATGGTATAAAATATATTTTGATTTCTTAATTATTTTACCATAATTGCCCTAAAAGTGACTAATGGGTTTCTTTTGTAGTTGATGAGTATATATGTGAAAAGTTAGTTGGGACTTATGGGGAAATGATAGCCCACAGCCCAAAAGGTGACGTCTGGTCGAGCCCGAACATAAGCATTTGGATTTTTGGTGTGCTCTCTTGAAAATCTATTTTTCCAGTATAATGCAATAATTAGTACAAGTGAGCTTCCTTTTCATAACCCATTAGTCATGAAATATTACAACGTTTTAGCATATATTTCTTAAGATCATGAAAATTGTCCTGTTGCTAAATTCAGTTGGTAGATTATTTTGCACATATACTGTACCTATCAAATACACATAAACTACTTTCATGCCAACCAAGAGTGACAGTGACGTAATATTTTGTTCACAATGTTCAGTGAAACACTAACTTGTACACTCCATTTGAGCTAACGCGAATCAATAGATCACGTGTGTATTAATCCTATCCTGCAAGTGATCTATCGATTATAAGTCCCTGATAACTTTTTAAACAAAACATGACGTCTCTGTCACTCTTGGCTGACAGGACAGTACATGGTCATTGACTAGGTGTACTTTACGCATGGATGAATGTTTATAGTACATTGCTGCATAATATTGCACCAGGTAAATACGTTGTCATTAAGGTTGAATATGGACTACAGTAACTGTTGCACTTCAAAATATTTCTTTACAAATCAGATAGAAACAGCAACAGCAAAAATAATCATTAAAATACTCATGATTTTGGACTTTAAAATACTTTCACTGTAAGGACCTCTGACACTTTGATAGGGTATCTGCCTATTTTTCAGATGCTTCCCAAAACTTCCCTATGCATAAGATATGACTGATATCCTTTTGAATAGGACGCTTGATGTATTGGGACCGAATTAAGGTTATAATTAGACAGGTGGACCCCTACGACAAAACAGGAGACGCTACCAAAGGGGGTAGGGGTTGCAAAATTTAACCTCACCAAAACATTTAAAAAACCATTATTTTCACGTGTAAGGGTATTATATCATCAATACTCAATTAAAAATCACAGTGAAAGTATTTTAAAGTCCAAAACCATAAGCATTTAATGCTTATTTTTGTTGTTGTTTTTTTCTATCTGATTTCTTAAGAAATATTTTGAAGCGCAACTGTAGTTCATATTCAACCTTGATGACAATGTATTTACCTGGTGCAATATTATGCAGCAATGTACTATAACCATTCATCCATGCGTAAAGTACACCAAGCCAAGAGCCATGTAGTTTGTGTGTATTGGATAGATACAGTTTATGTGCAAAATAATCTACCAAGTGAATTAAGTAAAAGGACAATTTTCATAATCTAAAGAAAAATATGCAAAAAGCGTTGTAATATTTCATGACTAATGGGTTATGAAAATGAAGCTTACTTATACTAATTATTTCATTATACTGGAAAAAAAGATATTCAAGAGAGCACACCAAAAATCCAAATACTTATGTTCGGGCTCGCCCAGACGTCACATTTTGGGCTGTGAGGTATCTTTCCCCCCTCCCCCGAGTTCCAGCTAGCTTTTCACATATATTATGTAAAATATGGGAACAAAATTACGTGCAAAAGGATTAGTTGGAACTCGGGGGGGAATGATGTTTTAAAAATATTTTTCTATTTCCTATATGTATAATACAAAAGTGACCATTTTAGCCCCAAAATAAAGCCGTACATATATGGAAATAGGAAATCAAATGCAAAATCATAAAATAGAGACCATCAGCGAGCTTATGTATGAAGATGGAATCATTTGATTGACTTTAAATTTTATCAAAATTATAGGCAGCGATACACTGTGATTCCCATTACCACCGTCAGAGGTCCTTTGTAATCAAGTATTGATTATATAATACCCTTACACGTGAAAATAATTTATTTCTAAATGCTTTGGTGAAGTCATTGTGCAACCCCTACCCCATTTGGTAGCGTCTCCTGTTTTGTCGTAGGGATCTGCCTGTCTAATTATAACCTTAATTCGTTCCTAATACATCCAGCGTCCTATTTAAAAGGATACCGGTGATACCTTATGCATAGGAAAGTTTTTTGAAGCTTTGTTTGTTTGATTTGATTCTATACGTCCCATCAACAATCTTTCAGTTAAACAGGGACGGGTCTTCCTGGGTTGAAACAGTACTTAGCTAGGAAAAATGTGTCTTGCTCAAGGACCACAACACAGCGACGCTGGTGAGGCTCGAACCCGCGGCCTCTTGGTCTCGAGTCAAGCACTCTTACACTGAGCCACTTTTTAAGGAAGCATCTGAAAAATAGGCAGATACCCTATCAAAATGTCAGAGGTCCTTGAGATAAGTGCTAAACTGTATGTATAACTGAATACCAGAGTTAAAGAAATTCAACAGTTAAATCCCGGTGAGCCCAACCACAGACACAATAGCAGGCGCTCATCTATATATAAGTCGTCAAAGAGTCTGAGGCTCGACCCGACGGCGTACGATTAAAGAGGATGTCAAATTCTAATTTGCTTTTATACCTTAAATATACAGATCGAATAGAGTAATTCAGCCTTGAGATCAGAAATAAGGGTGAGGTTGGTGCCCTCAAAGATGCTAAAGACCTCCGGTAATATTATTTTACTGACCGTTTCCAGGCACTGCTTCTTTTGTGGATCTTTTTTGTTATTTGTGTTTGTTTATCATACTTCCGTCTGTTTCTTGTAGCCTTGTGGTCACCTGCAAGGAAAGGGCTGACCTCTTGGCCCTCTTGTATGTGATCTTTTCTAGTGTTTTTGTCACTTTCCCATATGGTGTCCTAGGTTAGGTGCGGTATTTGATTGTATCGATTCCTGATCTTTGCCGTCTTCCTTGTTAATCCGATTTTTTTTAAAGCTGGTAAACTAAAAATTGTTAAAATCGAGATTACCAAGTAAATTTCGAAGACGCATTCCCTGGGAACAGTATGCAAACAATATATAACATGTTGTAATCGATTTGAACGTTTGTCATTGCTGAACAGTGCAAAAGGTTTAGTTAGTATATGACAATGTCACAATATCATGTAAGTTGTAAAATACACCTACCGAATTCCCTATATACAAAGTAATTTTGAGTAAACTGTTTGACATTCTAAATTCTTTTGTAAAACTGCAAATGAGCTCGCTCAATATCATATGCCTTAGCATAAGTCCATTTTATACAAGAATATACACGTATGTTTACTGAGACGTTAGAGGTCCTTACCTGCGATATGTTTATTTTATTCTGTATGTCAACATTTGGTACTGAACAATGATCGATAAAATTGATCAGGCCACTTAGATCTGTGTCCTTGGGGCTTTTCTGGTATACTTTCTGCCCAGGGTTCATGAATACTTTCATCATTTCCCATGCATCCGTTGGCCATTGGTGAATGTTTGAGTTTTGCCAGTTATATTTGTTGAAGGTAAATGGAGGAACTTGCAGTTTCACTATCTCATCCACATATTTTTGACAGTCATTACAGCAATTTGATATCCATTTACCCGCTCTTCTGTTGTATTCAATTCTGGCGTGATTACATATATTGCCAGGTTGATTAGGACCAATACAATTCGCGTTGACGAAGTCATGCGTTTTTTTACTCCTTTCTTCGGCAAATACTTCCAGACCGCTTTTGACGTATGAAAGGCAAATACCAGCTTTTACCCAATACTTATATTCTTCGTCCGCCAGACGCTCTTCTAGGGAAGCCATGCTAGATCTGAAAAATATAATTGAGCCACGACATGAAATTTCAAGCAATGTGACACTTTGACAAGTGCAGACTCAGGCGAGTCTGTATAGCCTCCTTTTAAGCTTCACAACTCCAAATACTGATTGTTCAGTAGCGTAACAGTCATAGAATATTCAGGCGACTATGTGCAGTGACATGAGCTTTCCAGCAATGTGGCAATTTGACAAGTGTAGAGCCTGTATAGCCTCCTTTTAAGCTTAAAGCTCCAAATACTGTCTGTTCAGTAGCGTAACAGTCATAGAATATTCAGGCGACTATGTGCAGTGACATGAGCTTTCCAGCAATGTGGCAATTTGACAAGTGTAGAGCCTGTATAGCCTCCTTTTAAGCTTAAAGCTCCAAATACTGTCCGTTCAGTAGCATAACAGTCATAGGATATTCAGACGACTAGCAAATACTCTGATCAGACTGCGCGAATGAGCAGGCTGGTCTGAGCCTTTACTGGACGCACATACCACATTGTTGGAAATCTCATGTCGTCGCTCAATCAATTTAGTGTTTAAAACTGTGATCATTATAATCCTGCCCACCGATTTTAACAAGTGCGTTTGGTGCTCAAAAACCCGTGGTACTACATATGGTTTTGTTTAAATGTTAATTATGCATATATCCAGAAGTCTGTTGAGTCGCAGTTATTCTCATACAATATGGACCAGTACACAATATTTTCGTACTTATAACATCTGGCCCCGAGGTTGTATTTTTTTTTTGCTCAACTCAACTGAGCATGAGCTTTGAACTGCTCATAAAATCTAATATGCTGTAAAAAGTTTTGCTTACTTTCAAGTGCTTAGAAGTTGTATTTATCCTGCTTACAAATGATTTAGATTAAACCTTTTGATTTTTTTCTAGCCTGCGCGACGAGTATCTCAGGCTAGTTTGGCTGTTGTATATGCATTGTATACTGATAAACGAGCCACGGCACGAGATTTCCAACAATTAGACATTTTGACAAGTGTAGACTCAGACAAGCCTGTGCAGCCGCCTGTTAAGCTTAGAAACTCCAAACAATGTTCATTCAGTAGCTCAACAGTCATAGAATATTCAAGCGACAAGCAAAGGCTCTGATCAGTCTGCGCGTATGCGCAGGCTGGTCTGAGCCTTTGCTGGTCGCACATACCAAATTGTTGGAAATCTCATGCACTGGCTCAAACTTTAAAAACGCAACACTTTGATAGCAGCTTGTCTCTAATGAATAGGCAGAACAATAATTTGGGTTGTATGTAAAAGAGTGTTCATTTGTAAGTAACGCATGGTAAACTTGTCCATTTAAAATGATTTTGATGCATTAAAATGTAAACTTTTTGAGATAGGCATCAACTGATTTATGTGACAAAATGTTATCAGTGAAAGATTCCCTACTTGTTTAAATCAAGAAACGCGAGAAGCATCAAACGTGTGCCATGGACTTTGTAAATCATCGAGAAATCACTCTCATATTGATTGGCAGGTCTGCGATACAGCTTATTTGAGTATTTGACATTTACCTGTTTGTACCCTTTCATTCGATGACTTAAAATCTCCTCTACTTAAGAAATATTTCAGCGACTAAATTCATACGGAGCAAATAACGCCGTCGAATTTAGCTGTTCTATTAGAACTTAAGTGTTTGCTGATGAAGCCAACTCATGATGACATTAACGAAGCAAGGCAATTTTACATACAACTGTCTTTTGAAAAATGTACAGAAAAATTAGTTTTGCGTTTTTAAATATGTACTTAAAGCCCGTCACTATTAAAAAATTACATGTACATCTAATGTATTGAAAATGTTACACGACATCTGCTTGGAAAACGTCATAAATTTACGACAGAATATCCGCGATATATTGTCGCAATCTCGACGTAATAACGTAACGTCACTTTCCATTGACTTACAAGTGGTTTAAAAGGCGGTGGTCCTGTTGTTGTTGATTTATTGTTATATGTATCTCCCATTGTCTGTGGGGGATCTGTGTTGGTCTTTATTTTTGTGTGCATTACTTTATGTCCTCTCTAGTTTTGCAATCATCTTGACGAGGAAGAGAGAGCTGATTGTCTTGGTTATATTGTTTTCAGCAGTCTGATCTGGGTCTACACTGTTTGTCTATGGACGACAAAAACATACATTTTGTGATAATGCGCTTTAAGTGTTAATAAATGTGAGTTCAGTGTATATACGGTTAGGATTTTCATGAAATGCACACACGTCTGCGCGGCCCATACAACTTATTACTTCTTCACCAAATTATAAATAGAACCAAATTTCCCTTGTTTAGCAGATGAAATAGCCGAACCACGCCCAGATATGAATATTAAAGTTGCCGCCTTTACAATAAGCGAAAAGTCTAATAATACAATTTGATATTAGGTGAGAAGCCAGGAGAGGGACCAGTTATTTGGTAAAGCACATACTGACACAAGGAGAGCGTGACAAGAAGTCCTATGTATATGCAATGGCGGCACAGAAACTATCAAAAAGTCGCTTAGGATTGTGATATACCAATGGAAAGAAGAGCTCATAACCTGATTGGGGAAAAATGACCAACATCTCGCGCGGGCATAACAACTCTTGACTCCGGGCTAACAACTTGCGGATAGTTATAACAAATTTGCGGGAAAGAGATTAGGTTTGCATATACATACTTTAGGTTATACAGACGTAAATTTATTTCATAAACGTTGTTTCCTTTATTTACAGATACGTGTATCCAGTCGTCATGAGTTGGATATATTTGTGCCCAGACACGAGATAACCTATCTGGGGTTTGTGAGCAACAACGACACAGAGCAGCCTGTGCATCAGCGCAGTTTGATCAGCATCTTTGGTGTTCGCGTATTGGAAATGACATGTCTAGACTTTTTTGTAATAGTGCAGCAATGAAGACATGCTTTCTCGCGACGAGGTCAGTTTTTTGTTGGTCTGTACTTTTGACTAAATTTTTGCTTTGTGTATGGGACTGGGACTGGGAAGGTTCTCTGTATGCTACGAGGATACGCAGGTTCGTCTGAACCTTCGCAGGTACAGCTGCATACAGGTTCAGCACCCTGAGCTGGACAAGTCCTGTGACATTAGATTAGTTAATCTATAAAACGAAAAAGACTTGGCCCTTCCGAAGAAAAGAGAGCCTGGTACTGTCCAACAAAAGGGATACGTGCATTAAGCGGCTATTTTGGCCCCCTCTAGAGTCAAAAACTGAAAGTTACTTTTCACCAATTTCATCTTATTGGTTTATTAGAAGAAAAAAACCAAGCGTAAAATTATAGCATTTATTTTACTATAACCGGTTGCTATGGTAACCAAAATGGCCGACAAAATAGGCTTAAAATAGAGAAATTGCCATTTAAGGCCAAATTTAAGGCTTTTGGAGACCGATTTTTAAAGAATTATTTATCATGACAAGCAAATACAAAAAAAAACACTTTTAAATATACTATGCACAATTAGTTTGGCAATTGTTTTATATGGGTGACCCCATCTACATCAGATTTTGAGTTTCATTTGCTGTCATGAAGATACAAGCGCCGATCATCTGACAAGATTTTCCATTTAAAAAAATCAGTATTACCAAAAGCAGCGGCCGTGCTAAAGTGACGTTTAATTTTAATACTAGCGGATAACGTGGGTATTTCTGATCATTGGGAGAAGCCGATATCATGTTCAAACGAATGTTTGGTCACTGAAAAGCCAAAAAAAACATAGCAAATGGTGCATTTTTCTGAACTTTCTCAGAGAAATGAAGGGCAAAGTTTTCACAATATGACGTTTTTACTAATGCTTTTACGTTATCGCCTTAAAACGATGATTCTAGTCGGGTTTTCTTGAACCACATTTACAAGTAAAACGGAGTCATGCCTTTCAACACATTCAGACAAATACTGTTGGATTGAACATCTTCACTACGACAGTGCACGAGCCGAAAGATTAAATCTAACGTCACCGCTATCTCGCAAATGCGTCGCACCATTTTTCAGTAGCTTAAGGTTTTAATCAACCATTAGATGAGTTACATTGTAAGCCTATGATATCTTTGTAAACTGGTACTCCGTTTAATTGAAATGCCAATTAACATACATTAGAAGTTTAATCAAATGATGACTACGTTGTGACATCATTGATGGCAGCTGATTTTATTCAGCAAGAAATCTTTATCACATCTGTCAAATAGTCAATAGCTTTTATAGGCGCATGATGCATGCGGAAGATGAAAGACCACCAAACGAAAAATCATATGCTTATCATTTTAGCATTACTTACAACGGATGTGATTTTTGCTTACTGACCCCTTCTGCAATTCTTGCTCTCCCCGAATGCGTATTTAAAGGATTGCGTCTGAAATTTCGTGGTTTTATTTGTCTAAGACCCTGTTCTCGTCATTGCAATTGAAATTGATCGGCACTGCGCAAAGATGAGCAAAACAAGATGCGAAACTTTAGAAATTGCTAAACTTATTGTGCATAGTATATATTGTGTGCCGTGATAATTCTCCTCTGTTTTGGTATTTGCTTGTGCTCTATATTAATTCCTCTGTTACATGTCTCAAATTTGCTCCAAAATGGTCATTTTTCTATTTTCAGCCTACTTTGGCGGCCAATTTTGTTACCATAGCAACGGTAAAAGTCGAATCAATGCCAGACTTAAACACTTTGGCTATTGTTTTAATAAACAAATAAGAAGAAACTTGTGAAGAGCAACTTTTATTTTTTGACCGCAAGGGGGGGGGGGGGGCAAAGTAGCCTCTTAATGCACGCACCCCTTTAAAATGGCAGAAACCGTTTCGTTGAATCTATTCATGATAACAAATTGAGAGTGCAACAACTGTCGCAACGCCTAGCACCGGCTGAAGCGGATTTCTGCTTTCCATCAGAGCCTTATATGTTACTCTCTCTCTCTCTCTCTCTCTCTCTCTCTCTCTCTCTCTCTCTCTCTCTCTCTATGATAGGGTCCATTTGGGACACAGGTCTGTAAATCTAGTTCCAGAAAGGTAACCATCAACCCGTTTCACAAATTGCTCATCGCCATAATTCATGTCTAAGACAATTTAATAATTCATACGCTTTGTTTGAGTGTATGGCAAAAGCCCACTAAGACAAAAGCCCACTGGATGAAAGCCCTTCAGGACAAAAGCACACTGGGACAAAAGCCCAATACGACTTATATGCTTTGACAGGGAAAGGGTTTAACTGATGGACAAACAGACGGACAGACACTACTTCTTAAAATTGAAAACATCTCTTTGGCACTTTTCATAAAAGTGCATGCTATCAAATGTCATTGGAACTAATTAGATATATATTTCCGAATTATAATAGATTGTATGACCCAAAGTGTAAAATAATGTTCTTTAGGTGTAGATCTATTGACTTCTCAATTACTCAATAAAGTAGTTTGTCACAATATAAACACAAAAAATAATATTTTGTCAGTTAAAACCCAGATTAGACATGCCCTGATCAAGGTTAACTGTAAAATATTTTAAAACATGGGCTTTTGTCCTCCCTGCCCAATTTAGCAGTGGGCTTTTATCGTGTGAGATCATGTCCAGTAGGCTTTTGTCCATCCCCCGCCTTGTTTATATTCAAATATTGACCCAGGAATCGATGGGTTCCGGCTGATATATTCTGCGTCTTGTTATGAAATATGTTTTGCTCTGAGAAAAAGATGGAAAGATATGGTCACGTGCTCAGAAATGAAGGTAGAGTCGGTGATAGTTGTCGGGTGACTCTAGCTTCATTTTTGATGAATGTAATAGTCATAAAACAAAGCGAAATATTTATAACAGTAAGAGAGAGAGAGAGAGAGAGAGAGAGAGAGAGAGAGAGAGAGAAAGAGATAGAGAGAGAGAGAGAGAGGAATAGAGAAAGGGGGAAGGAAGCTATAAGCAGCAATAATAGTGTAACTTACTTTTCAAAAATGTCGTAATCTTCGTCTTTCACAATATCAAGAAAAAATGATTATAGATTTCTTCACTATCACATGGTCACATGATCAAATCATATGAATACCCACGTGATTGATAATAAAAGTGAACGTGACAAAACATGTGTTTGAATGCTCATGGGTAATCTTTAAGGAAGTGATATGAATTATGCATCAAGCCAGACGACCCAATATAGGAACTTACATGAGTTCTCATGTTTTATTGAATTTATTAAACGAGTTGGGGAAAAGAGATCAAATGCGAGGCTTGCCGAGCATTTTATCTCATTTTCGCAACGAGTTTATTAAACGAGTTGAATTTATTAAACGAGTTGGGGAAAAGAGATCAAATGCGAGGTTTGCCGAGCATATCTCTTTTTCACAACGAGTTTAATAAATTCAATAATACAAGAGCACGAATGTTAGATTCTATTTATCACATGGCATTAAAACACTAAAAAATTGCATTTTTGGTGTGAATACATGTACGTTAAGATTTTCCCTTATTTTACGCAACGTAATAATGGACGTCATTACGTTTCCCGTAAATCGGTAAACCACTAGTGGATTATTGATTTTATTGCATGGTGTTATATCACTCTCAGACGCGGCGTCATGTGATAATGTGCATATAAATATACGAGGGTGGGATCAAAATGCAACCAATGATGCCAAATGGCAACTAAAGGTGGGATTGTATTTTGTTTGTTTTAAACCTTCAAAGTACTCTCCTTTCCCCAGATATAGAAAATATACAAAATCCAATTTTAAAGGCTTTCTATCTTTTTCGGATGCACATATAAAGAGGTAAAATGCGGCGGTACCTACATTGTACTGTAAATCTGAAAATTTTCGCGAGATTTTTATTTTCGCGAATAGCGTTAAAAGACATACTCGCGACTTAGAAAATCGCGGCTAGAGCATGATTTAACTATACCAGTAGTCGACAGAGTGATTTCGCCTTATTGCGAGGATTTTATTTTCACAAAACTTCGCATATGCGAAGTTTCGCGAAAATAAAACCCTCGCGAAAATTTCCGAATTTACAGTAACTATTGGCGGGATAAAAAGTCATAGGGGGCTATACCAGGAGACGGTGGATGTTCTAGAAATAGTCACCCTTTTTTTTTCAAAAATTATGTCATACTTCCAGCCTTGTGACTTAAAGCGTTGTCACGTGACAAATAATACTACCACAGATACCCATCTTCGATTGACGTTATTGGTACAATTTGACAAGCTGTCTTATGGTACGTGATTGTATCGATTTCTGACCTTTGCACCCTTACTTACTTTGGAACTTTTTTTTTGTAAAACCTTGCATTCATTGACTTGTCTTTCGGTTAAAGGACCGAGATTGCTATTCTTGCAATTTTGTCAGCCATACATGATTACTTATTTTCAGATGTGATTCGAATTAAGGTATCCAAGACTCATCACCTACTAAATGTACTACATCCATAAATATTTTCTTATCATATCTTGGAAACCGGTTCGACAGTTTGCGCGCTGTCATAAGATTTTTACTGCATTTTCCTCCTCATTGAGATTTTTCAGTTTCAAAATATTTCGCCAAAAATCGCAATGCGATTGCTTTTTGAAATTCCAACAATATCCGCCATCTGCTGAGATGTAACACGTTATCTTACGTCTGATTTTACTTTTTTTTTTCAACAATCTCCAGATTAAGGAGCAGTTGTAACAGGCCCCACGGCTGCATTGAATATCCTAACTCATCTGCAAACTGCGGAAAAGAACATTGGATAACTACCATAAACAGTACATATGTCAGCATAAATGTCCGTTGACTTTTTGCTGAGTAAACCGCGAGTCTTAATGTCAGCCTTGTGTCTGTATGTGTAGTTGAAATGGAGAAAACATACAAAACCTGGAGTATGTCTTTCCGCTTGCAGTAGCCGTGAAAATTAGCCGGTGGCATTAATTTTGATTCCATCCTCGTACTCATGTTTTGCATGATAGCGTATTCACAGAATGAGTCCATGCAAAATTTCTTTCAAGTACCAGACGTGTAAGAGAAATTGGATACGGGTAATTGTAACATTATATTCACATGCGCGGATCCAGAAAGTGCTTTCAGAGGGGGTCCAACTTTTTTTGTATTGATCCAAATACCGCTAAATCGGGCCATCATCGGCTTGCCAGTGAAACGCAATTTAAAGAGCGTTTCACTGGCTTGCCGATGATGGCCCAACATTGAGTGCAGGCTTGGTAGCTTTGTGATTTATAGGGGATCCGGACCAGTAGTGCTAAGAAACCCTATATTTTTGTGATTTTTCAGGGGGGTCCGGGCCCCCTGTCCTTCCCCCTTTGGATCCGCACATATTTCATATTTTAAACCCAAATATATGTTTTGTTCGTACTAAAGGAACCGTATCGTTGAGATGGTTTTTGAGCACCCAAAACACATGATCAGACTGTTGGATCAGAAAAAATGAGCCCTGACATGTGATTTCCAACAATGTGGCCTTTGACAGGCGTAGACTCAGATAAGCTTGTGCAGCCTTCTTTTAAGCTTAGAAACCTTAAATGATGTTCCGTCAGTAGCTTAATATCCAATGAATAACCATGCGACTAGCAAAGGCTCTGATCAGACTGTGTGTATGCGCAGGCTGGTCTGAGCCTTTGCTGGTCGCACATACCACATTGTTGGAAATCTCATGGCGCGGCTCAAATTTCAATTTTACGCACTTTAAATGGGCTGGACCTATGAAACTTCTTAGACACCGGACCAGGAATTCCCCTAACCATTTCCCCATCAAAGGGCCGTCACTCCCCACCATCCCCTTCCACCACCACAATAGACATATACTAAGGTACTTTTGCAGATCTTGTTTATCTTTTTTTTATTTATGATAAACATTGTACAGAATACAAATATACATAAGCTCATACACAATGTTATACGAACATATAAATATGGATTTTTTTTGTTTGATTTGATTCTTTACGTCCACTCAACAATCTTTCAGTTATGCGGGACGGTTCTTCCTGGGTTGAACCAGTACTAAGCTAGGATAAATGTGTCATGCTCAAGGACCACAACGCAGTGACGCCGGTGAGGCTCGAACCCGCGGCCCTTCGGTCTCGAGTCAAGCACTCTACCACTGAGCCACTGCGCTCCCTATATAAATATGGAGATCATTCGAGCTAGCATTATTTATAAACTATTAAGGAGGAGAGGGAGAGAGAATAGAGAGAAGCATGCAGAAGGCCTATGTTTCAGATTAATTAAAGAGGCTAGGTCTGTTACTATAAACATTCTTTCGAAAAAATATTTTCTTTTTAAATCATTTGTAAAAATAGAATTAAGTTATGTTTTTACAATAAATATGTTCAGTACATTCAACTGAAAACTGCATGGAAAAGTGAATTATCTTATAAAAACAGGTGATTTTTCTCTTGTTAGGAATTATTTACGTCCTTCCAATAATTCTAGACAGTTGAATTTTTAACATAAATGCTGTTGTTTTGATAGTTATAATTTGTTAAGATTTATAAAAATGGTAAATTGTTTACCTGAATTTGAGTATTTTTACTGTATTCTTGAAAAATAGAAACTTTATTTCCAAAATTAGAAGATCAAAAGTTACAGACATTGCAGCTTTAATAAGCAGGGCTGTGCAATACTATAGATCATGCGAGTAATTCGAAAATATATACGGATAAGGGTCAAGCACAAGACTGAGCTCTTGCATAACCTCTGTTCTAAAAAAAGTTTGCCGCTCATGATAAATGGCTGGTAGAATAACAGAAAATAGAATAAATAAATAATCATTACAACAACAAAAAAGCCAGCATCAAAAACCAACAGGGATAGCGAAAATCTCACTCTTCTGTAACAATTATACATGGGAGACCATTTCTTAAAGAATTTATTGAGCTAGTTGTTAAGGAAGGAAATATATTTCTCGCTTAACATTTTTTTTCTTTAAGAGGCAAATGTAGCCTTGGATATTAATGTGCCTGGAAATAAATTCATTTTGGTAAACAAAAAGCTTTGCAAGAGCATATATATATTACATGTTTGACGGGAAAATACCATGATTTATTAAACAAATAAAATCGTTAATTTTGTTTTTTGCCTAGAAACATTTATTTCCTCTCAGAAAATAAATCCCTTTAGTCGGATCTCCTATTTCCTGCCCACAGGTGACCCAAGGCATCGATGAGATGAAGCGCATGTCATATTCAATTTCGTTTTATTATTTGCAATTTTTAAACAAGCATAACGCTTCTCTGCACTTTTGACGTCACAAACATTAACAAATGACGTCATTTGCACATGCGATGATTTTGCATAACGTTTCTGTCTTCCAGCACTGAAACTGGAGGATCGAGGAACAAAAACAAAACGTTCTAGAAAATCACAATTAATTTAGTGCCAAAATGTTCGTTACGATCGAACTAAGAAAATGACTACACACACTTTATGTTCTCGTTGACCATAAAAAAAGTTACAGACGTTTGAAATTCTGAGTTGGACTCGATGAAGAAGATTTCCAAAATGGCGGACTTCCAGGGAACAGCTAGCTGATGTATTACTACTCGTGTTAGACTTAGACATGTCATGATCCCGCTAGTTTTACCACATCGCATACCGTAGTATTTTCTTGATATGAGCAAGCAGTTCAAGCAGAATACATGTAATATACAGTTTATTAAATCGTTCCATTTAAAATATGGGATTTATAAACCTCGGGAGGTGGTAAATCCGATAAAGAAACTCGTGCGCATGCGCACTCGTTTCTTTATCGGATTTACCACCTCCCTCGGTTTATAAATCCCATATTTCAAATGGACGATTAATAAACTCTATATAATTTACTAATTCATTTTTACCATAATATGAAAATAGTATTTTCCTGTCCTCTAGAGATAGTTCAATGTTGACATTGGTGTTGAGCCATTCTCTTAATTCACTCTAGAAGTTTTTGACCTTTGGATATGCCACAAGCAAATCTGGTTGTTCCTTACAGTAAGAACATACTGCACTGTCAATTTTACTAATTTTAGCCAGGAAGGAATTTGTAACTAAAATATTATTGTTTATCTTATATTGGAAATCTCTAAGTTTAACTTCATGCCATTTTTTGGTACTTAGAAAGTAAGATTTCCATTCATTTTCACGCATGTCTCCTATTTCATCTTGTCATTTGTTCCGTGGCATATATTCATATACATCTACAAAAGTATCATAGAACACTCTAGACTACTACCTATTTTGGCCTTCATAAGCTTTTGAACAAAGATATTACATGTCACATTTTTTTTTTGTTTTCAAAGATAAAAATGCGAGTATCATTAATTTGGGTTATCAATGACTGGGGTATTTGTTTAAGAGATATTAATAATCTAAAAATGTACCTTTGATATTTATATTGTTTTTAATTATTCAAACGTGTAAAATTCGCCCTTTTGACCAATACTATCAAAGACTACTCTGATGCCTTTTTCATGCCAGTTTTAAAAAGCATATTTTCCACGTCCTATGTTTTCGCTATTCCATAAAAGGGAGTCAAGGATTTTGGCCAATGTTTACAACAGGAAATATTTTACAGAATACCGCCCAAATACGCATTAGATCTTTCCAAAAAGGGTTTTCATGCAAACCAAATATCTATTTGTCTTGATCCACATCTGAATTAAGGGTGAGGTTGGCGCCATAAAACCGGGTTAAGCCCTCCAGTAATAATTTACTGACCGTTCCAAGGCGGTACTTCTTTTGTGGATCTTTAATGTTTGTTTTTTCTGTCTTGCGTTTGCTATGCCTTTGTGGGCGTCTGTTTATATGTGCCTTGTGGTCACCTGCTGGGAAAGGGCTGACCTCTTGGCTCTCGTTTGTGGTGTCTAACTGTGAGTTTGTGACTTTCCATTGGTATCCTTGGTCATGTGTGGTACTTGATTGTATCGATTCCTGATCTTTGCACTCTTACTTACTTTGTAAATCACTGCTTAGGTTAAACGCGTATGTACCACATATGGAGAAAAGAGTATCGAAATTGATAAAAGATAAATACATGTATGTCTATTCATTTGGTTTTGATTGTTGAAGTATTCTTTGAAGCCACGAGACCTTTAAATGATTTAAGCTCTATCATCCTGAGACCTGCACAAGCAATACTCTTTACTATAATTCTTCTTTTTATTCTGTAGGGATCGGAATTCCACAAAAACTGATAAAATAGTTTTTTTAATTCGGAAATCAGTCCATTTGGTGGGGCTGGTAACGAATAAAAAATGTGAACAAACTTTGAGACGGCAATAGATTTGATAATAGTTATTCTTCCAGATATAATTAGTTTTCTTTTCGACCAATGATTAAGTAAATTTATAATTTTTAAAACTATTTCTTGGGAGTTAAAATCCCATATCTTGAAGACGGGAGGAGGAAATGTGACTCCTTAAATTTTAATTGGTCCTGGGACCATTCTAATGTCAATTCTTCACATAGAGGTTCAAGAGAGTCACACGACAACATTTATGTTTAATCCTGACATTGTGTAAATTTGTTTAATCAAATTCAACGCTGCTTTTAAAGATTTTTCTGTACCATCCAGAATCAATTAAGTATCATCAGCGTATTGTGTAAGCTTTTATTCTTTTCCATTGATTTATATACCATTAATGTCTTTATTTTTTCTTATCATTTTTCCTAAAATCTCTGCACATAATATAAAACGATACGGGGATATTGGATCCCCTTGCCTGCATCCTCGTCTTAAAATTTATAAAAAAGGACATAATGTCATTTTCGTAAAATACATGTTTCAGACCCTTTTTGGAATAGACCAGCCCATGTTTTTATTGATTTCCCAAAGTTAAAATAATCTAAGATTTTCAGATTAATTTTTTATGAAACGGTATCAAACGCGTTTTCAAAATCTAAAGATAATAATAAACCAGGTGAATTCTGAAAAGCAGAATACCAGCAATTTGATAAAAAAAAGCTGTGGAATCTCTGACGTGTTTATAGGCAGCACACACCGTACAAAAATTACCCATACATTTTACAAAATTCAATGAAAACTGCATGGATGCCAAGAGTCAGCAAAATATTTACAATAAGGCCGCCATAGTTGTATTTTTCAAAACTTTATCTTTGGAGCATACAATTTCAGGATCTGGTGCAAAATGTCACGAAATGGCTCATAATAATCCACTACTTCTGGTTGATGTTGTGTATAGCCTTCACACTGTCAAATAACAACTTGTCACATTTTCATCATTTAATTCACTGGCTACATGTGTCGAAGACATGGAATCCTGTCCCAACATGCTGTAGAGTCTAACAAAATTCACAAATGTTTTGAAACGGCTGGTTCCTGGTTTCAAACATGGCAGCCAAGCTTGTCCCAAAACCCAAAGCTTGCATTTCTACGTTAAATATATTGCCTGATATGAGCAATTAAACAACACATACACCCAGTTTTAAGGAATCGAATCTGGAAAGTATTATTTGAGTAAATTTATATGAAAACATTTCCTACTGCAGGATATATTACATATTTGGGAATGCCTTGCTCATATAATAAAGAATTCTATAGATTTTGCAATTTCAACAACAAGAACGTAGAAACTTATTAAAGGTTGTAACATATGTTACATGGCATAATAAATGAGCAAGGACATCGACTTGACGTAAGAGATGACATTTCATGAAAAGAATGAATATATTTCGCATGTTGTCCTATACGTCTCTAGCCTCTGGCACCTACAGTTTAGGCACTAAATTATTGGTCGTTATAAAGCCTCTGTACTTTTGTTACAGATGTTATAAGTAAACTTTTTTTCAAAAGTTCCTAATAAGTAAAATACTGTAATATAGAGCTTAGAGGGGCTTAGAAACTAGCAGCTTCACATTTAAACAGGAAAATTTAGCAAATGGTCCTTTCTAATGTACATATTCTGAACTAATACTTATCCAAGTCATATACAACATCCATGATTTCTGCTTCTCTGGTAAAATAATAGTCGCCTCATCTCATCAAAGCCAGTAGAATCGTAAAACAGTATTTTGGCCTCAAGCTGAGTAAGGGCCTGCACCATCCAACACCCTTTTTGGAACTTAACAGACACATTCTATCTTATATGATGTTTGCATAATGTTATTATATCCATTTGAGAATAAAAAAAATGAATGTTTGAGCTACAGAAGGAAGGCATTGAAACTGCATAATCATTTGATATTCTGATGATCTACATACTGGATGTCTTTACTACATATGAAACCTGCTTAACATTAATGCCGCTACCTGTTGCATGAACTTAATTATTACAAAATGTATTCAAAAACGGTAATTCTGGCTATGGTCATTTAGTTTAATAACCGCTCTGTGTTGGTTTTAACTCGTTTTAGATTAGGTTTTTCTTAAACAAGGCTATCGGTATCATAAACTTTGCAAAACATTTTCAAAATTTTATAGACGATACTATGATTTGATTTCTAAATTCAAAGTTGGACTTAAATCTCTCTTGCGCCAAGGACTTTCGGAACTTGATTTCTATGGTGACTTGGTGTATAAGTTGTAGAAGATTGTTGGCTCTAATAATTTTTCAGCGCAGTTCATTAAAATAATTTCCCATTATAAAAAGATTGGCTATAACATTAATGTATTGCAACAGACTGCATGCTTGGTAGTCAACCCAATCACGGTTGGCAACTTTGCTTTCCTCTTTAATTGCACGCCGGTGGGTCGGACTTCAGACTCTGTGATGGTTCCGACTTAAAGACTTATCTATTGATGAGATGGTAGGGGCCTCATGCTTTGGCTGTTTGTCGGGCCCACCGGGGTTTACCTGTTGGATTTCTTTTGCTCCGGTATTCAGTTTAATTTACTGTTGAGTCCTTATCCTTGCTTTATCTCCTTGTTATATCTTGATTTATATGTTTTAGGAGATGATGCATTGATAAGTTAGGGGTCTTTCATGCAAACCAAATATCTATGTGTCTTGATCCACATCTGAATTAAGGGTGAGGTTGGCGCCGTTAAACCGGTTTAAGCCCTCCAGTAAAATATTTTACTGACCGTTCCAAGGCGGTACTTCTTTTGTGGATCTTTTATGTTTTTGTTCTGTCTTGTGTTTGCTATGTTTTGTGCGCGTCTGTTTATATGTGCTTTGTGGTCACCTGCTGGGAAAGGGCTAACCTCTTGGCTCTCGTTTGTGGTGTCTTCTGTGAGTTTGTCACTTTCCCATTGGTATCCTGGGTCAGGTGTGGTACTTGATTGTATTGATTCCTGATCTTTGCACCATTACTTACTTTTACAAACATATAATGAATTGCTAAACCTACCATCTTCAAGAGCTGCGTTTCTCAAATGCTTCAAACGTGCACAATATCAATTCATCATTTGGAAATCCGCATCTGACATTAATCCTGACAAACCAATGTCTGATAGAGATGGTTAGAAGCGGGACTGTGATAAATATATTTCCGTTATGACGACATTGCCTCCTGCCCCTGAAGCCCCTCTGCAGCTGATACTAAGTGGTTGCAGCAAGTCAGGTTAGGGTTAGGCAAAACATCTCGGTGTTAGTGCAAAGATAGCCATTTATATAGTACCGATTTGTGCTGTTGTGATGCAGAAGAGGATCCATGTAAAATATTTCCAGCGAGCAATATGCTTATGACTTTTGAAGGACAATTTTCATGTGGAGTCAGGCACTTCTTTATATATATCAACAAGAAAGCCTTACAGTCTGATTTGGACGTCTGAAGGAACAAAGATTGGACGATTCTACCTATAGTAGCATGCAAAAGGTAAATCAGATTGTGACAGTTTTCCATTGCCCGTAGCCTGGGTCCAGTCGTCAATATTTTGACAATATTTTCTAATGCTATCTCGGACCCAAAATAACATGTATTACTGGGTCCGAGAAAAAATACAACATCAAAGGTATCGGTTGTCCGTTATTGATTTCGATTAATATTGTCATTTTTGACCAAGAAACAGAAAAAGAAAAAAGAAAAAAAAATGATTAGACTGGAACCCAGGCTAATTGCCCGTGCAATCGAAGTATAGAGGTTTTATCCTTATTTCCTTATCATGTGCTACTAAGTAGACTCATCTAACTTTTGATCCATCAGAGGTCAAAATCGGACTCTAGTTTGGTTGATAGTGGGTCATTCATGCCAATGAGTTAGACCAATGTGGACCACATTGTTTGCTGATACTGTGCGTGACAGCTGATTTCGTGCTCACATGTCTTCACACTTGTTGCAAAAGAACTGCAGTGAGAAGGTGGTAAGAAATAACTTTCTTCTTTCCAGAAGTGCTGTTCGGGTGCAAGCTGAACAGCCCCTTTTTATTAGCTATATGTCTAAAAATAGTGTATGTATTTGTTTCAGGTGAGACATTCATAGTCTTTGAATGATCCTTGGCTGTACCCATGGGCGATAACAGAGAAGGATGGGAAGGTTCTTACAGCCCATTGTAACTGCATGGCTTGGCTCTGAGAAACTTGCAGTCATGTTGGAGCCCTGTTGTTCGCTGTGGAAGCCACGGTTAAGATTAGAGAGTCAAGAACCGTGACACAAGAGAATGGTGTACTGGCTACTGCCAACAGGAAGTCAGACGATTGAATACCAGCCAGTCAGAGAAATTGATTTCCGTTCCTCAAGGACCTTGAAGAGACATATGGGAACAAGTATAACATGTGGCATGACCCCCAAAACACCTGACAGAAGAAGAAGACAACTCCCAGCAGTTCCAGAAACTACCAGTGAAGACCTACAGGCTCTTTTCAGAGATCTACATGAGACGGGCAAACGACCAGCAGTCCTATCTATTATTCCTAACTGTGCGCATGAGTATATACCCTCTCTAGTGACAGACGAATTCCCTATGATACTTACTGAATTGAGAGATGAAAAGTGTCTACCAATGGACAAACATGATTTGATAGTGCATTGTGAAAGTGTGTTCAGTAATATCAAAGTAGACCAGCATCAGGCAAACAATGTTAAAATGGCAACAAGAGCTCAGTCTAAAAGTAAGGAGTTGTTCCGATTCCGATCGGGTAGGATAACAGCTTCATGCTTCAGAGACTTCAGTAGAAAAGCCTTCACAGAGTCTAATTAGAGTCATATGCTATCCAGAGAGCACCAAGTTTACCAGTGTGGCAACCACTTGGGGATGTCAGCACGAGCTTGTAGCACAAGAGAGATATAATTTGGAGATGAAAACTGTTCACGACAACTTTGAATTTAGGTCAAGTGGATAAGTGATTAATCTGGATCATCCATTCATAGGTGCGTCTACAGATGGTGTTGTGAGTTGCGACTATTGTGGCGAGAGATGTGTAAAAGTTAAGTGCCCTTACTGTCACAGACATAAAAAAAACTCGGTGAGCATGGTGGCAATTCATGTTTGGAGAAAGTTGGAGATAGGCTTCAGTTGAGAAAGACACATGAATACTATTACCAGGTGCAGTGTCAGATTTTTGTTTGCAAAAAAAGACTTTTGTGACTTTGTGGTATGGACTGAGGTGGATTACCATTACGAAAGAATTGAGCCTGATGTTGAATTCTGGAGTGAAGCATTGGAACATGCCCATGTTAATTTCATGACGGCCGTCTTCCTGGAACTGGTGGGCAAATTCATATCCAGACCCACCCAAATATCAACTAATACAGACAGCCCAGCTGAACAACCACAAATTGCAGTTCCCTGCGTGCTTCAGCCAGTCAGAACACGAGCAGAACCGTCGTCTTTAGGAATACTATCCCCAAAACAGACAAATAGTGCTGAGAGCAATGATACTAGTGATAAAGACAGTGACAAGCCAATCTGTGTATGCCAAAAACCATATGATGAAAACTTTGATTCAGTGATTGGATTCAGTGATTGGGTGTGATAACCAGAACTGTTGCTATGTATGGCTACATTTCAGTTGTGTAGGAATTAAGAGAGCTCCAAAAGGGAACTGGTATTGTCCAAAATGTCGCTTGTTGCCCCAGATCAAGAAAGTAAAAGTGGTGAAAAAATGAAAACATTCGGCAACATGACTAATTCTGAATAATTATAAGATGTGCTAATGTCGTTTTTAAGAGGCGAAACCAATAAAACCTTGCTTTGATTGGTTTGAATCAACATCCGTCTTTTATGAGGTTTAAAAAAAAACGTTTCATTCTCAATAAAGCTGAGATTGAAATAGATCATGTTCATAAATGTTAACATGCCAAATATTGATTGTTTGCATTTTGACACTAATCAGCATGATAAATGGCATGCTTCTGCGATTTCAACCAAATAGCTCCCATCAAATTCGGCTATTTTGATATTTATGAGCATTAAAGATTTCATGCTCTGCTACATTGAGCATGAGAAGTTTTATAACATCTTGGTCTGCTTCAGCAAAGACCTAAAAAGTATTGTTTCTGATTTCTGCTTCATTTTGAAACTAGATTGTAAGTAAGCATGCAACATGTGCACTTTTCATTGAAAACCTCTCCTGTTTTCTAATTGTTGCTGAAAATATAACTTATTCATAGAAATAATAGATATTCAGGATAATCTGAATCATCTGATATTGCCATGAAAAAATAAATGTGGGTCAAAGTTTTTGGAAGTCGCAAATATTACTTTTTACAGCCTTTATCGCTGAAGGTCCCACATGATACTGATTTGAAAGATAAGATAGAATCACAAGTGCTTTTTCTTTATTTTGTCTTTAATTTTCAAAGTATAGTGCTCAATTAACAGTAGCCCATCAGTTTACATGATAATCAGATAGAAGTCATCATATGACAAGAAAGAAGTACCATGTAATGTGATTTATTTTTTTTTTATTAATGACAAAAATCCTATTATCAGAACTATATTCCAAAACTTATTTTTCTACTTAAACCATACCGTCTCATTAAGACGATTCCCTTGAGCTCACAAATCATAAGTTTGTGAAAAGTAATTTAATTTCTGACATCATTCAAGCATGTTGTGGGGACTCGAAAGAACTATATTTTTAACTAGTTTTTAATTCTGCACGCAAAGTCCAACGCTTTCTTCAATATTAAAACCACGGTTAGCTAAAACAACATCACCTGGTAACAATTTATTCAAAAATCCACTATTTTCTGTTATGTATTTATCACTAGTTCTTCCACCCTATGCCTCCGAAAGAAATGAAACTGTCCACTGAGGTGTAATTCCAATTAAAAACTTTACTGTGTTGTGATGTTTATCAGCCATTCCACCGAAATTGATCCATATTTGAAAATACCTTGTCTCCACTATTTCCATTCTTTTTCCTGCTTAAATATGCTTGAATTCCCTAAAATCATACAATTCCACAGTCCCCAAGCATTGGATGGTAATTCAAAACAAATTGGGGTAGCATCAAAGTATTTGTTTTAAAAATATGTTTGATTAATGTTTGCAAATGTTTGCAAATAGCCAAAATTGCAATGTCGCCAAGCTATTTTTGTAGACATTTGGTATATTTATTTAATAAATGTAAATAATGTCTCATATTTCCCCAAAAATCCCTTTTGTTCCTTTCAAATGATTTCCAGAAACAGCCTTACAATTGGGTCTTAAGGTTTAAATTAGTTATAATCATCAACAATGCATGTGTCTCCAAATATGCCTATGCAGTCGTAACTATTTCTAAATGGGATACTGAAAACATATATATATATATATATATATATATATATATATATATATATATATATATATATATATATATATATATATATATATATATATATATATATATATATATATATATATATATATCATTTACAGGTACTTGATACTGCCAAATAAACTTGAAAATGATAAATGATAAAAAAAAATAAAACAAACGGAGATAGCTTGCTATTCACTGTTGCTCAAAAACATTGCAAACAGGGCAATAACCAAAATGTCACATTTCAAAATATATGCTTCCGTAACACTTATATCTAGAGAACAAGCACCTCTGAATGTATATAACGGCCATATTTCTTTGTATGGTGGTTTATATGAAACAAATAGAAATGAATAAAAATCAAAATCAATTGTGTATAGCTTGAGGTAAGTAAAATGTCCCCATGTCGCTATGCCTCCATAACACCTATTTTCCATAACAAGGCTTCAAACGCTCATTGGAAGAACAAAAATGAGTACATTTCATGATAATGATACTTTGATGCACCATTTCAATTGCGTTTTCGTAACTAAACTTCTGCTCGCAGGATAAAAAGCATGATACATTTTGAAATTTTGTTCTGAAATATGTATTTAAATACACCTGTCTCGTCAAAAGCAACATTGACATCAAATAAGGTTAATTTTATGGATATTTTATCGCTTTATATACAATTTATGAAAATACAAATGTATTTCCGGTGAATATCAGAAAAGAAACATTGCAATCTGCTGACACTCAGTCTGTTGCGGATTATAGAGCTTTTCTAATGCCATGTTGTTTGTCATTTTTATTTGATGAAGCATGGAGAACAATTCCTCAAATCATGCTTTAATGGTATAATTATTATTAACTTGACATAAGGTGCATTCTGGACACTGATTTTATCTAATTACATTTAAAAATCGTTGGAAGCTTGCTATGAAAGCATAAATTTTGATGTTTATAGTGATCACGCATTTCCATGTAATATACAAATGTTTATGGCTAAATCAAACCTAGTACCTTGAAGTTACTATCTAGACAATTATGATATATCATTATCAGAAACATATTTACAATGATGGATCTACAATGAATGCCCAAAGATGTTACGGAACATTGATGTTGTGTTACGGAACATACACAATGAAAATCTGTTGATTATTTTCACTTTTTGTCAAAATTTGTTTTAAAAATGTTCAATCTTCAATGACCAGTTTATGCAATAACGTAATATTACTATATGGATTTATTTTTCGGCATTTTATGGCTAATATTCAAAAAGTTTAGAAGAGTTCATAGCAGTAGGCTGAACAATAAGAAGTTACAGGCTGGAAGAGAAAGTTAAAATGTTGATTAATCAATATTTTGATATATGGCTTTTAAAAAGCCCAGAAAATATAGTTTTTTTAATCTTTTTATGAAGCTTAAGTGTTAACTTTGCAAGTATAGATTTTTACACACGTGTATATGCTCCATAACAAAGACAAATTCCGGCCACTTGATTTGAACTAAAATTGGTGGTGAAACATACCTTAAGACCATAACTGATGTTGGTAAAGCATATTTCATGTAGATTGAATAACCTTGAGTAATTTCTATATACTATTTCTTGCAATGTTGACATGGTTGAGTGTATTATTGTTATTGGGAAAGGGATTCGGTCCCATAAACATGCTATTTTTTTGTCTTTTATCACTATTTTGTTTGCTTTAAATATTCATAGATACCATATATCAGTTTCTGTTGGTGTTTTATTACACCCATGTTTGAAAAAGGCACTTTTTAAATGATGATTAAAGAAAAAAAATCTTGCATCTATTTTCCGTAACAAATGTGAAATGTTAATAAATCACAAAGGTTTCCATTTTGAAACATCAGATAAAGTTTTTTGTTAAGTACCATGTCTTACCACCAGCCAAGTGATAATCATGTTTTTCTTTTGATAAACACTCAATGAAATAATAAATAAGATATTCCATGGTCTATGCAGTCTCAATTAATCACAAACTGATGATGATTTCAATGTTTAATTATTTGCAACACTGCTGATCCTATTTAAATGATACCTAGCTCGTTAGTACCTTGATTCCTTGTTCTATAGGATCAAACATTAGTTTGACTGCATAGAATCAAGATAATCATGGCATTGCATATGCAAATCTAACTAACCATGCCATATGCTCGATAACTCTCACAAACAGGTTCCATTTTTGACCTTGTGTTACTCATTAACGATACAAATGGTGTGGGTCATATTTATGCATGTGATTATAGAGGTAATAGACATTTCCCTGATATCAAATGCATGCTAATCAAGACAAGTTCATTTTTCATTATTTTTCAATTTGTAATTGTATCAATTTTGGTGGAATGGCTGTTATACGATGACCAGGTACTGGCTCGTGCCAAGAGATTGGAGGGTCTTTCTAAGAAAACTTTGAAGCAATCTATTATGGTAGCAACCTTCAGTCCAAAATATTTTCTAAATTCCATTGGCATAGTTAGACGCAGTTCTTCTCTATCTGGCCAAATAATTAAATTCTTCATTCTAATATACATTACATGAATCATTGATAAAAATGAGAGCGACACAATTGATTTGGCTGTCCGTGGAATGAATGGCTTAAGAAAGTTGAAAAGAGCCATGAGAGTTAAATAGGATGGCAATCCAGTAAAATAACGTACTCTCTCATCATTTCTGTCGAAGTTCTCAGGACTAATTTCATTAGACTTCAACTCAGCTTTAAGTTCTAAATTTTAAACTGTTAGTCTGCTCAGTTCCTCCATGGTTAGTTTATTAATAATGCTTGGACAACCATTGTCATCAGCAGAATCAGTCTGTTTCCTAACATCACATGTCTCTATAGATAGGTTGCCCTTGAGTTCAAATCTGCACGTAGCAGGTGTAACACTTTCCATAATATCTACGTGTTCTTCTCTTGAGGTCTCAGTGTAGTTTGAAAACTGAATTAATGATACTGCAACATCCAGTCGTTTCTTTTTCACTTTCCTCTCTGTAGCTCTTTCATAGCGTCTACTACTCTGTGGAGTATTCTAGTATCCCAAGTTAACTGACGGAGCCCAGTCTGGGTTTGTCTGGTCTAAGAGAGCTGCAGGTTTTCCTGAAACAATTACGAAATGTGTATAGCTAGAGAATTGGAGAAAAGTGAACATTACTTGATGTTAAATAACTCTTTACCGAAAAACCTGCTACCTGACCCTACCTTCAGTTACTGATGCAACCATATTTTTTTTCAGGTTTTTGAACGAAATGTAATTTTATGCATTTAAGCTCTACATCTCGTTGGGCCTGATCTTGGTCCAAAGCGCTTCCATAGGTTATCTTATTGTTATGGTCTATTTTTTATTTGGCCTAGGGTAATTATACATGTTTTTGGATTTCAGCTGATTTTTTCAAATTCATTCTTATTATCAGAGTGTCAAACAGTTAGAATCCAGATCAACTTCAACATCTTGTCAGGCCTGATCTTGGTCCAAAGTGTTTGCAAAGATTATCAGTAGACGACACTTGTAATTTAAGATTAAACATAAGCCAGAGTACATGTTCATGCTCAGATCGAGTAGTGGGGTCCAGGCCCAATTGCAACAAATTGAACTACATAAAAAAGTTATGAAAATATTTTTAAGAAATAAACCCAACGCCAGCACAACTCTACACAAAAGTCAAAGTCCCCAAGGCTCGTGTCTGGGTGTGAGGCGCAGTGATTACATAATGCACCAGTCATTTGTAACCACAGCCCCCAGCTCCTGAGCAGGTTGGAGGAGTGCCAGGCAAGTGTGTTGTGTTTCAACTTGCACTGAGCCCATAGTGCTGTGGTAATTTCAGGGATTTGAAAGGCTTATAGTGGCAAACATGGCACTGCAATGTAATAATAAACTGTGGGAGAGAACTAGCATGGTTTACCAGCTGGCTGTCCCCACAATGTGAGAGTTTATAGCAAGCAGGGAACTGCTGACAAAAGTCAAAGTCCCTGCTGCTCCCCAGGGCGGGGGGGGGGAAGTGGTTACTAATGACTAATTCAACAGTCATCTGTAACCATCCATTTCCCCTCAACTCCTGAGCAGGCTGGGGATTCATAGCGGGGCAAATTTACGGTCTTTATGATAATTTTGCCGTGTCCCCATTGTGTCGGTGAAAAACCAGGTATTAGATAGTACATAGGCCATGTGTTGATCCAGGAATTTTTGCCAGGGGTGGGGTCCAGGCCCGACTGCCAGAAAACAGCTCTGACAACATATTACTTTTAGTATTCAACTTATTTTACAATTTTACAGAGGGTGTCCAATGGTTATTTCAAAGAAAACTATGATTGTCCCAAGGTTTCAGAGAGGGTCAAACATTTTCAAGGGGGGGGGGGGTCCATTTGCTAATATCTATCTATAAAAACTCATATAACTTGTGATTTTCCGCATGGATAGGGGTCCGTACCCCCTATCGCCCCTCTGGATCCGCGCATGTAGGCCAACATGAGTTTACAAATGACCACTTATGTGGCTAATAACTTGTATTTTTGACACTTTAGTGGCTAAAACCTCTTACGTGTCTAGTCACATAAGAAGTAGTTTTAAACTACATAAATGAACTAAGGGGGGAGGTAACCCCATTACGTTTTATAAAAAAGACACTTAAAATTGGATATTAAATAATCCATCTGTATGGACCTCCAACACCGTCCATCTACATAATGTGGCTTGGTAAAATATGTCCATGTACCAGGTGTCTTGTCCATACACTATGTGCCTTGATCTTACATGCCTACTTAAATATACTGACGGACTTTAAAAATGCAACACTTGGATAACAGCTTTAATTTATGTCTCGAAAAAGAAGGCAGAAGAATAATTTTGATTGTATGTTAAAGAGCATTCATTTCTTAGTAAAACATGGAAAACTTGTCCAACTAAGATGTACTTAATGCATTAAAATGTAATTGTTTTGCGATAGGGGTCATCTGTTTCATGTGACCAAATGTTATGAATGAAAGATTCCCTACTTCTTTAAATCAAGAAGCACTGGAAGCATTAAATTTGCATCATGGACTTTGTTAGTCATCGAGGTATCACTCTCATATTGATTGACATGTCTGCGATACAGCATATTTGCGTATATGACGTTTATCTGGGTGTAACCTTTCATTCAATAGCTTAAAATCTCCTCTACTTAAGTTTAAATGGCTAAATCCATACGGAGCAAATAACGTCGTCCAGTTTTGTTGTACAATCAAAACTAAAACATTTGCTGAAGAAGCCAACTCATGATGACATTATCGAAGCAACGGAAGTTTACATTCAACAGTCTTTTGGAAGATATAAGGGAAAGTTAGTGTTGCGTAATTAAAGTCCGTCAGTATAGAAAAAAAAATATTTTTTTCATTTATCAATTGATACTGTCAAAAAGCAGTTCTAAGGGGGTGGGGGTTACCCTGATATAATGAAAAAAACATGGGTTGCAGTTTGAGCGCCTTGTGGTTAAGTTTTTTAGCCACATAAAAATGTAGCCTGATAAAAATTTATCATCCCAAAAATATAGTCACTTAAATCAAATCGACAGAATTTAGCCACTTAAAATTGGTAGACGCATAATGTTTTTAGACACATAGCTCTTAGCCACCTAAATGGCCATTCGGTGGTACGTCCGACAGTACAACGTTATAGCAGCCTGTGAGGAGAAGTGTGTGTGTGTGTGGGGGGGGGGGTATGGCAGGGAGCTGTAGTCCCTTCAAACAACGTGAAAAAATACAGATTAATAAGCAGTTTAATCTTACCGGAGAGAAAATGACATGTACTTTAACCAAGGTCTATCCGAATTTGAGTCCGATCTCAGTGATATTGATCCATGTTACAACAACATAGTTGTTCTGGACAATCTCATGGATATAGCTGTCGACAGTCCCATTATTTCTAAACTTTTCACCCGAGGAAGGCATAGAAACGCAAGCGTCATACTGCTTTTACAAAATGCATTTCCTAAAGGGAAGTACAATACCAGTATAAGCCGTAATGCTCAGTATATGGCGCTTTTCAGATGTCAAGCTGACAGAAGGCAAATAGGAATCGTTGCGGATAGAATTTTGACAAGAACAAGCCAACCTTTATAGAAATTTACAACAACATTACGTCTAAACCTTATTCCTATGTCATAGAGGACAACAAAGCTGATACACCATCTAGGAGGCAAGTCATCGCAGAAGTATTCAGAATCTGCGTATCTTATAATATAGCGGGAGTAGATAGTACAGTGTCTATCACAAAACAGGTGACAAAAGCTATTGATTTAAAAGAAGACAGTGTGAGATGCACAAAACCGACCATTCCAAAATATTAAAACGAAATGATCAAAAAGGTTCCGTCATCGTTCACCTGGACAAACGCGAGTAAGGTACTGTTGAAGATGAATTTCGAGAAGCAGAGTGCGCTGGGAATCTTCCAGTTGGCTGGGTATTGTGGCGTGTATATTCTGTAAACACTCCAGGCTACTACAAACCAGTGCTTATTAAAAAGTTGAACTCAGAAGAGACTTAATGTCATCAAGTAAATGATGAATGGTTGTTTGCCTTTTGTCCACAATATCGTACTCTTTTGTAAAATGATGATATCGTTATACGTACTGGAGGAGTCACAGTCCATCAAAGACTGCAAGCCAACTACGCTTAAAAGAAAGACCACCCCGTAAAGGTGATATGCTAAAAAAGGTTGGTCCTTTTATTATACGGTCTCATTGTGAAGCCTATTAGATAAGACTCGCCCCTATACCCTATACAAAAGACCCCTAAAAAAGAATGTGTACGCTAAGCCCCTAAGACGAAAGACATCGTGCTCTAGGACGTGATGCTATCTTCTTGTGGTCTAGAGCGTTGACTCACCCTCTGAGGTGTAACCGAACACGTCACAGGGAGGTCTGGGGCCTAATGGCGGCCATCTTGGATCGGAAGTCGTGATGGCAGACATCTTGGATCTGAAGTCGTGACGTCATTTGGGCTCGAGTGTCCCATATACTACGTATCCCTATAAACAGTCATCTCAGGCGAGCGACCCCTGGCCTGAAGGACCTCTTGTTTCCCGAGAGACAATGATTTTAACTGTGTCACCTATTACAAAATCATGTCCACTCTATCATTTATGTTAATGAAGGAAAACACTCAAAAGTTACGTATAAATTTCACAAATTAGTTTTGACCCATTGAATTTCGGCCTTCAGTTTTTCTTTAAAGAACAACTGCATTCTAACAGTGTTTTAAAAAGTTCAAAAGTATTATTTCTAATGCTTGATTAGAACATTTGTTCATATCCTTAAACCTATTAGATTGTGTTTCAACTCACATATTTCGTTTTACTGTTGATAAAATGACTCAAATTCAAGCCGCACATAGCTACTTATTAGAGATGGCATACAGAAAGCAACAATTCAAGGTACATTCATGAAATTTCAAAGAATATTAACCCACATTTGAGGACATGCAGAACGCAACGTCCATAACTCTAGCATTTACACTTTTGCGTAATGTTCCTTTGATCTACATAAGAAGCGGTTTCTAAGACGTATTTAAATATATTATATTTTTTCAGAACTCTCTCTCCCCCCTCTCTCTCATTCTCTCTGCACGCGCATGCAAGAGAGAGAGAGAGAGATGTAGTCATCCAGTCATTTGCAACCACAAATCATGTGGTGTGATAAGTAGAATCTTTCACATGTGACTATAAATTACAAATTCTGCCATTGACATTTGTGAAGATTGATTACCAATTCTGCACTTCGGAGAAAAATCGAACCATTTCTTTGCAGATAAGACGAATACGTACCGATTCTTCACAAAGTAAGTAAGGGTGCAAATATCAGTAATCGATACAATCAAGTAACACACCTGACCCAGGATACCAATGGGAAAGTAAGACACCACAAACGAGAGCCAAGAGGTCAGCCCTTTCCCAGCAGGTGACCACAAAGCACAAATAAACAGACGCGAACAAAGGCATAGCAAACACAAGACAGAAAAAACCCATAAAAGATCCACAAAAGAATAACCGCCTTGGAACCGTCAGTAAAATGTTTACTATTTGATGTATTACTGCGCTTCAGGTGATACCAATTTGCTGTGGTCTGTGAAATAGCGGAAATGTATCTTCGAATAGGGTTTAGACTGGTTTAACGGCGCTAACCTCACACTTAATTCAGATGTGGATCAAGACACGTAGATATTTGGTTTGCATGAAAGACCCCTAACTTATCAATGCATCATCTCCTAAAACATATAAATCAAGAATTAACAAGGAGATAAAGCAAAATTAAGGACTCGACAGTAAATAAAACAGAATACCGGAGAAAAAGAAATCTAACAGGTAAACTGACAAACAGCCCGACAAACAGCCAAAGCATCAGGCCCACACCATCTCATCAATAAATAAGTCTTAAAGTAGGAACCAAGTTGAAAATATAAAAATGTGAAATTTGAGCATACAGGTCCATTAAAAAAGTTATTTCACAACGCAATATTTCAAAAGTTTTTTTTTCACATTTTTATTAATATACATTAATGGTCTCTGTTTTACCATACATGTAATTTAATTATCATGCCATTTTATGAATGTAATCATCAGACAGCAGTTGTATATAAATATAAAATACTTTTCTGTGTACGTGGGTCATCCAATAAGTTCTGACAATGGTCTCATATCTCAGAAACTGTTATTGAAATCACAATTCTATTACCCATTGCATGTGGCCATGGGTGTTGCCTATTTATATTTGAAATATGGAGTTTTTATCACAACCTGATCTGATAGTATACAAGTTTGAAAACAACACTTTGAAAGCTCATGGCCGCGAAAAATCACGTTTTACAACTTTTTACTGGGGGTAGAGTTAGATAAAGATGCAGTATGTTTCTTTGGAAAGTTTTATTTGTGTTTGGTGATGTTGTCTGAATACACAATTGACCGATAAAAGCAAATACCACAATGACATTAACCTAGTTGCTTTGAACATTCTTGGTTGCTAGGCAACAACAGAAAATTACATTTTTGCCGCAATTTAAGCGTTAATTTTAAAATAGTATATTTTGAACGCTTAAAACAGCCATAACAATCAATTTGCATATTAATGGATACATGATTCGATAAATATGTTCTATAATTTTTTTGTAATGCACAGAAATTAGTAACTTTCAATAAATGCTATATACCACATATAATACACTATTAGTACAACCCATTTTTAAGTAAAATATTTCTTGCAAAATCTGTGATATGTCATAAGCAAAACCATACTTACATGACAGTCGCAAGCTAAACTATTATCTATGGCATTCAGAATCAACATATATAATGTATTTTTATCTATCTAAAAAGTTTTAAAGAGGAGTTTGTAATTTCTTTTAAATTTGGGCATGTATACCGCATATAGTGTCCCGTCCATGGCCATTTACCTTATGTTCTTAAGTTGCCTGGCAACCATTGCGATTGCAACATGAGAAATATTTGAAAAGGTGATTCAATTCCCTATATTCTAAATAACATGTAAGGGTTATTGAAACACATCCTAGAGAAATATGTTTTGTTTCATGGGGTCATTGTCAGAACTTATTGGATGACCCTCGTAACCACAACACCAAACTTTTAATACATTTCAATGAAAACACAACAACAAACTTTTTGTTTATTGTTACTCCCATTGTGGGAGTCTGTAATTGTTCTATGTTTTGTTGTACGTTACTTTATGTCCTTTCTAGTATTGTCTGCAGATTGTAATTGTGGTATTTCCTGATCATACTCACTTACTATTTTTGCATGCATGTGTATAAAATTAATATTAAATACACAACAACATTATTATATTAGTATTACTCAAATACATTTTAATGAAAACACAACAACATACTTGTACGCCTACATTGTAAAGAGTCAGTAGTTCATTGCACCTCCCTTTGCTTTAATAAGATCTGCAATTCTCCTTCTCATTGAATTGTATGGTTCTTCCAGGACTTCCGGTGCTACACTATTCCATGCTTTAAATACTCGTTTCCACAAAATTTCTTTCTTACATGGCATTCGATAACCAATCTCTTTCTGCATTATATTCCAAACGTTCTCTATAGGATTTATATGTACATTAAGAATTATGGCATGCCGCGAGATCATGCATAAATATATATCCCTTCTTATTCACATGTCATTTCAGTATCATGAATAATATCACTCTAGTATTTTGCACTATCCCATGATACCATTCAGTTTTCTTAGAAGAGATAGGCCTCTGCTTCTTATAGCTCCCCTTACTTGCACATTTACTGACGATTATAAAGTAGTACGAATACACATAGCATAATTCATTCTGTTTGTGCCAAACACGACAATGGCGTCTGCGTCGATTGTTATGACTGCGAAATACAGACTCATGTGAATGTGTTGTGGTCTATCTTTATGCATTCTCTTTTGCCATGCAATAACTCTAAAAGTACTAGAACATTCCTAGAATATAAATGAATACCTGTCCTGGAATGGCCAGGGTATTCGCCAGATATGAATCACATAGAGGACGTTTGGAATATAATGAAGAGATTAGTAACCAAAAGCCGTGTAAAAAGAATATATATGTAAGCGAGTATGTGAAGTGTGGTATAGTGTAGCACCGATCGTTCTAGAAGAACTTTTACAACCCAATGCCAAGGAAAATTGCAGATCTTATTAAAACAAAGAGAGGTGCAACGAAATACCAACTTCATGGTGTAGGCGTATGTTGTACTCCTATCCCGGAAATTGCCCTAACCCAGAAAATTGATCCTAACCCAGAACGTGTTTTTGATCCTAATCAGGAAAATGAATTTCTTACATGTACGCAGCACATATTAAAGTAAACGACTATTTCTATTTAATTTCTACTGTCACATTAACAGTTAAAGTTGTATATGTCTATCGGGATGAATGGTAAGATAAAAAAAATAAACGAAATTAAAATGCCTATTTATAGGATTTCCAGGAGAATGCCCTACATTTTGACAGCCTTTTCCTGGTCTTTCAGGGAGATTCTTTACCACGCTGACAATATGCGCGTCGTGTTTTACTATGCATCACGGTGGTTGGAATAGCTTTGATGATACTTGGAGAGTGTGGTTATTAATGCATCTGTGTCAATCTGCTTTGTTAACATGATTAATGTAACTGAGATTACTCGTAAAGTAAATTGATTTGTCTGTTTTGATTCTCGACGTCCCAGTCAACAACTTTTCAGTCATGCTGGGATGGATCTTACTGCGCTGAACCAGTACTAAGCTGTGGATAAAGTGTCTTGCTCAAGGACTTGCTCACTGTGCTCCCGCCGGCGGTGAGGCTCGAACTAGCAACTCTTCGGTCCCTAATCTAACGCTTTACCAACTGAGCCACTGCGCTCCACTAAAGTAAATTGAATTGGTGTAATGCAAAAGTCCCTTTTCTTTTCTTCAGTGGGATAACTTATAGGCTATAAAATATTTAACTTTGCTGCATGCCGCGAACATTTTGTGCTATTTTGTCGTCTGCTGATTTTTTTCAAAAATAACCTTTTTTCAAAAATATTCTTATAGGAGTGCCATCAAATCAAAGTGTCAAACACTTTCAATCCAGTTCAGGCCCAAACTCTTGTCGGGCCTGAACTGGGTCCAAAGTGCATGTCAAAGTTAGCATACTTTACTGAACATTAGTAAACGAAAAAGTGCATGCCCAGATGAGATTCTGCAGAATGTTGCTGTATTTCCATTGGGTTGCGACACGAGAAAACCTGTTCTCTGGGTTTTCGATCAAGTAAGATCCAGCCAAGCCTGCACAACTATAGAGACTAGGTAGAATCATATAGTGAATTTATGCGTGACACCAGTAGTATATTTTGCAGTAAGTGAAAAACACATGGGCTGATCAGATTGCGCAGATGCGCAGGCCGGTATGCTCCTTTGTCTTTCGCATGCAAGTAAGCCAGGTTTTACTCGCAATTAGACCCACTAAATAAGTTAACCCTTTGTATACTAATGAATTATCCCATCTCAGTATGCAAATCAAGGGGCCAACGATTAGAATTTACAAACTAAGACGAAAATTGAATTAATCTTATTTTGGAACTCTGAATAGAACCACTGACCTCTAATGGCATATACGGGGACTCTGGATTGTAGTGCTGAACTCTGGAGGCAGACATGGGCACCATGGATGGTATCACTGACCTGTAGCCAATCACAGTATCTGCCACTAGAGGTCCTCAAATGGCGTATACTGGGACTCTGGGTAGAACCACTGACCTCCAATAGCATATACTGGGACTCTGGGTAGTAGTGCTGACCTCTAGTGGCAGATATGGAAACTCTGGATGGTATCACTGACCTGTAGCCAATCACAGTATCTGCCACTAGAGGTCCTCAAATGGCGTATACTGGGACTCTGGGTAGTAGTGCTGACCTCTAGTGGCAAACACTGGGACTTTGGATGGTAGTATTGACAACTAGTGGCATGGACTGGGACTCTGGATAGTAACACTGACCTCTAATGGCAATTACTGGTACTCTGGATAGTAACACTGTCCTCTAATGGCAGATACTTGGACTTTGGATAGTACCACTGACATGTAATGGCAGAGACTGCGACTGAGTAATAGCGCTGACCTCTTATGGCTGAGAGTGGGACTCTGGATAGTAACATTGACCTATAGTGGCAGATACTGTGATTGGGTAGTAGTGCTGGTCTCTAATGACAGAAAATGGGACTCCAGAGTAACACTAACCTTTAATGGCAGATACTGGAACTCTGAATAGAACCACTGACCTCTAATGGCATATACGGGGACTCTGGGTTGTAGTGCTGACCTCTAGAGGCAGACATGGTAACTCTGGATGGTATCACTGACCTGTTATGCCAGTTACTGGGACTCTGGGTAGTAGTGCTGACCTTAAATGGCTGAGACTGGGACTCTGAATAGTAACACTGACCACTAGTGGCAGATACTGTGATTGGGTAGTAGTGCTGATCTCTTATGACAGAAAATGGGACTCCAAATAGTAACACTGACCTCCAATGGCAGATACTGGAACTCATAATAGAACCACTGACCTCAAATGACATATACTGGGACTCTGGGTAGTAGTGCTGTCCTCTAGTGGCAGACACTGGAACTTTGGATGGTAGTGTTGACAACTAGTGGCATGGACTGGGACTCTGAATAGTAACACTGACCTCTGATGGCAGATACTGGGACTCTGGATAGTACCACTGACCTCTAATGGCAGATACTTGGACTTTGGATAGTATTACTGACCTCTTATGGCTGAGACTGGGACTCTGGATAGAACCACTGACCTCCAATAGCATATACTGGGACTCTGGGTAGTAGTGCTGACCTCTAGTGGCAGATATGGAAACTCTGGATGGTATCACTGACCTGTAGCCAATCACAGTATCTGCCACTAGAGGTCCTCAAATGGCGTATACTGGGACTCTGGGTAGTAGTGCTGACCTCTAGTGGCAAACACTGGGACTTTGGATGGTAGTATTGACAACTAGTGGCATGGACTGGGACTCTGGATAGTAACACTGACCTCTAATGGCATATACTGGTACTCTGGATAGTAACACTGTCCTCTAATGGCAGATACTGGGACTTTGGATAGTACCACTGACAGGTACTGGGACGCTGGATAGTAACACTGACCTCTAATGGCAGAAACTGGGACTCTGGAAAGATTCACTGACATTTAATGACAGATACTGGTACTCTGGGTACTAGTGCTGAACTCTAATGGCATAGACTGGGACTTTGGGTAAGAGTGCTGAAGTCTAATGGCAGATAGTGGGACTCTGGATAGTACAACTGACCTCTAGTGTCAGATACTGGGAATCTTAAGAGTACCACTGACCTCTGATGACAGAAACTGGGACTCTGAGTAGTGTTGACCTCTAATGGCTGAGCTGGGACTCTAGATAGTAGTGTTGACATCAAATGGCAGAGACTTGGACTCTGGATAGTACCACTGATCTTTAATGGCAGATACTGGGACTCTGGATAGTACAACTGACCTCAAATGGCAGATACTGGGACTCTGGATAGGACCACTGTCCTCTTATGGCAGATACTGGGACTCTAGATAATACCACTGACCTCTAATGGCAGATACTGGGACTCTGGATAGTACGACTGACCTCTAATGGCAGATATCTGACTATGTGTAGTAGTGCTGACCTCTAATAGCTGAGACTGGGACTGGGTAGTAACACTGACCTCTAATGGGCGATACTGGGCCTCTGGACAGTACCACTGACCTCTAATGGCAGATACTGGGACTTTGGATAGTAACACTGACCTATAATGGCAGAGAATGGGACTCTTGGTAGTAGTGCTGACCTTTAATTGCTGAGATTGGACTCTGGATAGCAGTACTGACCTATAATGGCAAATACCATGACCTCAGATAGTAGTGTTGACCTATAATGACATATCCTGGGATTCAGCGTTTTACCGACCTCTAGTGACAGAGATTGGCAATCTGGAGATATTACTGACCTTGAAAGGCAGACACTGGGACTTTGAATAGTAGTACCGACATCATGACAGATATTTAGACTCTGATTCAGTCTGCGTGACCTCTAACGGCAATGTCTGGGCCTCTGTTTAGTAGTACTAACATCTAATTGCAGATACTGGGACTTTGGATAATGTATTGACCTCTAGTGGCATACATTGCATAGTAGTGCAGACCTCATAGCAGATATTGGGACTCTGCGTATTAGTAAGGACCTTTAGTGGTAATTTAGAGTCCTCTGGATAGAGGGATTATCCTCTATTGGGAGAGATTGTGACTCTCAATAGTAGATACTGGGACTCTGGGTAGTAGTACTGACCTCTAATAGCAGTGGCAATAACTGAGCATATGGATAGTAGTATTGAGTTCTAGTGGCAGCTAGTAGGAATCCGGATATTAGTGTTTACCTCTAGTGTCAGATATTGGGACTCTGTAATAGTACTAACTTCTAGTACAGATACTTGGACTGGATACTATATGTATTACTGACCTCAAGGCAGATACTGGGACCCCGTGTATTAGAAGTGACCTCAAGTGGCAATTTCTTGGCCTATGGATAGAAGCATTTACCTCTAGTGGCAGAAAGTCTGAATAGTTGATGCTGGGAATCATGGTCGTGGTACTGACCTCGAGTAGCAATAACTGAGACTTAACTTCCAGAGGTAGAGACTGGGTCTGAATAGTAGAACTGACGTCTAGTGCTCTGTGTGGTAGGATGGGTACAGTGTGTATAATGGTATAGCTGATCAATGTGGTAAAGTTAACAAACAAAGGTTCAGTGGTCGTGTGTGGTGTAGTTGCTCTATGGAGATATGTATAGTGGTCTATAGTGAGAGAGACGATAACCTATTGAGACGTGAACTGTGATCTATAATTGTAGAGATGATATGTCTGGTCTATAGTGGACTAAATATAGTCATATGGGCATCTCATATGCACATCCCAGTCAACAGCTATGGTCATGACGGGACGGTAGGTTCACCTGGGCAAGACTAAGCGGATAACCAGTACTTCGTTCACATACTTTCGCTTGTTACTGACAACAAAGTAAGTAAGGGTGCAAAGATCAGGAATCGATACAATCAAGTACCACACCTGACCCAGGATACCAATGGGAAAGTGACAAACGCACGGTAGACACCACAAACGAGAGCCAAGAGGTCAGCCCTTTCCCAGCAGGTGACCACAAAGCACATATAAACAGACGCACACAAAGACATAGCAAACACAAGACAGAACAAAAACATAAAAGTTCCACAAAAGAAGTACCGCCTTGGAACGGTCAGTAAAATATTTTACTGGAGGGCTTAAACCGGTTTAATGGCGCCAACCTCACCCTTAATTCAAATATGGATCAAGACACATAAATATTTGGTTTGCATGAAAGACCCCTAACTTATCAATGCATCATCTCCTAAAACATATAAATCAAGATATAACAAGGAGATAAAGCAAGGATAAGGACTCAACAGTAAATTAAACTGAATACCGGAGCAAAAGAAATCCAACAGGTAAACCCCGGTGGGCCGACAAACTCTTCTTCAATCAGCGGAAGGGAGGAGAATGGCTGTAGAAATTATTTCATGATCAATATCCACGAAAGTATGGGACCAGACCGGGATCGAACTCGTGACCCCTGGATCTGCAGTCAGACACGTATCTGCAGTCAGACACATTACTGACTGCACTACATGGCCGGGTACTGGATGCACTGCGCTACGTACTTGAGTAAGCCACAAATCCTCTGCTTAGGACTGGTTCAGCCCAGGAAGACCCATCCCAACATAACTGAAATATTGTTGATCGGGACGTAAAGAATAAAAAAAATGACCTCATGAGACAGGTACTGTGGTGCAATATAGAAGAGATTATCTTTAGAAACATGTATCGCGGTATTTAGTGATACATTTGACCTGAATAGACATGTGCTGCATTCTATAGTGGTAAAGATGGCCTACAGAGACGCATGTTAAGCAAACCGGTGCGAAGGGTGTGAACCCAATACCCTGACGCACAGATTTTCTTTTTATAATGCTACTAGCTTTTCACTTCTTATTTTGCCCTGAAAACCTACATTGCCCTTGCAGACAAACTTTTAGAGGGAAGACTCGGGATCAAGAGCACACAAGGTTGGCGGCGATCTTGATCAAAACGCGTTTTTGATCTCAGCAAATCTGTCACAGCCACGGTACAAATGCCACCAAAGGAATGGGTCGGGTCTAGCATGCGACACACTTGTGGAAAATTAACTTTTTTTTGTAGTCCAGATTGTGACGTTGACCTTTTGAGACATGAACGTGGATCTTGCGCGTGAAACATCGTCTCGCCAAAATGAGCATTTGTGCCAAAAAAAAAAAAAAATCAAAATCCATCCATGCATGATGGCCAGGACACGACAAAATGTCCAATTTACAAATTGACCGTTGACCCAATTTTGTGACCTTGACCTGTTAGATATGAACCTGGGCTTTGTGCCAAACGAATCCATTAATGGATGATGGATTCATAGCCCAGACACGTCAAAATGTGAAAATGTTCCTTTTTTACTTTGAAAGAAACGATGTGTTATGAATTATGACCGGACGGAGGCTCAGACTGATGGACACTACGATTTTGGGGTATATAGAAAGTAGCTTTCGTTTGCGTGACAAAACGATGATCGTAGATTGCACATGTAATGTTAGCGGTCGCCAAAATATGTTTTATCAAGTGATGGTAAACTTCGTTTGAGTTATTACATGTACGTAAACACAGTTTTATTTAAAAGATGCGGTTGGGGATCGCTGCCTTGCCGATGGGAAGAGGTCGCAGGTTCGAATCCCACCCTCATTGCTTAGCAATAATGCAATCCCGGAAAACATCCAAACATTTCTGAAAACAGGTTACCTGGGACGTACATTTAAAACAATGCTTCAAATTCCCCCTCCCCCAAACACAGTTTTCAAACATAATCTTAGTTGGTAGATCGTTGGACTGGGAACCGAAAGGTTGTTAGTTCGAGACTCACTGCACGCGGAGTCAATAAGCAAAACACTTTATCGGCTCTTCAGTACTGGTTCAACCCAGAAGACCAGTCCCGAAATGACTGAAAAGTTGTTGACTGTGACGACGTAGGTTGTTTCAATGAAGTTCTAAAAATAGTTGACAAGATTTAGCTTTTATAAACATGCATCAAAATAAATAACTTTCTTTTCCTGGATAGTTACCAGTTTTATTTTCCGGTTAGGATCGTTTTTCTGGGTTAAGCCCCGTTCTCACTGTCCCGGTTTAAGGTGCCGGTTCATCCCGGTTTGATGATCCGGGATGAACCGTGATGAACCGTGTCACAACCGTGGCGGCACCGTGGACAACCTTGGAAATCCGGGATGAACCATGTTGAACCGTGTTGAACCTGCTCATGTCCCCGGTTGTTTTAAAATGTTTAAAACAACCGGGGCTCACCGGGAGTAACCGAGAAGGCTGTCAAATACTGTGATAAACCGGGAAGACGCCGGGAGCAATCGTGTCTCCACCGGGACGGCGTCGGGGCGATACCGGCGCAATCCGGGTACAACCGTGTCTCCATCGTGATAAACCGTGCTGTTCCACTGCCTATGTATATGTAATAAAATGCAAAATAAAAATGAAAAGTCACTCCTGCTGACCCTAAAATGAAAGTGGATTCATCCAAATGATAAGGATGGGAAAGTCCATTCGTCACAAGTTGGTTAAATTGTCAGCAGTATAAAAGTGCTCATTTACAAAGCTTATGAATTAATGCACTTATAGTTACTGAAGAGTCAAGCATATATGAGCCACGACATGAGATTTCCACCAATGTGGTATTTGCCATTAGCAAAGCCTCAGATCAGCCTGCGCCTAGGCGCAGTCTGATCAGAGCCTTTGCTAGTCGCTTGATTATAGATATGACTGTTAAGCTACTGACCGAACAACTTTAAAGCTTAATTGGGGACTGCTCTGGCTTGTCTGAGTTTACACTTCTCAAAATATCACACCTTTGGAATTTACATGTCCCCTCAAAGTGTTTATATATTTTTACGAAAAAGCAAGACAATCTGGGCCTAGAATTACAATGTATCCTTAAAGTTAAGGAGTACTTAAGTTAAGTATTGAATTTCCAGGAAGCGAAAAATAACGTTTCCAAACTGATTAAAACCAAAATAGTTCATTTTTTCTGTAGATCACAATGATATCTTAGACCATGAGTACTGCATCGGTCTTGGCAATTTATTAAGCATTTAATGTACATGTTGAAGTATCAATACTTAAATTAAGTCTTCCTTAACTTTAAGGAGGCATTGTAATTCTGGGCCCAGATCAACAACATTTAAACCTCGTCGTAAGAAAACAGATCTGCTTCTGCTTACATGTATTTGTCATGCAAATGAGCTGCGAGGTTACTAGGCATATGCTTTCGCTACACAGATCACGATTCCTCTAGTAACTCGTATATGGCTGTGCAGTCCAATTTGTGTCATAACTGTTATGCGATAGAGACAGAAGAAAACTGATGTTACTCCACGTTTTATCCTGGTTTTATAGTGTAGAGTAGCACCGGGACGCAACCGAGGCCCTACCGGCATGTAACCGTGGCGCAACCGGCAGTTACCGGGACATCACCCTAAACAACCTGGGTAACACCGGGGTATACCGGCACGAACCGTGGCTCCACCGTGCTCCGTGGTGAACCGGGGATCAACCGGCGTCTTGCTTTCTCGAGAACCGGGGCTATACTGGGGTATCGTTGGCAAGGTGAGAACTTTTTTTTTATTTTTTATGAAATGTGTCCCGGTACATCACGGTATGCCGGCTTTCCTGAATCGGGTTGAACCGTGGCTACATCGGCACAGTGAGAATGGGCACAGACAGAGCCTCAAAAATATTTCATTTTTTTTAACTAAACAAATAATATTTAGAGTCGGCGGATAAAATAAAAAAATAATTTTGGAATTAATTTTTTTTCCTACTTTCCTGAAAATTACAGTAAGAGGGTTTGTAAATCAACTAATAAAAAAATTCTGGCCTAAACACAGTGGCAGTACCTCATAGTTAGGGAGAGTGCTATAATGCTTAATATCAGGGAATGGGTGTCTCCTTTGGTCTGTATATAACATTTTCTTCTAACTTCATAAAGTTAAGATTTCTTGGTAAAACCTTTCACATATTGCGTTTTCCCACGTATGAAACACATGACACATTGTCTTATTATCTAACGTATCAAAATAAGAGACTTTATCCGGGAGAATTGTTCGTCTAGAGTCCTCACATAAGTTCTATTGTTTTGAAGTACTTGCATTAAGAAGTTTCGTGTACAAAGGTTTGAATTATTTGAAATCCACTTAAAACTTAAGCAAGAATCTATTTATTAAACTCTGTCATGAAGAAAAAAAAACGGGCCTCGACGTGAGAAAACCTATCTTCCGGGTTTGTGAGCAACAAAGGCACAGACTGATCAGCGCATTTGTTATTCGCTCTGTTGAAAGTATCATATTTAAACTTTCTACAGGTGAAATTTTAATTTATTAGCTAGTCTTTTAGCTGAGAAGACTGGTTTGAGTCTTGCTTTGTTGAAAATCCGGAAGACAGGTTTTGTCACGCTGATGCCCAATAACTGGAAACATTGAACCAGTGGCGGATCCAGAGGGTTCAGGGGGATTCGCTTGAACCCCCCACCCCTACCCTGTTTTTGAAAATCTCATGAAAATGAAATTATTAGGTCTCAGTGAGACCAAATTATTTCATTTTATGGGGTATTTTTGTAAATGAGATAAAAATCAGCAAAGCGAACCCTCCACACCTTTATACATATGAAAAGTAAGTAGGTGCAAAGATCAGGAATCGATACATTCAAGTACCACACCTGACCCAGGATACCAATGGGAAAGTGACAAACGAGAGCGAAGAGGCCAGCCCTTTCCCAGCTGGTGGCCACAAGGCACAAATAAACAGACGCGCACAAAGGCATAACAAACACCCTATAATGGACCCCCTTTCAAAAAAATCCTGGATCCACCCCTGTAGATATTAATTGCCCAGTTTATTACTACTGCATGGGCGAGCAATGAAGGCTTACATAAACATTTGCAATAGCTGTCAATATTTTGCTGTTCGAAGGATAATGAATGGTTGAGAAAATCTAAAGATTCATTGCAGGCTTAATTTGAAAATATAAATGAAAAAAAAATGCTTTTGATCGAGTATATGGGTCATATAGGTCTTAGGAGACTAACTGACGACCATCTTGGACGCCATCTTTAATAGTTCAGAACGCTCAATGATGCCAGAGGGGCATCAGTTGGTTCATCAAGTATCATGCATGAACAATAAGAATCAACAAAAAAACAAAAAACAAAAAACAAACTTTAAAATCAAGTTCACGGTCATTCTGGTTTTCTACCGGACTAAAAAGAAAGGAACAAATTATAATTTTGGGTATAAATTCCTTCTTAAAGTGTGACATTAGAAACCGTATGAACAAATACACGAATGTAAATCAAATAAATCATATTTTTGCCTGTAATACATCGGGTCTCTTGCATTAACATAAATATAAGTCCTTTGGGCTTCGAAAGACATCAGATACGTTCCTGATTTGGACTTCACATTAGCGTTGCAAAGAAACCCCGTGTGTTCATGATTCCATAAACAGACCAAAATTGAATTTATTTCTTAAATAAATGAGCATTAACAAGCAAGCACATTCGGTTCGCATCAGTGAAACGACAGACATGCTAGTGGGCTTGTTTCACACGATATGGTTAGTCGAAGCGCACATGTTTGCATCCATCAAAATCCCTGTGTTGATAGGATTTGCAAGGTTTTTCCATTCAACAAACACATGTGTCGCATTCATTGGCGTAGTGCCCGTTACGCAGTATACGCACGTGCGTAATAAAAATACTAACACTCAATTGGGCTTACCTAATGTGGTAAAAGTGATTTCCGGAACTGCTTTTAAAGGAAGAGAAGTTCCCATTTTGAAAAGGGACGTAATTGTAGAGAGTCATTGCTTGATGCAGTAGTATAACTTTGTTGTGCGTATTTTTTCAGCGTTCTGGCTACGCCATTGACATTGTAGTCAGAATGGTCATAAGAAACTTCTCCATCCGTTCTGGTAGTACATTTGGTCAACATGGACGAATAGTATCTCAGTATGCATGCAAAAGCGGACCACTATCGGCCCGCCAGCGAAACACCATTCTAATGGCGTTTCGCGGGTGGGCCAACAGTGGTACGAAATTGCATTCTGATAAGCGTAATTTTGTATTCATTTGTCTAAACGTTCGTTTTGGTTGCAGAGAAAGACCGCCTGTTCTTTTGGATCTCATCAACATATTTTGGTTGAGAAATACTTGTTCATATCATATAGACCTCCCCTCCACTAAACGTGCAAGCGGATGTGCATCCATTCACGAGTTCTGAAATAAGGTCCCATTTCTTCATAGAACGCCTAATAATTTAATCAGCTTTATGAAGGTTGTCCGTGTGTCCAGATGGATTGGCTGATAAAGTGATTGATTTTGCTATCGTCTTTATACAACGTATATACAACAGATTGCTCAAGATACTAGGGTAAAGTCGGGTAAATTCGGACACTAGGTAAATTTGAACACGCATTTGTTTGTTTGTTTTTGTTGCTTTACGTCCCATGTCAACAGGTATGGTTATTGCGGGACGGTCAGTTCACTTAACCACACTTTTTCCTGGGCAGGCTTGAGCAAGCGGTTAACCAGTAATTTGTGCACATACTTTCGCTTGTAACTGACAACAACCCTTCTTGAATGAATCAGCGGAAGGGAGGAGAATGACCGTAGAAATTATTTCATGATCAATCTCCACGATAGTATGGGACCGGGCCGGGATCGAACTCGCGACCCCTGGATCTGCAGTCAGACACGCATCTGTAGCCGCATCTGTAGCCAGACACGTTACCGACTGCGCTACGCGGCCCGGTAGGACACGCATTTGTAAACAGTGAAAATCCAGATGAGACGGCTCATCACTGTTTGCTTAGTTAATTTAATTCTTATTCCACTATTTGAAATATGAAACTAACAAGGTCGCTGTCCGAATTTAACCGTCTGTCCGAATATACCCGACTTTACCCTACAATGTAACTTGCCTTATCAACATCAAGCAATGTCCGCTTTTAACACTTGTCATGCCGAATAGTTTTATGATCTACAATCCTCTTCAATTTTTATCCTATAAACCTGCAAGTTGACAATCGTTTTGCCCCCGCTTGTGAATCGATTTGTCAACGCACATGTTCCATCGCCAGTATTTGCAACCAGAGGATCCTGACCAGATGACCTCAGTAGAAGCCAGCTGATCTGAATCTACAGTGTTTTCAAAAATGGTACATTTGAGTTCAGCATGACAAAGGTTAAAACTAAACGAACTAAGTAAATATACTAGGCCAAAAAAGAAACGCCGCATTTAAAGATTAAAAATATTGCGCGTTAAATGAGAATTACAAATTTTCATCTGCTATCTATGCTTCGCTACTATTACTGCCATATATTATTCCCATTGCTTCATTGAGCTCAGTCACCTCAAACCAGTGTACTGGCTGTCTTTTTATTTTCAAGATTTTCACGTGCACATTTATTTTATTTAGATTTACACATTAAATAACTACTGAAATCACTAGTCTAATGTCCAATTTGCTTGAAAACGTTTTAAAACTTTAAAATTAAAATTTACACATTGCTAATTTACGATGCCAAAACGCACACATGTTGAACGCAAAAAGGCGATAAGAATGTTACAAGATAACGTGACGCCATCGGTGATAGTTCAACAATTTCGATGCGATGCAAGGATGATAGAACGTCTTAGGAAACGTTTCTGACAAATTGGAACAATGTCAGACATTGCGCATTCATGGCGTCACTGCCTAATGACGCGACGTCATGATCGATAACAACGTAGGTTTAAACTACTGAATCAGTTTCGTCCAGTGACAATGATAACTAGCTAAACCCCAGGAACTCATAATCCAAGAATCAGCTCTCAAACTGTGACAACTCGTTTGCGAGAGATTGGTCAAAAGACCCCCATACACAATGTATGTTTTATATGCGGCGTTTCTTTTTTGGCCTAGTATATGTATATTTTGCCGAAATTGACATGAGACTGATTAAATTTCGCCTAAATCTTTGTGATATTCGTGCATTTTTGAGAAGTACTCCGACCTTGGTCATGCTATTAACAGGAATATGTAGATAATGTCGATTCATTAATGCAAATGGTCTGATAGCCTAGTGGTTAGGTGGCAGCTTACAGATCAAGCCTACCTGGATCGAAACTTGGAAAAGCCTTTTTTTATATAATTTTCATATTGCATCCTTTTTTTTAAATTTTTTTTTTAAGATTGTTCTAGTATTAACGTCATCTCGTGGTGGGCTTTACATCTTTCATTTATATTTAGTCGCTTTTATTTTCATTATTTCCAAGTTTCCCTCACTCATTTCTTGCCAGCGGCGACTTTTGTTGTCTGCTGATAACCTTTGCAAACAGTTTGTTCCCAGATAAGTACCGACAGAACGTCGGTCCTGATCTTGATACAGACCGTTTGACACTCTGATAGTGTCCCTGAAAGATGTTTTGAAAAAGTTAATTTTGAAAAAAAGTCAGCAAATGACAACAAAAGTATTAAAATCATCCAGCGTGCAAAGAGTTATTACATTTCGGCGTATTGAAATTATTCACGTTTCTACATGTATACTTCTACCCCGACCTATAAGTAATGACCCTCGATTCATTCAATGCATTTACCGCCACAGTCACGCCCCAAAGCGTTTTGTGGAAGTATACGTGTGTATCTGTTGAATAAACGTATGTCAGATTCAAATAATATATCCATGTCCACACAAATCAAGAATAAAGACGAACAAATAACAAATTAAAAGAAAGAAGAAAACAATGAAATGCTTCTGGACTTGAACCCACATCTTTTGAGTGCAAAGGACATCCTGTTATCCATTAGGCTATTAGTCAGGGGCGATCGGGACTCCCGTGCGAATTTGATGCCGATTTATGGTGACCTATACCAAATCAAACTTTAGGGGATAACTAATGAAAATCACCTGGTCACCCATCTGGGTTTCACGTCTGGACGTCATTATGACGTCATCAAAATAGCGTATATTGTAACAGTGCAATTTAAACGGTATGGTATGTCTATTGAAGTATATGGGGATCAGGACTTTCTTGCATTTTGTGTGTCAATTTCAGTCGAAATGCACCAAATTTAATTTAGGGGGTAAATAATTAAAATTAACATGTCGCCCCTATTGTCTTCGCATCAGAACAAAAAGATGACGTCATTGAAATGACGCCTTATATGTAAATACCACATATATATGCATTTTGTCCATTTCCAACGCTTGGAAATATTCCTTTAATGAACTGGTAGCCTTATCATGACTGAATGCAAACTCTTTTAAATCGTAGCATACAAAATATATTCACATAGGGTGAAGTCAGTTCGAGGGTGGGACGCTAATGCCGTCACGATTTACGAATAAAAAGACAGTGGAGTGAATGAAAAACAAACAGTGTTTTTGATTATAAACGGAGTAAATGTAATCTCTGATGACCTTTGGGGGTCTTTCTATTTCAAACGATTGATGCAGAATACGTAAACTGAGCCAGTCCGGCTAGAACATATGTGCATGTCAAAGCTTTTATAGTAAATGTAAATAAATGCCTGAAACTCTTTTTTCTAGAACAACATATCAATATTGTAAATAGAGTCACGCTTCAAAGCTTTTGGTTTATCTGTAGCTGCTTATCCTACACCCAAATAAAAGATAGTAGTAATAATCATTTGCATACACTATCAACCAAACTCATTATAGTCCGATTTTGTTAGAAGAGTCTACTTAAAAGTTCATGAAATGGAAATAAGGATAAACCCCTCTACAAGTTACCCACTTCAATAGCACGGGCAATAGAAAACTGTTACAATCTGATTTATCTTTCGCATGGTACTAGGTAGAATCGTCTTCAAGGGTCAAAATCGGACAATAAGGCATTCTTGTTGATACGGCTTTAGAAATATCTGAATCCATATGAAAATAGTTGTTCAAAAGTCATAAGCATATTCCAGTACAATATAAATGGTTTGCTTTGTACTTACACCGAGATGTTTCGCATACAGACATGCTGCAACCACATTTTATCAGCTGCAGAGGGGTTTCGGGGGCAGGAGGCAACATGAGCGGATCCAGGAATTTTTGTCAGTTTTATTTAGTCCTCAGCTTATTTTACAGTTTAAAGAGGGGTTCCAATGGTTTTATTGCTAAGAAAACTATACTTATACTTTACAAAGGATCCAGAGGCGGTACATTATTTTCAGGGGAGGGGGGGGGGGTGTCCAACTTTTTCCAGGGGAGGGTTCAAATGCTAATTTCTATAGAAACCCATATACGTACTTGTTATTTTCCAGGGGGAGTGCCCAGACCCCATATCCCCCTTTGGATCCGCACATGGGCAATTTCATCATAACGGGTCAATATTTATCACAGTCCGGCCTCTAACCATAATTGTCAGGCATTGATTTGTCAGGATTAATGACAGGTGAGGTTTTCCAAATGATTCACTGATACTGCGCACGTTTGACACCTTCGAGAAGCACAGCTCTTGCAAGTGGTAGTTCTTGCAATTCAGCTTTTTTTTCCTCCAAAACATCCACCACCTCAACGCAGTGAGTCGAACAATATCGGTGAATGGCTAATGCAAAGTAAGAAAGACGGCAAAGATCAGGAATCGATACAATCAAGTACCACACCTGACCCAGGATACCAATGGGAAAGTAGCAAACTCTTAGTTAGACATCACAAACGAGAGCCAAGAGGTCAGGACAATTTACAAATATATTACTCTAGTGAATCCGCCACAGTGCTTTCTTAAGGCACTGAGCCGAGGTGAAAGAATGCTTCGTGGATAGAGTCTCCAGCATAGCTAAATGCCTGCCAATATGATTTTTTGCTCTTTCTTGACATTGAACTAGTTAATACCAGCACCTGAAAGTGCATGGAATTCGATCAGAGCCCTGGTTGTGGCATCATGGCACATTGACATCTTTAATAAATGTCCTGATCTTAGAAACTTGATGATATATGCGCAAGACTGTTTAAGAAAATGTAAATATCAACGCTCTGCAATTGTTTTATATGAGTTTTATTTAAGCGGCGAAAACAAAATTTGCTCCTCTGCAAAACAGGGGTTAGGGTTGTGCATTAGCTCATATAAGACAAAATATTCAAGATAGAAAAGCAAACTTTGGTTTTGTATTCGTCAATTGAGTATATGTTTGTTAAACCTAATCTAAACCGGTTTGAAACCAACTCAGGTCAGTCGTTAAACTAAATGACGATAGCCAAAATTACCAATTTTAAATTATAATTAAGTTTATGTAACGCACATAATACAACATCTAGCCGTATTAATGTTAAACAGCTGTCATATGTACAGCTGCTTTCCAAAATTTTTATAGATAGCGATTTTTGTCATAAATATTTACATACCCTATACGTGTTTGCGCGTTTGTTGTAAACATATGCTTTGTTTGATGTACGATTTTTTCTGCCTATACACGAGCTATATATCTAGTTATAGTGAATAACAATAATGATTGTTCTTGGAGATTTTTTGCATCAAGTTTTAACTTCTGAAAAAGTTGAATATATTTTTAGTAAATCAAAGTTGCTTATCAAAACTCTATTTCAAATTAAGAACTAATAAGGAGAGCAGCAAAGAACACTGTGGTGGTCATCTATAATGTCATGTGTACCAAGAATTATGAATATACTTTGAGAATTGAAGCTATCGAGTGTATCAACAATGAATAACTTGATTGACTTTGGTGTATGTGCACTAGCGGGTTGTACACATTTTTATAACTTTACAAAATGACTTTTAAAAGAAATTTTAAGCGCATTTTTGGATGTTCAAAATTGATGCTACATAGTAAGTGTCCTTTATTAGGAGAAAGACCAAAAGGAAAGTACTGCCAAACAGTTACACATATGGCATGTTTTTTTTTCTATATAGTATTAACATTAATATCTACCACTTCCGGTCTATGAAGTACCGGCGATACGCGTAAATACCACCAAATCGACGTATACATTTACCAGTGTGATATATGTAACAGGTATACATTAGATTAAGGTTGTGTTTCTACGTTTCCTAACAAAAGATATGCTCAGCCCTCTCAAATAAACATAAGTGAAATGGCTTTCACCCACAATACTTATTTTGATCAAAAGATATGCTCAGCCCTCTCAAAGAAGCATAAGTGAAATGGCTTTCACCCACAATATTTATTTTGATCAAAAGATATGCTCAGCCCTCTCAAAGAAACAGAAGTGAAATGGCTTTCACCCACAATATATATTTTGATCAAAAGATATGCCCAGCCCTCTCAAAGAAACAGAAGTGAAATGGCTTTCTTTTGATCAAAAGATATGTTCAGTCCTCTCAAAGAAACATAAGTGAAATGGCTTTCTTTTGATCATAAGATATGTTCAGCCCTCTCAAAGAAACATAAATGAAATGGCTTTCACCCACAATATTTATTGTGATCAAAAGATATGCTCAGCCCACTCAAAGAAACATAAGTAAAATAGCTTTAACCCACGATATTTATTATGATCAAAAGATATGCTCAGTCGTCTCAAAGAAACATAAGTAAACTGGCTTTTACCCACAATATTTATTTTGATCAAAATATATGCTCAGCCCACTCAAAGAAACATAAGTGAAATGGCTTTCACCCACAATGTTTATTTTGATCAAAAGATTAACTCAGCCCTCTCAAAGAAACAGAAAGGAAATGGCTTTCACCCACAATATTTATTTTGATCAAAAGATATGCTCAGCCCTCTCAAAGAAACATAAGTGAAATGTCTTTCACCCACAATATTTATTGTGATCAAAAGATATGCTCAGCCCACTCAAAGAAACATAAGTGAAATGGCTTTCACCCACAATGTTTATTTTGATCAAAAGATTAGCTCAGCCCTCTCAAAGAAACATAAGTGAAATGTCTTTCACCCACAATAATTATTTTGATCAAAAGATATGCTCAGCCCTCTCACAGAAGCATAAGTGAAATGGCTTTCACCCACAATATTTATTTTGATCAAAAGATATGCTCAGCCGTCTCAAAGAAACATAAGTGAAATGGCTTTCACCCACAATATTTATTTTGATCAAAAGATATGCTCAGCCCACTCAAAGAAACATAAGTGAAATGGCTTTCACCCACGCTATTTATTTTGATCAAAAGATATGCTCAGCCGTCTCAAAGAAACATAAGTGAAATAGCTTTCACCCACGAAATTTATTTTGATCAAAAGATATGTTCAGCCCTCTCAAAGAAACATAAGTGAAATGGCTTTCACCCACAATATTCATTTTAATCAAAAAATATGTTCAGCCCTCTCAAAGAATCAAAAGTGAAATGGCTTTCACCCACAATATTTATTTTGATCATAAGATATGCGCTCACTCCTGCTAGAACCGTCTCTCAAATATCACGGTTTAGGATTTTGGATATACGGCTAATCATTTGAATAAGCCTTACCATACGAAGTCCTTAAAATCCAAACTGTCAAATCGAACCATAGGCCCTATAATACATGTATAGGATTCGTGTTTGAACCCATCCACATGTCCGTGAACCAGAACCCGCGTATTCATTCACTATAGTGCTGTAGTGCGTGTCTCAATGTAGCACCACTTTTATTGTTGAGTCATTCACGACTTGGCTCTCGTTTGTGGTGTCTAACTGTGAGTTTGTCTCTTTCCCATTGGTATTCTGGGTTTTGTTGGTTTGTTTTGTTTGATTTGATTCTTTACGTCCCATCAACAATCTTTCAGTTAAACAGGGACGGGTCTTCCTGGGTTGAACCAGTACTAAGTTAGGATAAATGTGTCTTGCTCAAGGACCACAACCCAGTGACGCCGGTAAGGCTCGAACCCACGGCCCATCGGTCTCGAGTCAAGCACTCTACCACTGAGCCACTGCGCTTTCGAATATCCTGGGTCAGGTGTGGTACTTGATTGTATCGATTCCTGATCTTTGCACCCTAACTTACTTTGTAAGCATCACATTCGTCCCCAAAAAGCATGGAAAATGCAAATGCCGCGATCAGTGTGCCAATCAGCCAACTCTTTTCAAATACAAAAGAGAATAGTGAATATCACAAAGACGATTATGTACTTCGTGATATATATAAAAAGTAAAAATTAATGTGCCAGAAGTGGGATTTGAACCCACGCCCACATTCGTGGACCAGAACACTATTATTGAAGGCTAATTCCTTGAGTCTGGCGCCTTAAGGCCCTGTCACACTACAACGTATAGCACCAACGTAAGCCGACGTATGAGAAAAGCAAGAACGTTGGCGTACGCTGAATACGTTAGAGATAATTTACAAACACGTTACGAACACGCTATAGTACGTTGGTATACGCTGTCATACGACGAAGAGGTCCAAATGTGTGTGCATCGATGAACATTTTAAGCATATGCGGACGTTTTGCTTCTGTACGTTAGACATACGTTAGATGTACGCAACTGGTAAGTTATGCATACGCTAAGGTATATGGACGTATGAGAAAATCAGCAAGTACATGTACGTTGGTATACGCTGAATACGCTAGTGATAAGTTTTAAACACTTTACGAACACCTTACATAAGTCAAGACGCTTGTGATACGCTGGACATACGCTACTACAATTATAAGTTATGTTACGCCAGGAATAAGTTACTCATACGTTAGGCATACGTTCTATTTTCGTTTAGCATACACTTAGTATAAGTTCGGAGAGACGCTTTCTCGGATTTTTTTAAAATTCGTTTTCAGTAAATGCCAGCGTACTGGATAAATTTCATATACCGGCATACGTTGGCTAAAACGGTATAGTGTGACAGGGCCTTTAGGGGTATATTCCACATAGGCCCCGAATTCCACGAATTGCCACGAATTCACAAATATTTGGTATCGTGGCTGAATCGTACTCAGTTCGTGAAGATCTTAACTGATTCGGGTAATCCGTAGTCAGTTCTTGCATTTCGTAGTCTATCGGGAATTTGGCTCAAAAGTTTTAAACTGTTCAAAGGTTTGGCCACGAATTCCCCGATTCGAAAAATCGTATGTGATCCGTACCAAATTCCTAATTGACATCGTAACTGAATCGTAATCGATTTGGAGGCGTTCTTGGGCCTTCGTAGATACTCTTAGCTCATTCGTGGAGAATCGGGAGATTAAGCCAAGCAATAAAACCAAGGAAGAGATAGAAGAAGGATTTTCCCTACGATTAATTATCCCGCCACTTGCATGTGAGCCAGTCCTAGAAGTTGAAACAGATTTGGCAGATTCTGGAGCACAATCAGGAACAGTCAGTAGCTCCTGATTGGTGATTTTGCCAATGGCGAACTGCCATATTTTTCCAAGTCAAAGAGTCTGGGCCAGGGCCTCTCGACTTTAACGTAGTTGTTTTCTTCTAGCTATATAAGAAGCCGTTTTCAACACTCAAGTTGCAGGATCAATTCTACTGCTGCTTTACGAGTAACATTCATTTTGAAACTGATACCCCCGAAGCATGGATGGGCATTTTTTATGACTATCGTGAGAGAAAATCTCGCGTTTCGGCGCGGATTTCTGTTAATTCATGCCCAATTCGTGCTGCGTTCGGCGTATTTTTAACTAATTCGTGATCGATTTTTTAACTTATTTCAGTATTTCCAAATATGCTATTGCACATCGTAGTGAAGTAGGCACAGTGTCGTGGCGACTCAGGCCGAATCCAGCCGAATCCCGCGAATATTCGTAACTGATTCTTAACTGTTTCGTATCTGAATCGAAGAACATCACGGAATGGGTTGAAAATTTCACAAGTCTCCACGAATCCAGCCGAATCCTAACATTTATCGATTCTTGGCGTTTCGGGGGATTCGTGGCCTGTGTGGAATAGGGGTATTAGACCACCCGGCCTTCCTGACAGCTGAAAACAAACAATTCAACGGCAATTATGAAACTTAACTTTCTAAAAACTCAAAATGGGCTGACAAGCTGAAACTGTCCTGCCATGTTGACGTACTCGCTTCGCAGGTGGAAGGTCTCTGGTTCGCTTCTCTCTGAGAAGGCAACTACATGTATTTTCCCCTTCCTTTTCTATAGGTATTTAACATGTCCATTCACTGAAATCCCATTTGTTACCACTTTTTTTGCTGCGAAAGGCCAACATTTTAACCCTTGTACTGCTGAACCAGGAATTATAATGTTTTGAAAACACGAAGCCATCTGATCAGGATCTACACTATTTCCACTCTGCTTTTGATTAAAAATGTTCAAACTGAAATGGTGTAGGTTAACTGAATGAAAATTGGGAAAGAGTGTTGTAGCTTAAAATATCCAGCATAGCAAGGGTTAGAATTAAGTTGCCCATTTACCTAATTATTGCTGGGATGAAAACCAAAGAAACACAGGGTTTGCTTAAATCAGCTAGGCCTCGAGGTTATAAACCTTGAGTTCATTCTTAGGCTCAAATAAAGCGCAATGATTGGCTGCTTGCGGACACGTGTCCGCAAGCAGCCAATCATTATCCCCACGCTTTTTTAAAAAAGCGTCGGGGATATTGCAATTGCCTCCGTCCGTCCGTCCGTCCGTCCGTCTGTCCGTCCGTCTGTCCGTCCGTCCGTCCGTCCGTCCGTCACGCTATCTCCTCCTAAACCATTGGTCGAAATTCAACCAAATTTGGTGTGTGGGTTGCTCACATAAATAGAGTGTGCAACGGCACATTTTTTTTGGGCCCCACCCCCTGGGGCCCTGGGGAGGGGCCAAAAGGTCAAATATAATTAAATATCATTAAAATTCAATTACAAAGTCAATTTCAAAGATTTTTAAACCAAACTTTGTGTGTCTTCTCACAAATGAAAGATATAAAACATATCAGACGGGATTTTCATTCCGTTGCCTGGGTCATGCCCCAGGGGTCGGACTTGGGGGTACCGAGGGGGGTTGAGTGGTCAAAAATTTTTTTTTTCCGAAATTCAACCAGATTTGGAGTGTGAGTAACTTACATCAATGGCACAATCAACGACGCAATTTTTTTGGGTCCCAACCCCCTGGGGCCCTGGGGAGGGGCCCAAAGGTCAAATATCATTAAATCTCAATTACCAAGTCAATTTCAAAGATTTTTAATCTAAACTTTGTGTGTCTTCTCACAAATGAAAGATATAAAACATATTAGACGGGATTTTCATTCTGTCCCCTTGGTCATGCATGCCCCAGGGTTTGGGACTTGGGGGTGCTGGGGGTCAAAAATTATATTTTATGAACAAGGTCATGTGGCATATCAAATTAAAGGAGATGAGCAGTAGACCAGGATACACTAAAAAATTTTACCCTGGAATCAAACTGGTGACCTTGCGATGGGGTCAAAGGATCGAATACCATTAGATATCTTCGAGAGCGTGGGGATTTGCGATGGCGCGCCATCGAATGTGTTCTAGTTGCTATTTATTTTGAGTCTGAGATTGTCCTCAAGTTTTATAACCTCGAGGCCTGGTTATCAATTCAATTACACTGTAAAACTAAGTGTAACCTAACCATTTGGGCTAATTTAGCTGCTATAATCTACCCTGTTGCATTGGTATGGAGAACTATAGCAGATTTTCTTTTTGTAAAAAATGTTTAACAGACCTTAAATAAATTTTTGTCTCCACTTGTTTGGGAATAAAAAATACATATGTACATTGACTCTATAGAACTGACACCTCAGTCGCCATTATGGTGGAAAACTGGTCGTTTCAGAGTTTAGATCAGAGGCTATGCCGTGTTAAGGATAAAGTTTACCCGAGTCTTTGCTGACTTACGACATACACAGGACAAATGATAAACGCAATATTCGTACCCATCAATAAAAGTGTAAGTCAGAAATGGGATTCGAACCCACGACAACAATCATGGACCAGAACGCTCTTATTGAAGGCTAGCGCCGTAGACTACTCGGCCATCCTGACAGCTGATATTGCACAATCCAATGGCAAACATGACTGTGCCAAAAAATGAAAGAAGATCTGCATCGGTGGTGGAAGGCTCTCTGATACAAGCACTATTAGTATATTCTTTTTTTTAAATATGTTTTCACCCTGCTCTTACACTAAAATGAAAGTTTGTCTCTGGGTGTTGTAGAATGAAATAAAGTTTCCTTTTAAAAGAATAGTTTACCCAGGTTTCCTCGTGAATTACTGCCCCATATAATCCCTAGGAAACCAGCCAAGATGCAGTAATCAAGATTTTATAAATTTTAACCTCAAAAGTGAGATGAGTACATTAAGTAACACATACAATTGAAAGATGGGTGAAGTATCAGTTTTTTGTTCAACGTCAATTACACAATAAGTAGCTTTTTGATTTAAAATAAGTGTTACCATCTGAGTAGCTGTGCACATGCTTCTAATTTGGCCCCCTATGCTGGGGTTTCAGGCCATCCTTACCGAAAGCTCTGTTCCTCCCATTGACCAAAATACACATTTGGTGTAAACTGACACACAGAGGTAGTGTTTGATTAGGAGAATATTAAATATTTTACTATTACCCTTTTAACTGGTCTGATACCAGTCTAGGAATACTTATCACAAGCTATAAAAATGTGAAAATACACAAGCAATAATCTATCACATTGAAACTTCATGGCTAAGATCAGAGCAGGTATCTGTGTAGTACTTTGGTTGTCATTCAATATTAGATAAGCGGAGTACAGTGGCCCATTGTAAGAATGATGAACTTGAGATATTGGGGTTGGGGGTTTTGGCATCACCAGAGATACTCCTACTGTGTTGTGTGCTTTCACTTTATCCTGTGCTTGGTACAGATTCAATTCATGAGACAGTCTGATCTTATTGAACAAACATTGACTGGGAAAAAACGGGTTAAAAAATCTATATGGATATAAGCATAAATTATGACTAGCTAGTCTGCACAAACCCGGTCATGAATGTACATCCTAAGAAATTCTTGAGATCAGAAACATGAAAATTCTAAATAATTCCAGTAAAATTGAAATAGTTTCACAGAAATGTTCCTATAATGCCCTCTACCAAAGTAAGGAAGAAGGCGAAGATCAGAAATTGGTACAATCAATTACCACACCGAATGGGAAAGTGATAAAACACACAAAAAAAACATCACACATAAGAGAGGCAAGAGATCATCCCTTTCCCATCAGGTGACCACAAAACTGCAAGACACAGGCTCGACAATATGTCAAAAATAAACCCAAATCCACAAAAGATGCACTGCCTTGGAACGGTTAGTAAGAAAAGCATTGGAGGGCTTAAACTAGTTAAAAAATTTAACAAACTTTTCCCCATGACTAAATAATGGTCTGCAAAGCTTAAAATAGATATCTCCTCCTGAACCACTGTTCCAAATTCAATGTAATTTCAGACAGAAATCCTCTATCAAAATAAGACAAAAGGGACTTGGGCAAGTGTTCCTATCCTGAAACATTGATATATCTGAAACAAAAACCTTCATATTCTATTTACGTTCTCATTAAAATGACACTTCCTGGCAGCTTCAGAAGGTACAGTAATTTTGTTAGAGTATGAAGATTTCTCTGATATATCAATGTTTGCAGGACTGGGACCAGTCTACATTTAGAATTACATGTATAACAAAAACGGTAGCTGAACGTACCATTTTAATCAGTACGAATTAAATGTGAAGATCTATCAATGTTTCAGGGTTGGGTCTAGTCAAAGTATACATAACATGCGCAGATCCAGGAATTTTTATCAGGGGGGGGGGGGTCCAGGCCCGACGGCCAGAAAACAGCCTTGTACTGAAAAACGCTTAAATACTTCTCTAAAGGATCTTTCTTTGGCTTTAACTTATCATGGTCGTCATGGCTTATTTTCATTTTTAAGTTCCTTGCCTATCTCAGTTTTACGCAATTTAGAGTTAGAGGCTAATAAACTTTACGGTAGAGCAAATAATTTATATAAAGCAGCACTCCTTACAAGGTGTTATGTTCAACATTTCTTTAGTCCTTATATTGATTCTGAGGTCAACCATAAACGACATTTTATAAAAATTCCATTCATTAACAAAGGTATTGAGTTTATTGATTTACATAGTACCTTCAAGGATAATTCCGTGATTTCATCTATTCCAAATTACTTTAATAATTCTGGAACTCCTATCATTTGTTATAAATATAACAAACCAATTAGGTCTACTATATTTAACTTAAATAAATTTCTAAATGATTTAGATATAGATTCCAATACTCCTGCCTCTTGAGATTGTAAAAATTCAAATTATTTATATCCCTCTGCAGGGCATGTTATAACAGGTAATCTAAATGTCATTCCTGACGCTAGAGTTCGCAATATCATCTCTAAAGGTCCTTAATATAGATTTCCCTCTAATATTGATTTCTCTAAATGTCGTAGAGAAATCGCTGCTTCTTTAAATGACTTTAGTAATCGTTGGTGCAAACGGGAAAATGTTGAACCTGATGCCTTGAAGGAATAGAAGATTAACATTTTTAAAATTATTGATACTCGTATTTCATTTTACTCTCGTAATACACATCTTTTACCCCCTAAACCTAAATCTTCTTTTCGTCATCTTAAACGAGGTATCCAGGATTTTCATATGAACTATTTTTTGGTTCCAGCAGATAAAGCTGCTAACAATGTTGTAGTTGTTTGACGATTGTATTATATTAATACTCTTAAGCGTGAGCTTGTTGACACTAATGCCTATAAACTGAAGCCTTCTTTAAGTGAAAGGGTGATTGTTGATGGGCATGGTTGTCATACAGCCCTACATTTTGGTGTCAAAGCTAAATAAACTCAAGTCAAAGTTCCTACGTTGTACTGGTTACCTAAACTCCATAAAAAACCCTATAAAGCAAGATTTATTGCTAATTCTAGTTCTTGTACGACAACAGAACTTTTTAAATTGTTAACCTCGTGTCTTACAGCTGTTCAAAAACATGTTATCAAATATTGTGAAAAGGTATATGAGAGATCCGGTAAAAACCTATTTTGGTCTATTAAGAATTCAGGTGAAATTTTAGATACACTTAAAGCTAGAGATTTCAATGCGACCAGTTTGTCTACTTATGATTTTTCTACTCTTTACACTACTTTACCTCATAATTTAATTAAAGATAAACTTATTGATCTTATTGAAAGAACCTTCCAGAGAGAAGGCTTTCCTTACATTGCATGTAATGACAGAAATGCATTTTTTACTTCAGAAAAACCTAAAAATATCATGCATGGTCGTGTCAAAATGTATGTGATGCGCTGACCTTTTTGTTGGACAACATTTTTATTCGATTTGGCACCAAGCTCTATAGGCAAGTAGTTGGGATTCCTATGGGCACTAATTGAGCTCCCCTGGTTTCAGATTTATTCCTGTTTTGTTATGAGAGGGACTTTATGATGTCTCTTTTTGATAATTAGCAGGCTGGTGTTATTGATGCGTTTAACACTACTTCCAGATGTTTGGACGATATTTTAAATATTAATAATGTTTATTTTGATAATAGGGTAAGTCAAATATACCCTTCAGAGCTCCAACTAAATAAAGTCTATGCCTCTGATACAGAAGCTGCATTTTTAGACTTGCATTTGTCAATTTCTAATGATATTGTTTCTACTAAAATTTATGATAAGCGTGACGACTTTGATTTTGAAAATGTCAATTTCCCATTTTTAGATGGTGATGTTCCTCGTTCTACATCCTATGGAGTCTATATCTCTCAACTCATTCGTTTTGCTAGAGCATCTAGCTATGTTGCTGACTTCAACACTCGCAATAGATTGTTAACTCAGAAACTTCTTAAACAAGGCTACCGGTATCATAAACTTCGCAAAACTTTTTCCAAATTTTATAGACGATACTATGATTTGATTTCTAAATTCCAAGTTGGACTTAAATCTCTCTTGCGCCAAGGTCTTTCGGAACCTGATTTCTATGGTGACTTGGTGTATAAATTGAAGAAGATTGTTGGTTCTAATAATTTTTCAGCGCAGTCTATAAATATAATTTCCCATTATAAAAAGATTGGCTATAACATTAATGTATTGCAACAGACTGCATGCTTGGTAGTCAACCCAATCACGGTTGGCAACTTTGCTTTCCTCTTTAATTGCGTGCTGGTGGGTGGGACATCAGACTCTATGATGGTTCCGACTTAAAGACTTATCTATTGATGAGATGGTAGGGGCCTGATGCTTTGGCTGTTTGTCGGGGCCACCGGGGTTTACCTGTTGGATTTCTTTTGCTCCGGTATTCAGTTTTATTTACTGTTGAGTCCTTATCTTTGCTTTATATCCTTGTTATATCTTGATTTATATGTTTTAGAAGATGATGCATTGATAGGTTATGGGTCTTCCATGCAAACCAAATATCTATGTGTCTTGATCCACATCTGGAGTAAGGGTGAGGTTGGCGCCGTTAAACCGGTTTAAGCCCTCCAGTAGAATATATTTTACTGTCGGTTCCAAGGCGGTACTTCTTTTGTGGATCTTTTATGTTTTTGTTCTGTCTTGTGTTTGCTATGTCTTTGTGCGCGTCTGTTTATATTTGCTTTGTGGTCACCTGCTAGGAAAGGGCTGGCCTCTTGGCTCTCGTTTGTGGTGTCTGCTGTGAGTTTGTTGCTTTCCCATTGGTATCCTTGGTCAGGTGTGGTACTTGATTGTATCGATTCCTGATCTTTGCACCCTTACTTACTTTGACAATGTTTTAGTTTTAGTTTTTGTTTAGCCCTCAACGTTTTGTACGGATTACAGAGGGGATCCAATGGTTTTATTTCAGAGGGGGTCCAACTTTTTAAGGGGGGTACCAAATGCTAATTTCTATAAAAAAAACCCCATACAACTTATGATTTTCCAGTGGGGGTGGGGAGGGGGGGTCTGGACCCCTATTCCCCCTCTGGATCCGCGCATGCATAATAACCTTTCTTCATCCTGTTCATCCTTCTTAAAACGCCAAAAAATTGCAACAGACAACATTTGTTTGTTTTGCTGTCTAGACAATCTTAATAGCATGAGAACTGTCTGCTTGCAGATGATACACATTTGTAAATGCACATGCTTAATCTCTCTGAAATTTAGGAAAATCATAATACAATTTCAGAATCTATATCGTGAATTGTGTGTAAGGGTTAGGCCATTCTATTTCATTTTCTTATGGTTCTCGAGATAATTCTTGCTCAAAATAGGATAAGAGGAGGAAATAAAAATTAAAATAAAAAGCCCAAAAACTTACAGTAGGAATGAAAATAAAAAAGTCTCAAAACTTCGAACTTTTATTATTGTTTTTCAAATGGCATCAGAAATAGCGTGTGGTAGACCAGTTACGCATCTCGCTACACATCTATGAATTGTAAAACATTGAAGTACCACGTGCTCTCCCGATAAGGAGCATTAAAATGTTTGAGTGCGAAGTGGCTCAGTATTAGAGTGCTTGACTCAAGACCGAGGGGTTGCGGGTTGAAGCCTCACTCAGCGCCACTGCGTTGTGTCCTTGAGGAAGACAAATTAATCCTTGCTTAGTACTGGTTCAACCCAGGAAGACTTGTCCCAAAATAACTGAGATTTTGTTGACTGGGACTTAAAGAATCTAATCAAGCAAAAACATACTAAATATGTCTTTGTCGAACTGTTCAAAATCTGTATCAAAAGCTGTTGATAACAGAAACTGGAATGTTGAAGTTTACTTCAAAGTTCCCTTCGCAGAAAAAATCATTTTATCGAGATGTCATCGTCGTGGATAAAGGTTGAGAGTGACATTTATAGATATTTATTCCTGTTTTTCTATTTTTCTAAACGATACATGGTGACCTGAAATACAGGGACCAAGTTGGTCATCAACTTAAGGGAAAAGTCTTCTTGATAGAAAATTGTGAGATGTTTGAGAAATCAGGGAGAGGTGATAGATGTGATAGGTATGAATTAATGCAGAAAAGTACTTTTATAGTTGTCTTTCAATAATCCTGCCCAAATTTTTTATATGCTGGGTATTTTTTCATGATTTTTTATGTCATCTGGTGACTTTAATAAAAAAAACATGAACACTTTCAGAGTGTCGAACAGTTTGGATATAAATCAGGACCAACATTGTGTCGGGCCTCATCTGGGTCAAAACAGTAATGAAAAGAATATAATTAGATGACAGCAGCAGAGAAAAAAATATATCATTTGGAAGTTACAACCTGTTATAACCCCTTAATACGCATAGAATAGTGTCCGATCAGAATGCCTATAAATTGCTTCTAAAAACAGTCACAGATTGGACTGCTGCATGTATACTACGACCTCTGAGTAAAGACCTACAGATCTTTCCATTCCAAAAGACTGATGCAGAGTGCGTAACATTAGCTGGTCGGGCTGGAACATTTGTGTGTGGCAAAGAACGATATAAATAGAATGTAAATAAGATTTCTAGAAGTAATTCAATATTGTAAATACAGTCACGCCTCAAAACTTTTGGTTTATCTATACTCATTAGTGACCTAATAGGCCAGTACATTTAGCCAAAAATGACCCTTGACCCACAACTTATTCCTTGAGAAATGTTATCAACAGTTTTAGTATCAGGAAGGTGTCCTGTTTTATAGAAAAAAAAGTCCTCAAAAGAAAATCTGAGAAGGAAGGGTATTTTTGGGGGGTAAAAAAATACAAGAAAGTGAAGATAAATCGCTTAAAACAGGCAATTTAAATTATGTTACTGGTACCTTAGGATCTAATTTGCCCTACTTTGCTACCTCAGTACAAGTTTTCATCTGTGTTGAATTGTTCATTGGATTACCAGTCATGCTTAAAAAATGTGTCTCCAGAAAATTTTTTATTCTAGTTATGTCTAAATGCATGGTTTCAATTGAAACCCATAATGCTATTCCCCATGAATGAGGGTTTACCTATAAAACAACCATATCTCAGCTGCTACTCAGTCTAGACTACTAACCTTGTAATCAAATTAAAGCCTAGGCATAGGCCTTTGATTACATGGTCAGGTATGCAAATTTTCTACTCATGAATATCAATGAGAACTTAAAAATATGGGAAAATTGAAAAAAAAAACCAGTAGATTAACTGATTTCTGCCCAAAACTTCACTGATGTACATTGTATGTTATTATAAGTGATCCAATTTGACAAGTTCTTTGATCTGGTGGTTCTAGGTGTAAATTACTTCATTTGCATCATATTCATGAACATTTATGAAAACTTGAAAAATGATAGGAAAATCATTGGAGAGAAAAACAGGAAGCAACGACTAGAAATTTGGACCCTGTGATAGTAGACATACTTTACACCCCTATGACGATTTCTACTGGATGCCGAATAGTTCATTTGAACGACCAAAATGTAAAAGTATTGGCCTCAAAATTTCACCCATTTGGGCTATGTGAAACTGAATGGTTTCCATGACAACCTATAAAATAATTCTAAAGAATTGAATGTACCTATAGAAATACTCATATCTCAGCAGCAACTCACCCAAGAATACTAAACTTGGTATCAAACTAATTCTTAGTCATACATTTTTTTTCTGGACTATCTCATTTGAGTATTCATGAATATTTATAAAAAAATCTGAGAAATTAGAGAGAAAACTCAGGAAGAATGGGGTATACAACTCAGCTGGTTATTGCTCTAGTATACAAAACTGTTACCAAATAAATGCTGAGAAAAAGCTCTTCTATTCTGGTTAAATATGTAAATTACCCAATGGTCATATCCATGAATTATAATGAAAATTGTAGAAGTAAGAGAAAATATGTCAAAAAGAAAAACAAGAAAAAAGGCGTGGTAAAAAAAAGTAAGTGAGTATAATCAGGAAATACCACAATCACAAACCGCAGACAACCCCATGGCACCGCAAGGAAGAGCCGCTCAACCACCACGAGACACCAGGAAGACAAATTAAGCAAAGCAACCAGCTCTCTCTTCCCCATCAAGATGATTGCAATACTAGAATGGACATGAAGTAACGTACAACAAAACATATAACATTACAGACTCGCACAACGGGAGTAACTCTAAACAAAAAGTCAACAACAACAGAACCACCGCCTTAGAACGGACAGCAGCCTAAGCCACTGGGGGGGACAGGGCTTAAAATGCATTTTACTCATATCTCAAAATTCTTTTACCCACTTGTTCAACATTCAAATATCTACATTTATATACTCACGGATATCAATGAAATATTGGAAATAATGGGCAATCTAGGAAAAAAAATAAGTGGGTATGCTTTCAAAATACTCATATAGCAGCTGCTAGATGCCCTAAATTACCAAACTCGGTTCTTAATTGATGCTTAGACACAGTCCTTATACCATGTTGTTACCATATATATATGATCTAATTTATGTTCATATGAATTTATGAAACATTGGAAATGATAACAAAATCACCGAAAAAAATAGGAGAGTATACATACAAAATTACTTTGGCCAAAAAATATGGTCAAAAAGGGGGAATCCCCATATAATATTGAACAAGAGGGCAATCACAGGTGGCTATGGAAAGCTCACCTGAATCGTAGCCGTGGGACAATTTGTTAAGCATTAGTAAAATGATTTTGAGCAATTATATAAGGAACATAGATCAATCTTCAACAATTTTTGAAGTAATCTGAATCTAGATCAATAGCTCAGATGTTGTGAGAAGAGTTCTATTTTTAGCTCTGGTGATTATAATGTTCAGGAGAGCAGAACTGGTTGGTAAGCTTTAGTAGAAGGCCTTACAAGGAATGCCATTACAAATTGTATGAAATGATTTCCAATTTGGACCAGTACAATTTAGTTCATTTGTTGTTTAAAATGTTTCTTATCTAGAGCTCTGGTGGCCATCTTTGCTCGCAGAGCGAAATCAATTGGGTAACTTTTATAAGTCTAAGAATTACAGCAGCTGAGGTAAGGGTTATTTTGTGGGTACACTGCTATTAAATTTTCAATTTTCCCTCATTTCGTATATTTTTTTTTAATTAATAATGGTGATTTTGCAATTCAAATATTTTTAATAAAGAACATATGATTATGGCTCTATGTCTTAGCATTATGTAAATACCATGTGTGTTGCTCTTTGTCGCTTAGCAGCGGAGATATTAGTTATTTTGTAGGTATACCCCCTTAATTTTTCGGCGATTTTTCTGTGATTTTATTTTCACTTGAATAATCATGAATATCAAATTTAGGTTGCTCTCACATTAAACCAATGGACAAAAAGAATGTGTCTAAGCATTAATTCAGAACCAAGATCTGTAACTCAGGGTAACTAGCATGTGTGATATGAGTAATTTTGTAGTGATACCCCTTAATTTTTCTGAAATGTTTCTGTAATACCTTATGTTTTTATCAATAGTCATAGATATTTAAGGCTAATTGTTTGCATGTTGAACCATTGGGTAAAATGATTGTATCTTAGTAGCAGTTTGTTACCATGTTCAGTAATCTAAGAAAATAAGTAGTTGAGATATAATCAATTTTGTAGGTATACCCCTGTAGTTTTCTTAGAATTTTCTCTTATTTCTAATGTTTTCATTGACGCGGATGAATATGAAAATAAGTTAATTTGCATATTAAACCACTGTATAAAGGGACAATGTCTCAGCATCAATTTTGTACCAATATTTGACCTGTAGTTTTATTAGCAGCTGAGATACAAGGATATTTTGTAGGTATAACCCTTAATTTCCTACAATTTTCTCTAATTTCTCATGTTCTCATAAATAATCATGTATATACAAATTAGATAATTTGCATATCGAACAGTCAGGAATTCGTTAGATAACTAAGAAATAATTTGGTACCAAATTTAGTATTTTAGGATGAATTGCTGCTGAGATATGCATATTTTGTTGGCACACCCCCATTATTTAGGATTATTGGTTGCCATGGAAACGAATATACTCTTTGCTGACCACTCAGTCTGCACACTTATAATCAAAAAACCATCCACAGCGGATTTATTCAACATTTGCTTAAGAAGAAAGTGAAATTCATAAGCATATTTTGTCAGAAATTATCATTTCTATGTTCAGGTACCCCATCCACTAATGATAAAATCTTAAATCTTAATTCTCTCCAAATAGGCACTGATACTTTTTGAGGACTTTTTGATGGTTATTGACACTACACAACCCTGTGCTTTGATGCGTAAATAATTTCTTAAGGAATTATCTTGGGCACAAAATTTAAAGTTCCTTGCGTATAATATACATTTCAAATACACAAATTATCTTGCAATCTGACATTGCATTTTCCCAACTCATCTGAAGCTCTGTATCGATCTGACCTGAGAAATTGTGCATTACGTAATTTGACATGGAATGAAAAGCTGACCGGAAGTGTCTTTAATACACAGTGAGTTTGCAAATCAATACATACATGAATGCAAGACTATAAAACATATTGCTGTTTTAACACCACTTTAATTACGGATTATGACACCTTTACTGGTGGTTTATAGCATGTTTATTGAAGGTAAATAAGCTAAATATCTGGAGTTTTATTTCTTATATGACTGATACAAAATTATTATCCAGCATGCAAATAAATACAGCTACTTGCAGGTAAAGGGTTAATAATCAGTGGAGTTGCATCAGAAATATACATGCAACTTTTAATGACCAGACCAGATGCTTTGGGTGCATTCACTGTTGGTACTTTCAAACTGTCACTTTTGTCTCAACATGTTTTTTAAAAAGATGACAATGGAAAACGTTTTACGAGTGTGCTTGTTCACTGGATAGACTGTTATTGTTTTCAAACACAATTATGGATAAATGGATTAATACGTAAATCATTTTAATAGCCAAAATGAGTTAAGTTCAACAAAAGGGTCATTTTTGTGTCCCATCCCCAGTTTAGCATGTAAACAAAGCAATTTCTATCGCTTTAAGATTTGCTAGTTTTGCTTAGGTTTATGCCTTAACAGTCAAGTTAAAGAAAAGCAATACAAATGGTCAATAGTCATTCCTTAGGGCGTTTATCAACAGCAAGTGCCCCCAAAATTGCCAAAACATGCTGTCCCATCGTCATAGTATGTAATTTTAAGAATGTATTATGCTCTAATGGTTGTTTTTATAAGCAGTTTTCAACATTATTTTATTGACACACATTTATATCTTTCAATAATGTCCCTTATTTGATTATTAGTGAAAAACAATTTGTTTGGGGTATTAATGATTCATGTCCCACATTCTAATGTGAAATACGTTACCAGTTTAACCGTCTAGTAAATTACGAACCATGCAGGTTAAGCTCACAGCAAATATCTCTATGTCATGAGGATTAATATGTGCATGGGCAAAAGAAACGAATTTGGGAAAACATTTGTTAATTTTTCAGATAAAAAGATATCTGAGGTCGTTAAAATAATCTGCAGTTTTGTGAATTACATTACCCTTTGTGTATCATTTGCATAGAAAAATATAAGTGAAAACATAATTTTTTGAATTACATTTCTGTGAATTACGTTACTACAATTTTCTAAAATCCAAAAAACCTCTTTAAATGCATACACTAGCTGAAAAAAAGTTTGCTTTTTAATCAAAGCAAATCTGTCCCAGTTAAAACGATCAATCTAAACCACATAACAGTTGTCATGTTGTATTAAAAATGATTTACCTATATGCTCTGGGTACATCTACTCCCCTATTCATGTAACTTACAAAGATACTCATTATATCAACACAACATATGCAAAGTAATCTGTTTGAAAAACAAAATTGAATATACTGTAAATTGCTAAGGGATTGTTCGTATGGCTTTTTAAAATTAGCTGTATTAGCTAGGCAACGCAATTCACAAATAGGTAATGTAATTCACATTCTACAACCCCCCAGATTAGTCCAATCAAAGGGTGAAAGGCAACGGTGATTATAAGTTTCAATTGTTATTTTCTCTATTTCAAACCATTTTAATCACGTTGCTGCTACCACTGGAGGTTTTATTGGTGAGTTTATGTGTTCACTTTGAAATTGGCACTCTCGCTGTTGCATCCTTGTCCATTCCAGTTGATCATAGTGAACGCAAATGTTCTCATGACTTACTATGTTGATAACTTCTATAGTTTATATGATAGATGAAATAGTTAACTTAAATTTATAACTTCTTATTTTCAATCTAAGTGAGTAAATTGGCAATGTGAATTACGTTACCATGAACATGTTTGCCATTTTTCTGAGAAGAGCGTTTCTTTGTGAATGATGTAAACTTTGCTTTTTTGTAATATATGTACATGAAAAGGCATTTATTGAAGTTAGATTATTTATTCTGCATTGTCTTAGTTTGTACAATGTAGTAAGCCACAACAAGTTTTCAAATATTTGGAATATTTAAAATCATTAATATATTATCATAGTTTTAAGTGTTATTCCAACAAGATTAATGAAACCATATGCAACGGCTTACTTTCAATGTGCATAGGATGGTGTAAAAGTGTTTCACAACACACTTGAACCTAATATTTTGCAGAAAAATATATGTTTCTACGCAGAAATAAGACCAGAGTGTAAGGTATGTGGATTACGTTACCAACCTATTGGCACAATTTTCTTTATACAAGAATACAATTTATTATTTCCAATACCAAACAAGAATGAAATTTTCAATATTCATCATCTATTGTTTTAAAACCAATATTTTTATTCTGGTCAACTTTTCAAAATTGGATGAATACAATTAAAACAATAATTGTACTTATAGAATTACAGTTAAATCCCATTGTCAATTCATAACAAACCTGCTTAGACCAAGCTGAGAATCAAAACCATGATATAAATTCTACAAAATAGGCTTATTTAATCAACAAGATATCTAGGTAGAAGTGCATGCTATAGAAGCTCTCGTTTGTGGTGTCTGCTGTGAGTTTGTCACTTTCCCATTGGTATCCTGGGTCAGGTGTGGTACTTGATTGTATCGATTCCTGATCTTTGCACCCTTACTTACTTAAACATTTCAGTCTTGTAAATAATTTTGTGTATACAATTATACTTCATCACCGTAACGTAGTTCACATTCAAATTCAGTGGTGCTCTTTGTGAGGCTGAATGAATTTATCGTTTTGATTGCGCACTTTTTTAGACATCATTATTTAATTGACCTATACCAATAAGTAAAAACAATAATTTAAAATGAAAATCTAAGCCCCAAAATTTGTGGGGCGAAAAGTGGCTGCAATTAGTTTTGGCTGTCAATGTAATAGGTATACTTTTTGTTATTTCTATAATGACTTTAATCTGGCGTTCCAAGTAGGATTAGCTCAGCTCAACATTTTGACAATTTTCCATTTTCCCGGATCCTTAAATATCGTTGCGTAAAAGGACCTTAAATCAAAAGTTCTCATTTACTAGTCTTTAATTAACACAAGCGGCCGTGTTGCTTTATAACCGAATATTTATAGCAATTTCCAGCGAGTATGACGAAATAAGCCAAATGGATTACCAGTCTTAATCTCACATTCACAATGAAAATCCGTATTCCGTCAATTTGCGTCTGAAAGTTTCTTGCTGCGAAAGCAGCAAACAAAAACGTGGTAAGACACCACAAACAAGAGCCAAGAGGTCAGCCCTTCCCCAGCAGGTGAACACAAGGCACATATAAACAGACGCGTACAAAGGCATAGCAAACACAAGACAGAAAAAACATAAAAGATCCACAAAAGAAGTACCGCCTTGGAAAGGTCAGTAAAATATTTTACTGGAGGGCTTAAACCAGTTTAACGGCGCACCAACCTCACCCTTAGTTCAGATGTGGATCAAGACGTATAGATGTTTGGTTTGCACGAAAGACCCCTAACTTATCAATGCATCATCTCCTAGAACATATAAATCAAGATATAAAAAGGAGATAAAGCGAAAATAAGGACTCAACAGAAATAAAACTGAATACTGGAGCAAGTCTATGGGGATAAATCTATGGGGATTTTTCATAGGCTCAAGGGCAGCTAACTCCACCGTCCAAGGTCCAATCGAACCCATCCGAGATTTTATGGGTTTGCTTGTTGTCAGCAAGAATGAAGAAGATCCAATTAAAAATGAAGTCGCTAGAGTGGTCACAACACTATTCATTGATTTTTCAGACGCTCAAGGGCAGCTTACTCCAGTAAGTGATGGAACCTTGCCAAAATTCTATTTCATCCAAGCTGTTATGTTACCTGCAAGAATGATGAAGATCCGTCTAAAATTGAAGGCACTAGAGTGGTCACAACATTTTTCCCATATTAAGTCTATGGGGAATTTCCAGATGGTAACGTGCAGCTAACTCATCGGTACCTAGACAGATCCTACCGAATTTCAAACTCACTCAAGCTTTTATAGTTGGCCTTGTTACCTGAAAGAATGAAGAAGGTCCAATCAAAAATGAAGGCGCTAGAGTGGTCACAACATTATTCATAAATTTTTAAGGTGCTCAAGGGGTGCTAACTTCAAAAATGATGCTGAGATCTTGACGAAATTCAAACTCATCCAAGTTTTTAAAGTTGATCTTCTTAGCCTCAAGGATTGAATAAGATCCATTCGAAATTGAAAGCACCAGAGTGGTCACAACATTTTCCCATTATAATTCTATGGTCCTTTCCAGATACTCAATGGCAGCTAACTCCGAATTTAGAACCCAATGGAAATTTTATGGTTGTCCTTGTAGTCAACAAGAATGGAGAAGATGTAATCAAAAATTAAAAAAATACGCTAGAGTGGTCACAACACTATTCATTGATCTAATATAGCCCAAAACCTAATGCAGTCAATCTCCTACCCCAATGATGCTCCCGATTAAATTTGATAATGATCGGCCAGATGGTCCAGAGATATTCATTTTTGAAAGTGTGGATGCACAGACGCATGGACGGACGCACGGACGAACGCACCTACAGACGCCGGTTTGAGTCCCATACTATGAGCTCCCCCGGAGCCTTCGGCTGTGGTGAGCTAATAAACGTACTGTTATATGGAAATAATGCATTTGACAATACACTTAATTCATCATTATTTAGAGCAGTGCGTGATTATATAAAGACCACTAAAACTTTTTGACAATACATGATCATATTTTCTCAATTTGATTAGGAAATTAAAATATATAACTCACTTTATATTATACCCAATTTCCCTTTGCCTGTGCGGAGCTGGCCTGCTCATTGTGACTGGTGGGTCCCAACTGTAACTAAATCCCTCAATCAGCAACGGGACGTAATCAGAAAAGTTACCTGTCTGAACCCTCTTTTTTGACATTCTTGTTATTTCCCTTGCATCGCTATTATCTTTTATGATGCCTGGTCTAAGTAGGCATACATGTGTCCTGCTGTGCATATTACAGGTCGTAGTGTACCTAGGTAATCCCAGGTGTCCAGCGGCGCTTGACGTCCGCGGAGTGTCTTGAAGCAATAAACATACATGTCTCATAGGATAAAGTTTCTGTTTTGTTGGCTTTGCAAGTTACAGATTTGTTTTCATATATTTATATTATAATCATTTATCTAAATTACACAATACATGAACCATTTTCGCAATGCAAAACGTGTTTTTGTCAGTAACTGCGATGCTTGCGGATTTGGATATCAAAAATAAATTAACTATTTAACATTTATAAACCATGCAAATCCATATCAGTCAGTCCCCACAGAATACTTAATTCACTGACCGAAGTTTAAAATAAAGGTTACAATAAGTATACTGGGATTTAAAATATGGAGACATCTAAATTTATCCCACAAATCCAGTTTACAAGACTTAAGCGGCACCCCGCGGGCATGTTATTCATATCAATTAATGTCCCCTCGTCTAAACGACGACCTTCTATTTTACCATAATAGCAGGTAATATATTTAATGAGGACTTTTTTATCTACGGGAGTACACGCAGTCTGACCAGCACCTTTGTTATGCGATTCCTGTAGAGCATAAAATCTAAACTTGATTCATGCCAATACTGAGTGACTGGTGGGTCCAGTGACTGGTGGGTCCAGTGACTGAGGGAGCATTGACATGGAGTATTCGATCATTGTAAAACATGTTATGAGTGTTGGAAAAACTCCTAGAGCAATAACTAAACAGGAAACATATCAAATAATTAATTCTCGCACACCAGATCGAGATTTCTTACCCATTTGAGATTTTTTACCCATTTGAGATAATTCTATCTCACACACCCGTACCAGCCCTAGGGAAAGATAAAAAAACGAATAGCCGCACGCCGTCCGCACGCTGGCCGCACGTCGATCCGTGACGTCATTGTAATGTTAAAATGACGGCACCATGTCATTTTTCAGCGTATTCAGGATTTTCTGGAAGTCTTTTTCACGTTTTTCTAATATAAAAAGAGGTATTTAATGGTAAGCGAGAAAAATAATCCATTATTCGTGTGAGGATGGGATGGAAAAATCCGTCCCTCGCGATCACCGTTTGTCATCACTCGGCAAGCCTCGTGATGCCAATCGGTGATCTTCGGGACAGATTTTTCTATCCCACCCTCACACTCATGATAGATTCTTATGCGACAAACGCTACAGGTGTTCAGGCAATATGATATGCAGATACAGATTGTTTGTCTTTATGAATCTGGAGCATGCTAATCTGCACTCAAAGTTGTACTTATATAAGCCGCGACATGTGATTTCCAACAATGTGGCATTTTGACAAGTATAGACTCAAACCAGCCTGTGCAGCCTCCTTTTAAGCTTTGAAACTCCAAATGGTGTTCAGTCAGTAGCTTAACAATCATAGAATACTCAAGCGACTAGCAAAGGCTCTGATAAGCCTGAGCGTATGTGCAGGCTGATCTGAGCCTTTGTTGGTCGCACAAACCACATTGTTGGAAATCCCATGCACTGGCTCATATTCATTTATTTAATTTTATTCATTTTTTATATATCTATATATATTTATGTATTTGACTTTGTATAGTTAAAGATATGATTTATAGCTTTTATTGATCTGTATATGTAGGGGAAGGATCGTAGCTAATGTTTTGAGAACTTGTGACCCAATCCCATTGTTGTAATCTGTGGCAATAAAATATGTATAAACTAAATTATATCTTTTTGGAATACCCTCCCAGCCTTCACCGCCTTGCTCCCAACCGTGGTTCAGTTTAGTCATGCTGTTTGCCGAGTGTTGCATGTATCCCCGTAAAGCACCATATTCTGTTTTTATATTTTAACTAAACTAACACTCTTTTTCGTACTACAGAAACACGCAGACTTCACTAATATATTTTATTTCAATTAACCCTCTTAAGCACTTAGTTAGCGGAATATCCTTCTTAAGCCCTCCTATGTGGTTTAGAAGTATCGAAAGAAAGAAACAAAAGAAAGTCAACTTGAATGAAGTGCGTCGTTTCAATTAATTTCCTTATCACATGATGTCTATTGTTTAAAGACTTTCTTTGTTATGAAATGATCACGTTTGACTTATCATTGCATTGAATAGTGGAACAAGAAGTTACTAACGCAGAATGTAAGTTATTATTTTATTGAAATCTTACTGCTCGCTTTGTTTTTAGAACAAAACATATATTTAGCCTGAAGAGTATATGATATGTAGTAGGCATTAATACTATAAATATTCTGTGGCTCTTCCTAACGGTGCCGTGGGTTGGTCTGCAGTGTGTGATTGTGGTCTTTCCTGATCATACTTACTTACTTTTGATTTGATATTGTCAATGTAATAACATGAATTAACATGAACACATTATATTTCTATACTAATTTTACTTCTACAATACAGCTCTTTGCTCTTTTTTTATTCTACTTAAAGCTGCATAGTCTGTAACTTTTGATCTTCTAATTTTAAAAATAATGTTTCTATTTTTCAAGAACACAGTCAAAATACTCAAATTCAGGTAAACATTTTACCATTTTCGTAAATCTTAACAAGTTATCACTATCAAAACAACTGCATTTATGTTAAAATTCAATGGTCTAGAATTATCGGAGGGACGCAAATAATTACCAACAAGAGAAAAAAAAACACCTATTTGATAAGATAATTCACTTTTCCATGCAGTTTTCAGCTGTACTGAACATTTTTATATAGCCTAATTCTACTTTTACAAATGATTTAAAAAGTAAATATTTTTTTTTGAAAAATGTTCATAGCTACAGAGTATGCAGCTTTAAAAGTTTGCAAATAGAATCGACATTATCTCGAGTCCAGAGTGTCAGCCTGGTTTTAGGTCACAATACAGCCAATAACCTAAACCTAGTCTGTATTTATTTGTTACCGCCCTGAACCCAGAAATGACACTTTAGGAACAAAAATCGCCCCAGTTTTTCTGCTTTGTTATTTCTTTATTAGTTTTAAGACTGGTTAATGTTCAACATCTATACAGATGGTATCCCTCAAGGAGAACTTACAAAAATACATATATGAAGAGTATGTCTGTTTCAGTCTTCAATCACGCGGTAGCTAAAGGGGTAAACAAATCGCGGAATTTATGTCATGAAGCAATATTTTCAGTTACTTAAAAAGTTCATATGGTTTTAGTTTGACGCATTTGTCAATATTGTGAGTGAATAAGGATCTTTGACAGTTTCCTATTCAATCTGCCCAAATTCTGACAGCCTGTGGCCAGGATATTGCATAACTGACATCTATATTGTTGTGCTTTAATCAAACCCTTACATTTAGTGTACATAGCAAAATAAAAAAAAATAAAAATATTTTGAAAATATTACATAATTATGCCAAGGGTTTAGGAGGTAGGGGTATTTTATTGTGACAAAATTTTATTTCACAGGAAGTCAAAGTTTCGTCGAGTATTCACCTAAATATGTGTAAATATTATGGTTGTGGCATAAAACTTGAGACGAAAGTTATGCGCATGCATAAAATTCGGATTGAGAAGATTTCATTGTTTCATCTAAAAAAGTGTGCTGTCAATGACTTAACTATTACCTGTAATGTTTCAAGTTTAACCAGTTTGACTAGCGCCAAGGACTTTCGGAACCTGATTTCTATGGTGACTTGGTGTATAAATTGAAGAAGATTGTTGGCTCAAATAATTTTTCAGCGCAGTTCATTAAAATAATTTCCCATTATAAAAAGATTGGCTATACCATTAATGTATTGCAACAGTCTGCATGCTTGGTGGTCAACCCAAACACGGTTGGCAACTTTGCTTTCCTCTTTAATTGTACGCCGTTGGGTCGGACTTCAGACTCTATGATGGTTCCGACTTAAAGACTTATCTATTAATGAGATGGTAGGGGCCTGATGCTTTGGCTGTTTGTTGGGCCCTCCAGGGTTTACCTGTTGGATTTCTTTTGCTCCGGTATTCAGTTTTATTTACTGTTGAGTCCTTATCTTTGCTTTATCTCCTTGTTATATCTTGATTTATATGTTTTAGAAGATGATGCATTGATAGGTTATGGGTCTTTCATGCAAACCAATATCTATGTGTCTTGATCCACATCTGAATTAAGGGTGAGGTTGGCGCCGTTAAACCGGTTTAAGCCCTCCAGTAGAATATATTTTACTGTCTGTTCCAAGGCGGTACTTTTCATGTGGATCTTTTATGTTTTTGTTCTGTCTTGTGTTTGCTATGTCTTTGTGCGCGTCTGTTTATATTTGCTTCGTGGTCACCTGCTGGGAAAAGGCTGGCCTCTTGGCTCTCGTTTGTGGTGTCTGCTGTGAGTTTGTCGCTTTCCCATTGGTATCCTGGGTCAGGTGTGGTACTTGATTGTATCGATTCCTGATCTTTGCACCCTTACTTACTTTGACAATGTTTTAGTTTTTGTTTTTGTTTAGCCCTCAACGTTTTGTACGGATTACAGAGGGGATCCAATGGTTTTATTTCAGAGGGGGTCCAACTTTTTAAGGGGGTACCAAATGCTAGTTTCTATAAAAACCCATACAACTTATGATTTTCCAGCGGGGGGGGGGTCTGGACCCCTATCCCCCCTCTGGATCCGCGCATGCATAATAACCTTTCTTCATCCTGTTCATCCTTCTTAAAACGCCAAAAAATTGCAACAGACAACATTTGTTTGTTTTGCTGTCTAGACACTCTTAATAGCATGTAAACTGTCTGCCTGCGGATGATACACATTTGAAAATGCCCGGGCTTAATCTCTGTGAAATTTAGGAAAATCATAATACAATTTCAGAATCTAGATCGTGAATTGTGCGTAAGGGTTATGCCATTCTATTTCATTTTCTTATGGTTCTCGGGATAATTCTTTCTCAAAACAGGATAAGAGGAGAAATAAAAATTAAAAGAAAAAGCCCAAAATTTTACAGTAGGAATGAAAATAAAAAAGTCTCAAAACTTCGAACTTTTTATTGTTTTTCAAATGGGATCAGAAATAGCGTGTGGTAGACCAGTTACGCATCTCGCTACACATCTATGAATTGTAAAACATTGAAGTACCACGTGCTCTCCCGATAAGGATCATTAAAATGTTTGAGTGCGCAGTGGCTCAGTGTTAGAGTGCTTGACTCAAGACCGAGGGGTTGCGGGTTGAAGCCTCACTCAGCGCCACTGCGTTGTGTCCTTGAGCAAGACCAATTAATCCTTGCTTAGTACTGGTTATTTACTGTTGAGTCCTTATCTTTGCTTTATCTCCTTGTTATATCTTGATTTATATGTTTTAGGAGATGATGCATTGATTAGTTGGGTTTCATGCAAACCAAATATCTATGTGTATTGATCCACATCTGAATTAAGGGTGAGGTTGGCGCCGTTAAACCGGTTTAAGACCTCCAGTAAAATATTTTATTGGCAGTTCCAAGGCAGTACTTCTTTTGAGGATCTTTTATGTTTTTGTTCTGTCTTGTGTTTGCTATGTCTTTGTACGCGTCTGTTTATATGTGCTTTGTGGTCACCTGCTGGGAAAGGGCTGACCTCTTGGCTCTCGTTTGTGGTGTCTAACTGTGAGTTTGTCACTTTCCCATTGGTATCCTGGGTCAGGTGTGGTACTTGATTGTATCGATTCCTGATTTTTGCAACCTTACTTAATTCGTTCGCTGAGGTGTATCATATCTGCATACTGTATAAATCATAGTCTAGATAAACAGGGTTTTTGATAGTAATATTGTTAATATTTTCTTACACATCAGATTTAAGCTTTAATTTGGTGTTTAAAAGAACCGTCTCATTGCGACGGTTCGTCTGAGTACCCACAACATATGTTTGGTTGAGAAATGAGACAATTAATTACTTGGTACACACTAATAACTAAAGCCCTAATATATGCCATAGTAAATTGATATTTACCTACAGGTTTGTACAAAATAAGTTTCTAATAAGTATTTATAATAAAGTGTTTTTGAGCATTTTGACAGCGTTCACCCCGTGACCAATCATGATGTATGAAATGTGAAACAGCAACTGTATGCAAAAGGATTAGTTTAGCAATTCAGTAAAACTTTTTCTATTTTCTATATGTTAAATAGCAAAAACAGACTTTTCTATCCATATTTTTCAATTAGTACGTGTCCAATGAAAAAACGGCTTTTGCGGATAATTCGAGGGTTAAACCTACTAACTTTTTCATTGAAAATTTATCATTTTCTTTGAAATTTTCCTCTGGTCATTTTTTATGGGCAATCCTTCAAAAAGACTGTCCGAGGGCCTTAAAGAAAGTTGTGCATTCATGTATCTTGGATTGAGTTTGTATGTGAAATTAGTGTGTCATTTTTACTATATTGAAATAATGTTGAATTTGAAATTATATTAAGTTCAAATTTTTGATGTTCTGTTTTATTGAAGGATGGTATGTTCAGCATTATGTACTGTACACATTTCAAGAATGTGCTAAAGCGGTGAGGATAAAGCCAACAGTCTGCACATCTATGAATATTTCGAAAGCGACTATTTTTTGGTAGTATTTGCCTGTTGGCAGAAATTTATGCAAAGTTTGTAAGTCATAAGACTTAGTTTTTCAACTGATGTTCGAATTTTAGCGACATTGTTCATGATAAGATCTCATTTCGAAGTTTGATATATAAGGGTATTGATGGTGTACATCATGGAAACTTATCCGAGCAAAAACAACACCCAACATTTGCACCTTTCATATAGTGAAACTAAAGGAAAGGCAGAGATGGTTGAGTAAAGGATAGCAAGTACAAAACACGCTATATTTTAAATGGAAATAATACACGCTATAGCTGCCAAACCAAGTAGAACAAATTTAAAGATTTTTTTTTTTAAATTCTATGATCTTAATTAAAAACCTAAACAATCATTTGCACTACATAAATATCCTCGCGTTTCTGTCATATTACTACGCAGACTCATCATTTTCAGGAAGCCAACGCGTATCGGTAAAAAAAGAGCAGATTGTTTGAGCCAGCTGCCTAATGGATTCGCTACAAGATAAGACATAAACTGATCTGCTCAGCTCGTAAACTTCAAAATTATATATATAAAAAAAAACATTTACAAAAAATATGCAGTTTAAGTGCGGTTCAGTCTGTACGATTTGTGGGCTATTCTACAACTACGTTGTTCTCAAATGACCAAAGGAAATTTTCAAAGTGAACGGTTCATTTTACATTCATCGTCATTTGCGAGCGCCATTTGCGTGCTACAAACTAAGAGTACTGGTGTGTACTTAAGTAATAATGAGCAGTATTTCAACAACTCTCCCAACATGATTGAATTGTCTTTTTCTGTGTTGTAAAAGCAAACACCAAGCAACGTAGACCCTGATTTTAGGCAACAATCGAATGCACTGAAATGTGGTAGTCCCGGTGAGATTCATCAACTGGCTTTCCCAGCACTGACCAGTATGAGACACTGGTACCAAACTTGGATTTAGTATGCATTTTCTTTCATCTTCCCCATAACTTAATAAGTCGTTATGATATTCGTTATGCATTATAGTAGTGTAGTGAACAAGTTGGAATATTTTTTTGTTCACCATTTGCTGTCATTAAAACATATCCAGCAATCGAAATAATATGGAATTAGAAATTGTGTTTATGAAACACAGTGTCCCAAACCATAAGCTTTTCGATAAGGTTAATATCATTATCATTTTACACCAGGCAATCTACTGCCCATCCTCTATTAGCTGGTCAAATCTGAAGCTACTAGCTGTAATAGTTTTTAAGATTTCTTAATTACAAGTTGTGATGTCCAAATGTACAAAGGACAATAAATATAAAAAATGGCTAGAATAACTTTTTTACGTCTTCACTAGGTTATCGACTCATTATCCTGTATCAGCCTTCTACATTTAAAACTCCTGGCTCTAATAGTTTTTAAATATCATGGTTTCAATGTCTTTATTTGCAAAGGACAATAACTCAAATATAAAATTACTTTTTAAATGTTTAATAGGTAATCTACTCATTATCCTCTATCAGTTGACCAAGTTTGAAGCTCTTAGCTGCTATATTTTTGAGATATCTTGATTACAAAATTTCACTATGACCTTTTAAAAGGGACATAACTCCACCAGTAAGATAATCAAGACTTAAAAATACGAATCAGTTGTTTTGTTATGAGAAATCCATTCATGAAATTTCAAAATCTTAATTTTTGAATGGACGCAAGGATGGACGGATGGAGACACTCACAAACAAGCTCAAAGCAAAATTGGGGTCATAATGTTTAACGAACCTTCCCTTATCATAAATACTAGACTATTTCATCTGGATACATTACATAAAATGGACAGTTTTTTTCTTGCACACCGGTAAAGGATATCTGAGATTTTACACTGAGATAGAAAATCTTAGCTTACCTATATTATCTTACCCAGGACATCAATTAGCGTTATCGTGCAAAATTGCATCTTAGTGTAATTAGGGACTTCAGCAAGCCTATTTTAAAATAAATAAATAAATAAATGAATAAAATCAGTGGTGAGCAAGAAAAGTAATCCATTATTCGTGTGAGGTTAGGATATAATAATCCTTCCCTTTGGATCATCGTTTGTCATCTCTCGGCAAACCTCGTGATGCCAAACGGTGATCCTCGGGACAGAGTTTTCTTTCATGATAGATTCTTATAACAAGTCATAACTGGGTTAAAAAAACAAGGACCTTAGACAGTCTAAATGAAGGATTGTCAAAAAAAATGGTCAGATAAAAGTTTCAAAGAACAATATTTACATTTCCGGTGCGAGCTTTAAATGAACCTTTACATTTGAGATGTGGTTCATACCTTCATGAACAAATCGATTTAAGCCACACCCACATACGCGCAATTTAAGTCAATCAAATAACGTAGCTTGTTTACAGACGTTTGAGTGACGTTGAACACGTATCGCCATGACGTTAAGCGCGGAAATTTGGCGTTTTGGCTATTCTAAACCCTACGTTATGTCTGATTTAATTCAAAATATCTGGAAAGCCAGCCAAGTTAGGTGAAAATTGAAAATTGATACTTGACTGATAATATAAAATGTAAATATAAGAAATAAATTCAATTTTTGGAATGTTCATGGAATCATGAATACTTCGGGTCTCTTGCAAAGTTAACGTGAAGCCTTTGCAGGAGACCCGAAGTATTCATGATTCTATGAACATTCCAAAAATTGAATTCATTTCTTAATTATATTATTTCTGTGGAAAAGGTACTTGGTTGTGTCCTGCTTGGATTATCCGCATAAACGTTTTTCACATTGGACAAAAAACGATTAAAAACTTCGGGTTGAAGACTCTGTTTATGCTATTCACCAGATCAGAAACAGAAAAAGTTTTTTGGAGGTGCTTTCCCCCCCCCCCCGTGACCAAGCTAAACCTTTTGCATGCAGTTGTAGTTTTACATTACACGTTAACAGGTCAGACTGATTGAGCGGGTCTAATCTGTGTGTAAGGTTGCAGTCCACTGTTTTGCAGGAATGGCCCTTAGGATTTTTTAAAATATAACTATATGTCAGTCTGTAAAATGTTTGTTCTAGATCTAATGAAGAAATATTGGCTTGCACCTGGCAGTGTCTTAGAAAGTGAGAAAAATGCATTTTGTCAATGTCACTTAACCTTAATATATTTGCTTGAAGCAAAGTACGAAACTCTTGAATTTGACTGTTTGTCTGTTTTCGCCTTGTTGATGTTGGTGCATTAAGGTAGCAGATGAGTGCTGAAAAATCAAAACGGATGATTGATAATGAATTACTGATAAACTTTTTTTCTCTGAAGTTTGTCTGCATGCAAATTGTCTTATCTCATGATTTGTTCCTGTTTTTTAGGAGTGATGAACTTGCAATAAGATGTCTTTTGGGCTTAAAATTGGCCATTTTTCTAAGGGGTGGAGCTTTGTTTGTATGCATGTAACAACAAAGTGTGTCCTTATAAATAGCTTTTATTTTCATAAGTCATTTTGATGCATGTCTGGAGGAGTGTTTGTTTGATTTGATTAGATTCTATACCCCCGATCAACAATCTTTCAGTTAAACAGGGGCGCGCCCCGTCTTCCCGGGTTGAACCATACTAAGCTAGGATAAATGTGTCTTGCTCAAGGACCACAACACTATGACGCCTGTGAGGCTCAAACATGCAGCCTCTCAATCTTAAGTCAAGCACTCTACCACTGAGCCACTGCGTTCCCTAGGGGGAGTGTTTGCAACATGCTACTGACTATCAAAATACCATTGCATTGAAAATAATGATACTTCCTCATCAGATGTCCAGATAGAGTCTAAAATGAGCTAAAAACTGTGTAATACAACCTTAATTATTGGAATGATTTTTTGATATGTTTAATTTTTGAAATAGCACTTAAAATTTCAAATTGAACATGTTCTGAGCAAAAGTAAACAAAATCAATTGTCATTCATTAATATAGAATGATTTTTATCAAGATTAAAAAAATAAAATTGGTTTCGTTTTAACTCTAACTGTCGAGCATTTGACAGAAGGTTTGTCAGCTGTTCTAAAGTGCAAATGAAATGCTTTAAACTGTATTTAAGGTAAACTTAGATGATTTTAAAGGTAGCTTTCTCCATCTTTAACCTAATTTGGGTCTTCCTTGTGATTTAGAGACCATAAGCTGCACATTTCTCTATTCACTTGACACTGCATCGGAAAACTTGGTTTTTGCAGCCGTCCAATTTTGACAGAAACTGAGGTACTTAATTGTGGATACCTGCCTCTCAGTCATACAGATAAAGCAAATTGTTTTTCCACATTTGGAATGGCTTAAAAGATAAAAATGGCTATGGAGTTATCCACTTTCAGTTTAGGGGCTATAAAGCTAGATTAAAGACATATCGAGTGAATTTCTAAATCAGCATGGGCTATATTGTAAGGTGGGTGTATTATACAGGCCCTGCCTTATTCATTTCTCATTTTTGCACCACAAACTGGCTGGCTGAGCAAAAGGTCATTTAGAGTATCAAGATGAAAGTTACATATCATTTTCCTTGCTGTTTGTTGTACATGTTTCAAAATTGCTTTGTTTTGTCTTTTTAGTACGTAAATTACTTGGATGTAACTTACTTGGAACTTAGAGTCTTCGTGACCCACCACTGCTGGCAGTCTGCATTAAAATACTTTTCAACAATTTGACGTATGATTTGTCATCTTACTGGTTTGAAGCTCTTTCAGTCTGGAGCTCTGGCTACTACAGTCCCTATTTAGATATCCATCACTGCTTAAGGTCACTGCCCACACCTGGGCGATTTTTTTTCCAAAAAATAGAATTTTTTCATTTTTTGATATTCTGTAGTACATCATATTATAAGAAAAATAACGCATTTTAAAGAAAATTTACCGTCCAGTTCAAAAGTTACAGCTCTTCATTATATGGCCTATGTTGGCTTTTTTACGCAGCTTTTTGGAAACTCATTAAGACAAGTAAAATATTCTGTAACTCAATTTTGTATCTGAAAATCGTAATTTCAAACAAGCATGCGAAGCCATTAATAATTAAGAACTTTTTCTCAAACCATTCTTTTGCAGCTATACAAGTATCGTTCTTCATATCACGCTTTCAAACCAGCATTCACCGACATTTGTGCATTCGTTTTCAGCAATTACTGACTGATAATTTAATATTTAAACATACTTTAAAAAATTAATTTTTCTCATTTTTTTTAGGAAAGTGATCATTATATAAGATGCATTATGACAGAATTTAAAGAAAATTCACCGTCTAATTAGTGAGATATTACAAAATAAGTATCCCTACCCCCTAAACTACAAAATAATGAACTAAGCAGGCTTTTCTTATTTTTAAGCATGTTAATACCTTACAAACCAAACACTATTGATTGAAATACGTCACTGTGAACTGCCAAATGAAACTATATGTATTCCAAATACTTGGAACATTTATATGCATATATGAGAAGACTTTTCAATACCAAAAACGATACCAAAATACCCCACCCACGGTAAAAAGAATCCTATCTTCATTTTGTCTGAACACCTAGTCGATATATATTTTGACCAAATTTGCATGGATACATCATTAGGATAGAGATGTAATGTTTTGGGGACATTTACCGTTTTTCAAGGTCACAGGGTAACTCTGCATGTCTAAATGAGGTGAAAAATGTGCTGTTTTAATATACATCGCTTCAATTGATCGATGCATATACTACATGTACTCATCCAAAAATTTGAAATGCTTTTAAATCATTGTTGCGGTCTCGGGCGCCATACTAATGTTCGATCGCGACGCAAGGCCAGACCTTAACACTTGACCTTCTATATGATCTAGTTATCCCTTGACGGACATCTTTCGGTTGAAACATGTCAAATGTAAAGTAAACTTGGAGATTAGCAAATATTTTAGCGTAATATTGTAAATATTTTATTGCTCATTTTTTTATATTTGCTGTGGGTGCTCAAAAGAACCGTCTCACTGAGTACCTATAACTTACCTATGCTTTGGTTGGACCCGCATTTTTATGAAAAAGGTTCTTTTTATCCCCACGCTCCTCCCGCTACTAAAGGGGGTATTCATTGGCGCGGAGGGGGAGCGGGTATTATTTTTGGTACGGATCCGTAGGCGTTGGTCATGGGCGGAATTTGCCACGAGTAGTCTAGAGGGGCTAGACATTTTCTATGTGCATATCACACAAAACAGGTTTGTGGATTGGGCCCGCATTTACATGAATATAAATGCATATATGAGCATCGATGCGACAAAACCTGTCTTTAGGGTTTCCGATAAGATCATACCAAAACCAGCCTTCTCAGCCACAGAGACTAGATAGAATATTGAAGTCTCGCTTGGAGCAAGTTTAAATGCGATACTATTCAATTTGTAAATAGCAAAGGCGCTGATCAGACTGCGCAGATGCGCAAGCTGGTCTGTGCCTTTGTTGTTTGCAGACTGAAGACCCTGATGGCAGAATTCCTCGCGTACCTTTAGTAAATTTAGAGTAGGCCTAACTATAATTTAGACTCACGACTATACTTGAGTCAACCTTAGCCCAAGATAGCCCTTGTAGCTAAATATTGGAACGCATTAATTTGACATAAGGCAAATTATTTAGGACGCACACTAAAGCGAGGGACTCTCAACGTCAAGTACAATACTTGTTATTTACGCATAATGACGTCATAAGAGCAAGTGACGTCATTAGCGCACGTCAGGTTCAAAGTAGACGCTAGAGAACGTGACGAGATAGTCTGTCTTGGTGAAATTTTAATGCAGGTAAAATAAAACCAGAAAGTCATGTATATATCTATATACAAGTAGTTATATCATTATTGTTGTTGTGGACTGTCAAAAAACCGCGAACAGTCGACTGACATTTCCCTGGTATAATGCGTGTTCCATTACACTGACTGATTTTTTTCTTCTCACAGAGCTGAGCGTCCATCGTTTAGTATCCGTAAAGAATGCCAACTTTTGTTGTTCATTATACTTAAAATTGTGTTTGCATTTTTAATGTGATATCTATCACTTTCAGATTACCAACGTGCAGTGTAACGGGCATTACTGTCTGTAGAAAACATATCATAGTTGCGTAAAATCACACTTTGTCGTAATCGAACGCTACCAAGTATTGCCTCCCTTGATGATTTAGAGTTACGGTTATTGCTATGGACAGTGACCTTAAATGTACAATACCACTAAGAGCAGAGCAAATCCCTCATTTGCGATTTAAAAGGTAATGCATTTTGCTGCGGGCCATTTTACAGGGATTCAGTTCAGTGTTGGCTGTGGAACCATGCAAACATTATCTGAAAATTTATTCAGGCGTCAGAGACCATGCCACACAGGTCGCACAATTTGTCAAAAAGAGATCTCTGGTTATTAGCATTTATTCACAATCATAATGCAAAAATATTGTTGATCCTGATCATATGGCTTCTACAAAGCCAGCTTATCTGGATCTACAGTGTTTACAAAACACAATATAACCATATTCAAAGTGATAAGGGGTTTAAAATCACATGTCATTTAATTATCCAATTCCAATGCAGCAGTCCATTTCTCCTATTTAGCAACCTTCTAAATGTCTTGATAGGATTTGGACAAATCAGACAAAATGTCTGCAGTAACAGATCAATCGAACTGAATCCCTGGTTATAAACTTGTTCCTGTGAAAACGATGTCTTGAAGTTATACTTCAAAAATGTAAGCAAACAACAGCCTCAGGCTGATTATGGTCTTTATAACTAATTGTCAATTGCTTATCTGAACCTAATATAATATATGTACGTATGTTTTTGTTTTTATGTTGTTTTGAAAGAAATGTGCGGATAAGATGTAGATAAGCGCATTCGACACCCACTTTCCTGTTCGGAACCGTAATCTGCATTGTAATTCTTATCTAGGGCTCTGACTTTTGAACTTTAACCTAATGAAGAGTTGTATGATAAAAACAATAAAACAGTCATGCAGATAAAGCAAATTGTTTTTCCACATTTGGAATGGCTTAAAAGATAAAAATGGCTATGGAGTTATCCACTTTCAGTTTAGGGGACTATAAAGCTAGATAAAAGACAGATCGAGTAAATTTCTAAATCAGCATGTGCTACACTGTAAGGTGGGTGTATCATACAGGCCCAGTCTATTTCATTTCTGATTTTTGCAAACAAAACTGGCTGGCTGAGCAAAAGGTCATTTAGAGTATCAAGTTTGATAAAAACATATCCTTTTCCGAGCTGTTTGTTATACATGTTTCAAAATGCTTTGTTTTGTCTCTTTAGGATGTAAATCACTTGAACGTAACTTACTTGGAGCTTACAGTCTTCTTGACCCACCACTGCTGGCAGTTTGCATCAAAATACTATACAACAGTACGACATCTGATTTGTCATCTTACTGGTTTGGAGCTCTTTCTGGTCTGGAGCTCTGGTTACTACAGTCCCTGTTAAGATTTCCGCCACTGCAGAATAATTAATACTACCTAGAGCAGAGCAAATATCTCGTTTGCATTTTGTGGTAAGTAATGCATTTTACTGCTGGGCCTTTACAGGGATTCAGTTTAGTATTGGCTGCAAAACCATGCAAACATAATCTCAAAATCTATCCAGGTGTCAGAGACCATGCTGCCAAGGTCGCACAATTTGTCAAAAAAGAGTTTTCTGGTTATTAGCATTTATTCACAACCATAATGCAAAAAACATTGTTGATCCTGATCATCTGGTTCCTCCAAAGTCAGTTTGTCTGGATCTACAATGTCTAACAAAAACATGAAATAACCATATTCAACATAGTAAGGGGAAAAATAACATGTCATTATTATTTTTTTATTTTCCAATACGGCAGTTCATTTCTTCTATCTAGCAAGCTACCAAATGTCATGATAGAATTTGGAAAAATCTGACAAAATGTCCGCAATAACCAATCAATCACACTGAATCACTGGTAATAAACTTAAGAAAATAAATTGAAGAAATAAACTTCCTGTGAAACAATGTCTTGAAGTTATACTTCCAAAACGTAAACAAACATTAGTCTCAGCATAATCATGGTCTTTTTAACTAATTGTTGATTGCTTGTCTGGGCCTTATATAATACATGTACGTATGGTTGGCTTTTATGTTGTTTTGAAAGAAAGGTGCAGTTAAGATGTAGAAAAGTGTAATTGAGACCTATTTTTCTGTTTGGTACCTTTATCTGCATTGTTAATCTTATCTAGGACTCTGAATTTTGAACTATAATCTCATGAAGAGTTTTATCAAAACTTATGAATGAAAAAAAATCTGACTCTGGAGAAATCATTGTGCTCAAATAGACAATTGGATTACCTCCCTTAGACATTAATATAAGAGCCTCTTAAATTGACGTATGATACTGAAAATGTCTTAGTTGCATCACAGAATGGCGATTATATTATTTTAAATGAAACATAACCACCAAATGATGGTTTTTAATATATCATCACCTTTTTATAGTCAATAGCTGGTTAAAAGCCTTTCTTTTGTGTGGAAAGTGCCCTTTTTCATAACTGGCACTTTAAAAAGAATAAATGACAATCTTTATAGTGTGCACAAGAAATGTTAAGTAAATTATCATCATATTACTATCATTTAGACACGAAGTATGCCTTTTAAAATGGTAATTTAACAGATTTAGACTTGCACCCAGCTTTCATCAATTGTTCACAATTTTGACTGAAGCTGAGGCAATGACCGATGCTTCTTGATTGTCTGGATAAGCACAGAGATGAATTCAAAAGCAAATTTTCTCTATTGCCTCACTAAAAGATATATTGGAAGAACATTACTTGTGTTTGGATACATTTAGTCAGATTTGGGGCTTCCTTTATGATTGTAATGGTTTTTCAAGATATGTTTTTAATTTTGAAAATAACACTTAGAATTCAAATTCTGTTCTGAGCAAAATGAAATCACAAATAATTGGAATTTCTTAATATTGGATTTTTTATCAAGATTAGAAAAGCATGTTGTTTTCTTTTTAACCAAGAGAAGTAACTGTAGCTGTTGAGCATTTGACAGAAGGTTGTGCATTGCTATATTCTCTAGACACTGCATCCACAAACTTGATTTTCAAGCAGTTCAATATTGACCGAAACTGAGGTACTTGACTATCAGTCATACAGATAAAGCAAATTGTTTTCCATATTTGGGTTGGCTTAAAAGATGAAAATGGCTATGGAGCTATTCACTTTCAGTTTAGGGGACTAATAGCTAAATAAAAGACACAACGAGTGAATTTCTAAATCAACATGTGCTCACCCTAAGGTGGGTGTATTATACAGGTCCTGCCTTTTTTCTTTTCTCATTTTTGCACCAAGAACTGGCTGGCTGAGCAAAAGGCCATTTAGAGTATCAAGATGATAGTTACACATCCTCTTCCAAGCTGTGTGTTGCAAATGTTTCAAAATTGCTTTGTTTTGTCTTTTTAGGACGTAAATTACTTGGATGTAGCTTACTTGGAACTTACAGTCTTCTTGACCCACCACTGCTGGCAGTTTGCATCAAAATATTAATCGAGAGTACGACATATGATTTGTCATATGACTGGTTTGGAGCTCTTTCTGGTCTGGAGCTCTAGCTACTACAGTTCCTGTTTAGATATAAATCACTGTTTAAATATACAATACCACTAAGAGCAGAGCAAATCCCTCATTTGCATTTTTGGTAAGTAATGCATTTTGCTGCGGGCCTTTTTACAGGGATTCAGTTTAGTTTTGGCTGTCGGGCCATGCAAATATCATCTAAAAATCTATCCAGGTGTCAGAGGCTATGCCACCAAGGTCGCACAATTTGTTAAAAAGATTACTCTGGTTATTAGCATTTATTCACAGTCATAATACAAAAAGCATTGTTGATCCTGATCATATGGCTTCTCCAAAGCCAGCTTATTTGGAACTTTAATGTTTACAGAACATGATATAACCATATTCAACGTGATAAGGGGTTTAATAATCACATGTCATTAAATTATCCAATTCCCATGCGGCAGTTCATTTTCCTATCTAGCAACCTTCCAAACCTTGTGATAGAAAAAATTGACCAAATGTTCGCAGTAACATCAATTGAACTGAATCCCTGGTGATAAACTTGTTCCTGTGAAAACAATGTCTTGAAGTTATACTTCAAAAATGTAAACAAACATCAGTCTCTGGTTGATCATGGTCTTTATAGCTAATTGTTAACTGCTTGTCTGAGCCTTTATTAAGTCATGTACGTATGTTTTATGTTTTTATGTTGTTTTGAAAGAAAGGTGCGGATGAGATGTAGATAATTGTAATCAAGACCCACTTTCCTGTTGGTTACCATTATCTGCATTGTTACTCTAATATAGGGCTCTGACTTCCATGGGTTAGTCTACAGTTTGTGATTGTGGTATTTCCTGATCATACTCACTATTTTTGAACTATAATCTAATGAAGAGTTTTATCAGATTTAAACAGATTTAGACTGGCACCCATCTGTCACCAAATGTTTACAATTTTGACTGAAGCCGAGGCCAAAGTTTGTTGATGGTCAGGGTAAGCACAGAGATGCATTGTTAATCAAATTTTCTCTATTATTAACTTAAATGATGGAATGGAAGAAATAACTTGTGTTTGGATACATTAAGTCATATTTCGGGGTTCCTTAAGGTTGCAGTCCATAGTTTCGCAGGAATGTCCCTGGGAAAATTTTAAATATAATTGGGTAGGGCTGTATGTCAGTCTGTAAAATAATCGTTCAAAATTTAATGAAGAAACGTTGGCTTGTACCTGGCCGATTCTTAGCCAGAAGTGAGAAAAATGCATTTTATCAGTGTCGCTTGACCTTACTATATTTGCTTGAAGGAAAGTACAAAACTCTTGAATTTGACTGATTGTCCATTTCCGCCTTGTTGATATTGGTGCATAATGGTAGCAGAGGAGTGCTAAAAATCAAAACGGAACACTGATGTTAATTGCTGATAAACTTATTTCCCTGAAGTGTGACTGCAGTCAAATTGTCTTAATGAATTTTTTCTGCTTTTTGGAAGGGATAAACTTGTAAAAAGATGTCTTTTGGGCTTAAATTAGGCCATTTTCCTAAAATGTGGGGCTTTGTTTACATGAATGAAACAACAAAGTGTGTCCTTATGAATAGCTTTTATTTTCATAAGTGATTGTGATGCATGTCTGGAGGAGTGCTTCCAACTTGCTATTGACTATTCAAATACCATAGCATTGAAAATAATGGTGCTTCCTTGTTGGACGGTCAGGAAGAGCCTAAAATGAGCAAGAAACTTTGTAATGCAACCTTAATGATTAGAATGTTTTTTCACGATATGTTTAATTCTGAAAATAGCACTTAGAATTTCAAATCAGACATGTTCTGAGCAAATGTAAACAGAAATAATGGGCATTGCATAATATTGGATGTTTTTTTTTATCAAGATTAAAAAAACAATGTTGTTTCCCTTTTAACCAAGGGAAATAACTCTACCTATCGAGCATTTGATAGAAGGTTTGTCAGCTGTTCTAAAGTGCTAATGAACTGCTTTAAACTGTATTTTAGGTAAACTAAGTGCATGAAAAATGATTATAAAGGTAACTTTCTAAATCTTTAACCTAATTTTTTTTTTTTTGTGATTTACAGACTATAAGCTGCACTTTTCTCTATTCTGTAGAAACTGCATTGGAAAACTAGGCTTTCAAGCTGTACAATTTCGACAGAAACGGAGGTATTTGACTGTTGATGCCTGCCTATCAGTTATACAGATAAAGCAAATTGCTTTTTCCACATTTGGGTTGACTTGAAAGATAAAAATGGCTATGGAGTTATTCACTTTCAGTTTAGGTGGCTTTTAAGCTAGATTAAAGAAACATCGAGTGAATTTCTAAATCAGCATGTGCTACACTGTAATGTGGGTTATTATACAGGCCCTGCCTTTTTCATGTTTTATTTTTGCACCACAAACTGGCTGAGAAAAAGGTCATTTATAGTATCAAGATTGATAATAACATATCCTCTTCCGATCTGTTTGCTGTACATGTTTCAGAAATGCTTTGTTTTGTCTTTTTAGGACGTAAATTACTTGGACGTAACTTACTTGGAGCTTACAGTCTTCTTTATTGACCACAGCTGGCATTTTGTATCAAAATACTATACAACAGTACGGCTTATGATTTGACATCTTTCTGGTCTGGAGCTCTGGCTACTACAGTTCCTGTTTAGATTACCACCACTGCTTATAAATCACTGCCACCAAGAACAGAGCAAATACCTCATTTGCATTTTGTAGGTAATGCATTTTGCTGTGAGGCTTTTTACAGGGATTCAGTTAAGTGTTGGCTGTTGAACCAAATAGTATCTGTATTGCTAGTCTTATCTAGGGCTCTGACTTTTGAACTATAATCTAATGAAGAGTTTTATCAAAACTTGTAAATGAAAGAAATTCTGACTCTGGAGAAATTCTTATGCCAAAACAGACATTTGGATTACCTCCCTTAGACATTAATATTAGAACCTCTAAGTTTGTCGTATGATACTGAAAATATTTTAGTTGCATAACAGAATGGCAATGATAATATGTTAAATGAAAGTAAACCAACATTTGATGGTTTTTAATATATTATCACTTTTTACAGTCCATCTTTGGTAAAAAAGCCTTTCTTTTGTTAGAAAAGTGCCCTTTTTCCAGAAAACTAGCACTTTAAAAAAAATAAATGACATCCTTTAAAGTGCAAACAAGAAATTGAAAGTTTATTATCATCATATTACTATCATTTAGACATCATGTCGTTTAAATGGTAAGTTGACAGATTTAGACTAGCACCCATCTGTCATGAAATGTTCACAATTTTGACAAAGCAGAGGAGGAGGCTGATGTTTGTTAAATAGAGGATCTAACATGAGTGCTCATGTTTTATTGAATTTATTAAACGAGTTGGGGAAAAGAGATAAATTGCGAGGACTGCCAAGCATTTTGTCTCTTTTTCACAACGAGTTTAATAAATTCAATAATACAGGAGCACGAATGTTAGATTCTATTTATCATATGACAAATACTTTGAAATCTCATTTCTGGCGTAAAAAACGTTATACTTTTGTCATTATGTACGAAATGTTGTTATGGACGTCATAAAGTTTCAAGTAAATCTATAAACCACTAGTGATTTATCGATTTTATTGCATGGCGTTATTTTACTCCCAGACGCGACGTCATAAGATAAGGTTGGGATAAGCACAGAGATGTATTCAAAAGCAAATTGTCTCTATTGCCTCACTAAAAAGACAGATTGGAAGAACATTGCTTGTGTTTGGATACATTTAGTCAGATTTGGGGCTTCCTCAATGATTGGAATGGTTTTTCAAGATATGTTTTTAATTTTGAAAATAGTACTTAGAATTTAAATTGAACATGTTTGGAGCAATATGTAAACACAAAAAATTGTCATTCCTAAATATTGGATGTTTTTTTTCAATATTAAAAAAGGATGTTGTTTTTCTTTTAACCAAGAGAAGTAACTGTAGCTGTTGAGCATTTGACAGAAGGTTGCGCATATATTCTCTAGACACTGCATCCACAAACTTGTTTTTCAAGCAGTTCAATATTAACTAAAACTGAGGTACTTGACTATCAGTCATACAGATAAAACAAATTGCTTTTTCCACATTTGGAATGGCTTAAAAGATAAAAATGGATATTGAGTTAATCACTTTCAGTTTAGGGGGCAATAAATCTAGATTAAAGACACATCGAATTAATTTGTAAATCAGCATGTGCTACACTGTAAGGTGGGTGTATCATACAGGCCCAGTCTTTTTCATTTCTTTTTTTGCAAACAAAACTGGCTGGCTGAGCAAAAGGTCATTTAGAGTATCAAGTTTGACAAAAACATATCATTTTCCTAGCTGTTTGTTGTACTTATTTCAAAAATGCTTTGTTTTGTCTTTTTAGGACGTAAATTACATGGACGTAACTTACTTGGAGCTTACAGTCTTCTTGACCCACCAAAGCTGGCAGTTTGTATCAAAATACTATACAACAGTACGAAATCTGATTTGTCATCTTACCAGTTTGGAGCTCTTTCTGGTCTGGAGCTCTGGTTACTACAGTCCCTGTTTAGATTTCTGCCAATGCAAAAAAATTATACCACCTAGAGCAGAGCAAATATCTCATTTGCATTTTTTGGTAAGTAATGCACTTAACTGCGGGGTTTTACAGGGATTCAGTCTAGTATTGGCTGCAAAACCATGCAAACATCATCTGAAAATCTATTCAGGTGTCAGAGACCATGCAGCCAAGGTCGCACAATTTGTCAAAAAGAGTTCTCTGGTTATTAGCATTTATTCACAACCATAATGCAAAAGTATTGTTGATCCTGATCATCTGGCTTCTCCAAAGTCAGTTTATCTGGATCTACAAAATCTGACAAAATGTCCGCAATAACTGATCAATCAAACTGAATCCCTGGTAATAAACTTGAAATAATGAATTGAAGTAATAAACTTCCTGTGAAACAATGTCTTGAAGTTATACTTCAAAAACGTAAACAAACATTAGTCGCAGCATAATCATGGTCTTTATAACTAATTGTTAATTGCTTGTCTGAGCCTTATATAAAACATGTACGTATGTTTTTGTTTTTATGTTGTTTTGAAAGAAAGGTGCAGATAAGAGGTAGATAAGTGTAATCAAGACCCACTTTCCTGTTAGGTACCATTATCTGTATGCTATTCTTATCTAGGGCTCTTACTTTTGATCTATAATCTGATAAAGAGTTTTATCGGATTTTAACAGATTTAGACTGGCACCCCACTGTCAACAAATGTTCACAATTTTGACTGAAGCAGAGGCCTAATTTTGTTGACAGTCAGGATAACCAAAGAGATGCATTCTTAAGCAAATTTTCTCTAAAGCCCCGCTTAACAGATGGATTGGAAGAAAATAACTTGCGTTTGGATACATTTAGTCATATTTAGGGGTTCCTTAAGGTTGCAGTCCACATTTTCGCAGGAATGGCCCTAGTAAAATTTTAAATATAATGGGGTAGGGCTGTTAAATATTTGTTCTAAATTGAATGAAGAAATGATGGCCTGTAGCTGGCAGATTCTTAGCCAGAAGTGACAAAATGCATTTTGTCAGTGTCACTTGACCTTACTATATTTGCACGAAGGAAAGTACAAAACACTTGGATTTGACTGGTTGTCCATTTTCACCTTGTTGATATTGGTGCATTAAGGTAGCAGAGGAGTGCTGAAAAATTTAAACGGATGATTGGTGAGTAATTGCTGATAAACTTATTTCTCTGATGTTTGTGTGCAGGCAAATTGTTTTATTTCATGACTTTTTCCGTTTTTGGGAGTGATAAACTTGTAAAAAGATGTCTTTTGGGCTTTAAATAGGCCATTTTTCTAAGGAGTGAGACTTTGTATATATGCTAAAAAGATCAAAATGTGTCCTTATAAATAGCTTTTATTTTCGTAAGTGACTGTGATGCATGTCTGGAGGAGTGTTTGCAACTTGCTACTGTCTATCCAAATACCATTGCATTGAAAATAATGGTACTTCCTTATCATCGGCCAGGTAGAGCCTAAAATGAGCTAAAAACTGTGTAATGCAGCCTTAATGATTGGAATGTTTTTCACAACATGTTTAATTTTGCAAATAGCACTTAGAATTTCATATTGGACATGTTCTGAGCGAATGTAAGCAAAATCAATTGGCATTCCGTAATATTGGATGATTTTTTTTATCAAGATTAAAAAAATTAATGCTCGTTTCCTTTTAAATCATATTGTCAAGCTTTTGACAGAAGGTTTGTCAGCTGTTCATAAATGCAAATGTATTACTTTAAACTGTATTTTAGGTAAACTAAGTGAACGAACAATGATTGTAAAGGTAACTCTCTCCATCTTTAACCATATTTTGGTTGTCCTTGTGATTTACAGACCATAAGCTGCACATTTCTCTATTCCATAGAAACTGCATTGGAAAACTTGGTTTTCAAGCCGTTCAGTTTTGAATGAAACTGAGGTACTTAATTGTGGATACCTGCCTCTCAGTCATACAGATAAAGCAAATTGTTTTCCACATTTGGATTGGCTTAAAAGATAAAAATGGCAATGGAGTTTTCCACTTTCAGTTTAGGGGGCTATAAAGCTAGATTAAAGACAAATCAAGTTAATTTGTAAATCAGGAGGTGCTACACTGTAAGGAGGGTGTATCATACGGGCCCAGTCTTTTTTATTTCTTTCTTTTTTGCAAACAAATCTGGCTGGCTGAGCAAAAGGTCATTTAGAGAATCAAGTTTGATAAAAAAACATTTCCTATTCCGAGCTGTTTGTTGGACATGTTTCAAAAATGCTTTGTTTTGTCTTTTTAGTACGTAAATTACTTAGACGTAACTTATTTGGAGCTTACAGTCTTCTGGACCCACCACACACAGCTGGCAGTTTGCATTCAAATACTATACAACAGTATGAAATCTGATTTGTCATCTTACTGGTTTAGAGCTTTTTCTGGTCTGGAGCTCTGTTAACTACAGTCCCTGTTTAGATTTCCGCCACTGCAAAATAATTATACCACCTATAGCAGAGCAAATATCTCATTTGCATTTTTGGTAAGTAATGCATTTAACTGCGGGGCTTTTACAGGGATTCAGTTTAGTATTGGCTGCAAAACCATGCCAACATCAATTGAAAATCTATCCAAGTGTCAGAGACCATGCAGCAAAGGTCGCACAATTTGTCAAAAAGAGTTCTCTCGTTATTAGCATTTATTCTCAACCATAATGAAAAAAAATGTTGATCCTGATCATCTGGCTTCTCCAAAGTCAGTTTATCTGGATCTACAATGTTTACAAAACATGAAATAACCATATATAACATGGTAAGGGGCAAAATCACATGTGATTAAATTTTTCAATTTCCAATACGGCAGTCCATTTCTACTATCTAGCAAACTACCAAAGGTCGTGATAGGATTTGGAAAAAATCTGACAAAATGTCCGCAATAAATGATCAATCAAACTTAATCCCTGGTAGTAAACTTGAAATAATATATTGTAGTAATAAACTTCATGTGAAACAATGTCTTGAAGTTATACTTCAAAAACGTAAACAAACATTAGTCTCAGCATAATCATGGTCTTTATAACTTATTGTTAATTGCTTGTCTGAGCCTTATATAATACATGTACGTATGTTTTGCTTTTGTGTTGTTTTGAAAGAAAGGTAACAGATAAGATGTAGAAAAGTGAGATTGAGACCCATTTTCCTGTTTGGTACCATTATCTGCATTGTTAGTCTTATTTAGGACTCTGAATTTTGAACTTTAATCTAATGAAAAGTTTTATCAAAACTTATGAATGAGAAAAATTCTGACTCTGGAGAAATCATTGTGCTCAAAAAGACATTTGGATTGCCTCCCTTAGACATTAATATAAGAGCCTCTTAAATTGACGTATGATACTGAAAATGTCTTAGTTGCATCACAGAATGCCAATTATAATATTTTAATGAAATAACCAACAAATGATGGTTTTTAATATATCATCACCCTTTTATAGTCAATCTCTGGTTAAAAGCCTTTCTTTTGTGTGGAAAATGCCCTTTTTCCAGAACTGGCACTTTAAAAAGAATAAATGACAATCTTTATAGTGTGCACAAGAAATTGAAAGTTAATAATTATCATATTACTATCATTTAGACACAAAGTATGTCTTTTAAAATGGTAATTTAACGGATTTAGACTTGCATCCAGCTTTCATCAATTGTTCACAATTTTGACTGAAGCTGAGGCCTAGACCGATGCTTTTTGATTGTCTGGATAAGCACAGAGATGTATTCAAAAGCACATTTTCTCTATTGCCTCGCTAAAAGATAGATTGGAAGAACATAACTTGTGTTTGGATACATTTAGTCAGATTTGGGGCTTCCTTTATGATTGTAATGTTTTTTCAAGATATATTTTTAATTTTGAAAATAACACTTAAAATTCAAATTGGACATGTTCTGAGCAAAATGAAATCAAAAATAATTGGCATTCCTTCATATTGGATTTTTTTATCAAGATAAGAAAACCATGTTGTTTTCCTTTTAACCAAGAGAAGTAACTGTAGCTGTTGAGCATTTGACAGTAGGTTACGCATTGCAATTGGACAAGTTCTGAGAAAAATGAAAACACAAAAAATGGCATTCCTTAATACAGGATGTTTTTTATCAAGATGAAAAAAATGGATGTTGTTTTTCTTTTAACCAAGAGATATATCTGTAGCAATTGAGCATTTGACAGAAGGTGGCACATTGCTTTATTCTGTAGACACTGCATCTGCAAATTTGGTTTTCAAGCAGTTCAATATTGACCGAAACTGAGGTACTTCACTATCAGTCTTACAGATAAAGCAAATTGCTTTTCCACATTTGGGTTGGCTTAAAAGATGATAATGGCTATGGAGTAATCCACTTTCAGTTTAGGGGGCTATATTGTGGGATAAAGACACAACGAGTGAATTTCTAAACCAACATGTGCTCACCCTAAGGTGGGTGTATTATACAGGTCCTACCTTTTTTCATTTCTTATTTTTGCAGCAAAAACTGGCTGGCTGAGCAAAAGGTCATTCAGAGTATCAAGATGATTACCAGTTATCCAGTTTCAGTTTAGGGGGCTATAAAGCTAGATTAAAGACACATCGAGTGAATTTGTAAATCAGCCTGTGCTACACTGTATGGTGGGTGTATCAAACAGGCTCTGTCTTTTTCTTTTCTAATTTTTGCAATAAAAATTGGCTGGCTGAGCAAAAGGTTATTAAAAGTATCAAGTTTGATGATAACATATCCTTTTCTGAGCTGTTTGTTGTACATGTTATAAAATTGCTTTTTCTGTCTTTTAGTACGTAAATAACTTGGACGTAACTTACTTAAAGCTTACAGTCTTCTTGACCCACCACAGCTGGCAGTTTGCAACAAAATACTATATAACAGTACGCCATCTGTTTCAAATTGGACTGAAACTGAGGTACTTGACTATCAGTCATACAGATAAAGCAAATTGTTTTTTCACATTTGGGTTGGCTTAAAAGATGAAAATGGCTATGGAGTAATCCACTTTCAGTTTAGGGGACTAATAGCTGGATAAAAGACACATCGAGTGAATTTCTAAACCAACATGTGCTCACCCTAAAGTGGGTGTATTATACAGGTCCTGCCTTTTTTCATTTCTCATTTTGCACCAAAAACTGGCTGGCTAAGCAAAAGGTCATAGAGAGTATCAAGATGATTACATATCCTCTTCTGAGCTGTGTGTTGCACATGTTTCAAAATTGCTTTGTTTTGTCTTTTTAGGACGTAAATTACTGGGATGTAGCTTACTTGGAGCTTACAGTCTTCTTGACCCACCACTGCTGGCAGTTTGCATCAAAATATCAATCGAGAGAACGACATATAATTTGTCAATTGACTGGTTTGGAGCTCTTTCTCGTCTGGAGCTCCAGCTACTACAATCCCTGTTTAGATATCAATCACTGCTTAAATATAAAATACCACTAAGAGCAGAGCAAATCCCTCATTTGCAATTTTAGGTAAGTAATGCATTTTGCTGCAGGCCTTTTTACAGGGATTCAGTTTAGTATTGGCAGTCAAGCCATGAAAATATCATCTGAAAATCTATCCAGGTGTCACAACTATGCCACCAAGGTCGCACAATTTGTCAAAAAGATTACTCTGGTTATAAGCATTTATTCACAATCATAATGCAAAAACATTGTTGATCCTGATCATATGGCTTCTCCAAAGCTGGCTTATCTGGAACTATAATGCTCACAGACTATGATATAACCATATTTAACATGGTAAGGGGTTAAAGAATCACATGTCATTAAATTATCCAATTCCAATGCGGCAGTCCATTTCTCCTATCTAGCAACCTTCCAAACCTCGTGATAGGACAAATTGGACAAATGTTCGCATTAAGAGATCAATTGAACTGAATCCCTTGTGATAAACTTGTTCCTGTGAAAACAATGTCTTGAAGTAATACTTCAAAAATGTAAACAAACATCAGTCTCAGGTTGATCATGATCCTTATAACTAATTGTTAACTGCTTGTCTGAGCCTTTATTAATACATGTACGTATGTTTTTGTTTTTATGTTGTTTTGAAAGAAAGGTGCAGATAAGAGGTAGATAAGTGTAATCAAGACCCACTTTCCTGTTCGTTACCATTATCTGCATTGTTACTCAAATCTAGGGCTCTTACTTCCATGGGTTAGTCTGCAGCTTGTGATTGTGGTATTTCCTGATCATACTCACTACTTTTGAACTATAATCTAATGAAGAGTTCTATCAGATTTTAACAGATTTAGACTGGCACCCACCTGTCACCAAATGTTCACAATTTTGACTGAAGCTGAGGCCAGTCAAGCCATGCAAATATCATCTGTAAATCTATCCAGGTGTCAGAACTATGCCACCAAGGTCGCACAATTTGTCAGAAAGATTACTCTGGTTATTAGCATTATTCAATGTCAGAAAGATTACTCTGGTTATTAGCATTATTCAAAATCATAATTCAAAAAACATTGTTAATCCTAATCATCTGGTTTCTCCAAAGTAAGTAATGGTGCAAAGATCAGGAATCGATACAATCAAGTACCACACCTGACCCAGGATACCAATGGGAAAGTGACAAACTCACAGAAGACACCACAAACGAGAGCCAAGAGGTCAGCCCTTTCCCAGCAGGTGACCACAAACCACATATAAACAGACGCGCACAAAACATAGCAAACACAAGACAGAACAAAAACATAAAAGATCCACAAAAGAAGTACCGCCTTGGAACGGTCAGTAAAATATTTTACTGGAGGGCTTAAACCGGTTTAACGGCGCCAACCTCACCCTTAATTCAGATGTGGATCTAGACACATAGATATTTGGTTTGCATGAAAGACCCCTAACTTATCAATGCATCATCTCCTAAAACATATAAATCAAGACATAACAAGGAAAAAAAGCAAGGATAAGGACTCTACAGTAAATTAAACTGAATACCGGAGCAAAAGAAATCCAACAGGTAAACCCCGGTGGGCCCAACAAACAGCCAAAGCATCAGGCCCCTACCATCTCATCAATAGATAAGTCTTTAAGTCGGAACCATCATAGAGTCTGAAGTCCGACCCACCGGCGTGCAATTAAAGAGGAAAGCATAGTTGCCAACCGTCAGTTTATCTGGATCAACAATGTTTACAAAACATGAAATAATCATATTCAACATGGTAAGGGGTTTATGTTCCTGTAAAAAATAATGTTTTGAAGTCATACTTCAAAAATGTAAACAAACATCAGTCTCAGGCTGATCATGGTCTTTATAACTAATTGTTAATTGCTTGTCTGAGCCTTATAATACATGTACGTATGTTTTGCTTTTATGTTGTTTTGAAAATAAGTTGCGGATAATACGTGAATAAGTGTGATCAAGACCCATTTTCCTGTTTGGTACCATTTTCTGCATTGCTAGTCTTATCTAGGGCTCTGAATTTTGAACTATCATCTAATGAAGAGTTTTATCAAAACTTATTAATGAAAGAAATTCTGACTTTGGAGAAATTCCTATGCCAAAACAGACATTTGGATTACCTCCCTTAGACATTAATATTAGAACCTCTAAGTTTGTCGTATGATATTGAAAACGTTTTAGTTGCATAACAGAATGACAATTGTTATATGTTAAATGAAAATAAACCAACATTTGATGTTTTTTTTTAATATATTGTCACTTTTTATAGTTGATCTTTGGTAAATAAGCCTTTCTTTTGTGTGAAAAGTGCACTTTTTCCAGAAATAGCACTTTAAAAAGAATAAATGACATCCTTTAGATTGCAAACAAGAAATTGAAAGTTTATTATCATCATATGACTATCATTTGAGACATCAAGTATGTCGTTTAAAATGGTAGTTTAACAGATTTAGACTAGCACCCATCTGTCATGAAATGTTCACAATTTTGACTGAAGCCAATGTGGAGGCCCATGTTTGTAGATGGTCTGGCTAAGCACAGAGATGTATTCAAAGGCAAATTTTCTCTCTGCCTCACTAAAAAGATGGATTGGAAAATTAATCATGTTTGGATACATTGAGTCAGATTTGGGGCTTTCTTAAGGATTTGAATGGTTTTTCAAGATATGTTTACCTCCCTTAGACATTAATATTAGAACCTCTAAGTTTGTCTTATGATACTGAAAATGTTTTAGTTGCATAACAGAATGGCAATTATAAAATTTCAAATGAAATTTAACCAATATTTGATGGTTTTTAATATATTATCACTTTTTACAGTCCATCTTTGGTAAAAAAAGCCTTTTTGTGTGAAAATTGCCCTTTTTCCAGAACTTGCACTTTAAAAAGAATAAATGACATCCTTAAAAGTGCACACAAGAAATTGAAATTTTATTATCATCATATAACTATCATTTAGACATCAAATTAAAATGGTAATTTAACAGATTTAGACTAGCACCCATCTGTCATGAAATGTTTACAATTTTGACTGAAGCCGAGGCGGAGGCCGGTGTTTGTTAAGGTCTGGTCTGGATCAGGTCTTGATATATTAAAAAGCAAATTTTCTCTATTGCCTTACTAAAAAGATGGATGGGAAGAAAATAACTTGTGTTTGGATACATTTAGTCAGATTTTGGGCTTCCTTTATGATTGGAATGGTTTTTCAAGATATGTTTTAAGTTTTAAAATAGCACTTAGAACTCAAATTGAACATGTTCTGATCAAAATGTAAGCTCAGAAAATTGGCATTCTTTATAATTTAATGTTTTGTATCAAGATTAAAAAAGGATGTTGTTTTTCTTTTGACCAAGAGAAATAGTTGTAGCTATTGAGCATTTGACAGAAGGTTTGTCAGATGTTCCACCGAGCTATTGAACTGCTTTACGCTGTATTGTAGGTAAACTAAATACATGAAAAATAGTTTTATAGGTACCTTACTCAATTTTCAACCTGATTTGGGTTTTCTTTGTGATTTACAGACCATATAAGCTGCACATTGCTTTATTCTGTAGACACTGCATCCGCAAACTTGGTTTTCAAGCAGTTCAATAATGACCAAAACTGAAGTACTTGACTATCAGTCATACAGATAAAGCAAATTTTTTTTCCACATTTGGGTTGGCTTAAAAGATAAAAATGGCTATTGAGTTAATCACTTTCAGTTTAGGGGGGAGGGCAATATAGCTAGATAAAAGACACATCGAGTAAAATTCTAAATCAACATATGTACACTGTACAGCGGTTGTATTATACAGGCCCTGCCTTTTTTCATTTCTCATTTTTACAAACGAAACTTGCTGGCTGAACAAGTGGTTATTTAGAGTATCAAGATTTGTAATTACATATCATCCTCCGAGCTGTTTGTTGTACATGTATCAAATCTGTTTTGTTTTATCTTTTTAGGACGTAAATTACTTAGACGTTACTTACTTGGAGCTTACAGTCTTCTTGTCCCACCACTGTTGGTAGTTTGCATCAAAATTCTTTTCAACAATACGACTTATGATTTATCTTCTTTCTGGCCTGGAGCTCTTTCTGGTCTGGCACTCTGGCTTCTACAGTCCCTGTTTAGATATCCATCACTTCTTATGAAAATATTCAATACCACTAAGAGCAGAGCAAATCCCTAATTTGCATTTTGAGTAGGTAATGCATTTTACTGCGGGGCTTTTACAGGGATTCAGTTTAGCGTTGGCTGTCAAACCATGCAAACATCATCTGAAAATCTATCCAGGCGTCAGAGACCATTCCACCAAGGTGGCATGATTTGTCAAAAAGAGTTCTCTGGTTATATGCATTTATTCGCAATCATAATGCAAAAACATTGTTGATCCTGACCATATGGCTTCTCCAAAAGGAGGTAATCTGGATTTACAATGTTTAAAAAACATGATATAACCATATTCAACACAATAAGGGGTTAAAAATAACATGTCATTAAATTGTCCAATTTCAATGCGGCGGTCCATTTCTCCTATCTAGCAACCTTCCAAATGTCGTGATAGGATTTGGACAAATCGGACAAAATGCCCAAAGGAACAGATCAATTGAACTGAATCCCTGGTAATAAACTTATTCCTGTGAAAACACTGTCTTGAAGTTACACCTTAAAAATGTAAGCAAACATCTGTCTTAGGCTGATCATGGTATTTATAACTAATTGTTAATTGCTTGTCTGAGCCTTATAAATACATGTACATATGTTTTTGTTTTTATGCTGTTTTAAAAGAAAGGTGCAGATAAGATATAGATAAGTGTAATCAAGATCCACTTTCCGTTTAGTACCATTATCTGCATTGTTATTCTTATCTAGGGCTCTGAATTTTGTACTATAATCTAATAAAGAGTTTTATCAAAACTGATGAATGAAAGAAATTCTGACCCTTGAGAAATTCAGTTTGGTATTGGTTGTCTAGCTTTGCAAATATCATGTGAAAAGCTATCCAGGTGTCAGAGACTACGCCACCAAGGTCGCACAATATGTCAAAAAGATTACTCTGGTTATTAGCATTTATTCACAATAATAATGCAAAAAACATTGTTGATCCTGATCATATGGGTTTTTAAAAGCCAGCTTATCTGGAACTATAATGCTTACAGAACATATTATAACCATATTCAACATGGTAAGGGGTTAAAGAATCTCATGTCATTAAATTATCCAATTCCAATGCGGCAGTACATTTCTGCTAGCTAGCAAACTTTCAAACCTTGTGATAGGACAAATTGGACAAAATGTTCGCTGTAACAGATCGACTGAACTGAATCCCTGGTGATGAACTTGTGCCTGTGAAAACAATGTCTTGAAGTTATACTTCAAAAATGTAAACAAACATCAGTCTCAGGCTGACCATGGTCTTTATAACTAATTGTTAATCGCTTGTCTGAGCCTTATATAATACATGTACGTATGTTTTTGTTTTTATGTTGTTTTGAAAGAAAGGTGCGGATAAGAGGTAAATAAGTGTAATCAAGACCCACTTTCCTGTTAGATATCATTATCTGTATGATATTCTTAACTAGGGCTCTTACTTTTGAACTATAATCTGATAAAGAGTTTTATCGGATTTTAACAGATTAAGACTGGCACCCCTCTGTCAACAAATGTTCTCAATTTTGACTGAAGCAGAGGCCTAAGTTTGTTGACAGTCAGGATAAGCAAAGAGATGCATTCTTAAGCAAATTTTCTCTATAGCCCGCTTAACAGATGGATTGGAAGAAAATAACTTGCGTTTGGATACATTTAGTCATGTTTAGGGGTTCCTTAAGGTTGCAGTCTACATTTTCGTAGGAATGGCCCTAGTAAAATTTTAAATATAATGGGGTAGGGCTGTACGTCAGTCTGTTAAATATTTGTTCCAAATTTAATGAAGAAATGATGGCCTGCAGCTGGCAGATTCTTAGCCAGAAGTGACAAAATGCATTTTGTCAGTGTCACTTGACCTTACTATATTTACTTGAAGGAAAGTACAAAACACTTGGATTTGACTGTCTGTCTGTTTTCACCTTATTGATATTGGTGCATTAAGGTAGCAGAGGAGTGCTGAAAAATTTAAACGGATGATTGATGAGTAATTGCTGATAAACTTATTTCTCTGATGTGTGTGTGCAGGCAAATTGTTTTATTTCATGATTTGTTCCGTGTTTGGGAGTGATAAACTTGTAAAAAGGTGTCTTTTGGGCTTTAAATAGGGCATTTTTCTAAGGAGTGGGACTTTGTTTATATGCTAAAAAGATCAAAATGTGTCCTTATAAATAGCTTTTATTTTCATAAGTGATTGTGATGCATGTCTGGAGGAGTGTTTGCAACTTGCTACTGACTATCCAAATACCATTGCATTGAAAATAATGGTACTTCCTTATCCGACGGCAAGGTAGAGCCTTAAATGAGCTAAAAACTGTGTAATGCAGCCTTAATGATTGGAATGTTTTTCACAATATGTTTAATTTTGCAAATAGCACTTTGAATTTCATATTGGACAAGTTCTGAACGAATGTAAGCAAAATTAATTGGCATTCCGTAATATTGTATGATTTTTTATCAAGATTAAAAAAATAATGCTCGTTTCCTTTTAACTCATATTGTCAAGCATTTGACAGAAGGTTTGTCAGCTGTTCTTAAATGCTAATGAACTACTTTAAACTGTATTTTAGGTAAAGTAAGTGCATGAACAATGATTTTAAAGGTAACGTTCTCTCCATCTTTAACCTAATTTGGTTTTCCTTGTGATTTACAGACCATAAGCTGCACATTTCTCTATTCCATAGAAACTGCATTGGAAAACTTGGTTTTCAAGCCGTTCAGATTTGAATGAAACTGAGGTACTTAATTGTGGATACCTGCCTCTCAGTCATACAGATAAAGCAAATTGTTTTCCACATTTGGATTGGCTTAAAAGATAAAAATGGCGATGGAGTTTTCCATTTTCAGTTTAGGGGGCTAAAAAGCAAGATTAAAGACAAATCAAGTTAATGTGTAAATCAGCATGTGCTACACTGTAAGGTGGGTGTATCATACGGGCCCAGTCTTTTTCATTTCTTTTTTTGCACAAATCTGGCTGGCTGAGCAAAAGGTCATTTATAGTATCAAGCTTGATAAAAACATATCCTATTCCGAGCTGTTTGTTGTACATGTTTCAAAAATGCTTTGTTTTGTCTTTTTAGTACGTAAATTACTTGGACGTAACTTATTTGGTGCTTACAGTCTTCTTGACCCACCACAGCTGGCAGTTTGCATTAAAACTCTATACAACAGTACGAAATCTGATTTGTCAATTTACTGGTTTGGAGCTCTTTCTGGTCTGGAGCTCTGGTTACTACAGTCCCTGTTTAGATTTCCGCCACTGCAAAATAATTATACCACCTTTAGCAGAGCAAATACCTCATTTGTATTTTTGGTAAGTAATGCATTTAACTGCGGGGCTTTTACAGGGATTCAGTTTAGTATTGGCTGCAAAACCATGCAAACATCATCTGAAAATGTATCCAAGTGTCAGAGACCATGCAGCCAAGGTCGCACAAGTTGTCAAAAAGAGTTCTCTGGTTATTAGCATTTATTCTCAACCATAATGCAAAAAACATTGTTGATCCTCATCATCTGGCTTCTCCAAAATCAGTTTATCTGGATCTACAATGTTTACAAAACATGTAATAACCATATATTACATGGTAAGGGAAAAAATCACATGTCATTAAATTTTTCAATTTCCAATACGGCAGGCCATTTCTACCATCTAGTAAACTACCAAATGTTGTGATAGGATTTGGAAAAATCTGACAAAATGTCCGCAATAAATGATCAATCAAACTGAATCCCTGGTAATAAACTTTAAATAATAAATTGTAGTAATAAACTACATGTGAAACAATGTCTTGAAGTTATACTTCAAAAACGTAAACAAACATTAGTCTCAGCATAATCATGGTCTTTATAACTTATTGTTAATTGCTTGTCTGAGCCTTATATAATACATGTACGTATGTTTTGCTTTTATGTTGTTTTGAAAGAAAGGTAACAGATAAGATGTAGAAAAGTATGATTTAGACCCATTTTCATATTTGGTACCATTATCTGCATTGTTAGTCTTATCTAGGACTCTGAATTTTGAACTATAATCTAATGAAGAGTTTTATCAAAACTTATGAATGAAAAAAATTCTGACTCTGGAGAAATCATTGTGCCCAAATAGACATTTGGATTACCTCCCTTAGACATTAATATAAGAGCCTCTTCAATTGACGTATGATACTGAAAATGTCTTAGTTGCATCACAGAATGACGTTTATAATATTTTAAATGAAACATTATCAACAAATGATGGTTTTTAATATATCATCACCTTTTTATAGTCAATCTCTGGTAAAAAGCCTTTCTTTCGTGTGGAAAGTGCCCTTTTTCCAGAACTGGCACTTTAAAAAGAATAAATGACAATCTTTATAGTGTGGACAAAATTGAAAGTTAATTATCATCATATTACTATCATTAAGACACGAAGTATGTCTTTTAAAATGGTAATTTAACGGATTTAGACTTGCACCCAGCTTTCATCAATTGTTCACAATTTTGACTGAAGCTAAGGCATAGACCCATGCTTCTTGATTGTCTGGATAAGCACAGAGATGTATTCAAAAGCAAATTTTCTCTATTGCCTCACTAAAAGATAGATTGGAAGAACATAACTTGGGTTTGGATACATTTAGTCAGATTTGGGGCTTCCTTTATGATTGTAATGGTTTTTCAAGATATGTTTTTAATTTTGAAAATAACACTTAGAATTCAAATTCTGTTCTGAGCAAAATGAAATCACAAATAATTGGAATTTCTTAATATTGGATTTTTTATCAAGATAAGAAAAGCATGTTGTTCCCTTTTTAACCAAGAGAAATAACTGTAGCTGTTGAGCATTTGACAGAAGGTTGCAAATTGCTATATTCTCTAGACACTTCATCTAAAAACTTGTTTTTCAAGCAGTTCACGATTGACAGAAACTGAGGTACTTCACTATCAGTCATACAGATAAAGCAAATTGTTTTTCCACATTTGGAATGGCTTCAAAGATAAAAATGGCTATGGAGTTTTCCACTTTCAGGTAAGGGGGCTATAAAGCAAGATTAAAGACAAATCAAGTTAATTTGAACATCAGCATGTGCTACACTGTAAGGTGGGTGTATCATACAGGCCCAGTTTTTTTCTTTTTTTTTTTGCAAACAAAACTGGCTGGCTGAGCAAAAGGTCATTTAGAGTATCAAGTTTGATAAAAACATATCCTTTTCCGAGCTGTTTGTTGTACATGTTTCAAAAATGCTTTGTTTTGTCTTTTTAGGACGTAAATTACTTGGACGTAACTTACTTGGAGCTTACAGTCTTCTTGACCCACCACAGCTGGCAGTTTGTATCAAAATACTATACAACAGTACGAAATCTGATTTGTCATCTTACTGGTTTGGAGCTCTTTCTGGTCTGGAGCTCTGGTTACTACAGTCACTGTTTAGATTTCTACCACTGCAAAATAATTATACCACCTAGAGCAGTGCAAATATCTCATTTCCATTTTTTGGTAAGTAATGCACTTAACTGCGGGGCTTTTACAAGGATTCAGTTTAGTATTGGCTGCAAAACCATGCAAACATCATCTGAAAATCTATTCAGGTGTCAGAGACCATGCAGCCAAGGTCGCACAATTTGTCAAAAAGAGTTCTCTGGTTATTAGCATTTATTCACAACCATAATGCAAAAAACATTGTTGATCCTGATCATCTGGCTTCTCAAAAGTCAGTTTATCTGGATCTACAAAATCTGACAAAATGTCCGCAATAACTGATCAATCAAACTGAATCCCTGGTAATAAACTTGAAATAATAAATTTAAGTAATAAACTTCCTGTGAAACAATGTCTTGAATTTATACTTCAAAAACGTAAACAAACATTAGTCTCAGCATAATCATGGTCTTTATAACTAATTGTTAATTGCATGTCTAAGCCTTATATAGTACATGTACGTATGGTTTGATTTTATGTTGTTTTGAAAGAAAGGTAACATATAAGATGTAGAAAAGTGTGATTGAGACCCATTTTCCTGTTTGGTACCATTATCTGCATTGTTCGTCTTATCTAGGACTCTGAATTTTGAACTATAATCTTATGAAGAGTTTTATCAAAACTTATAAATGAAAACAATTCTGACTCTGGAGAAATCATGGTGATCAAATAGACATTTGGATTGCCTCACTTAGATATTAATATAAGAGCCTCTTAAATTGACGTATGATACTGAAAATGTCTTAGTTGCATCACAGAACGGCGATTATAATATTTCAAATGAAACATAACCAATATATGATAGTTTTTAATATATTATCACCTTTTTATAGTCAATCTCTTGTTAAAAGCCTTTCTTTCGTGTGAAAAGTGCCCTTTTTTCAGAACTGGCACTTTAAAAAGAGTAAATGACATCCTTTATAGTGCGAACAAGAAATTGAAAGTTAATTATCACCATATTACTATCATTTAGACACGAAGTATGTCTTTTAAAATGGTAATTTAACGGATTTAGACTTGCACCCAGCTTTCATCAATTGTTCACAATTTTGACTGAAGCTGAGGCCTAGACCGATGCTTCTTGATGGTTTGAATAAGCACAGAGATGTATTCAAAAGCAAATTTTCTCTGTTGCCTCGCTAAAAGATAGATTGGAAGAACATAACTTGTGTTTGGATACATTAAGTCAGATTTGGGGCTTCCTTTATGATTGTAATGGTTTTTCAAGATATGTTTTTAATTTTGAAAATAACACTTAATATTCAAATCGGACATGTTCTGAGCAAAATGATATCACAAATAATTGGCATTCCTTCATATTGGATTTTTTTATCAGGATAAGAAAATCATGTTGTTTTTCTTTTAACCAAGAGAAGTAACTGTAGCTGTTGAGCATTTGACAGAAGGTGGCACATTGCTTTAGTCTCTAGACACTGCATCCACAAACTTTGTTTTCAAGCAGTTCAATATTGACCAAAACTGAGGTACTTCACTATCAGTCAAACAGATAAAGCAAATTGTTTTTCGACATTTGGGTTAGCTTAAAAGATGAAAATGGCTATGGAGCTATTCACTTTCAGTTTAGGGGACTAATAGCTGGATAAAAGACACATCAAGTGAATTTCTAAATCAACATGTGCTCACGTTAAGGTGGGTGTATTATACAGGTCCTGCCTTTTTTCTTTTCTCATTTTTGCACCAAGAACTGGCTGGCTGAGCAAAAGGCCATTTAGAGTATCAAGATGATAGTTACATATCCTCTTCCGAGCTGTGCGTAAATTACTTGGATGTAGCTTACTTGGAACTTACAGTCTTCTTGACCCACCACTGCTGGCAGTTTGCATCAAAATATTAATCGAGAGTGCGACATATGATTTGTCATATGACTGGTTTGGAGCTCTTTCTGGTCTGGAGGTCTAGCTACTACAGTTCCTGTTTAGATATAAATCACTGCTTAAATATACAATACCACTAAGAGCAGAGCAATACCCTCATTTGCATTTTTTGGTAAGTAATGCATTTTGCTGAGGGCCTTTTTACAGGGATTCAGTTTAGTTTTGGCTGTCAGGCCATGCAAATATAATCTAAAAATCTATCCAGGTGTCAGAGACTATGCCACCAAGGTCGCACAATTTGTTAAAAAGATTACTCTGGTTATAAGCATTTATTCACAATCATAATACAAAAAGCATTGTTGATCCTGATCATATGGCTTCTCCAAAGCCAGCTTATCTGGAACTATAATGTTTACGGAACATGATATAACCATATTCAACGTGATAAGGCGTTAAATAATCACATGTCATTAAATTATCCAATTCCCATGCAGCAGTTCATTTTCCTATCTAGCAACCTTCCAAACCTTGTGATAGAAAAAATTGGACAAAATGTTCGCAGTAACAGATCAATTGAACTGAATCCCTGGTGATAAACTTGTTCCTGTGAAAACAATGTCTTGAAGTAATACTTCAAAAATGTAAAAAATAAACATCAGTCTCAGATTGATCATGGTCTTTATAATATAATATAATATTCATACTTACACATCCTCTTCTGAGCTGTTTGGTGTACATGTTTCAAAATTGCTTTGTTTTGTCTTTTTCGGACGTAAATTACTTAGATGTAACCTACTTGGAGCTTACAGTCTTCTTGACCCACCGCTGCTGGCAGTTTACATCAAAATACTTTTCAACAGTACGACTAATGATTTGTCATCTTTCTGGTCTGGCGCTCTTTCAGTCTGAAGCTCTGGCTACTACAGTCCCTATTTAGATATCCATCACTACTTAAATCTACAATACCACTAAGAGCAGAGCAAATCCCTCATTTGCAATTTAAAAGGTAATGCATTTTGCTGCGGGCCATTTTACAGGGATTCAGTTCAGTGTTGGCTGTGGAACCATGCGAACATCATCTGAAAATCTATTCAGGCGTCACAGACCATGCATCACAGGTCGCACAATTTGTCAAAAAGAGTTCTCTGGTCATTAGCATTTATTCACAATCATAATGGAAAAACATTGTTGATCCTGATCTTATGGCTTCTAAACAGCCAGCTTATCTGGATCTACAGTGTTTACAAAACATAATATAACCATATTCAAAGTGATAAGGTTTAAAATCACATGTCATTTAATTATCCAATTCAAATGCAGCGGTCCATTTCTCCTATCTAGCAACCTTCCAAATGTCTTGATAGGATTTGGACAAATCAGACAAAATGTCTGCAGTAACAGATCAATCGAACTGAATCCCTGGTGATAAACTTGTTCCTGTGAAAAGAATGTCTTGAAGTTATACTTCAAAAATGTAAGCAAACATTAGTCTCAGGCTGATCATGGCCTTTATAACTAATTGTTAATTGCTTATCTGAGCCTTATATAATACATGTACGTATGTTTTTGTTTTTATGTTATTTTGAAAGAAAGGTGCAGATAAGATGTAAATAAGTGTATTTGACACCCACTTTCCTGTTTGGTACCATTATCTGCAGTGTTATTCTTATCTAGGGCTCTGACTTTTGAACTATAACCTAATGAAGAGTTGTATGATAAAAACAATAAAACAGTCATGCAGATAAAGCAAATTGTTTTCCACATTTGGAATGGCTTAAAAGATAAAAATGGCTATGGAGTTATCCACGTTTAGTTTAGGAGACTTTAAAGGTATATTAAAGACACATCGAGTGAATTTCTAAATCAGCATGTGCTAAACTGTAAGGTGGGTGTATCATACAGGCACTGTCTATTTCATTTCTGATTTTTGCAAACAAACTGGCTGGCTGCGCAAAAGGTCATTTAGAGTATTAAGATTGATAATAACATATCCTTTTCCAAGCTGTTTGTTGTACATGTTTCAAAAATGCGTTGTTTTGTCTTTCTAGTACGTAAATTACTTGGACGTAACATATTTGGAGCTTACAGTCTCCTTACCCACCGCTGCTGGCAGTTTGCATCAAAATACTATACAACAGTACGACATCTGATTTGTCATCTTACTGGTTTGGAGCTCTTTCTGGTCTGGAGCTCTGGTTACTACAGTCCCTGTTTAGATTTTCACCACTGCAAAATAATCAATACAGGCTTGAGCAGAGCAAATACATCATTTGCATTTTTGGTAAGTAATGCATTTTGCTACGGTGCTTTTAACAGGGATTCAGTTTAGTATTGGCTACCCAACCATGCAAACATCATCTGAAAATCTATCCAGGTGTCAGAGACCATGCAGCCAAGATCGCACAATTTGTCAAAAATAGTTCTCTGGTTATAACATTTATTCACAATCATAATGCAAAAAAAACATTGTTGATCCTCATCATCTGGCTTCTCCAAAGTCAGTTTATCTGGATCTAAAATGTTTACAAAACATGAAATAACCATATTCAACAAGGTAAGGGGTGAAAAAATCAAATGTCATTAAATTTTCCATTTCCAATATGGCAGTCTTTGTCTCCTATCCAGCAAACTACCAAATATCGTGATAGGATTTGGACAAATTAGCCAAAATGTCCGCAGTAACAGATCAATTGAACGGAATCCCTGGTGATATACTTGTTCCTGTGAAAACAATGTCTTGAAGTTATACTTCGAAATTGTAAACATACATCTGTCTTAGGCTGATCATGGTCTTTATAACTAATTGTTAACTGCTCGTCTGAGCCTTATATAATACATGATGTCAGTCTTTTTAGAGTTATTTCCTGGTTTGATACCGTTTTCAATATTGTGAGCGAGTTACCATTCGTTTACATAAAGAAAACTCTAAACTTTGCTACATATCAAAAGTATAAGCTGTGGACAGAGGTTTGTTTAAAAAATCTCCACTATGCTATATTGCATCCATTATAGCCTAATGATCATCAGTATTTGGTAAAATGTTTGAAGCAAAGAGACAGTGCTTACAGTATTTATATACGGGACTACAAGCTGTTGGTCTCATGGTTTCAGAGGAGAAGATTTTTAAGTGTTTCCTCATGAATGGAAGCTAATGAATCCTGTGGCATAACTAGTTTAGAAACCAGTAGCATGATGTAGGAATGAATGTTTTCCCAATATAAGTTTAATGGAGCTATATGCCAGAGTTCAAATCCAATTAGCCCCAGAACCACATGGAACCTTTCCATTTCCTTACCCGACGATGCATTATATTTAATTTTATTAAAAATGGTCAGCTGATGTACGTTAATTTAAAACTTGAACAGAAGATGAGATGAGGAACGTTGGATCATTGGTATACTAATAACTCACACGAGTTTTCAGCTCAGGTGAGCTAACGATACTGCAACTCAACTGGGTCCCCATTTAGATTATACCAAGTTGATAGAAGGAGCGGAGTAGTGAGATCATTCCTAAATGCTCCCATTTACCAATTGTTTGATTGTCAGATCTACAAAATGGCATAGAGAGGACGAAAACTGCCCTTCTTTGAATAAGAAGGAATGGGAATGACTGTAGAAAATATTTCATGACCAATTTCAACATTTTTGAATGGTGCTAGACTGGAAGAGCGAAGCCGTGACAGTCTGGTCGCCAGTCAGCCTCGCGTCTCACAGAGTTGACACACATACACACGCGCACGCGTGTGCATGCACGCACGACTAATATGCAATACTCACATCGCTGATACATATGTACGATAGTGTCAAAATCTCGTGTGCTAGGTCAAATTAATTTTGTTTAAAAAAGAGTCTTATCGCATACGCAATGTTGCCCAGGAAAGGCTTTTGATCACATACGCAACATTGATAACCCAAATAAGAGTGCGCATCCGTGTATGTCAGCGCAAAATGAATACTCCCAGGTCATGGAAAGAGCACCACGGCAAATATTTGCGGTGATTTTAAAAAAGAAAAAATGTGTTTTGGGAAAGGAAAGGGCATCAATTTTACCGCCCGATTTTAAAATTATATCCTTTAAAAATTTCATATTAAGGGGGATTGTTGTGAGAAAACCAAATTTTGCTGCACGCACACGCGCGATTTACACCAACTTGCATCCCTGATACAATAAGTATCAAAATTATGTGTGCTTGGTTAAATTAATTTTGTTTAAAAAGCGTATAATCGCATGCAATGTTGCCCAATGAAAGCTCTCGATATCATATGAAACTTTGATGACCCATATCAGAATGCGCATTCGTGTATGACAGCGTAACATGAATGCCCAGCAAGACTGCAAATATGTCATGGAAAGAGTAGCAACGCAACGTTTGCGGCGATTTAAAAGAAAAATGTGATTTTGAAGCGAACAACAATAGGTGCAGGTCTGACTGCGCAGTCAAAATAGAGCATTTGTCTGTTGAAATTATAACAGATAAACCTACCTTAGGCGAAATTTCTATACTACAGCCAGTCTTTGTAGCTGAGCAGGCTGGATTGACCCTTACATGGTTGCAAATCCAGACTTAAGGTCAACATTTATGTAAATCAACTCTGCATACCAATTGATATTTCGCCGTGTTTGTAACCTGCAGATTTTTATATTAATTTCTTTTAATGACATCATTCAGGTAAGCGTCAAAATTTCAAGCATTTTGAAACCTTTTCAAAATTTCGGGCCTGTTGTGAGTCCAGACTGCTAATGTTTTAGTGGTGATTGAACAACCATACATCAAAGAAAACAGACCACGGGTATTCTATCAGGTCACTCGTATCGTGTCAGTGGCCATGACGCGCAAAAACACACAGGACATATGAAAGATTAACAAAGCCCAACAGTTATGACCGCTAAGCCTATTCTTCCTTTTCATCTGTTTGCAGGAATATCATTTTAAATTGAACGCATAACTTAAGAAAATCCATTCGCCAGTCTTCAATACTTTTTTTCAAAACAGTCTTGCACTGTTACAGTCTTTAGAAGTTCCCTCTTTTGCATTGACATGCAGATTAGGCAACCCAAATTTAGAGTTAACTGGTTGCCTAGTGACGCAGTCTGTTAGCACTGATTGGGTGATCATGTTATTGGTATGGCGGTAAAGGTTATGTTTTATCGCGCTCAGAAAAAATGAAGAAAAATAAATAAAATAAAGATGTTATTGTGTATGAACAAGTAAGAAACACTGCAATAAGCAATCTACAACTTAAGACCACGTGCACAAACTCGACCAAAGTAAGATAGGGTGCAAAGATCAGGAGTCGATACAATCAAGTACCACACCCGACCCAGGATACCAATGGGAAAGTTACAAACTCACAGTTAGACACCTTAAACGAGAGCCACGAGGTCAGCCCTTTCCCAGCAGGTGACCACAAAGCACAAATAAATAGACGCGCACAAAGACATAGCAAACATAAGACAGAACAAAAACATAAAAGATCCACAAAAGAAGTAACGCCTTGGAACGGTCTGTAAAATATTTTACTGGAGGGCTTAAACCGGTTTAACAGCACGCCAACCTCACCCTTAATTCAGATGTGGATCAAGACACATAGATTTTTGGTTTGCATGAAAGACCCCTCACATATCAATGCATCATCTCCTTAAACATATAAATCAAGATATAACAAGGAAATAAAGCAAAGATAAGGTCTCAACAGTAAATAAAACTGAATACCGGAGCAAAAGAAATCCAACAGGTAAACCCTTGTGGGCCCGACAAACAGCCAAAGCATGAGGCCCCAACCATCTCATCAATAGATAAGTCTTTCAGTCGGAACCATAATAGAGTCTGAAGTCCGACCCACCGGCGTGCACTTAAAGAGGAAAGCAAAGTTGCCAACTGTGATTGGGTTGACCACCAAGCATGCAGTCTGTTGCAATACATTAATGTTATAGCCAATCTTTTTATAATGGGAAATTATTTTAATGAACTGCGCTGAAAAAATATTTGAGCCAACAATCTTCTTCAATTTATACACCAAGTCACCATAGAAATCAGGTTCTGAAAGTCCTTGGCGCTAGTCAAACTGGTTAAACTTGAAACATTACAGGTAATAGTTAAAAGTCATTGACAGCACACTTCTTTAGATGAAACAATGAAATCTTCTCAATCCGAATTTTATGCAAAAGCATAACTTACGTCTCAAGTTTTATGCCACAACCATAATATTTACGCGTATTTAGGTGAATACTCGACGAAACTTTGACTTCCTGTGAAACAAAATTTAACACAAAAAATACCCCTACCTCCTAAACCCTTGGCATAATTATGTAATATTTTAAAAAAAAACTATTTTGCTATGTGCACTAAATGTAAGGGTTTGATTAAAGCACAAAAATATAGTTGTCAGTTATGCAATATCCTGGCCACAGGCTGTCAGAATTTGGGCAGATTGAATAGGAAACTGTCGGAGATCCTTATTCACTCACAATCTTGATAAATGCGTCAAACTAAAACCATATGAACTTTTTTAGGAACTTAAAACATTGCTTCTTGACATAAATTCCGCGATTTGTTTACCCCTAAGCTACCCCGTGATTGAAGACTGAAACACACATACTCTTCATATATGTATTTTTGTAAGTTCTCCTTGAGGGATCCCATCTGTATACTATAGATATTCAACATTAACCAGTCTTAAAACTAATAAAGAAAATACAAAGAAGAAAAACTTGGGCGATTTTTGTTCCGAAAGTGTCATTTCTGGGTTCAGGGCCGTAACAAATACATACAGACTAGGTTTAGGTTATTGGCTGTATTGTGACCTAAAACCAGACTGACACTCTAGACTCAAGATAATGTCGATTCTATTTGCAAACGTTTAAAGCTGCATACATGTGTACTCTGTAACTATGAACATTTTTCAAAAAAAATATTTTCTTTTTTCAATCATTTGTAAAAGTAGAATTAAGCTATGTTTTTACTATAAAAATGTTCAGTACAGCTGAAAACTGCATGGAAAAGTAAATTATCTTATCAAATAGGTGTATTTTTCCTCTTGTTGGTAATTATTTGCATCCCTCCAATAATTCTAGATCATTGAATTTTAACATAAATGCAGTTGTTTTGATAGTGATAGCTTGTTAAGATTTACAAAAATGGTAAAATGTTTACCTGAATTTGAGTATTTTTACTGTGTTCTTGAAAAATTAAAACATTATTTTTAAAATTAGAAGATCAAAAGTTACAGACTATGCAGCTTTAAGTAGAATAAAAATAAGAGCAAAGAGCTATATAGTAGAAGTAAAATTAGTATAGGAATATAATGTATTCATGTTAATTCATGTTATTACATTGACAATATCAAATCAAAAAGTAAGTAAGTATGATCAGGAAAGACCACAATCACACACTGCAGATCAACCCGCGGCACCGTTAGGAAGAGCCACAGAATATTTATAGTATTAATGCATCTGTAAGACAATAATAGCAAGGCAATTAGCGTTCTCTACCGGTGTGCAATTAAAGAGGAAAGCAAAGTTGCCAATTGTGATTGGGTTGACCACCAAGCATGCAGTCTGTTGCAATACATTAATGTTATATCCAATCTTTTTATAATGGGAAATTATTTTAATGAACTGCGCTGAAAAATGATTAGAGCCAACAATCTTCTTCAATTTATACACCAAGTCACCATAGAAATCAGGTTCCAAAAGTCCTTGGCGCAAAAGAGATTTAAGTCCAACTTAGAATTTAGAAATCAAATCATAGTATCGTCTATCGAATTTTCAGCCTACTCTAAGATTTTTTCAAAAATTGAACAATACGATACATGGATCTTACACTAAACTGATATAATTGACTCTCTATTGTTCGTTTGTCTGCAGAAAGCAATTCAAGACTAGATAGATAAGGACATTAAACTTAAAAGCTGGTTTGCAATTTCACAGAGATACTTTAAACACTTGCACCTTATTGGCATGCTTTCGTCTTACATAAACGGCTAATTATCTGTATGCAAACAACTTGGATAGCTAGCAAGCACTTCTGAACAACTTCAAGTCAATCTGTACCTTCTTACCACATATCAATTGGTTCAGTTGATTGATTTTCTAGATCCATTATATTAGTACATGGTCTGCTTAAAGCCATTTTAAGCTGGATAGTTTGCCCTTGTGATATGTATCTCTAATGCGCTTTGGGTTGAAGGCAACACATCTAGGTCACGTTTCCTTTTCAAAAGGACCATTTCTGGCATCATCAATACCTCTGACATTCTTTTTTCCAATCCCATACAGCGAACATACAAACGGCCAAGCATCATTGACGTTATCATCCCTAACTACTCCAGTAAGAAGATGAGCATACTTAATAAACATTTTCCAGCATGTATAATTGCTTTTGCTATGATAAGGGTAGCATGGTATCGCATCCTTTTTAGCGCAAGAAAGCATACTATAATGGACAATACAAAATGGGTAGCTGTTCAGCAGCAAAATGGGCAGGAACGCAGATCATTACCCACGCTGTTCCTGAGAACATCCAAACTTATCAATACTGCAGGTACTGAAACAAACACATCTGATACTCTGGTCTGTGTCAAGATATTTGCCAAAAAAATTAATACCCCACTGCTGTTGCATATCATCAATGTAATGTCATCCTAGTGTTCAGGTCATCATGATTGGATGACAAGTGGACGCTTCATATATATTACGTGTAGCTCTAAGGGCATATTTAGTTCCCCATGAAGTACCCATTTTTTAGTCTCAGGTAATTGAGAGTTTTAGTTTTAGTGTATCTGCAGCCAAATCAGACTTATTCTCGCCCAGTACTATGAAATTTGGCTAAACTTGTGACAAAGTCACAAACTTCCAACATATGAATTGTCCCACTTGGCATTATATTATGAGGATGCGAATACTAGGATGGAGTTACAGATCACAATGGCAAACTATCATGCTAAGATGAGCAGATGGACGAACAGTAGTTTGGTAACAATTGTATGTGTATGCAGCTAATTAGCAAGACGAAATGTGTACAAGTCTAATGAAAATATTCTGAAGTATCTCAGTAATGCACACCAGCAACTGCTAGTGGATGTGATGTCAATGACAGCGCAGGACCTACATATTTTACTTAAACTAGATCTGCTATAGTGAGAAATAATTCGCTGTTTAAATAAATTGATAAACTTTGAATTATAACTCAACAAAAAGTAGATCACTTTCCAATGTTTTATAAAAAAATGACCAATATGAAGCTGTAGAAAACTCATTGACATCAAAATAGCTTCTAAATGTATTTGAACGGATCTGAGAAAAGGGTCCTTAAGGCATTTCAGCAATTATTGCATAATATACATGAGGGTCTTGATGGGGGGGGGGTGGGGTCTGGTATTCACTATTCATTAAAAATTTAACCCATTATCCATCTCATTAAAAATTTGCATTATTCATTAAAGTAAGACCAATTATGCATTAAAAGTAAGATAGGTGGCAAAAGAATCTGATTATTCACTCTTCATTATTTTTTTCTTAATTCATAAAAAAAGATTATTATTTATTATTTTCATGCTCTAATTATTTACTATTTATTATTTTTTGGCTCATTGTTCACTATTCAGTATAAAAAGGCCATTATTCACTAATCATTATACCCCATCCAGACCCACATTAATTTTAAGAAACGCCAAAAAATGACAAAATTTCACATGCTTTAATAGTACCACAACAATTTTTCTATAGCTTGCTGTCATCAAAGTAGCAAATGTTTCTGATTATATTCAATGTTCTGTATGCTGCATGTTGCCATGGCAACATTAAGGCCATAATACTTTCAATGGCTCATAAAGAAGGGTGTGCCATTTTAAATGCCTATAATACCACTTAGAAAGTATAAAATCATACAATTTCATCTGCATTTACATTATAACATAGCTAACGAACGTGAATACATTGTATTTGTTCGATGTTTATACCGAGTCAAAAATAATCAACAAGCAACTGGAGACCAGCATTCTGACGTCATATTAAGTTTAACATTCTTCTTGACGTCACGTTCCAAATCTGATTACATATCGTCGGTCGGGAGCAAAAAAAATTCGTATCTTTGAATTTCACGTTTGTCAGGAGAGACACAATTGAATTACTTTTGGTAGGAGTGTCCTATATTGCTGAAAGTCAGACAGGATTATATTTAGTAACATCATAATTCACTGTTATTGGTGTTTTGAACTTCTTTTAAAGATTTCACGGTTATTATGAAAAGTTGCACTAGAGGTACGTTATTTTGAGCATATTTTCATGGCAAAACATCGTATCTCGGTAAAATGAGCTCCAAAATAATGGTATCTTTCATAGATACGATATTTTGAAGCATGATTGATGTTTAAATTGGCTTTTTATTGGGCTAGAGCTACGAGAATTTGACATAATGTGCGTCATGCATTTGGTATTGTCGCGTTAACAAAAACGTCATTTCGTTAAAAATAAGAGTTACGAGGTTTTGACTCCCGACCGACGATATGCTGCTTCAAACCTCCAAATATTTGTCAATATTAAAGATAACTGCTTCATATTTTCGGAGAATGCTTTTCAGAGATAGTACTTTGCAGAGGCAACATGAGCTAGATTTTGACAAAAAAAACATATGGTACCTTTTGTCATATCCTGGCCCATTTATTGTGCTTACTTGATCCATATTGAGACCTGTAAAGTGAACATGTGTTTTTGCTGTTTACGACCAGGTATCACTCAGCCCGGCCTGCTCCACAACAGAGCCTAGCTGGAGTCAGGATGAACACAACCTTTTAATCATTAAACAACAAAATGCTAGTCAGACAGAGTATGTTGTTCTCTATGCTTTAAGCAGATTTTCCCTTAATTTGACCCAATAAGAATGTCATGTTGAATGGAGAATTGCCCTTGCTAATACAACCCATTCCATATATACTGTCCCTTAAATGTGCCCCATACAAATGACTTTTTCTCTCATATAATGACCCTAGGTGGGAGCAGTTGTGTCACAATGACACATTTCGAGTTTACTGCTAGTTAACAATTATATATCCTATATTTCCTTTATTTAGGCCGTTTGTTGCGCTCAATTAGTCCTAATCACCTAACTTGATGTTTAATAGGTATGTAAGTTACGCTGATCCCCAAGTATAAGCTATTTTCCATGTATTTTACACAAATTGTGCACTTAGATTACCTTTATACCTGGTCTGGCATGTAATGACAACATTAATGCCACTATGCATTGCTTCTAAACCATTCACATACAGTCTTATGATAATTTTGAATTGTTGGGTGTGCATGATACTGACAAAAGAATGCTGCGCCTAACATAGCATATTTTGATTATGAAATTTGCACTTAAATGACATTTAACCTTGCACAGGCGTACGCTCAGTTCTTGTCTACAGAGACCCACTTTAGTTACGCACCACTTATAAAATGTAAAATTACTCAGAAAAGAAATATGGTATTTTTATTCAGAGACTACAGCGTAGAGCGCATCTATATTTACAATAGCCATTGAAATTTCATTGTGATCAAATCAGATAGATCATGAAGGGCACAACCCTCAAAACACTATTTCACCTTGCATTATTTCGAAAGAAACTCAGATAACATTGTACTTTTTTAAGGGTTAAATTTCTGCTATGCCAGAGATAAGAGCCGATTTATTCTTGGCATTATCTAAGACTTCAATGTGTTTGTTAACTTTATCATTTTTTTTAAAAGTTTTACTGTTTTTAATCCCAGCTGGCAAGGATTTGAAAAAAGTAGGTTTTAGTATATTTTAAAGTTAGTGCGCAAATTTCGTATCATTCTGACTAAACTTTACTAGCCAAAAGTTCTTACTGGCCACCTGCATGAATACTCATTTTGCGTCTCGAAATTAACAGACGTGTCATATACCCATGGCAGTGAAGATATTGACAAACTGTTCAACAGAACATGCAGGATGCCAACTTGAATAGTGGAACCTCCAATTTTAAAATTCGCATTTTGGCACAATTTGTGAGTCATGACTTTTTGAAATAACCACATTTCACACGCAAACGTTTACATTTCAAAAGCTAAACACATAGTGAACACTAAAGTGCTAAAATGAACACTCCATCTGTGTGAAACTCGTTCCTACTGACTAAATATTCAAAAGTTACCCCACCATCCAATGCAAATCATTGTGAATTTTGAAATTGAGGAAAAGTGTATTCGGCAAAAACTCCCCAATGCAACTTCAGGAGTTTTGTTTAGCCGTTTTCTGTTATAGATGACTGATGGACTGGCATATTCCGGAATGCAAATGAAATTGATATAGTTCTTACAGTTTTCTGAAAATTGGTAAAAACACACATGGCCTGTTAGAACTTTAGACAAGTATAGTTATCAAAACACTTCTTTTATAATTTCATTTCATACAACCATGTATCCACCGTTTATTTTCATACAAAAATTACGGATTTATTGGCGTCATGGTGCTGGCGTTAGTGATGACATCACTACTACCAAGGCTATAAGACGTGTCAATGATAAGATATTTGGTGTTTTGATACTTCTATGCCAATAAGGGACTCAAAACAAAACAATATGCGAAAAAAACTTGTTTGATTATTTTAACTGACGTCAATATGATTTCAATCGAGCATTTCTTCCAAAAGTAACGGTGTTACTAAATTCAACGACCGAAAAAAGGGTTTTACTGGATTAAAATAATTGTTTTTGGTGTTTACTGTCACAACAATTACCATGGATAATGCCTTGCGCAAAACGCCAATAGAACATACAAACGTTCAGGTTGCATGTGAGTTTGTCAAAATTGCCTCTTTTTTTACTTTGATGAAGCCGAATGATTCGAATGAGTGATTCCGATATTTTTTCGGTTTCATCAAACAGATAAATTGCCAATAAGTAAAATATCATAGAGAATAGTCGATTCCAGCATTTCTCGTCCACAAATGTGAGCCCTGAAAAAGTGGTGCGTAACTAAAGTGGCTCACTGTAGGTTATATAAGAAGTATCTCCAGTACACTCTGAATGATTTCAATGGATGCTTTATAGGCAGGAGATGACATAGAAAGGAGTTTCACCTTCATCACAGATTGAATCAGGCGAAAAAAGCTGGAGATGGCTCAAGTTCAAGTATTTTATTCAGGCAAAAACAAACATATGTCCATTGCCTATATTGATGCATGCTTGGCGGTCAACCCAATCACGGTTGGCAACTTTGCTTTCCTCTTAAATTGCACGCCGGTGGGTCAGACTTCAGACTCTAAGACGGTTCCTACTTATAGACTTATCTATTGATGAGATGGTAGGGCCCGATGCTCTGGTTGTTTGTCTGGCCCACTAGGGTTTACCTTTTGGATATCTTTTGCTCTGGTGTTCAGTTTTATTTACTGTTTAGTCATTATCCAGGGTTCCCACAAACTTTGGAACGTTAAATTTTCACTGACTTTTCCCTGACCAATTTTCAAAATTCCCTGACCAAAAACGTCGCTATAGTCAAGCATAACTGGCCAGCTATGATCATGATTAACAGATATTGGCTCCATTATCCTTCCCATCAGCTAACCCTAATCAAAGTATGCTTTACATTTATGGTTGCCTTATGGTTATCAAACTTTTATTTTCTTATTTTTTTTAAATGAATATATAAATGAATGCTCAAAAAATGGCAAATATCAACTGTAAGAGTTGACAGTTTGATTTGTCAATTTCTAATGATATTGTTTCTACCAAAATTTATGATAAATGTGACGACTTTGATTTTGAAATTGTCAATTTCCTATTTTTAGATGGTGATGTTCCTCGCTCTACATCCTATGGAGTCTCTATCTCTAAACTTATTCGTTTTGCTAGAGCATCTGGCTATGTTGCTGACTTCAACACTAGCAATACATTGTTAAGTCAGACACTTCTTAAACAAGGCTATCAGTATCATAAACTTCGCAAAACCTTTTCTAAATTTTATAGACGATACTATGATTTGATTTCTAAATTCCGAGTTGGACTCTCCCATTGGTATCCTGGGTCGGGTGTGGTACTTGATTGTATCGACTCCTGATCTTTGCTCCCTTACTTACTTTAAATCTCTCTTGCGCCAATGACTTTCAGAACCTGATTTCTATGGTGACTTGGTGTATAAATTGAAGCAGATTGCAGCGCAGTTCATTAAGATAATTTCCTATTATAAAAAGATTGGCTATAACATTAACGTATTGAAACAGACTGCATGCTTGGTGGTCAAACCAATCACGGTTGGCAACTTTGCTTTCCTCTTTAATAGCACGCCTGTTTGTCCGACTTCAGACTCTATGACGTTTCTGACTTAAAGACTTATCTATTGAAGAGATGGTAAAGGCCTGATGCTTTGGCTGTTTGTCAGGCCCACCAGGGCTCACTTGTTGGATTTCTTTTGCTCCGGTATTCAGTTTTATTTACTTTTGAGTCCTTATCTTTGCTTTATCTCCTTGTTATATCTTGTTTTATATGTTTTAGGAGATGATGCATTGATAAGTTAGGGGTCTTATATGCAAACCAAATATCTATTTGTCTTGATCCACATCTGAATTAAGGGTGAGGTTGGCGCCGTTAAACCGGTTTAAGCCCTCCAGTAAAATATTTTACTGACCGTACCAAGGCGGTACTTCTTTTGTGGATCTTTTATGTTTTTTCTGTCTTATGTTTGCTATGCCTTTGTGAGCGTCTGTTTATATGTGCCTTGTGGTCACCTGCTTGGAAAGGGCTGACCTCTTAGCTCTCGTTTGTGTTGTGTAACTGCGAGTTTCTCACTTTCCCATTAGTATCTTGGGTCAGTTGTTGTACCTGATTCTATCGATTCCTGAAGTTTACCTGACCTTACTAACTTTGTAGTACAATACTAACATATAGCATGCATACAAAAAAAATGAATTATGTACTGATCATACTTTTAGCAAATGAGAATGTGTAGTGAAAAGAAAAAACAACAACTTAGGCCTAATATTCAGAGAATATCATAAGAAAACAAATAAACACATACTGAAGCTAGCTCAGCAGACACGAAGCATTGGACCATGATGAAAATGATACAATAACAAAAATACTGCATTCATTTTCAGAATACTTTGTGCGATAATACACTTCTTAAAGGTGTATGTTGAGTAGGAGAAACTCCTTATTTCTGCCCATTCCTGAAAGTATTACGAATTCTAAGCCCCTTCTGTGACTCATGTACAGTTTTTAAGGACTGGACAGATACTCGTAGTTTCTCCTATACAGAATTGATGATAATTTATATTTTGATCAATTATTAAAAAGTAAGTGAGCATGACCAGGAAATGCCACAATCACAGACTACATACCAACCCGTGGCATCACAAGGAAGAGTCAAAGAATGAAGACAGCGACATGACATTCAGAAGACAGCAAAAGTAAAGTCACTTTTTATGATCATGTTTAACATAAACTAATACATGCCAGTCTAGGAGAGTGTTCAGCATATACCATGTCAGTTGCACAACCGCGTTGTTTTATTCAATCTCGGCATAATACTACCAAGGTATTTTCAGCCTGGTTCTCTGTCATGAAAAAAGCCTTGGCGTTTCAGACTCAAAGACTTATCTATTGATGGGATGGTAGGGGCCAGATGCTTTGACTGTTGTCAGGCCCACCAGGGTTTACCTGTTGGATTTCTTGTCCTCCAATATTCAATTTTATGTACTGTTGAGTCTTAATCTTTGGATGATCTCTTTTTATATCTTGATTTATATCTTCTAAGAAAGTTAGGAGCCTTTTATGATAAAAATTAAAAATCTATGTGCCTTGATCAATATCTGAACTAAGGGTGAGTCTGGCACCCTGTAACCGACTGAAGCTCTCCAGTAAAATATTTTTACTGACCGTTCCAACAAGGCGGTACTTCTTTTCTTGGATCATTTATCGTTTTTATTTCTTGTGTTTGCCATGCTTTCGCGTCTGTTCATTGATGCCTTGTTGTCGCCTCTTGGCTCTCGTTTGTAATGTATAATTGAGTTTTTGTCACTTTCCCATGTGGGGTCCTGGGTCAGGTGTAGTACTTGATTGTATCGATTCCTGATCTTTGCCATCTTTATTACTTTGACAATATATTATCAATTTTTCTTACGAACATTTCTCGTGCAAAATGTGAATACCGCACATTCTCCAATCTTATATTGATTTAAGTTTGTAGACACCTTTTCTCAGCACTTTGCTAATACGTATGAGTTATCAAATCAGATTTCTTCCAAAGCCAAGCGCGAAAGGCTCCCGCGACTCTACACCCAGAGCAAGTGCTTTTTACCTCAGAATAAAGACTTACTTAGAGAAGAAACTGTTTACGTCTAGCGTTGATAGATTGGTCAGCATGGACGTTTGTTGGAAGTTTTTGCGCACATGTCATGAGTAACAAATCGTGTTCACAAACTGCGCATACGCGCATGTCGGTCTTAGCTTTTGCTGGTTGCACATACCATATTGTTCATATGCAGTTGGGTACTTTGAGCACCACAACTGTATGCTCATCCTAGTAGGTATATTATTACTCACAATTTAACGAGTTTAAAATATATATTTTCAGATCAAACATGGCTTCCCTAGAAGATCGTCTGGCGGACAAAGAATATAAGTATTGGGTCAAAGCTGGTATTTGCCTTTCATACGTCAAAAGCGGTCTGGAAGTATTTGCCGAAGAAAGGAGTAAAAAAACGCATGACTATGTCAACGCGAATTGTATTGGTCCTAATCTACCTGGCAATATATGTAATCACGCCAGAATTGAATACAACAGAAGAGCGGGTAAATGGATATCAAATTGCTGTAATGACTGTCAAAAATATGTGGATGAGATAGTGAAACTGCAAGTTCCTCCATTTACCTTCAACAAATATAACTGGCAAAACTCAAACATTCACCAATGGCCAACGGATGCATGGGAAATGATGAAAGTATTCATGAACCCTGGGCAGAAAGTATACCAGAAAAGCCCCAAGGAGACAGATCTAAGTGGCCTGATCAATTTTATTGATCATTGTTCAGTACCAAATGTTGACATACAGAATAAAATAAACATATCGCAGGTAAGGACCTCTAACATCTCAGCAAACGTACGTGTATATTCTTGCATAAAATGGAATTGTGCTGAGGCATATGGTATTAAGCAAGCTCATTTGCATTTTTACAAAAGAATTTTGTATGAAAAACAGTTAAATCAAAATTGCTTTGAATATAGGGAATTCGGTAGGTGTACTCTACAGCTTACTTGATATCGCGACATTGTTAAATACTGACTAAACCTTTTGCACTGTTTCAGCAATGACAAACGTTTGAATCGATTACAACATGTTATTCATTGTTTGCATACTGTTCCCAGGGAATAATTCTTCCAAATACTTGGTAATCTCGATTCTAACGATAATAAGTCTACCAGCTTTTAAAAAAATAATTCGGAAAAGTAAGAAAGACGGCAAAGATTAGGAATCAATACAATCAAATACCACATCTGACCTAGGACACCATATGGGAAAGTGACTTACGTTGTACTATAAATTGGTCAGCAGACGAGATGATGGTTCTTTACATCGGCGTGTGGCAAATGCTCTGACGAGCCTGCATGTACTCATGACCTCGCCAGGGCTTTCGCGTCTCGCATTAACAAAGTATGCAAGTTGAAGAAGACTCAAAACAACTTTAAGACATCTAGTCCCTCTGGATACAGCAGAATTTGCGATTATAAGAGGCTTTTGCGGATATGCGATAATTCCAAATCGCATGTTTGTATGCCCTTTTCTCATAATCCAGATACTTAACCCTTGTCCCGCTGAATTCTAATTGGTGATGTATTATTACTGTATCGGGCTTAAAATCAAACCAGTTTTGCCATACAGACATAATTTGAGGAAAGTGCTAACCTGCTCTCCCTCAAACTTTTCACAACATATCTATCCCAAAAAAGGAAATGCAGCAGGTCCCCAGGAGCATACTAAAGATAAACGTTTGCCAGGCATGCTAACGTATAAATTTGTCTGCGCTTCAGTTGGTTGCACGAGTAAAGCGTACATAGGCTATTACACCCGATTTAATGTAGACAAGTCTTATTTGACAGTGTCTGACAGCGCTCTGTCTGACATCCCCTGTCTCTGTTAGCTGGTCGCACCATATATTACATGTATACAGCAACGCCGATGTAAAGAACCATTATCTCTATGATACTTGATTGTATCGATTCCTGATCTTTGCACCCTTCCTTACTCTTATTGTTATTTTTGGAAAGAGCTATTGACAGATGTCTGTCAATAGCGAATAATTGACAGATCGTTGGCAAAAGACATCTGCCAAGAGTGAAAGCTCGGTATATATCGATGATGATAAAGTTTATATCTTTTTCGGACCCTATCCATATTAGATAAAGTAACAATAAAGCAATAATATTGACAAGCCGATGGAATATGGAACTTATCACATGTATTTCATAGATTGTAGTAGGTGACCTTCTCTGTTTGAATGCCCGTTGTTTCCTGGTGTTCTGTATTTGGTCATTGCTTTGTTATGCAGTATGTAATGCAATTTCTAGTTTTTCAATCATCTTACAGTGGAAGAGAGAGCTGGTTGTTTTCATTGTCTTTCTGCTTTTGGTGTTTTGTGGCTCATTTTCACAGTGCCGTGGGTTTGGTCAGTAGTATGTGATTGTGGTATTTCCTGATCATACTCACATACTTTTTTGTATAAAATACAACTAATAAGTGCAAGCCATGAATACTATGTAGAGACTGCGCTAATCCGCGTGCTAGTCTGGCCCTGTTGTATCAGGATCGTATATGCTAGAGCATTTTTATGGTTGCTGAGTGATGGATTTAACCATGCAAAGTATCTTTGAATTTCGTATCAGCACGCTGACCATTGTGCAACTGTTTAAATGGAAAATTATTTACACAAGATTCTGTCATAGGTATATCAAAGGTTTATCAAAGGTATATCAAATAAAGAACATATGTTTGGTTGAAATCTTGTTTGAATGTGATATTATAATAGTACAACTGCATTGATGCAAGTGCTCTATTAAATGGGCCTCGACGCTAGAAAACCTCTCTTAGGTGTTTGCCAACAACAAATGTACAGACCAGCCTGCGAATTCGCGTAAACTGATCAGCGCCTTTTTATTCGCGATTTGGACTATATCGTATCTAAACTTGCTGCAAGCGAAAATTTAGTTTTCTTGCTAGTCTCTGTAGCTGAGTTATACAGGTTTGAGTCTCGCTTTGTCGGAAACCCTGAAGACAGGTTTGCCCCGTCCAGGCCCATTACTGATGACGCTTAGCATATGCGATAAGTACAACATCCCATTGGAATGGCCCATATTATTGGCATACCTGGTGTAATTGTAATTGTAATGTAATTATAACGAATTGCATTTTCAAAGTTAGGAAAAGAAACTTGTAATGACTCATTTGTTCTCATTATGTAATTGTAATGTAATGCATTACATTCGATAAATGGCCTGTAATGGCTATTACAATTGAATTGCATTTGTATTACACCGGGTCACTTGCTAATATGTCTTAAGGTTGAAAGTAGTATGAGGTTTAAGCCCTCCAGTAAAATATTTTACTGACCGTTCCAAGGCGGTTCTTCTTTTGTGGATCTTTTATGTTTTTGTTCTGTCTTGTGTTTGCTATGTCTTTGTGTGCGTCTGTTTATATGTGCTTTGTGGTCACCTGCTGGGAAAGGGCTGACCTCTTGGCTTTCGTTTGTGGTGTCTACTGTCAGATTGTCACTTTCCCATTGGTATCCTGGGTCAGGTGTGGTACTTGATTGTATCGATTCCTGATCTTTGCACTCTTACTTACTTTAACTATCTACCTCAAGAAAGATGTGTTTTTAAAATGTATTGAAGATAGGTGTTGGTAAATGCAGTCACAAGCATCACTGATGTTGACATACATGCACTGGTCAGTCTTTAATACTTCCTTTTCATATATAAAATCTTTTTGGCAAAAAAGTACAGCTTTATTGTAGACAATAATGTATTCTGGTTCATTCAAATATTTATAATATGGTAATTTAGTCACTTTTTAATATTTTATAAAATGTCATTCACTTCTTTTCCAGAAATCAAGGAAATGATTTGTCACATTCAAAATCTTAAATATTGCACATAATAAGGAACATGTAATAATGCAACGCCATTGATAAGGTGACTAAACACAGCTTTTCTGGTGAATAGAAACATTTTAAAGGGAGAGGATAAAAGTGCATTGTTTCAACTGTTTTATGGTACAAACATAACTTAATGATTTCTTTTAGATTAATAGCCAATATGCTGACAGGAAATTAGTTCTTTACGCATTCAAATATTTTAAATATCAGGGTCTGAAAACATATGAAATCAAAACTGAAATATTGTTCAATGTATCAATTCAACTTATTTTTGACAAAAACTGTAGATATTCATTATTCAACAGAAGAGGTACTCAAAACACACCCATTTGGTGAATTATTAAAAATGATTTTTGAAATGACAATTACTGCTTGGCTCAAGGGAAAGAAAATCTTTAATTAATTGGCAATGAATGCTTGAGTGTTCGATATAACAGTAAACAATTACCAGACTAGCTGTGCTAAAGCTAGTACCATGGTTAGGACTATGCTGACTATATTGATCTTTTAAACAGTTTTGATTGTGTTTGTCACTTTCCCATTTGGTATCCTGGGTCAGGTAAGTACTTGATTGTATCGATTCCCCATCCTGCTACCTTTCTTACTTTTATACATCATAGCTTATTATATTTGTATCAATTTTAGTGTTTAAGATTGTAGTATGTAATATCGTCGCCTCAGTGCTATAGTGTTCTAACTGACATATTGGTCAAAAGTAAGGTATGCAATCAGTTGAAAAAGAAATCAAATGTTCTATCTACTGATGAAGGTTTCATTTACCTATCTACTCGGAGTAAGCTTAAATTTGCAATGCTTTTCTGTCCTATCTACCAAAAGACAATTTCGTTCAGAGATATAGTGTTCTAAGTGATTAACATCAAATGGCCAAAGATGATTTATATCACGTGACTGGGTGAATTCTTTGTCATACTGTTCTATCTACCAAAAGTCGCTTCCCTTGTACAAATCGGTAAAAATTGCAGTTAACTCCCTTACATAAATTTAAATTTCCTCAATTGAGGCGGTTTGTTAGTGTAATGACGAACTAATGGCATTATCTGCTACTTTTAGTACCAAATAATTCACTCAGTCAAAAGTATTATACACATTGAATCCATGGACAGAATAATTAGCTGTAGAAACAGATTACCTCTCTTACACATATTCAAGCTGCTTGAATTGAAGCAATTTGTTGGTGTAATGACACATCAATGGCTCAATATGTTACTTTTAGACCCAAATAATCAGTTCAGCCTAAAAATTATACACATTAACCCCATGAAAAGAAAAATAAACTGTGAAACAGATTATCTCCCTTACATAATTTGAACAGCCTAATCCGTGCGGTTTGTTGCTGTCATGCCAAACACATGACCAAATCTCTTACTTTTTAGGTACAAATCATCATTTCTGAACAGAATAGTCAACAAATTGACTCCATAAACAGAATAATAAGCTGTAGGAACCGATAGACCAATATAGCACTGAACTTAGAAGGCGATTACTAGGGCATACTGTTCTATCTGCAAACTAAAAAATGTCCGTAGATTTCATATTACTATGAATTGTTCATTAAAACAAGGTCATTAACACTGTATGGATATATTTTAACCATTAGATATGATTCAAAGGTCTGTGACAAGTCAGGCATCAAAAATCGGGATACTAAAAATTTCAAACTCATTTTTCTCAAAACTTGTGCAATGGCAGATCACTATAGAACTGAAGCGACGATATAATTTTTGTACTTCCCGTTTGCCAACTTATAAGGCAGATAATATTAAGTGAGCTCGTTTGCAGTTTTGAATAAAGACTTTTGTCAAGCAGTGTACTCAGAATCACTTTGTATTTGATAGCCTTGGTAGATTTATTTTCAACTTAATCGCTATTGTGATATTATCAAATACTGAATTAAACTTTTGCACTGTTCAGTAATGACAAATGATCGAGTTGCTCACAACTTGCATTAACTTCTCCAAAAAGTAAATTGGCAAAGGTAACACTACTTCTCAATTTACATTGAAATCTCAGTTCCATGGATATTTGATTTGCAACAAAGTGTTGGAGGCAGAGCTGTATTTCTTAAATTGGTTAAACAGTTTTTAACAGATCACTCAACACAATCTGTATTTAAACATACAACATACACTCAGAAAAAAATTGAAGGATATTTAGATTCAGTCCCATCTCTAACATCCAACACAATAAAAACTTTACTAATTATGAATTCAATTCATAGTTCCAGATATCTGCAATCAAATTAGATGCTTTGTTTTAGTCATGCATCAATGGTTTAAGTACAGTGCAAAGCCAAATGGTGCAACCCTCTATACTGAAAAGTCACAAACGTTCAAAAATGATCGAAACCCATTTTTATCGTTTGTATTCCATAATGGCTGGCTCCAAAATCATCGCTGGTTCTCCCTCTAAAACATGGCACCTAATTTTGAAGCTGTTGTAAGAGTTTTATTGCAAACTCATTTTTCTCAAAAAATGACTGATAAATTGGTGTTAACTTTTTTCTGTGGTCGGAATTAGAACATAAGCAATGACCTGGTTAAGGTTTTAGCAAAATATGAGAGCGCTAAATTTTTCGCTTGCGAATTTTGGGTAGAAAGGGTCGGTTACATTTGGTGTAGTACTGTATCATAACCAATGACCTGTGAATTTCAATTTGCATTTTGGTGAATGGCATAGTGATAATTCTATCAATGACAAAAATAATTTCTTCGAAAATTATATTCCCAAATGTTATAAAGTCAAAAGAATTTTAATATCCTTCAATTGTTTTTCTGAGTATATTTGAATTTGATATATGTTAATAAATTCTGATTGCACTGCAAATATTTGGCCAGTTAAAGTAATTTAATCAAACAGATGCTTCAGTAGGTGTTTGTTTTAAGGTGGTGGATCTGTTGTTGTTTATTCATTGTTTATTGTTGTTTTCATTGTTGTGTGTGTGTGTTTTGTGCTAGTAATTTATTATGCAGTACTTTATGTCTTTCCTGGTGTTGCATTCATCTTGGGGGAGACGAGAGACATGGTTGTCTTAGTTTTATCGTCTGCTTGATATCACGTGGCTATTATTGTTCTTTACCACTTCAGTACAGTGCCGTTTTGTCTTTAGTTTGATAATGTGGTATTTCCTGAGCATTCACACTGTGAGACTATTTTCTCATCGTCTTGAAGTTGTAACTGGAAAATTGCCTAGACAAAAGGCTTTTTTCAATTAAGAAATACATGGTTATCGTACTGCATGTCATTAAGTAGAAGATGAGTTTCCTTTTGTTTTAGAATGTACTAAATACAACGATTTCAAGACCATGCATATCTTAGTTACTATAGAAGAGGACCAAACCTGATTTAGTTAGATTAACTGTTTACAAAAACAAAAATGACTCAGGGAAAGTTATCATTATACGTTATTAAGGCTTTTGAAGTGAGAGAATAAGTTGACTTTGGTTGATGCACATCTTGGTATTATTCTATTAAAATAATTAACAACCAGTATTATTATTATTATTACTATTATTATTATTATTATTATTATTATTATTATTATATGTTACTGTGGTCTCGTCTCCATTCTTACTATTAAGCATAGTCCATTGTATAAAAATCAGTATGGACTAATATACTGGGTATACACTAAAGGTAGTTTGCTTATAAGTGTGAATCTGAAAATTAATATTTAATGAAAAAATCATGATCAGTCTTCACCTTTCCAAGCTGTTTTGATATTTGATGTTCAAGAGACTCAATGTCTAATTTAAGTTAGCCTGCTTACCTAAATAACGTGTATTTAAGTGTTATATCCCTGTCCTGATTTAAATGACGAATCCTGTACTAAGACAGTTTTACACTGGACCAGGTTTCAACTCATCAGCTCAAAACATTGTGACACGAATTTGAATCTTCAAATAATTTATTATCAGTACAGGACCTGCTACTTAATGTGGGTGTGTTTTGCGACTAACTCATAACTATTAAATATTGTTATGGCAACAGTCCGATGAAATGTTTTATTATACATGTTTTGTTTGGTCATTTCAGACGAAAGGCCTGGTTTTCAACAATGAACTTTCTAAAATACTTTCTTTATTTTTCAGTGTTTTAGTGTTTATGAGCGGCTGAGTTGGGCATGGCATTTTAATAACATTGGAGCTAAATATGTTTGTGTGGAATGCCATATAGTATTTTTCTCTATTGCTTAGCTGTCAGGTTTGATTAAAACAAATATGTGATATTGACCATAGAATGCCACAACTATAAATCACAGACTATCCCAAGACATCACAAGGAAGAAAGTCATAGGACTAAATCTTTTTTCGTTGAATGTCATGCAGTCTTTCAGTGTTGTTTAGATGGCAGGTTTGATTCAAATAAATGTGTGAGTATAACCAGGAAATGCCATATCTATTGATGACAGACCATCCCAAGACATCTCAAGGAAGAGAAACATAGAGCAGACTCTTCTAACGAAACCTGGCATTTATGTCTGATATTTAAAGTTTATTCATACATTGTTGTTCCCTCTACTACTAGGTACGTGATGGAAGAAACAGCATCATGCACTCAGCCGCAATGCGAATAACTGAAATGGAGTTTATGACGTACACAAATTATATGATAGGACTTCTCGAGGATCCATTGTTCATGTGCTTCATTCCAGAAGCACAGCTCGCTTCCAGCACAATTAAAGAGGTACGTGAATTATCCTATGTAAGGCTTTAATTTATTTGAATTTCAGGACTGCTGCAAACTACATAATATTCCAAAGAGCTAGACTGATTGGCATTTAAAGTAACACATACAACTGTAACATAATAGTGGTATATTGTTTAAACGCATTCTGGTTGTTGCCTTTTTTTAAAAATGTTTTAAGGCAATCAAAAAGCTCAAAATATTAAAAGGAACACCTGATAATTTTCCATAGGTGATAATGTTAACCCCTGTCCTATAGACAAGCCATACATTTCACTAGACAATAAGGTAGAAACCCAGTTTCTTTTGCTATATTTGTAAAGAAAGACAAAGTATTGGATCAAAAAATGTTTTTGACATGCTCAAGTTCATGGCTCAAATTTTGTAATTTTTAATTTTCTTAAAAAATACGATTTTTTCTGGAACTCTGTAAAATCTTTAGATTTTTTAATAGCGTAACCTTATGATTTCTGCAACATTAAAGGACTATTGAATTTACAGAAATGATGGTGTTGTGGTGTTTGATTGAACAAGTTGTCTTTAAATTTGGTTTTGAAAAAGGGGGTATTTTAAACAAAATACCATTTTTACATAAAACGCTGCATGGAGATTTCTGAAAAGGGATTACTCCATTTTCATCAAGAAACATTATCCTTAATTGGTAACCAAACTAATCACAGGACAAACATATTTTTTTCTTGTTAATCCAACTCTTGCTATGAGTCGGACAATGAATGCATTTGTATTGTGCTCAATGGCAAAACACGCAGTGTTCCTTTAAATATTTTAGCAGTGTAGGATTTGAAACTATAACAGGGTAACGTAGTTAACATGACTGGTGTTGGTCAAAAGGGCTAACGTTTGTCATTTGGCATCTTATATAATGTACTTTCAGAAATTATAGTGAACAATAGTTTCTCTGCTCTGTGGTGTAGAGGGTCTAACCTTTAACGATCTAATGCCATTGACCTTTCACTGTAACAGACTTTTCATTTTGGTACAGACGTCAATTTTTCTTGTACAGACATCATTTTGAAGTAAATGCAACCTCTTTCAAGTTTTGAGTTAGAGTCTATGCTCCAAAATTAACATGTCGCCAGTTATCCTACCACAACTGACCAAACAGTATATGTTTATGCCAGCTGCATATCATATCACTCCTCTTTTAAAGTAAGAAAGAGGGCAAAGATCAGGAATCGATACAATCAAGCACCACACCTGACCCAGGATACCAATGGGAAAGTGACAACGTAACAAATAGACATCACAAACGAGCGCCAAAACTAAACATTAAATAAGGTAAAATGAGTATGCCACTTTGTGACGTTAAAATATCAATAGAATTTAAAACCTCTTTTTTTTCTAAAACATGCCATTGTTTGACACTTTTACCAAACGTGCACACAGAATTACACAGCGGCCTACACTTATATCTCTAATATTCTTTGAGGTAGGAATTCAAAATGTAGTGTGTAAATGCATCTTGGGATGGCAGAGTGTCACGTTTTATTGTTAGGTCATTGTGACTGTGCCCTTGACCTCTGACCTAGTTTCAAGAATTATTGTGTCTTGAGCATATCTCTTAAATTATTTGAGAGAAGAATCCCAAATTTGGTGTATGGATGCATTTTAAGAAGGTGGAGTGTCGTGTACCATTTACGGGTCACTGTGACCTCAACCTCTGACTTAGTTTTAGAATAGTTGTGTCCCAAGAATATCTTTTATATTATCTGAGGTAGGAATCCCAAATTTGATGTGTGGCTGCATCTTGGGATGGCGGAGTATCACATACCATTTTCGTGTCACTGTGAACTTGAACACTGACCTAAGTTTTAAAAAAATCGTGTCATGAGCATTTCTCCTATATCATTTGAGATAGGAATCCCAATTTAGGTATGTGGTTGCATCTTAGGATAGCAGAATCCCATGTATAAGTTTTTAACCCAATCACGGTTTATAGCTATGGTTTCCTCTTTAATTACACGACGGTGGGTCAGGCCTCAGACTCTATGATGATTCTAACGTAACGCTTTAATAAGTAGGTTTATGCCTGATGCTTATCTGTAGCTGGACCCATCATGGCTCAACTTGAGGTTTTCTTTAACTCTGACTATCTGTGAGTCGTGAGCTTTTTTCTTTGTTTAATCATAGTGTGTTGATTTGATTAGAGTGTTTCACCATGATGATACATTGCAATAGTTAGAAGGCTTCCATGCAAGCTGAACAATTCTTTTACTTCAACAACAGCAGAATCAAGGGCGAAGATTTTGTACCAGTAAAATGCATTTAAGCCCCCTTCAGGCTTAGGCTACTGTGTGTTCTAAGGCGTAGGTTCTGTTGTTGTTGACTTCTTGTTTATTGTTACTCCCATTGTGGTTGTGCGTTACTTTATGTCTCTTCCTGTTTTGCAATCATCTTGATTGGGAGGAGAGAGCTGGTTGCTTTGCTTAGTTTGTCTTCCTGGTGTCTTGTGATGGTTGAGTGGCTCTTCCTCGCGGTGCCTTGGGGTTGTCTGCAGTTTGTGATTGTGGTATTTCCTGATCATACTCACTTACTATTTTTGATGTCACGACTCTTGTGTTTGTGCTGCGTGGTTACTGTTAAAAGTTTCTCTGTACTTGCATTTAATGTCGTTTTTATTACTTAGTCAGGATTTACACTTGACAATCATTCATTGCATTAACTTTCCCATTGGTATCACTTAAATACCTCATTTAAGGAGCAGTGTAGACCAGCATTCATATCTCCTCGTTAATAACTATTGCTTGCTCTGTGTTTCTTTGTACTTGTTTTAGACTTAGTTATATGTTGGGAGCCTTAGCTATTTCTCAAACGCAGTAGCTGGATATTGCTATAAATAACCGATATGAATGCTGCTTTTCAATGTATGGTATAAACTTAAAACTCAATAATGAATAGCCAAAAAACAGTCAATATTTTACTTTTCACCTCTTCCGTTACATTTTTTTTCTTCCATACAGATTCCCCAGTCCACCAATAGATATAATTCTATGTTACCATCTGTTTAAGGTTCACCTCTGAAACTTCATTCGGCCACTAAAATTAATTTACATGGAGTTTCTGACTCTGCTCTTTTTAGAAACCAATTAAAAGTTCGTCTTTCTCCTCTTAAGTCACCTGTACTTAGAAACTCTAGGAGTAAGTATAGAAGTGTAGTGTATCCCTCTATTTCTACGTGCAATGCCAAAAGGTGTAGCTGTTAAAAACATTTATGTTGCAAATCTACTATTAAATCTAACGTTAATGGTAGACAATTTTCTGTAATTACTAATTCTGATCTTGATTGAATATCAACCGATGTTGTTTATGTTTTATCTTGAGCAGAGAAAGATTGTGGCATGCAATATGTTGGCCAGACTTGTAGATTTCTAAAAACTGGATTTTCTGAGCACTATTGTCGAATAAAAAATCCTCGCAAAATTTATAATTCTCTTTATAGGCATTTTAAACAAAAAGCAGTATTTCAATTTAGCCTGCTCAATAGATAACATATGATGATAATTCAACTAAAATATATAGAAATATTCTAAGCATGAATTAGAATGAAAGTGGATATAATAATTACAAAAAAACACATCCACTTGGTTTTAATGATAATATTAACCATGAGGGTAACATTTCTAGATTACCTGAGTTTGATGTTTTTTTCTCTTTTAGATATCCGTAAACACAATAATCGATCTCATGGTAAACACAAAAATGGAAAGGACGTGTAACGGTTTGGCCGTTTTTTGGCCCACGATGGATTTGGCTGAAATTTGATATATATTGGTTTGATCTTTACCCTTTCACATGAGCATGTTTTTGAATTAACGACGCCATGTGCAGTCACATGAATTAAAGTTTCTCACTAGTGTGTATAAACTGAGGTTTGTTCATGAATGTGGATATTTTTAAAGATGCAAGATACAAACTGACCTCAAACATAATAACAAACATGCGTGTGTTCATACTCGTCATGTCTTTGTCATAATTTGAGCTAACACTACCATTATTAATTAAAAATTATGCTAAAACTTGGCTAAATACTGTGTTTACGATTACCTTGATGATATGTTGGTTTTTAGGTGTAATATATATTGAACATTTAGTGTTTTATCGCATTTTCCAGTTAATCAATAGCTCAAACAAGCCTATTCCGGTTTATTCATATCAATACAATCAGTACGACGTGTACAAAAGCGTGCATTTAATATTGTTAAACGCGGCATTACACGAGCAACCTTTTTTTTTTGATGGATTGGTATGAAACAAGAATATGAATAGTTATAAAGCTACAGAAATGATAATGGAAGCTTTGAACACTTTTTTGCTCAAAGCCTCAATTACTAAATAGATACATGTGAGTGTTGTATATCTGTCTGTTCATCTGTCAGTCCGTCTGTATGTCACACTTTTGTGTCTGTGACGTATCTTCCAAACGCCTGATTCGATTATATGATTAATTCACAAAACTGTGCACCTTTTCGATGAACATGCAGAATAAATGAATACTTTAAGGTCATGGTAAAGCAGGCGGTCATAGTTTACATACACAGAATGCATATCTGCTACATATTTTACGCATGTCCCAGCTCAGATATCCAACAGTCGTGATAGCGCTGTGGTCTATATAACTTACCTATTATCTTACGTGTGACTAAGGGGTCGCAGTTCACAATCCCAAAGAAACATATGTTTAGTGTCATTGTGCAAGACCCTTCATCTTTATTGCGTAATACATGTTCAACCGAGGAAACGTCATGACTGAAATATGGTTCACTGTGACGTAGGGCGATAGCATAGAGCATTAAAACACTTATTCATGTTTCAAGCATTTGTGGTGCAGACATCTATTTCAAGGGTGACAACTTTTGTCAAAGCAGGGATTTCTGAACCGTTTGAACAACCTATATTGTGTTTTTATAAAGGTGAATGAACATCTAAAATAGAGTATTTCGATCCTTGAGTATTAAATGTATGTGTTTGTTGGTACCAGTAATTATTTACCATCTGCATATAAGTGGTTGTTGTATATATACTGCATTATTTTAGCAAACACTTTACGGGAGTGATATTCATTGAGGAAACAAACAGTTTAGCACATATATTGTGCACATGTAAGCATGAAAAGCGCATTACACTCATTATGAATAAAATGCTTGTGGCGTTCGCATTCAGGCCATTGGCTGTTTTTTATACATGCTTTCTTGCATTAATAACAATGAATTGAAAAGAACAAAACTAAATCAAAGAATTACATTGGTTTATTTGCGACAATATCTGCGCCACCTATATACATCATATATGTACATGAGAAGTTACAAGCTTAAAAAATATAGATAGGTGTTAGCTTTGAGGGTCAGTTACAATATATATGTTGAGAGTGTGCATTTGTATACATCACACCAGCTCCTTTTTGTTCAAATAACCTCACTTTAATAATATTACCACTAAACTGCCACAATTCTATCAAAAATTTAGAATCATATCAAATGGTTCCTATATCTGTGCTGTGAAGTAGCTTCTTGCTCTACCTTATGAACCGCTAGATGAATTTCATCGAAACTTGCACAGATACTTATCTGGGACAGCCAAAACGAATTATAAGATTTGGATGACCTCGACCTTATTTACAAGGTCACCAGGGACATATAAAAAAGGCTTGTCTGTACTCTATCTTCCTAGCCAATGACCAGATTTTGACCAAACTGTCACAGATAATTCATTGGGAAGACCTTAATGAATGACTAGAATTCGGTAGTATTGACCTTAATTCCAAGATTACCAACGTCACATAACTCCTTTAAGCGGGTGGGGGGACAACCCCATCTAATGTTATATACTTTCCATTCCTAACTACTCTACGGGGTGGGGGGCTCAGTGGTAGAGTGCTTGACTCGAGACTGAAGGGCCACGAGTTCGAGCCTCACCGGCGTCATTGCGTTGTGGTCCTTGAGCAAGGCACATTTATCCTAGCTTAGTACTTGTTTAAACCAGGTAGACTCGTCCCTGTTTAACTGAAAGATTGTTGATTGGACGTAAAGAATCAAATCAAACAAAAGAAAAACTTACTACTCTAGTATGGTCATATTAAACAGTGTCTGCCCTGTAATTTGAGAATACTAATAATTGATTATTTATTCCTCATGCTCCAAGGAATGATCACATAATTTGCCATTTTTGACAATCTTAATTCAAAGCAATGGGCCATCCCATCACAAAAATGGCTGTGAGCTGTCTTTTTAAAAGCAGATTGTACCAAAGAACTGTCTCCAGAAATTTATGTATCAGTTAAAGAAGGGAGCACACCAACCTCTCTCCTTGCACCTTCTTTCTCCGCTGGTCTCTCTCTCTCTCTCTCTCTCTCTCTCTCTCTCTCTCTCTCAAATAAGACTCGCATTTACTGAAATGTTGTTGTATTTGCTTTTCAAACGCAATATAACCAAAAACTGTAAGAAATAATATTGATGCGAGTTTGCTTATACGTACATTGTATTCCATTTTTGGACGAGAATCTTACGTCTCCAGTGATTTAAGTACTCTCAGTGCTTTGATAAGTATGAATTGAATAGTACATTTTGGGATAAAACTTGCAGAAAAAGTCTTTTTACGGTATTTGCAGCAAGCGGAACCGACTCAGAGTTACCATTTTATGGTGTAATATTATATGCACAATAAATGAGAAATAGTTTTATCAGGTTCCACATGTGGACATGTATGTAATTGAGTCACGAAGTACACGAGGGTGTTTGGATTTACCATAGACTTAGTGTTAAGTGTGGTTGATAGGGCATGTATTTAACCCCAAAATTTATCATCAAAATACATTTTCATGGAAAAAATAAATTGTGGACATTAAACTATAGACTCTTAGTTATCATTTGGTAATATTTTGGAGGGTTTTCTTTACAATCGACTTTTTACTGTAAAAGTGGGCCATTTGTAATACAAAACCGTTACACGTCCTTTAAAGCACAAAAATACACATGTTTTTACTCTTTCAGAACTAAGTTTCGTCTTAAAACATTAAGGCCGACATATGGCCTTTTCACGTTTATTAACTCTTTCTATAGCAGCACTTCGTAATTTGGATATTGAGGCTTATAAATTCTATGATAGAGCTCATTGGCTTTATGATGCAGCACTTCTTACTCGGTGTTACACTCAACATGCTCTTCGGCAATATATAGACTCCAAAATTCATCATATTAGGCATTTTATCAAAATTAAATTTGTCAACAAGGGGATTGAATTCATTAACTTTCCCAGTATATTTAAAGATAAATCTGTGTCTCTTCTATTCCTACTTATTTTGAAAATAAGGAATCCCTTATCATTTATTATAAGTATAATAAACCTATTTGTAGTACTGTTCTTAACTATGACAAATTAGTAACAGAACTTAATATTGAAAATTCTATTCCTGACCCTTGAGATTGTATAGACTCTAAGTATTGCTATCAACCCGCTGGTCATATATAGTCACAGGGGATTTATAAATCATAACTGATTCAATAATTTGGCCTATTATTTGTAAGGGACATAAATACAGGTTTCCTTTGCCAATAGACTTCAATCATGTTGTGAGGAAATTGCAGGAGCCCTACAAGAATTTTGTAATCGCTGGTGCAAACAGGAACATGTTGAGTCTAATGCCTTAAATAGTTGAAAACTAAATATTTTTAAAATTTTTGATGGTAGAATTTCATTTTATTGCAAAAATTTTAGATCTACCACCTAAAATAGTAAGCTAAACCTAAATTCACGTTTAGACATTTGAAGAAAGGGATCCAGGATTTCCATAGGAGAGTTGTTTTGGCCCCCGCAGATAAGGCTGCTAACAATGTTGTGGTCGTTTGAAAAAGGTACTATATTAACACCCTAATGCAAGAACTTAGCACTGCAAAAACATATGAGCATTACAGACTTGATGAGACATCTATCGTTGATAGGCATCGATGACATATGGCAGCTAAGTTTGGGTTGTTTGTTGATGAGGACCATAGCAAACTTCCTACGTTATACTGGTTACCTAAACTTCATTAACGGCCCTATAAGTCACGTTTTATTGCTAATTCTAGTGCATGTACAACTACTGAGTTGTCTATTCTTTGACTTTTTGCCTCACTGCAATTAAAACCCATGTCGTTAAATATTGCACAACAGTGTATGAAAGAAAAGGTAGAAATTTATTTTGTTGTATTAAATATTCAGGTGAAATTCTTAATAAATTGAAGCCAGGAAGTTTTCTAGCATCGTGTTGGTTTGCATATGATTTCTCTACTCTCTATACTACATTGCCTCATAATCTAATTAAAGAAAAACTAACATAATTAATTGAATAAACATTTAACAGAGAGGGCTCACTTTGTTTGGCTTGTAATGATAAAAATGACTTTTTACTTCTGAACAACCTAAACAATACAAATTGTGGTCATGTCAGAAAATGTGTGATGCTCTCCAGTATCTTTTGGACAATATATACTATGCACAATAAGTTTTATTTTAAATTAGCAATTTCTTATGTTTCGCACCTTTATGTGCTCATCTTTGTGCAGTGCCGATCAATTTCTATTGCATGGACGAGAACAGGATCTTAGGCAAATCAAACCACGAAATTTCAGACGCCATCCTTTAAATAGGCATTTGGGGAGAGCAAAAATTGCAGAAGGGGTCAGTAAGCAAAAATCACATCCGTTGTAAGTAATGCTAAAATGATAAGCATGTAATTTTTCGTTTGGTGGTCTTTCATCTTCCTCATGCATCATTCGCCTATAAAAACTATTGGTTATGTGACAGATGTGGTAGAGATTTCATGCTGAAAAAAATTAGCTGCCATCAATGACGGCAAAACGTAGTCATCAGTTGATTAAACTTCTAATGTTAATTGACGTGCCAATTCAACAGAGACTCAGTTTAAAAAGATATCATAGGCTTACAATGTAACTCACCTTATAGTTGATTAAAACCTTAAATTACTGATAAATGGTGCGACGCATTTGCGATATAATGGTGACGTTAGATTTATCTTTCCGCTCGTGCACTGTAGTAGTGAAGATGTTTCATTCAACATTATTTGTCTGAATGTGTTGGAAGGCATCAAGTAGTTTTAATTGCCAATGTGGTTCAAGAAAACCCAACTAGAAACACTGTTTAAAGGTGATAACGTAAAAGCATTTGTAAAAACGTCAAATTGTGAAAACATGGTCCTTTATTTCTCTCAGAAAGTTCAGAAAATTGCAGCATTTGCTATGCTTTTTTGGTTTTCAGTGACCAAACAATCGTTTGGAAATGGTTTCGGCTTCCCCCAATGATCAGAAAACCCCACGTTACCCGCTAGTCTTAAAATTAAACGTCACTTTAGCACGACCGCTTCGTTTGGTAATTCAGTATTTTTTTTAATGGAAAATCTTGTCAGATGATCGGCGCTTGTATCTTCATGACAGCAAATGAAACTCGTGATCTGATGTGGATGGGCTCACCCATACAAAATAATTGCTAAATTCATTGTGCATAGTATATTTATAAGATTTGGCTCGTAATTATATAGATAAATTGTAGGTATTCCAACGGGTACTAATTGTGCTCCTTTTGTAGCTGATTTGTTTTTGTTTTGTTATGAGAGAGACTTTATGTTGTCTCTGCCAGACAATAATCAAACTGATATTATTGAAGCCATTAACTCCACCTCCATATATTTAGATGACTTACTAAGTGTTGATAATCCTTATTTTGAACAAATGGTAGGCCAGATATATCCTACTGGACTTCAGTTAAATAAGGCGAATTCTTCTGATACTGGAGCTCCGTTTTTGGACTTGAACTTGTCTATAGCAAATATATATTTCTCAGCTTATCCGTTTTGCTAGAGTGTGTTCAAATGTTGATGCATTCAACAAAAGAAAATTATTTTTAACTGCTAAACTATAAAAACAAGGTTATAGATACATGTAAAGAAATCCGCAAGTTGAGCCACTGTTGGCCAAGCTATAGATAAGCATAGGGCACCAACCCACTGATTAAAGCTTTATGTCAAATATGTTCTTTAAAGGGTACGTTTCTTTATGACCATTTTAGTTTTGCAGTCATCTAAATGGAATAAAGAGAGCTGGTTGCTTTGCTTGGTTTGTCTTCTTAATGTCTCGTGATTGTTGCGCGGCTCTTTCTTGCTATGCTATTGGTCTGTCTGCAGTTTGTGATTGTAGTATTTCCTGATCATACTCACAATTTAAATTGAGTCTGTTCATGAGAATGATTAGGCCTGTTTCGTTTATGTGTCTAATGATGGAAAAAAGACAAAAAGAGCCAAGCATAAACTGATTGTCATTGAACAGAAAAAATGGCTACGTTTTTAATAAATATTTCAGGAACTTGCTTATTTAGTCTCTTTATCCTTTACTTTTCCATCAATACAAATGCAGAAAGTTCAATTAAAATCCAAAGTTCAATGTGCTGGATTGGTATAGAGATAAGAAGTTAGAAGAACTCCTCCATATATATCAAAATAGTGTTGATATTATTTGTTTATCATGGTCCTTATTGAAAATTTGGTTATGACAAAAAGCTGAATATCACTAAACCTGGTGAGAGATTGATATCCTTGGTCCGGTGTGGTGCTTGGATGTAATCAATTACTGATCTTTGCCCTTTTTCTTACTTTAAAAATATGCATGGAGGTGCCAATTGTTCTGCGAATTTGATGTTAGCCGTCATTATCTGAGGCCTGACACAACGTCGTGCAGTTAGGAGGAAACCATAGCTATAAACCATGATTGGGTTTAAAACCGAGTCTGCTATTTTCTATTTTTGTCTGATCTATCTATTTAAGAAGGATCCGTTTTCTCCAGGTTGATTATTTATGTTAGGTTATAAACTTGTTTATGCACAACTCAGATGATTTTCTTGCTTCATTATTTACATTATGAGCCATGGCATCTGATTTCCAACAATGTGGTAGTTTGATGAGTGTAGACACAAAGGAGCCTGTACAGTATAAATTGTAAATTTTATAGACGATAATATGATTTGATATCTAAATTCCAAGTTGGACTTAAATCTCTCTTGCGTCAAGGACTTTCAGAACTTGAATTCCATAAAGGTGACTTTGCGTATAAATTGAAGAAGATTGTCGGCTCTAACAATTTTTCAACGCAGTTCATTAAATAATTTCCCATTATAAAAAGATTGGCTATAGCATGAATGTATTGAAACAGACCACATGCTTTGTGGTCAACCCAGTCATGGTTGGCAACTTTGCTTTCCTCTTATTGTTCCCCGATGAATCGGACTTTAGACTGACTCTATGATTGTTCCGTCTTAAAGCCTTATCTTTGATGAGATGGTAGGGGCCTGATGCTTTGGCTGTTTGTCAGGCCCACCGGGGTTTACCTGTTGAATTTCTTTTGCTCTGGTATTTACTTTTATTTACTATTGAGTCCTTATCTTTGCTTTATCTCCTTGTTACATCTTGATTTATATGCGGTAGGAAACGTAGCACTGATAAGTTAGGGGTCTTTCCTGCAAACCAAATATCTATGTGTCTTGATCCACATATGAATTAAGGGTGAGGTTGGTGCCGTGGAACAAATTTAAGCTCTCCAGTAAAATATTTTACTGACAGATCCAAGGCGGTACTTCTTTTGTGGATCTTTTATGTTGTTTTTTTCTGTCTTGTTATTGATTTGTCTTTGTGCGCGTCTGTGCCTTGTATATAACCTACTGGGAACGGGCTGACCTCTTGGCTCTCGTTTGTGGTGTCTAACTGTGAGTTTGTCACTTTCTCATTGGTGTCCTGGGTCAGGTGTGTTTCATGATTGTATCGATTCCTGATCTTTGCACCCTACTTACTTTGAAAGTAAGTAAGAGTGCAAAGATTAGGATGCTCAGTCAGTAGTTTAATAATCATACGATATTCAAGTGATGAGATAATGATCTGATCAGACTTAATATACGCACAGGCTGATCTGAGCTTTTCCTTATCACACATACCACATTGTTGGAAATCTCATGTCGTGGCTGATATAATGCTGTATTAATCTCGTTAAAACGATTAACTCCCACCAAATTGCATGCGTTTTACACATTTATGAGCTAGATATATACCATTCTCAATTGAGTTGAGCATGCAAAAAGTTTGTATTTTTTAAAATTTAAATGGACGCTTTTCTTTATAGATACAGGCAGCAACATTTCAAATTTTAAAATCTGCAGAATTTGAAGTTCTGCGGGAAAAGACTACAGAACTTAAGAATTTGAATGAGCAACTTCGAGATGAAGTTGATGATTTACATGAGAAGTATGGTAAGATGAACAAAGAGACTATGGAAATTAAGTCATTAATTAAAGAAGAAGCCACCCGAAGAGAAGAAGGAATTAGAGATATACGCTACGAAATTCAAACAAAAGAGCAAAGGCTAAAAGAGGTAACATCCCGCTCCTCAAATTGACAAACACACCCTATCAATGTGCTTGCATATATGTGGACTCTTTTGTAGCTTCATACCAAAGCTTGCAATCATGTGACTAAACTGAGTAGGTCCCCTTTGTTGATGCAAAACGGAGCTAGAATGTTCAGACGCCGAATCCAGTATCTTTCACGGATTTTTCTGGTGTAATCTGACCATTTAGCAATCTATTCAAGGCAACAATCAGAGACGAGGCAAAAAAAACCATAATCATTGGAGCGAAAACATGTCGCTGTTATAGTACAGCAAGCTAACAGAGACTGGTCGTGCCAAACAGAGCGATGTCATACACTGTCAAATAAGACTAGTCCACAGTAAATCGGGTGAAATAGCCTATCTATGTTTTACTCGTGCAACCAACTGAAACGCGACGACAGGGGTGACCAACTTTATACCCTTATCTTTAGTATGCTGCTGGGGACCTGCTGTATTTCATTTTCCGGGATGGGTATGCTGTGAAAGTTTTTTTTTTTTTTTTTTTTTTTGGGGGGGGGGGGGGGTAGGTTTGCACTTTCTTCAATTTATGTCTGTATGGCAAAAGTAGTTTGATTTTTAAGCCTGATACAATAATAATAAATCACCAATTAAAATTCAGCGGGACAACAGTAAAGTATCTGGATCATGAGAAAAGTGCACACAAACATGAGATTTGGTCTTATCTCATATCTGAAAAAGCCTCTAATAATCGCTCATTCTGGCGGGTCCAGAGAGACTAGATGTTTAAAAGTTATTTGGAGTCTCTTTCAACTTGCATACTTTGTTTATGCGAGAAGCGATGGCCCTGGCGAGGTCATGCGTACATGCAGGCTCGTCGGAGCGTTCGCCACACGCCGATGTGATAAGAACCATCATCTCGTGTGCTTACCAATTTAAAGTATTATTTTTTTCATTGTGGACCATTATTTTACTTGCTTATTCATTATTATAATATTATGAATTTCGAAACATTGTCAGAGCGCATAAATCTACGTCAGTCTCCTTGTTATCCAAATTAATTCGAGATACCTTTTTCAAACAATGGGCTCAAAACTACTACAGGTATATGCAGGTAAACAGCTATAAAGCGTTTCACAGGTGAAAAGATACACTCTATTTTACCGATTTTAAAATGGAAATGTTCCCGGGTGTGTCTTTGAGAAGAACTGCCCAGTCTCTCTTAACTGGTCCGACTATAGTGAACTTTCAAACCTAGAATGCCTCCAGTCATCACGATGGCCATTCATTCGCTTGTTCAATGGACCTTACGTTTCTTCTACCTTCTGTTTGCCACAAAGCCATAAAGCTTTTCTTGTAAGCTATTTCATATCACAGCATATACGTTTTGCGAGACTATATTCAAATGTTAGTGACTTCAACAATAGAAAACCAGCTTTTTGACTGCTACATGTAAGTTACTAAAAAAGGTTAACACAGCTTTTAGAATTAAGATGCGTAAAGATAAAACTCGATTTTGCAAAACAAACAAATGTCCAAATAACAAGAGATTTTATTGACAGAGAAAACGGAAGGTTTTAAAATTTCAAAAGCGCCAAATATACATTTATCCTTTTTCGACTTGGACTTGTACATAATAAATTACAAGATTTAATCTAAAGTTTACAATTAAAAAGATTTATTTGTTTAAAAATTATAATTAGTTACCGGTTCTTTGATTTTTTTTTAAGATGTTCCTCGCTCCCCTGCTTTTATGTTGTATCTATTTCGCAAATACTACATTGTAACAACTACATTTTGTCCAATACTTTGGGTACTGATTAAGCAGTTTATGAACGATGTGTACGTTTCTGCTTGGCAGAGAATAAAAGTTGGTCCAACACACATTTATTTTCTACACCCTGAGATTTGTATCCAGAATGATTTGAACAGATGCTAAACCAAAGTGGCCCATAGTGGCTCGACCTGAAGTGTTGCTTTAGCTCTGACTATATGCGAGCCAAGAAACCGTTTTTTGCTTCATCACAAATTGTTAATTGTAATTAAAAGTTTTTTTGTGATAATTTATTGCATAATGCAGGAAGCTTTTGTGCTAGCCAAACATTTCTTGTGTTTAAACAAAAGCAGAATCTAGGGAGAAGATTTGGCAATAGCAAAATGTATCTAAGCCCCCCAATGGCTTTGGTTGCTATCCATTCTCAAGTACAGTTTCGTCGTGGCTGATTCATATTTCATTCTTGCTACCATTGTTTTTGAAGATTCTATGTTTGGTCATGATTTTTAATGTGGTACCTAGCTTCTAGTTTTGAAATCATCTTGCTCTGGAAGAGAGAGAGATAGATGGTTAATTGTCTTCCTGATGTCTGGTAGCTGTAAATATTCTGTGGCTTTTAATTTTGTTGCCTTGAGTTGGTCTACATTGTTTGACTATGGTATTTTTTCGTTTTGACATTTTCCAGCTGTCTCTCAGTAAAACGCACAAGTGTCTCAATTATTTTATTAACATTCGACAGCTGTATTCCTTCATCCTGTTGATTGTATTTTTTGTGACCATAACGTAAAATTGTAAATCACCTGTTAACTGTGAAATATATAATCATATATATAAACCGCATTTTGGGGTTTCAACCAGACATTCAATTATATGATATTACCAGCTAAGTTTCCAGTAATTGAAGTTATATATATTTTTGTTGTTATCATGTTTCTGAAAAAATCTTTTTGTTTAAATATCTGAGTTTTTTACAGTAAAATAGCAAAGTTATGTATGTTTTGAGTACAATTGAGTTTAATCTTACATGTAACATTCAAACTGACTTAAGTCTAATATTCATCAAAAAATCAATGAGCATGGCTAGGAAATGCCATAATCATAGACTGTAGCCAACCCACGACAACATAAAGCATGATAAAGGTACAAAGAGCTCATTAAAACAAAGAACAATTAAAGCAAAACACACATCTCTCTCTTCTTTATCAAGACGATTGCTAATTAGAAAGAGCACGATGATCGCCACACAAATATTCCAAATACAGCCAAAGTTGCAGGCAATTATTCACAAAGCTTCAGTCACAATAAAAATACAATTCTCTAAATCTAATTGAAGTTTCGTGGAACCCCTAAACAGTACATGCGTCTAATGGAAAATAAGCTAGTTTTAGGAGCGCAATTATCTTTTGGTAGAATTCTCAACTTTAGATCGAACTGCCCCTTGTTCAAGCTACCAGCAATGACTCAAACAAGCGTGCACATACATACAGTTTCGCCTTAGGTGCTCTGATCACCTACATAAAGTCTAGATGGAGATGAAGTCTCAGAATACAATTCTTCGCCCATTCCATGCGCCGCTAGCAAACTTTTAAATGAGACTGCTTAAGAACATAAGTGTTAAGTTTCAAAAAATACATGCTTGTCCATTTTAGTGCCACTGGGTAGCAATGCACAGCTTAATTAATTCGACAATGACAAAATAATGTATGTAAGTTACATAATTACATTCATTTATCATTATATTTTATATTGTAGCTATCCACTGAGCTTATATTGATAAAACAGCTGATTCACCAAGATCGAGATTTGCTTAAGAAAATGGAATTTCGGGTTGGCAGTGTAGAAGTTACTTTGCAGGAAACAAGTAATGAACTGCAAGAAATGAAGCCACATTTAACCCATCTTATAGCCCAGGTAAAGGATCTTTACAGAAAAGCTGAAGCAAATAGCTCTGATCAGAATCGATACATACCACTGGAAGAAGGCGCGTCTCTTGGAAAACAAAATAATGAATTAGAAAAGCAAGTAGACGAGTTAACCAAACAATTAGCTGAATCTACAATGAACATTACGACAGTCACTATTGATAAAGAAGTAACAATATTAAGAGAAGAAAAAAGCAAACTCGAATGTGAGAACAGTGATTTAAAGAAATCTATAGATCATGGAGTTAACAGACATAACGATTTATTAAGTCATAATGATAAACTACAACTTGAAAATAAACAATTACAAGAATTACTTCGTAGAGCCACGTCTGAAAGTTGTATAGATGAAATAAAACGAGAACTTGAACAATGTAAGGCACGGAATAAAGCACTAGAATATGAGTTAACATGTACAAACCCTAAAGATCTCAAGCGCTTAGAGAAAGAGCTGATAGTTCTCGAGCAAAGAAATTATTGTTTAGAGCTTGATTTTGAGAAGGCACGCGCTCAAATAGAAGACTTGAATCATAATAATGCATTTCTCAGACAGGCAAACTCGAAACTTGAAAGCGCTCGAGAATGTACTATTAGCAAGAATGATGAGTTGCAGGCGCATGTAAGTCAGTTAACTGAGAAAACAGAGGAACAACAAACACAAATAGATTCTCTTTTGGAAACAACGGGCATGTTTTCAGCGGATAGACAAAAGCATCTACTAGCAGACTTTGATCAAGACTTAAAGTTAGAGAAGCAGAGAAATGAAGAAAATGCAAATGACGAAAAGGTAAGTATTTGCTTTCTATATGATAAAGGAATTTGGTGTAATAGTAAATACCCATGTCTTGTTTCTTATAATTAAGTATTATAATTCAATACAGACACAAACATTTTTAAGACATTGTGCATGTCCAAAATTTGATCAGTGACAACGATAAACCACTTAGTCCATGAGCCAGACGAACAATTGTTACCACTCACAGAGAGCAACTCTTGCATATTATCTATATGAGCCGCGCCATGCAAAAAGGTGAATTAACGTAATATTTATGGAATTTTAGTTCTTTGGCTATTCTTTAGCTAAAACGAGTATAAAATCTAACTGCGACCTTGTTTTTTGTAATATGACGCTGGTATTATAGTTAAAACATCATATGTATATGGATACCCGCTTCAAGTTCGATATAAAACGACGTTACGAAGACAACGCCACTCTACTACCAAAGAAAAAGATATTCCTGAAATATTGCGTGTGTCAACGTCTGTAATGTTTCTTTCTAGAGTATATGACATGAAACGAAATTAATATTTCCATATAAAAGAGAGTACACTGTCTATTTTTCTTGTTTCAAGTTACAAAAGTTACAAAAATGTACTATAGACGCAAATATAGCCTTTATAACGCCATGTACGACAGCACATTACTGATTGTGACGTCGCCGTTTTAATCAATGCATTGCCAGATTTTTTTTGCAAACGATTATTGCTGCAAAAGTAAATAGAAGTCACAACCATGGAAAAAATCACCAAGTGGATAAAATGATTTAGGCAAAAAATATACTTATTGTAGTTTTCTGGTGTGTGTTCTATTCTAATACCAGTCATTTCAACACAAAGACAAAATTAGATGTCGTTGTTTGCTTCAATGGAAATCATAATGTTTTAAAATTTACATTCACTTTAAAAGCGTTTCTTTTTGAGAAACAAAAGTGTAATTATCTTAATATTTTATTTTTGTTATTTCCTATTTGTTTTTTTCAGTCCTATAAGTATTTTTGAAATTGCACTCATGAAATTTGTCACAGTAAGTTTTACAAAAAATCAGGAAATGCTCTGTTTTAAATGACGACGGCGCTGATTAACGTAGCAAACATATGTCCCGTAACTATTCATGTACATATCAGGAATTTCATAGATACGTTAAGCATATAGTTGTGCTTCAAGCAGGGGTATTATCCATAATGAAACTGAACATATATGGATACGCCTCCAGTAATTACATGTAATTTGTCAAAATTGTCTATCTTAACCGCAAAAAAGATGTACAACGTGCATACATGTTGTGTAAATCATTACTCACAGAAGAGCAAATCCAATTATTAATGAGAACAGAGTAAACAAATTCAGAGCTGGGCCCCTGTGGAGACATGTTCTTTATGGTTAAAGCTAAAATACAATAATTAAAATAGTCACATAGCTGATGCGTTTCCCGCAACAACTGCGATACGCCAATGATAGTGTTGCTTTGTGGGTACCCTGATAGAATTTATTTTACTTTCAAAAAGAAGCTGACAACATTTTCAAAATATAAACTACTTAAATCGTTCGTAGCAGCTCTATTTGTTATAAAATGTGTAGGAAATGTACAAATTATGAACCCTTTGTAAAACTGACATGTAATTTCTTGCGAATGTACACTTATAAAAATTCTGAATTAGTTTATACATGTTTGCATAAGTTAAACTGCTCGTCGTCCGCCTGAATTCAGACTATTCGGCATGATGGCTGACATATTATTCAGGTAAATAAATAAATGAAATTCTCTCTAAAAGCTCACTAATAAAAACTCCAGAAACAGTGACAGCAGTGAATCTGAAATGGTTGTATTCAGAAATGCCTCTAAAAAATTTAAATGTTCTGTAAAAATGAATAGACCATTCTTACCACGTAAACGATGGCAGTGAGGCAAAATTTTGTAAACACTGTGTATCAGTGCGTATATCTAAGTAGTTTAAGCCAAAACATACATCACGCACAGGAGACATACATTTGATACAGTGCCATGGCAAACAATGAAGCATGATTTTGTTTTGTTTTGTTTCGAAAAACGGCACTATCTGCGTGAGAAAAAATCATATACGACTTTTGGAATACAGCGAGTCCCGTCTTTTTCAATAGTGAAGAAAATTAGCTTGGAGGGGAAATACAAACCTGAAATTTCACCCGCGTCACTGCGTTGTGGTCCTTGAGCAAGACACATTTATCCTAGCTTAGTACTGGTTAAACCCAGGAAGACCCGTCCCTGTTTACCTGAAAGATTGTTGATGGGACGTAGAGAATCATATCAAACAAAACAAAAACAAAACAAACCCGAAATCAATGAATAATGACCCAGTTTACAACAAATAAGTTTTTTATGATCTGGAAAAAAGATGAGTAAGTTTCTACCAAACGAGGTTGCAGATGAGCTGCCACGTCCTTTGGTGTAAACTTACATGTACAAATGTACATCTATTTTCCTTCCAAATGTATTCAGGTAAAAGTGCATAAGATGAAAGTGGTTAAACAAAAAGAAGGAAGTGTCTGTTCTTTGGATCGGAACAATCAAATAATCAGAGCATAAGATTACACCAAGACCAGTAAAACAAATACATGTGCATTTTTAATTTAACACTTATTTTGCAGTTTCATCTAACGCTTGAGCCCCTGAACACATTACAGGTTCAAAAATAGTGAGCATGATCACTAATTTGTCCAGAGATGTATTTTGTCAAATCTAATCATTTCTTCGGTAACAAAAAAACATTTCTTGAAAATACTCATTTTGCCGTCGCATAGGCGAGAAACAAATGCTCAGACAATAATGCGCACCCGCGCGAAGTTCGCCTGAGCCTTAGCTATGGGAAGGCCTTTATCTATACCCCCAGCATAGGGCGTGTCCCATGGTGATTCATTTATTCGTTTCACATGGACACTGATCAGACTGCGCAAAGTGGGTGCTCTTGTAATTTTGTAGGAATTTTTACTATTTACGATTATGCCCTGATCCATGTAAATGCTTTTCAAATGAGGCGTTGCGCAGTCTGATCAGTCTTCGCTTTTTACCCAGTGAGAAGCGAATGAGACAAATTCCAATTCAATGAAGACTGAATAGCCTCGGTGAAATTGGGCTCAAATATCATCATGAAAATCAAAGAAGACAGAACTATGTAAGAACGTCATGAAGAGAGAGAGAGAGAGAGAGAGAGAGAGAGAGAGAGAGAAAGTGTGTGCTCATATCGCTTCTTATTTCGCATTCTGTACCTCATTAAATGTTTTGTTTCAGCTGTTTTTCTTAAACAATGAAGCTATCATTTGTGATGAAGAATTCGATGACGAATTCGAAATGCAGGGGCGGATCTAGGGCTTCTTGAAAGGGGTTTCATATGTGTTTGGTGTTGCAGTTTACTTTGGTAATTTTGATTTAATGTTTCTTAAATATCCCATACAAATGATATTATTTAAAACTGAAACCAAATTATTCCATATTCAAATGGTACTGGGGAGGGGTTAAAGCGAAGACCCTGATCCCCCCTCTGGATCCGCAATTGGAATTATGTTCACATTTGTGATCGCGCCAGTGCAGTGCCTCATAGTGCAATGCGCATATTGTTTTATTGAGAATTGATTTATCAATTAACTATTATCAATTAACTAACTCAACACCAAAGGTGTTCTCTGTTCGCTGCTTCGTTCAATATGACTGGAAAATGCAGAGAGAGAGAGAGAGAGAGAGAGAGAGAGAGAGAGAGAGAGAGAGAGAGAGAATCAGAAAGAGAGAAAGAAAGAGTCTTCTTTAGATTTCTACAAACAATTTTGGTAAACTTATTTTTTAGCTTGACCTACAACGAAATAAGTTTTATCAAGATCAAACTTAAAAAACGTTTTCTTTGATGAATTAGCTTGTTTACCCATGTCTAAATTTTGTGATATGAGGGGGTTTTCTAATAGAGGGAATTTAAACAAACTACACACAGTGTGTAGCGAAACGCACGTTTTGGACAAAGATCGCAACAATTTAACGTTAATTTCTAACGTCATTTACTCAGAACGTCATCAATTACAATAAGCCACCTTTTTGCGTGACGGCGCTCATATAAGTCTTCTTAAACAAGGCTATCGGTATCATAAACTTCGCAAAACATTTTCTAAATTTTATAGACGATACTATGATTTGATTTCTAAATTCCAAGTTGGACTTAAATCTCTCTTGCGCCAAGGACTTTCGGAACCTGATTTCTATGGTGACTTGGTGTATAAATTGAAGAAGATTGTTGGCTCTAATAATTTTTCAGCGCAGTTCATTAAAATTATTTCTCATTATAAAAAGATTGGCTATAACATTAATGTATTGCAACAGACTGCATGCTTGGTAGTCAACCCAATCACGGTTGGCAACTTTGCTTTCCTCTTTAATTGCACGCCGGTGGGTCCGACTTCAGACTCTATGATGGTTCCGACTTAAAGACTTATCTATTGATGAGGTGGTAGGGGCCTGATGCTTTGGCTGTTTGTCGGGCCCACCGGGGTTTACCTGTTGGATTTCTTTTGCTCCGGTATTCAGTTTAATTTACTGTTGAGTCCTTATCCTTGCTTTATCTCCTTGTTAAATCTTGATTTATATGTTTAAGGAGATGATGCATTGATAAGTTAGGGGTCTTTCATGCAAACCAAATATCTATGTGTCTTGATCCACATCTGAATTAAGGGTGAGGTTGGCGCCGTTACACCAGTTTAAGCCCTCCAGTAAAATATTTTACTGACCGTTCCAAGGCGGTACTTCTTTTGTGGATCTTTTATGTTTTTGTTCTGTCTTTTGTTTGCTATGTCTGTGCGCGTCTGTTTATATGTGCTTTGTGGTCACCTGCTGGGAAAGGGCTGACCTCTTGGCTCTCGTTTGCGGTGTCTTCTGTGAGTTTGTCACTTTCCCATTGGTATCCTGGGTCAGGTGTGGTACTTGATTGTATCGATTCCTGATCTTTGCACCTTTACTTACTTTTACATATACTCAGAAAAACAATTGAAGGATATTATTTTTTTTTGACTATATAACAGTTGAGAAAATTATTTCCATACAAGGCATTTTTGTATCTGATAGAGCTACCAATATGCATTTCAGCGGAATGCAAAATAAAATTTACAGGTCATTGGTTACGATACAGTACCACACCAAATGTACCAACCCTATTAACCCAAAGTTTACAAGCAAAAACATTAGCGTTTATGCTTTTTGCTGCAACCTTTACCTGGTCATTACATATGTTCTAATTCTAACCACAGACAAGTTTTCTCACCCATTTATCAGTAATTGCACCTAATAACATGACAATTTCTTCAACAAAAATGCACAGATATGTATTACCCCAGCCAATATGACAACAAATTAGAAGTAAAACACTTACAAAAACTACAAAATTAGGTGTCATACCTTTGGCTTAGAGCTAGCAATGATTTGGAGCCAGCCATTATGGAATATAATTGATAAAAATGGGTTTCAATCATTTTTGAATGTTTGTGACTTTTTAGTATAGAGGATTGCACCATTTGGACTTGAACTGTACTTTAATTATTGAAGCGTGACTTAAATCAAACCTTCATTTTAATAGCAGATATCTGGAACTAAGAAATGCATGCATAATTAGTTAATTTTATTGTATTAAATGTTAGAGATGGAACTGAATCTAAATATCCTTCAATTGTTTTTCTGAGTATATTCCACTTTGATAGCAATCATATATAGGTAGTTTATGCCCAGAAAAATACACATTTCGATAGGTACCCTATTTTGACAAAATATGGTATTATAACTTTTGGGAGACCTTTGGCTGCCCATGAAACTCTTATTTTTTAACGATATTTGTTCTAAATCAATACAATATAAACGATAAAATGACACACTGCATTAGGCGTCTGTTTGAGAGTCGGGATGTTTGCAATTAATAGCTCTGTAACTTATATTACACTTAAATAAGCAATAAGCATAACTCCATACTAATGAAAAAACTAATTTATTTTTAATAACATTTTATATGTGACTAACTGCTTCTTTGCTTAATTCTATACAGTGATACATTATATGACATTAAAGAGGTATAGACTTCAAAAATTACACTAAACCGAAGTTATAAGTGGCCACCTACACATTTTTTTGTGCCTGTTCAGAAGATAAACATCGCTCTTTAAAAATTTTAATTCCATAAAAATCAAGGCTTTTTCAAGACTCTGAAAATTATGCCATTTCAAAATGACGGGTATATCTTGCACAGACGAAGTCAAAGTAAAGGTACCTTCATTTAAAAACGTCACAAATTGTAATGTTAATATATAAAATGTTCCTCAGATATGTTATTTTTTTTTTATTTTAATTAGTTTGAAGCTGTTAATAAGAGCTGTGATATCAGATTAAAAAAGAATCAAAAGTGTTTTGAAAATTGAACTCTCCATTTCTCATCTCGTTAAAATGAATTGGGCCACTATCAGCAGCTAAATCAAAGAGTTTTAGCTTAAACCATGTAATTTGCATATCAACTTTGCATTGCTCTGTACACTATATTATATGTGGCACGGCATTGAAATTTTCAGCGATTAATTTTTTTAATAGGCTTTACTTTTCTTTTTAAAAATCAAAAATACCTTTGGCATATGCCGTTTAAATGATCTTCAAAATTTCACGATGAAACCAGTCTTGAAAGAATAACTTTAAAAAATGGGCTTATGAAGCTGTAATGTGTTTGGTCTAATATGCTTACATAAAATAAAACACATACAATGATATTAGCATGTGCATTTGATTATTTTCGATAATATTGGAAAAATGTGGAAATGAGCTTTTTTAAAAATAATCATAAAAAATCGTTCTTTAGCAAAAATTCAGGGGTTTGGTATTTTTTAAGTCGGTTAGACGGGTTTGAAATCACCTGTACTTCAATTTTTAAAAAAAATGCACTCAAACCCTTATTTTCTTAAAAAAATAGTTTGTTTGCATTTTTAAACCCAAAATTGTGAATTGACAGAAAACTCTTTCAAAGCAACACGTTGCTTGAATCCATTGAAATGATCATATTTAGGCAAAAATTAATTTAAATGACATAAGCACTAAGTCAGAAAAAACGAAAGTGAAAAGTGGACACTTAGAACTTCGTTTTAGTGTATATCATTTTCTGTAACATATGTTATGTTTAAACATTATGATAGCATAGTCATTGGTCTGGCCATGGATCCCTTTCTTCTAGGATGGGGGTATACAATACACTATTAATTTAAAATGATGGAACTTATAAGTTAAAACCGTGACAATGACCGTGTTACTCAGTAACATCTATGTTACACTTCAACGTACATATATTACCCTAGACAGACGTTGAAATAATACCAATGAACGAATGAAATGTTCATAACTACATGTTATTAAGCTGTTATTGACTGTTTTAGCACTTTATTCCATGCGAATATACATTTAAAGTTTAAAGTTATAAGACTCCTCTAATACCTAATCTTAATGTTACATGTGTTATCAAGGCAGGTACACACTTTACCTTTGAAAGTCTTGATAATACAAATTATCCAAAATTAAAGGTATGTCTGTTTTAAGAGCCAGTTTGAAACTGAAATGGAGACTTTCCTCCTTTAACATTTTGTTACAACATGCACAAAGTGCAAAACGGTAATAATACATATGCCAGGAGGATGATACTTTAAAATAATCACACTAACTGTTCTACACTGCAATGATGATGATTACCATTATAACTATGTGTGACTTTGTTGATTAAGTGCTGACAATTATTTAACAATTCTTGCGTAAGGCATGAGTGGAGCAAAAACATTTAACTGTAATGTTTATCTTTAACATTAGTAAACAACATCTAATAATTCCCGTAGATACCCATATTGAACTCTACACTGCATCATATATTTAGAAGTATGATGAGGTATGACTATCCTCTTCAAGTATTTGATAGCTTAGGCTTGTGTTGGGCGGGGAACGATAAGCACATACATACACATGTAACATTCGTAACAACAAAATCTTACCGTATATTACCCATTCCAACCACTGTATGATTAGGAATAGGTTAAGACATAAGTATAGTGGTAACAGCAGCATAATTTGATTAGAGTAGGGTCACTGGTGCCCACCTCGGCACAACGATTTTTTGCATTTTCGCCTACAGGTTGTCACGAAACAATTCACATAACGGATTGAGACGTTATTTTTTTTAAATATTAAATCAGCTATAAATGCCAAATATAAGCTTTAAAAACAATTCCCTGTAACCACCAAAAATCGCGACACGCATAGCCACAGATTTGTATAAGGCCATCATATTTGAGTAGAGTACCAAAAATTGGGTAGAAAAAATTTGCTTTGGTTTTTCAATATCTCGTCTCGTTTTCGTGGCAACGAGGTCCATAGTGATGAAAATGAGCATTTTTCAGAAAATCAGGTGTCCCTCTGAAAAATATATTTTCCTGTTCTTACTTAATCAGTTCAACTTATTATTAAATATTTAGCAATTGTAGTTACAATTATCCTTTTAAATCAGCATGGCAGCTTCCACATTAATGCTTATTGTAAAATTTTATTGTTGTACTATTCTAAAAAGGAGCAAATTTTCTCGATATTATGAGTATATACAATTAACTGTGCTACGAGCGGTACCGTCATTTGAGAGTTGATATATATTTAAACTAAAAGCAGCTGTGCTTGTGTCTCTGAAAAGCAAAAAGAACTGACTGGGGCAAACTGCAATGACCTCACAAAAAGACTTGCAACAGGGGCCAAATTACCCTGCCCAATTTTTATCAAAAGAGAGGCAAACCAATTCATGAAGTTTCACCCACTTACCATGTGTATTTTTGAGATGTGTTATCAAATCTAGTTCACTAGAATACATGAAATAGTTTTTGGCTAATATTTTTCAATTATATTACTTGGTTGCTATGGTAACCAAGGCAAGATATACAGTAAGAAATGCTAAGTTTAGGCAAGCAAAAGTTTGAGCAATGCACATAATTATAGTGGAAATCAACTTATGGATGTGTTTATGAGACTATATATGTAAACTTGTGTAAACTCCTTCACTACAGCCAGAAGAAAATAAACACCAACACATATTTTACAGTTTATAAAAATTGGAAGGCCCCCATTTAAGTTTTGGCATTATTCAAATATATCAACATTGCCGCAAGAATTGGGGATAATTGCTTTAAAAAATACTTAAATGCTTAAAATATGTTTTAGTTACATATTACGTGGTTACTCCTTACACTTTAAAGGGGGCTACAAGTGTTACAAATTATACACTAAACTTATCAAGTGTGTGAATCAAAATGCTTTCGATATGTCTCAATTATTTATCCTTGAAACACATTGACATCTTATTCAAACTAGCTGTGACATTTTAAACCACTTTAAGATGTAATAATTTAATTTCCAATTTGCTTCCATGGTTACGGTTAGGAGGTAAAACCCCAATTACGTTTTACAGCTTATGATACTTGTTTCTACCGAACTTTATGATAAAGGAGACAATTATAATTTTGAAATTGTCAATATCCCATTTTTAAAATGGTGATGTTGCTCGCTCTACATCCTATGGAGTCTATATCTCTCAACTCATCCGTTTTGCTAGAATATCTAGCCAACGCTCGTAAACAGGGTATCGGTATTATAAGCTTAAAAAAAAACATTTTCTAAATTTTACCAACTATACTATGGCTTGAAATCTAAATTCCAAATTGGACTTAAATTTCTCTTGCGCCAAAGACTTTTGGAACCCGAGTGTTATGGTGACCTGTTGTATAAAGCGTAGAAAATTGTTGGCTCTAATATCTCATTATTAAAAGATTGACTATATTATCAATATATTGCAACGTACTGCATGATTGCAGCCCAATCATTGTTGGCAACTTTGCTTTCTTCTTAAATTGCACGTCAGTGGGTCGGACTTCAGACTTTATGACGGTTCCTACTTAAAGACTTATCTTTTGATAAAATGGTAGGGGCCTGATGACTTGGCTGTTGTAAGGCTCACTGGGGTTTACCTGTGGGATTTCTTTTGCTCTGGTATTCAACTTTATGTATTGTTGAGTCCTCATCTTTGCTGTGCATTATCTCATTTTTATATCTTGATTTATAAGTTCTAGATAATGTATGGATAAGTTAAGGGTCTTTCATGCAAATATCAATGTGTCTTGATCCACATCTAAACTAAGGGTGGGATTTGCGCCGTGAAGCAGGTTTAAGCCCTCCAGTGAAATATTTTTACTGACCGTTCCAAGGTGGTACTTCTTTTGATGATCATTTGTGTACTTTCTGTCTTGTGTTTACCACTCGTTCGCGTCTGTTCATTGCTGCCGTTTGGTCACCTGATGGGAAAGGGCTGACTACGTGGGTCTCGTTTGTGGTGTTAAATTGTGCTCTTGTTAATTTCCCATACTGTATCCTGGGTCAGGTGTGGTACTTGATTGTATCGATTTCTGATCTTTGCCCCTTTTTACTTTGAAATTCTTATTGGATTTTGGCAGTGTGAAAATATGTCATCATCACCACCACTATAAAGAATACTTGCTACTAAAGACTAAGCTTTTTGTTTGTAATCATCTGGTAAATACTCCACCGTTTTAACTACTAACCAAATAAAACTTAACTTTTTAATTTTGCTTAAATCGTATTGGTTATGTTAATCATCTCAACTATCTTTTTCACATTGAAACTTTGCATTATTAGGCATTTTCCAGTGGAATTTACCCACTTTAAGTCATAATTAATTCAATTTTTGTTTTACAATAAGCCTGCGCTTGTTTCCATGGTAACGGGAAGAGGTAGGTAAATCCCACACATGCTTTTACAGTTAACAAAACCTGAATGCCCTAAAAGTATTGGAAGTATGCAAATATATTATCATAGTCACTGCTATTGGGAATACTTGCTTTAAGCTGCATAGTCTGTAAACATGAACATTTTTCGAAAAAAATCTTTTCTTTTTAAATATTTTGTAAAAGTAGAATTAAGTTATGTTTTTACAATAAAAATGTTGATTACAGCAGAAAACTGCATGGAAAAGTGATTTATCTTATAAAAACATGTGTTTTTTTCTCTTGTTGGTGATTATTTACGTCCCTCCAATAATTCTAGACAGTTGATTTGTAACATAAATGCAGTTGTTTTGATAGTTATAACTTGTTAAGATTTACAAAAATGGTAAAATGTTTACCTGAATGTGAGTATTTTTACTGTGTTCTTGAAAAATAAATACATTATTTCTAAAATTAGAAGATCAAAAGTTACAGACTATGCAGCTTTAAAATCATCTAATTTTTTTACTATATATCTTGTTACCCCACCCACTTTTAACATTCTATAATTGCTACTACATTATACAAAACATATTAATTATGTTTAAATAATATTGGTAATGTTATATGCTGTATATAAACTCAACTATCTTTTTAAAATATTTAAAGTTGCATTTTGGTCAGCTTGAATTTTTTTACCACTTTAAGACATAATTCATTTGTTATTATCTCTGTATCGTGGCAATACTACAGTGAGCCACTTTAGTTACGCACCACTTATAAAATGTAAAATTATTCAAAAGAGAAATATGTCATTTTTTTAATCTGAGACTGCCAGCGTAAAGCGCATCTGTAGTTGCATTAGCCATTGAAATTTTATTGTGATCAGATCAGCAACAAATGAAAAAATGGATCTTGAAGGGCGCTACCCTCAAAACGTCATTTCGCATTGCATTATTTCAAATGAAACTCAGATCACATTGCACTTTTTTCAGGGTCGATTTCTGCTATGCCAGAGATAAGACCCGAGTTATTCTTGGCAATATCTAAGACTGGAATGTGTTTGTTAACTCTATGATTTTTTAAACGTTTTACTAGTTTAGTTCCCAGCTGGCCAAGGCTAGAAAAAAGTTGGTTTTAGTACTTTTTTTAAAGTTAGATAAAATTTCGTATGATTCTTAGTAAACCAGTTATAAAAACACTTATATTATAATTTCATTTTTAACAACCATGTATCCGCCATCTATTTTCATAAAAAATAATAGATTTATTGGCGTAACGGTCTTGACGTTAGTGATGACGTCACTACTACTAAGGCTATAAGACGTATCAATGATAAGATGTTTTAGTGTTTTGATACTTCTATTTCAACAAGTGACTCATAACAAGACAATTTACGAAGGAAAATCTGTATACCTCACGTGAAATCCCATACAAACTTCCATAGACAAGCAACTGATATGGCCTCAGCGAATACTGCCACCCCATCTTCCTAACAAAAAGTACTGGAGTCGTGCATGCAAAGATGTATTTTGATTCATTTATATAAAACGTTCAATTGGAAAATGAAGGAATAGTCTAAGCAGATCTGTTTTGCGGTATCAACCCAACCCACTGAGACATTCCAATGAGTACCCACAAAATATTTGGGTCTGCAAGTCCAACATACACAGCTATTTACCTTCTTGGACTAAATATTAGTCTGGACATTCATCTATTTTCCTGCAACATGTTCGTTACACGTGTAGCAGTGGCAGTTCAGTTGCCACCACATTGGATGTACAATTCCTCTATTTTTGTACTGTATTTAGTTATTGTCTATTTTTGATCCCTGCCAGTTAATCAGATGATTTATTGGCTGTGGCTAGCATGCCCTTTTTGGGATGGATCATCTGAGCCTTCGCTGCTTACAAATATACCCTAAGTACCGAATTCGCTTGAGTAGATCTCTCCAGTTTTCAAATAATTTCAGGTGATGAAATTGCCAGAATTTGAGATTCAAAGGTTTGTGTGGTTTTTGTCAAAAATAGATTAACCACTTAAGTACCAATTACAACAAATGTCGTCCGCTCTTGTTGTCAGCTAAAATGTTTTAAAATTATTTTGATTAAACAGGGCAGAATCAGATCAGACTGCATCTACAACTTGCATTAGTCAGTTATTTTAGTAAATGTAGATATAATATTATGCATCAGACAACAATTTCAGATGCATCTTTGCAGGCGCTCCAAGGGTTAACTTATCAATGCTGAATAGCAATTAGATCTGTCGGTCTTGGTAATTAACAAATAATGGAGGAAGGAAATTTGTGGAAATGAGTAAGTTTCCCATGTTACAATATTTATAAATGTGTTTACAAACAATATTCTAAATATAAACCTAATAATAAAGCAAAGCAATGGTTGCATTAAGATAAAAATTTCTACCTGTCATTGTGTATTTATCTCTGGACAAGAACAATCAAACAAAACATAGATTTTAAAACAGTGGAAAAGTAACACAGTAGCAGTTCAGCTGCCATCTCATTGGATGTACAGCTGTAAAGTTAAACTAATTTTTCCACTGTATGTAGTTAATTCCCTTTTTCAATCTGCTGCTGAAAAATCAGTTGATATTTTGGTTTTGTGTCCTTTTCCCTCTGCCACATCAGCGGCAGCATCTCTTTAAACTGCTGCTTGAAATTTGATGAAACTTTATAATATAATTTTCGAAGACAATGGAAAGTTGGTGATTTGAATTTTTTTTCTCAAATCACTATTGTTTGTCTTGGAATTTTGGTGAAGTAGCACATTCTTGTCTATTTTTATATTGAGTCCCCTACCGCCACCCCATCACATGGAATACAATTTTCAATATAAATGACCTTATATAACATGAATTATGGAGTGCCCCACGTATATTCTCTGGAGCCGTTTTGATCAACTTGAATACTTCAGGATTAAAACTGCAGCTATGGTCTGAATGGATTTATTTCGCTTTGGGATTTGCATAGATTTTGTGCATGTGTGTTTTATTTTTTTTTATTTTAACCAACAGTTTAGGTCATATCGACATGAGGTCATGGCTTAAAATCACATTTGACATCCTGTAGAAGCTAGGGGTCGAACATGAAACCCCTGGTTAACAGTGCTAGTGGTTCCTGGTGTGGCTCTATATTAACATTACATAGCTGAAAAGGGATATTTCGTTGCTTAACAGGAATTGTATTGTGGCTGTCTGTGTTATATTTCTCTTCCTCATGGTGCCCTGAGTTGGTGTGAAGTCAGTGATTATGGCGTTTCCTAGTTATACACAGTTGCTGTGCATTACTGCAGATTTGTTTTTATTTTTCCTCTTCAAAGTACTAGCCAAAGTCTCAGCTTAAAGGTGAACCAAGCAGCGTCCATTTTTAGAGTTGCTTTGATAAGGTTACAAGAAAATATGATTTCAAGCAGTTTTAAAAATGTCTTAAATAAACCATGACACTTCCAAGCTGTAGGTAGAGTACATGGTGAGAGGAGTGTACAATGAAATGAGGCTAATCAAGATATGTGTAAGAGTAACCAAACCTTATTACACCCAAACTACTAACAATCTTTTTGCCAATATTATACCACCCCACCCTGCCTCAAGGTAACGTACACTACCCAAACATACATCTATCCCCTTGGTAAAAAGAGGTAAGAGCTGCTAGGTAGGGTTTGAGAATTGGAAGTTTTTTTATAATTGTATAGAATATGGTATTAAGTCAATATATCCATATCAGCATTTTGCTCATTAACTCATGTAACCAAAATCTCTGCTGGTCTACCCCATTCTACCCACGCACTATTAATTTACCCTACCCTTAATCATAACACTAACCAATAACAAACCCTACACACACTACAACAGGGAAGGTTTTGAGGGAAATATATGCGCATTGTAGGATAGGTTATACTAGCCACACAAGTACCCATAGAATATCCTTCCCCTAAGGTAGAGTCAGGGTAGGTGATGCTAGTAGGGTGAAGGTACGGTATGCGAGGAGGTGGCTGTGCAGCATCAACTCCTGGTAGTAGGGTTAGGGTATGACATCATTACTAGTATATTATGGTATGACTGGAGATGTTGCATAGGATAAGTATTGGTAAGTTACAAATGGGCAAAGCCAACGTTTATAAATGCATCGTTCTATGACTTAGGCATGTGAGTAATATAGATTCTGTGCTATCTATCAATCTTTAAAAAAAAAACTGCCATGCAAAGTTAATTTTAAGGAGATTAAGGACTCGACTATTGACGTGACCCTACAGACCCAGTAAATCCTGCAGGAATGATGCTCAATAGAATTGACCAAACTCAATATTTTCAGTAGACTTTATTTGAGAGGACATTCGCATAGGGTCAATAGTGGCAATAAGAAAGTGACTTAAGGAGCCCTGACGGTGGTAATGGGAATCACAGTATATCGCTGACTACAATTTTGATAAAAAATAAAGTTGATCAAATGCTTCCATCTTCATACATAAGCTCGCTATTGGTCGCTAGTATTTTGCATTTGATTACCTATTTTCATAAATGTACAGCTTTATTTTGGGGCTAAAATGGTTAGACCAGTACTAAGCTAGGATAAATGTGTCTTGCTCAAGGACCACAACACAATGACGCCGGTGTGGCTCGAACCCGCTGCCTCTCGGTCTCGAGTCAAGCACTCTACCACTGAACCACTGCGCTTCCACTTTTTGTATTATTACATATAGGAAATAGAAAACTATTTTTAAAACAGCATCCCCCTACTCCCAACTAAACTTTGTGCACGTAAGTGTGTTCCCATATTTTACATAATACATGTGAAAAGCTAGTTGGGACGCAGAGGGAATGATATCGCACAGCCCAAAATTTGACATCTGAATAGCATTTGGATTTTTGGTGTGCTCTCTTGAAATTCTTTTTTCCAGTATAATGAAATAATAAGTACAAGTAAACTTCCTTTTCATAACCCATGAGTCATGAAATATTACAACGTTTTTAGCATACTTTACTAAATTCAGTATACTGTATCTATTCAATACACATAACCTACATGGCCCTTGTCTAGGTGTACTTTACGCATGGCTGACTGGCAATAGTGATACATTGCTGCATAATATTGCACCAGGTATATGCATTGTCATCAATGTTGAATATGGAGTACAGTTGCACTTCAAAATATCACCAAACAAATCAGATATAAAGAAACAATAACAAACTTACGTATCATTAAAATGCTCATGATTTTGGACTTTAAAATACTTTCACTGTGATTTGTAATCGAGTATTGATAATAAAATACCCTTTACATTTAATTATGATTTCTGAATGCTTTGGTAGGGTCAAATTTCGCAATCCCAATCCCCTTTGGTAGCGCCTCCTGTTTTGTCATAGGGGTCTGCTTGTCTAACGATAACCTTATTTCGTTACTAATACATCGAGCGCCCTATTCAAAAGAATAACAGTGATCCCTTATGCATAGGGAAGTTTTGAGAAGAATCTGAAAAATAGGCATATTCTCTATCAAAGTGTCAGAGGTCCTTTGGGATTTTCGCAGCATAATTATCCTCAATTGCATATTCGCAAAACAATTCCATAATTTCATCCCAACTTTTGTGCTGTTTTGGGGGTTACATATAATATCCACTGTGTTTCCTGATTAAAAGAACCCGTCAAAAATTTGCCTGAATATTTATCTTTTCCAATTGTTTGCCTTTCTGGGGCGCCCAAGTAGAAAATGTATTGTACATCTGTTAAAATTTTGACATTTGTCGCTTGGAAACACTTTGCAAAATTCCCCTTTATTAATATTCCACAAAATACTTGACTGGGCGCCGATATTTAATTAATACAACTTGAATTAGACTGTGTGCACGTTAGTTAAGAAAATTAATACCAGACTGCAATTTGTGTATTACCCAAATGGAAAAGAAATGAACCAATGGTACACAGTTAAAGCATACGTTACTTCATTCGGATCAGCGGAATTGAGATTCGGTACTCTCTGTCCCTGCTCTGAAGTATAAATATGTAAATGAATTTTACTTTGTGTTTCTTTTTCAGAAATCAACTACAGTAACATCTATAGAATCTAAATACGCAGAATTAAGAAATAATTACCAAACATTATTGAGGAATTCAGAACTACACAAGAACAAGGTAAGAACCACTTGATCCATTGCACACATGTTATGGCTTTGACAAGTTTATATATCTCCATAGGTCATTTAAGGAAATATTTTTAGCAATATTCATAATTATCTTAACTCTATGACATTTATAAATGTCTGTATTTTAAAATCACAACTTCAAAAAGGAAGCGAGTATTATCAGTAAATGCTACAATCACTTACTGCAGATAAACCCACAGCACCGTTAGGAAGTGCCACAGAACATTTATTGCAAGACAATAATAGGAAAGCAACCGGCTTTCTCTTCCTCTACAAGATGATTACAAAACTAGAATGAACACAAAGTAATGCATAACAAAACAGACAAACCCTTACTCCAACAAACAATGGAAAGTACATTAAACAATAGATCAACAACAATAGAACCACCGCCTTAGAACAAATAGCATCCTAAGCCACGGGGGGGGGGGGGGGGGCTTAAATGCATTTTACTAGCGCTAAATGTTCGACCTTGATTCTGTTGTTGTTAAATCACATAATTGTTTAGCTCAAATGGGGGCTTCCTAACTAATGCAATGTATCATCATCACAGAGAAACAATCACATCAAATTAGCATATTATGATGATGGAAAGAAAAGGACACATGACTCACAGATAGTCAGAGCTAAAGAAAACATAAAATCTGATCACAAGTGAGCTATGGGCTGAGAATATCTTTGGTATTTGCGAACAGTTGAGGTTCAACCCTGAGAGCTCAGCTACAGAAGCTGGCTTGTAAATCAAAAGCGTAACATGTATACCTAACAAACTTTTTAGGGAATAAGTAATATAGATGCAGACCATACTGACCCGTGGTCATGTTGCTTACATAAAAACAAAAAACAACAACAGATGTTTCATGACATTTCGAATATAGCCTTTGAAAGGTATACTACATTTATAGGGTATACTACATTTAAAAATATCTGCAAAGACATTTATCCTTTATCTCGCCACAATATACTCCTAAAATGGTGTCTATTTATTTGTCTGCTGCATATTTTCAAGTAAACTTCAGACGTGTTTGAAATGGGTCCATGTTATTGCAATACACGCAAGCTAGGAACATCAGCAAACAAGACGGGCTGACAACAAAAGATAGGAGTGGTAGGCTATGGGTTAACGTAACTCGTTTATATATATCAGGCTCAAACAGGTTGAGAAAATGTTACTTTTTAAGGAGCTAGGCTTAACATAATTGATAGCAAAGGACGAAATTGAAAATACAGAAACCAGAGGAAGAGCTATATACCCCATAAATAGCAGAAGTAAGTCGAGGTTATACCCACGAAGCTCTTTGTGTTCATCCTGTGTTTCATAGTATGGAAATATATCTTTATTTGGAGGAAGTGATCAATAAAGATTACTTTATTGCATATTAACACACTGGTCTAGCTGATCTTAAAGCATCAAAATAATCAGGGGTGAGCGGAGGGAGTATCAAATGATGTGCTTGCACATATCAAAGGAGAAACTTTACTTGGCGTTTATTGTTACTCCCATTGTGGGAGTCTGCAAATGTTCTATTTTTTGTACGTTACTTTTTATCCATTCAAGTTTTGCAATCATCTTTATGTAGAAGAGAGAGCTGGTTGCTTTGCTAAATTTGTCTTCCTGGTGTCTCGTGATTGTTGTGTGGCTCTTTCTTGTGGTGCCTTGGGCTGTCCGCAGTTTGTGATTGTGTTATTTTCTGATCATACTCACTGTTTACATTTGATCTCCAGATAGAATTCTTCAACTATGAATGGCACAGCAAAATAGTGATCTGCTAAATTTGTCTGCTGCCGATATTATTCAATTATTCACTACAATGAGGAAGACATCAGGAGTATTTACCTGAAAAAAGTGATAATCACCAAAGCCACAAGGCGAAGGTAACTATAACTTTAAAAGGTAGATAAATCCTTATGTCTACCGAAATTGAATTCAATTACTGTTTTGTTAATATTTGACTTTTGAACTAAAATAGTAAGTGAGTATGATAAAAAATACCACAGTCACAAACCGCAGACAACCCCATTGCACTGCAAGGAAAAGCGGCTCAACCATCAAGAGACACATGGAAGACAAATTAAGCAAAGCAACCAGCTCTCTCGTCTCCATCAAGATGATTGCAATACTAGAATGGACATAAATAAACGTACAACAAAACAAGAACAATTACAGACTCCCACAATGGGAGTAACAATAAACAAAAAGTCAACAACAACATAACCACCGCCTTAGAACAGACAGCAGCCTAAGCCATCGGGGGCGTATGTGCATTTTAATGGTACCAAATCTTCGTCTAAGATTCTGCTGTTGCTAAAGTAAAAGAAATGTTCCGCTCCCATGGATGCATTCTAACTTATGCAATGTATTATCATAGAGAAACTCTCTAATCAAATTAACACACCATGATAAACAAAGAAAAGGGCTCATGACTCACAGATAGTCGAACCTGCCAATTAAAAAGATCTAATGCTTCAAAGATCGCCTATGGGAAACCCCATTATAAATAATTGCTAAACTTTTTCCCTCAGTATATTTATTATCACACATTCATGTTTAAAGCATCGTTTACTTACAGCATTCTAACATATATTGAGGGGAAAAAGTTTAGCAATCTACTTTAGGGATTCACAGTTTAGAAGAAATAGGACTTTTAATTTCATAGTGTCAAAAATATATGTTTACAAACGTTAGTGATTGCGTTAGTGCGCTGGCCAGACAGAGCATTCTCTGCTTGCAGGCACGTTCAGAACCTAGCTTTATATCAAGAGTCTTGCTCAGTCATTAATTTTGTATCATGTATATATGTTGTAGCTGCTTTTTCTCTATTATATTTACATGTGTACATATGTTTATATATATATATATATATATATATATATATATATATATATATATATATATATATATAAGTTCATGTGTATGTTTTTGCACCAATGAAATTAATGATTGGACAATATTTTTCAATTCATGGCGTAACATTTTGTCAAACTTACGCGTGCATGTTTCCTCTCCCTTCCTCTTCAAACAACACAGCCACTTACAAGGCGAAAATATATTTTGGTCGCTTATGTCCATATGACAATGAAGGCGCGATTTTTCGATGATTACCTTCTTAGTTATTTTTTTATTATTTTCATTATTCATGACGTAATATAACTACTTTACCATCTTAGGTTGTTGTTGGTTTTAGTTTAAGTCAATGTTCTAAACATACTGATTCGTCATCACAGTTGTGTGTACTTATTAATCTTTGTATTGGAACCAGTAACACACCTCTTACTAGCCATATAATTGTGTTAAAATACAAGTGACCATGACGTAACATGGTTGGACAAGTAAAGTTGCATCCCTTATCAATGTTTGAAAGTAAGAAAGAGGCAAAAGATCAGGAATCGATTTACATTTCATCTACAAAATAATGTAATACTTATTAGTAAGATGGAGTGCAGAGCACATGACCCAGCTATCTAGACTCAAGGTCAAGGTCAATGTCAAAGGATTTATTCTTGAATTTCGTGTCCGCTCCATATCTCTAGAACCCTTTGATCGATTTTCATGACACTTCACTCATATGGTTCTCTTAGTATCATGGTGAGCAGAACACATGACCCAGCAACCTAGACTCAAGGTCAAGGTCACAGGTTAAAGTCAAAGAATGTGCCCTTGAATTTCGTGTCTGCTCCATATCTCCAGAACCCTTTGATTGATTTTGATTAAATTTCACTCATATCTTTCTCTTAGTGAGACGGTGTGCAGAGCACATAACCCAGCTACCTAGACTCAAGGTCAAGGTCACAGTTCAAGGTCAAAGGATTTACCCATGAATTTTGTGTCAGCTCCCATTCTCATGAACCCTTTAATCGATTTGCATGATACTTCACTCATATGTTCCTCTTAGTAAGACTCCGTTCAGAGCACATGACTAAGCTACCTAGACTCATGGTCAAGGTCACAGGATGCATTCTTGAATTTTGTGTCCGCTCAATATCTCCTGAACCATTTTATCAATTTTTATGATACTTCACTCATATGTTCTCAAAGGTAGACGGTGTGCAGAGCACTGGACACAGCTACCTAGACTAAAGGTCAATGTCACAGGTCAATATCAAAGGATTTACCCTTGAATTCTGTGTCTGCTCCGTATCTTCTGAACCCTATGATCAATATTCATGATGCTTCAGTCATATATTCCTCTTAGTAAGACGGTGTGCCGAGCACTTTACCTACTTATCTAGACTCAAGGTCAAGATCACAGGTCAAGGTCAAGGATTTACCCTTGAATTTCGTGTTAGCTCCATATCTCCTGAACCCTTGAGACGATTTTCATTAAACTTCACCAAAAATATTCCTCTGAGTGAGATAATGCGCAGATTCTCTAACTCTGCTACACAGACTCAAGGTCAAGGTCACAATTCAAGGTCATGTGATTTCCCTTCAATTCGTGGTTGCTCCATATCCCCTAAACCGCGTGAACTAGTTTATACTACATTCAAATGTTCCTCTTAGTGAGACAGTGTGCAGAACTCATGACTTAGCAACAAAAACTCAAGGTCAAGGCCACAGTTCAATGCCATAGGCTTTACCTTTGAATTTGTGTCCGCTCCATATCTCCTGAACCCTTTGAAAAAAATATATAAAGTTTTGGTAATGCTTTTCTCATTAATGCAGTGTGTAAAGCCCTTGACTCAACTACACAGACTATGGGTCAAGGCACACCTTGAATTTCTTGTCTGTCCCATATATCAGGAACCTTTGAAAAAATCCAATAAACTTTGATCAAATGTTTATCTGGGTGTGACGGTATGTAGAACCAAGCTCCTTGTCATGACATTGCTTCTACAACAAAATGTTACATATAAGTGACTGTCTACTTGCGGCAGGAGATTATAGCTGTCATTCTGACTGCAATTCTGTGTAAGGTTTCACATGGCATGTTTGCATGGACATACATTTAAACACCCTTATCAAAATGTCACCTTAAATATCAAAACTCGCCATTTCTATTTGATTTTTCCTGCAACATGACGGCACTAAACACAGGTTTTTGTGTTTAATGAATGAGCAGGTACTATTCTTTTTTACACACACATTAATTTTTATATAACACAAGAGAAAGATTTTTTTTAAATCTGGAGATTTATTTGGGATATAATCAAATGTGACTTGACAAATTAAATCGTGTCATATATAGATCTAACCAGTAGTTCTAATCTACAGACCAACCAACGTTTTGAGGAGAAAGATGACCACATTGAACAGCTTCAAGAAAGAGTGAAGACATTAGAACAGCAAAGACATAATAAAGCATTGTCTAAACAGGCTCTTGAAAAAGAGGTGAGTGATGACACTTAAACTGAGAGGTTGGAATGAGGCTTTTGTCTTGAGCTCAGAGGATAAGGGTGTTATAAAAAGGGCTGAGTAAGTGCATTAGATCAACATAGTTTGAATAAGGCTGCTAAGGATGATATGATACAGTTGCTAGAATTTTTTTAAGAACATTGTAGATCCAGATCACACCGAAGCCATCTGATCAGGACGTTCACAGTTTCACGTACCATGCTTATAAATATCCGCTTAAAACAGAAATAGTAGATGTTAGCAAGTACATATGGGCCTCGTTGCGAGTAAACCTGTCTTCCGTCTTTCCGACAAAGTGAGATTCAAACAAGCCTGGTCAGCTACATAGACAAGCTAGAAATTGACATTTCACTCTTAGCAAGTCTAGATATGATGCGCAGGCTGGTCTGCTCCTTTGTTGTTCCCCAACCCCAAAAGACCCAGGGCCCATATAATATTAAGCATGCCAATTGTTAAAGCAATTAATATCATAAACTTTGAAAATATTAGAAAAAAAGTAAGATATCACTTATCCAGGCCTCCAGATAAGAGTGTGTAAATTATTATTTTCTTATTTCTCAAACAAAACATATGCTGTGGGTACTCAAAAGAGCCTTCTCAATGAGATGGTACTTTTGAACACCAAAACCTATGATGTTACATTTGAAAGGTAAGAAGCTCAAAAATGTGTTTATCTAGACACGTGGTTTTCTGAGCTTTATTTTGTTTTTGCAGCGTGATAGCCTTGAAATGAAACTGAAAAAGACAAGAGAACAGTTGTCCGAGACTAAATTGTCCTTGATACACCTAGAAGATCAGGTAATGTTGATTTCTATATGTTCCAGTTTAAGACAAGGAGCGTTAACGATTACAGTCTGAGTTTTTGCATCTTCTCTTCCAAACTATCACGAAAAATCTCTATGCATCTATTGATAAACTTTGAACTTCGATGGATCAAAGTTAAACAGATCTAGATGAAATAACGATATATCTTACAAATTCACAGTTCAATTTTGAAAGCATGAACAGTATCAGATTGCTCATTTTAAACAGAGCTCCTATGAACGTATCCAATGCAGCGAATGCCTGTGTGGTCATTGTCCCACAAATGCATAATGTCCGCATGTGTTTTTTTTATTTGTGTGTACATGTACATAAGCATGATGTTTTTAAATAGTTTAGCTTTATATATTGAATAAAATGGGCTATTCTTATGGATTCGATCCAATGGATTCAACATGTATGAATGAAATTTTTGCTGCCGAATTGCGACAATTTCAAATGTGAGAACATGTTAACATGTCTTCAACATTTTTTCATCATAACTAAACCGACTCATTGTGAACACCGGATTTTTTTTCTGTGGTCCCATGGTGTGTCAGTATTTGCAGGTTTTACTGTATTCGATTAAAAAATAACAATTATAATTTGAGTAACCTTTCACATGCTACTATGTAAACTAGTTCGATTTTAGATTCATTTACCTATACTAATATATACATATTTGTTAGACAGCTTTAAAGAGAGAGAGAGAGAGAGAGAGAGAGAGCAAGAGAGAGAGAGAGAGAGACTACCTTACTATTCAGGCAAGTTTAAACCTTTTTCTGATCGTTGAGCCATCTTCCAGACATTTTGTTCGGTTTCATACCAATTTTGATAAGCATATACTCATTTATAGATACTTTTGAATAATGAACATTTAATTAATTTATATCAGGTTTTGAGGTGATGCTTTACAGCCCATTCAATAATAGTTCAGTCATGTTAGGACATTTACCTGTGTTAGGTCAGTGAACACATTGAACATTAAGTGTCCAGTTCGATGTCTAATGTGTATTTCTAAACGACACAATTCCATATTTGTAGTATTTGACATTTCCAAATTTGTCTGCATTTGTTGATCTCAACGTATATTTGATATTGCCAAATTTGTCTGCATTTGGTTGATCTCAACGTGAGCAGCCTGGATTAAGACATTCCTGATTGTAATTCCCATATACGTGTTTTCTCAATATACGGCGCAAATGATTGTTTAAAGATAACCCCCTTGATAGTAGTTTAGCTCTAATGTATGTCTTCCCTTTGAACACCTGTTTTTTACTCACAAAATATTGCATGACCCGCAGGTATACACTTTTTTACTATATGAGCTGTCTGTTTGTCCTTCCGTTAGAAGTTAGTAAAATGCTCATAAGTCATGTATCACTCTGTACATTTTCTGATCAAATTGTAATTATATGAGGGTATCAATAGGGTAACTCAGTAAAATTTTGGCCAAAAATTTTTTAATCAGTAAATTTTAGACCCAAAATTTGGCAATTAGTACACTTTAGGCCCAAAATCAGTAGTTAGCAAATTTAGACCCAAAATAGGTTTTCGACAAAAATCTGACCAAATCAATAAATATCTTTAATATCTTTTCATTTAGGGTAAAATATTTCTTTTCTTATCAATAAATAATTTCATCTCCAGACCAGGAAGTGGAACCTCCCTTATGGAGTCCCATATGTATAGCTCAAAACTTGCTTTTTGCCATATAAATATTATAACCATTATTAATTTTGAAATCCCCTGGGCACTGTTTGGCACATGCCTCCTTCAGCATACAAACACAGATAGATGATTTATGAATTTTGAAATGTTTTCTTGGCATTGTTACTGTGGGGTGAACAAGAGATGGGGTCATTGGGTACTTAGTATAAAGCATATCTACTCGTGATAGTTATCTTTCCGCAACATGTTGATGCTTCGTAACTGGCAGACTCCACGCAGGCTTCTTCCTTTGGATCCTTGACATGGTCTACCGAAGCAGTGTCCTTCCCATTACTGTTAGCTTTCCCCTTATCTAGTGGTGGTATGATTTATTTTCTCCGAATCACCAACAGTATCTAGTGGCGGTGTTAATGGGACTAAAGTTAAATGGAATGAACGTGTCACGTCAACCAAAGAATAGACGCTCAGCTACTGAGCAAAATTCTGCAGTTGCCATATGTTTCGTACAATTCTTGCGACTGCCTTTGGACAAAAACTGATCGATAGGATCTCCAGACTTATATTATGTGAAATCGCACGTCAATGGTGCAGGCATCTGAACCCAGACCGCCTTGCAGCTTTCTTGAGGCCTCCAAAAAATCGACCTAAAAAGAAAAATAAATCAGCATTTAACATGTTGAAAATTCTCCTTATGACGTTGCGACTGTCTCGTGACTGTGTGCTTCGTGAGAGGGTATTAAGGCTGTCGCATCAAATTAAAACTCTCCCATTTCGTGGAAGGATGACTGTCTCACAGCTGAAAAAAATGCTTTTAAACAATTTAACCGCGACATGATAATTTTTGTTTGGTTTGTTGCTTTACAACTATGCAACAGCTATGGTCACGTCAGGATGGTCTGTTTCCATAACCACACTTTTTTCTGTTTGCCTAGGTAAAATTGAACAAGTGGTTGAACAAGTGGTTGACCAGTATTTCGTGCAGATACTTTCCCTTGTATGTGACTGGGCTGGAATCGAAATCGCGACCCCTGGATCTGCATTCAGATACGCATCTGTAGTCAGACACATTACCGACTGCACTACCAAGCCCGGTGAACTACTACATGAAAAAAATCAAGTTGTTGATAGTGGTCACAAGAAGGCTCATCACCTCAGTAAAGCAAGATTTTCACTGTTGGCATAGGGACAGCGTGAGTCCTGAGAGTTACCTTCTGTTCAGACAGCAAATACAATGATCAGAAAATGTGCATGCCTGTGCTGGTAGTTATCTTTGCTGAGCTTGGATGAGTAATGTCATTGATTCGGCTAGACACATGTAATACAATTGAGATAAGCTCATAAGACATTTTTTAATCAGTAAACCCCATTGACACCCTCACAATTGGGAGCCAACATTGTCTACACAGTGGCATGTGTGACATACTTTTCGATGGACGAGGTTTTGCTGATCATCAGTCCAACTTGTCATGATCATTAACTAAAAATGCTCTAAACTCTTGAACTACATGGTATATTGAAATCAAATTTTGCATACTTATTTATTTTAACATGGTCAAGCCACTGGTATGCGAAACGGTAACAAGGCTTTGTCAATTATACACTTGGCCAGTAGATATTTTAGTAATTTAAATGCTCATTACACTTGAACTGCATGGTAATTTTTGATCAAATATTCTGCAAACATATATATATTAAAACATTTTCTAGAAACTGGTATGCAAACTGGCGACAAGGCTTTGGCAAACATCAGTCCAGCTGGTCATGGTCAGTTAGTGAAAATGTTGATTACTCTTGAACCAAATGGGATTTTTTAAATCAAAATTTGCTTACGTATACATTGTATGGCCACTGTGTATTATTGTGCGCATAATAGGCCACTAAAGTTCATAAGCAGATATGAGAGCAGTCTGAAAGCGTCGTTAATTGTAGGGCAACGGCTAGTCTCACTAAAAGCTTTACATAAAACGTGTCCCAGTTGGTGAAAAAAAGAAGGGAATCCTATCATAGAGCTTAGCTACGAATCTACAAATCAGTGTCTGAGTCTGATCAGTGTCTCCTCAGTTTGGTATCTGAACAAGTATTTAGTGTATCCCAGCCATGATAGCTAACATTTTATTCAAAATAAGAGAGAAAAGTGTCAAAATTATTTTAGAACATTTACCATATGCTGGCATTGTATTTTGTTGTCTGCTGATAACCAATGCAAAGGGAACATCAGTCCGACTGGTCATGGCAAGTTAGTAAAAATGTTGATTAATCTTAAACCATATGGGATTTTTTTTATCAAAATTTGCTTACATATACATTGTCTGGCCACTGTGTACTATTGTGCGCATAATAGGCCACTTAAGTTCATAAGCAGATAAGAGAGCTGTCCAAAAGCGTCGTTAAGTTTAGGGCACAGTTCACACCAAACATGTGCAGGCTAGTCTCACTAAAAAGCTTTACATGAAAATTTAACAAACAACTTCCTGCATTTATGTAATGATTGATTATATCTTGAGCTTGCCTGTTGTCACAAAAGTCCAAAGGACATCACTTTTACCCTGTTCCATTCATTTATGTTAACATAGAAACAAGAATTAGAAACAGCTCTGAACCAGATGAAAATGGAGAAGATTGATGTTGAAACCCAGTTAAGAGATAAAATTACCTCCCTTGAATCTCAGCTTGTCTCCTTGAAAGCAGCTAAGCAACATGAGCAGTTAAATCTTGAGGATCTTATTGTAAGTATATAGCGTTTCTTTTCTTACCAAAACCTTGCAAGATTATAGCAGTCTTTGGAGGATTTTCGTTTAGTTGTATTCTTTTGTCTTTTCTCCTCTGCTAAAATGGTGTTGTTTTTACTGGTGATCAAAAAAATTATATCTTTAATGTATCACCAACATTCAAATTGATCACAGTTATGCTATAAATATTGTTTATTTAATTATTTTTGATTTGCCAAAAGTGTTCTCAATTGCTTGTTTGTTTTAGTCTCACCTTCGGAAACACGAGGAAGAGCTTGTAGAGGAGAACTTGAAGACAGATAAGAAAATGAAAGAGTTTGAAGAAACCCAGACAAAGTTAAAAGTATGTTATGGAAATCTTATAGCTAAATTGTCTTTAATTGAGCCTATATCTAGCATAAGATAAAAGTTGCCATTTGCGTTGTCTGGTTATTGTCTGTTTTCTGTCGGAAGACACCTCAGAACCTTACTAACTTGTACTTTTCGCTTGACTCCTGCTCATTTTAGAATAACTTTATACATCCCAAATATAAGGACAACCTTTCTTATTCTTTGAAAGATTTGAAAATACAATACATGAACATGAATATATCTAAACGATAATAATTTAATGGCGAAAAGTGTAGCTATTCATTATTTTGCATTGTCGCTTCTTTGTAAGCCTGAACATATATTTTGAATACCGAGGACCAAGATCAGTCTACACTTTTATAGGCTGTTTTGGCCCTTGGTATTCGTGAGACTAGCTATTGAATATAGTTGTGGCATCAGTCCGCTTACACTCAATTTGTTATATGTCTTATATGTTTTCTAACAGATGGGTCGATAGGCCTAGTGTTTAATAATAACTTCCAAACTTCCATTATCTTGCTCATCTCTAAATTTCTATTAATCTGAGAAAGAGAACCTTCGAAAATAAATGGAAATTAGAGAAAATCAGGCTTATTTTGTTGAATCTTTTCTTGAGTCTTAAAACCTAATGAGAAATACATCATAGATAATCCACCTTAGCATAGCTTGCCTTCTTATTTTTTTTTTTGTAAATAACCTTATAATCACCTTGCTTGCAGCCTTGTGATCTCCTGCTTTGAAAGGCCTACCAGTGGCTTAGGCTGCTGTCCATTCTAAAGCGGTGGTTGTGTTTCTGATGATTCTTTGCTTATTGTTACTCCCATTTGGGGAGTCTGTAACTGTTCTATGTTTTGTTGTATGCTACTTTATGTCAATTCTAGCTTTGCAATCATTTTGATGGGGAAGAGAGAGCTGGTTGCTTAGCTTTGTTTTGTCTCGCTGGTGTCTTGTGATTTGTGTACGGCTCTTCCTCGCAAATCCATGGGTTTGTCTGCAGTTTGTGTTTGTGGTATTTCCCGATCATACTCACTTACCATATTTGACATCTTCGCTGTTATGTTTGTGATGTTTCCTTGTGCTTTTGTCACATTCCAATATGATATCTCAGGTAATTTTATTGTTTCCTAATTTTTTGAATTCTTCCTTATTTCTATCTTAGATCACCATAGATGCTCTAACAATTCAAACAAACTGCCTGAAGCAGAAGATCAAATCTATTCTTAACCTTAACACTAATCAGAACCTGACAATACAGATACCCTTGAGGTTTAGACAAGATCTGCCCCTTTCCAAAATTCATCTTACTACTGGTAACCAATAAAGCCAATACCACCTGTAACATGTGGGAAGAAGAGGCGCATTAGCCTGGGGTGTCACCCATAGAGGATTTTAATCTAATTCTTCGCACAAAACTAGAACGTGGCAGCTATTTCAGAGACATGTCTCTCACAACCCTGGGTACAGTAGCTTCACAGCCAGAGTAAACAGACGGCATCCTCAGTGCTGTAGCAGCGTTCAAGCAACAGAGGGCTTCTTATTCATGGTGCCAACTGTGGAGCACACATTCAATTTCAGTAGGGCACAGGCAGAGCTTTTGGATGGCTTAACGTGTCCCAGTTGGTGAAAAGAAGGGCATCCTACCATAGAACCTAGCTACGAATCTACAAATGGCAGTCTTACCAAAAGTTAGACCTGCTCTATGTCTATCTAGCCAATTACCCAGTAGCTTGTTAAACGATCTAGACAAACAGTGCATACCCAAATCAGACTTTTACTGAGTACTAGAGAGTCTGATCAGTGTCTCCTCAGTTTGCTATCCTAACAAGTATTTAGTGTATCCCAGCCGTGATAGCTAACATTTTATTCAAAAAAAGAGAGAAAGTCATTTTTTTAGAACATTTACCATATGCTGGCAGTGTAATTATTTGTCTGCTGATAACCAATGCAAACAGTTTTGACCCAGATCAGACCCGATAAAACGTTCTGATTCTCTGGTAGTGTTCCTTAAATAAGTATCTGAAAAAAAATGTCAAATACTGCAGACAACAAAAATTATGTAAAATTTCTCAGTATGCAAAGGGTTTAAAACATTAGTAAACCCTAGTCTTACCTCAATAAACGTAAATGTTACCAACTGGTATATTTCCTTATTGTATCGATTCAGGAAGAGATCCAAGAAAAAGCACATAAATGCCAGAAGTTAACCTTTGAAAAAGAAGCCAAAGAGACATGTGAAAAAGAACTTTCTAGTCAGGTGAGATCAGGCCAATATCAAATGTGTAAAGTTGTATTTTATATAGTTTGGACTAGTCCATGTGTACTTATAGTAAAGAATTTGCTTAACAGCATAAAGAAATTATGTCTGAAATGTCTCACCCCTAGTAAAAATTGTCTATCACTCATCTCGGAGGGGGTAATTTACTATAGATGTGCCTGCCATAAAGGCCCCTTTTTCAGCGCTACCAGGTATATGATCAGCCCCTTTGCACTAAGAAAAAGTATATGACTGACACAGTTATTCATCATTGATATATAAAATTTGTTTACAGAAAAAGGGTATATTTAAATCAAAGAACTGTTTATGAATATGTAAACATTTTGTTAAGATCAAGTATATGAATAGGGCATTGTTAAGAAGACCAAGTATATAATTTGGGTAGGTTTCAAGAATCTGGCTTGCACACCTGTACCAAAACTATCCCCAAGTTACCCCCCTCGAGTCACACATATTTCAATGGAGTTTTCAAGATGGTGTAAACAGCACAACATAGCAAATCATAGTCTTCATAGGATGCTGTCCATTGTAAGGCGGTGGTTCTGTTGTTGTTGATTCGTTGCTGTTTGGTACTCCTAATGTAAGATTCCGTAAGAGTTCTATGTTTTGTTGTGCGTTACTTTAAGTCAATTCTAGTTTTGCAATCATCCTAATGGGTAAGTGGGAGATGGTTGTTTTGCTTTGATTGTCTTCCTGGTGTCTCATGATTGTTGTGTGACTCTTCCTCACGCATGCGCAGGTTTGTCTGCAGTTTGTAATTGTTGTATTTCCTGATCATGCTCAATTACAATTTTTATACTGTGCACTAGGACATTTATAACAACACATATCCAAACAAATAGATAAAAAAACTAAAAAAACGTTGACAACTAAAACATTATAAGAAGTACCAAGTGATATCTGAATTGACTAATTAATGAAGAAGGCAAAGATCAGGAAGTGATCCAATCAAGTACCACACCTGATCCAGGACATTTGGCGAGGTAGTGGCAAAAGAAAACAAGAAAACATCACATACAAGAGTGCCAAGAGGTCAACCCTTTCCCAACAGGTGACCACACGGCTGCAAGAAACTAACTAGACATTGTGGCAAAGACAAACACAATTAACTAAAAAGATCCACAAAAAAAACACCACCTTGAAATGTTCAGTATGAAAATTACTGGATGGCTTAAACTAGTTTTACAGTACCAGCCTCACTCTTAATGTTGATGTGGATCAAGACACCTACATGTTTGTTTTTCATGTAAGTTTCCAAACTTATCCATGAATCATCTCGTGGTACATATTGATGTGGTCTACAATTATCTATGTAAATACCATTCTAGGTGTATTCAGTCACTGAATTCAGCAATAGAGGTTCATATTTGGAAAGGCATACTTTTAAAATTCCAGTCTGATTTTTGTTTACTCATTATTTTCAGATATCATCACTTACGTTAGAGCTTGGGGCAGCCAAAGAGAGCTTAGAGGCCACTAGACAATCTTACACATCAAAGAATTCTGAACTACAGAGAAGTAATCAAGGTATAATGCTCAGTGATATAATAACACATGTCCCTCCGTGTAAAATGTCTGCTGGTATATGTGAACATGAGCAATTCTAACATATGTGCCCAAGAAATACTAATAACAGCCTGGACATCAACATACTATTGTTAGTTTGTTTTTAAATGTGGATATTCAAAAATGGGGCGGCACACAAGATTTAAATACTAATAAAGATTCAGGTTGGCCATGGCTTAAACACTATCAAATCACAGTATTTGCTGTGAAGTATGTAGCTAAGGGCAATGACATCTTTATGCTGACTGCCAAGACTGGTCAGATTGAGATAATGTCTATGCTGCAAAGCATCATCGTGGGTGCACATGTCATAATGTTCATTTGCAATGGATCAATTTATTATTTTCACTGCCAAAACAATCTCCCAAACCATTGGGGAGTTTTTGAAAGAGAAAAACTGACATTGTTTGTACAGAGTTTACATTTTTAAGGCTCATAGGAGGAAAGATGGCTTCCAAGGACAAAATTTGTTAGCATAGATGTTCGTATTCAGAGGAAGAAACAGGGGGTCAGAACTCTATTGGAAAACCCTAAGTTCTATAGATTTCTATAGGAATAATTCCTTGATTCACACATCAAATAACAGCACATGTCATGTCAGAGCCTTTTGATTTAGACATTTGGGCCCTAGTTTATATATAAAAAATCAAGTAAGTAATGGTGCAAAGATCAGGAATCGATACAATCAAGTACCACACCTGACCCAGGGTACCAATGGGGAAGTGACAAAGTAAGAAAGAGGGCAAAGATCAGGGATCGATACAATTAAGTACGACATCTGAGCCAGGATACCAATGGGAAGGTAACAAACTCACAATTAGATAAAACAAATGAGATCTAAGAGGTCAGCCCTTTCCAAGCAGGTGACTACAACGCAACAATAAAAAGACGCGTACAAAAGCATAGCAAACACACGACAGAAATAACATGAATGATCCACAAAAGAAGTGCCGCCTTGGAACGGTCAGTAAAAAATATTTTACTAGAGGGCTTGAACTGGTTTAACCGCACCAACCTCACCCTTAGTTCAGATGTGGATCAAGACACAGATGGACACCACAAACGAGAGCCAAGAGGCCAGCACTTTCCCAGCAGGTGACCACAAGGCACAAATAAACAGACGCGCACAAGTTCAAGCTCAAGTCATATGAACATGAAAATTTATTAATAGTAAAATCAAAATTTAAAAAAAAATGGTCAATTGTCTTGCTCTAAAATACAGACATAGCATTTGTTCTTTTTACTTTATTCTAAAATGACAACATTGGACGTTTTTTCAAACATAAAAAACAAACAGAAAAATACGTTATGTGGGATTAAAATGTTTGTACCTCCATGCCTGCCAAATTGGAATAGGTTATCCTTTAACTGAGGGGCAACATTATCCTTGACAAAATTAAGTTTTTCTTTACATCTTCACGCAATACTTCCACTAGTAAATCCCGTATTCATTTTATATGTCTATTAAAATAGTGTACAATATATTGTTTAATGGAAACGACAGCAACCATTGAAGAAATGGTGACAAAAACAAAACAAAGAGCAGCCACAACCACTGTTGTACTTAAATATGTGTCAGAGGCCAATATTTGCCAAAGATTCTACTGCTTTTTTTAAATTTCCTTGTTTAAACAATTTATCAGCACAGTGCTACAAACAAATCAAATTGTAAGAGCTCTTAATTGATAGTTGAAACAGTCAAAGCCAAAGAAAACTACAAGCTAAGCCAAAGACATGGATCAGACACCAATAGATAAATCCATCAGTTTACAATGGGTTCATCGTGACCCTAGATAAGAGTTTAATATACTATTTTTTATTCCTCAACCGAGCCATATGTTGTGGGTACTTGATGGAACCGTCTAGATGTGATGTTTCTTTTGTTCACCCACTACACATGTTAAACTTTGGGATGAGAGAAAAAAAAGTTGTCAATTTTGGTTGGCCAAACCTTGATATATGGTCACTGTTTTTTTTCTATTTAGAGAGAGATGATCTAATGCTGAGAAATGTGCAGCTATCTCAAGAACTGCAAACAGTTAAGAAAATCTTGGAAGATGAGAAGTCGGCCCTGGAGAAGGACATAAATGGAAGAATGGAGACAGAAAATATTCAGCGACAAAAATATGATCAGTTACAAGAGAGCTGTGATAAACTGAGAGAAGAGGTACATTTCATCCAATACAACTTTGTCATCAGTAGAAAAGTATAATGTGGAATAACAGTACCTAGCAGTAACATTGAAAACATCATTGGAATATCATATACCACTGTTATTCCAGAGACATTTTCTATGGGGTAGACCTCCTCTCAACACTCTAACTTAGTCATTTACCACCTGATTCCTACCATATTTTACTTTCATTAATCTCTATTTGAAGCTTGAATATGGATTTTGTCCAATGAGCGATACGTAAGATGGCTAACATCTGTCAGCGTACACTTGTGGACATTCCATCTCATCTGTTTTTATCTGATTTCTACCAAATTAAGATGTGGGCCATTGCTTTGCCAATGAAAGATAACCAATATGGCCACTAAAATGGCTGCAGCTTGTCACTTTGACATTTTGGGCACTTACTTACTATCTTATCACTTGCTTCTTCCAAATTTCTTATATGAATTTCTTTCACCAAACTCTTGCCGAATATGGGTGATAACCGCCTGTCAATTTATATTTTTGGACACATTAAGTTAGTCATTAATCACCCAATTTCTTCCATAATTCATATATGGATTACTTTTATCAAGGTGTCATCAACACTAGAATATGTTTTTGACTAATAAACAATAACCAAGATGGCGACCAAAATGACCACCACTTATGTAATTTTTCCCATGAACATGTGGGCTGTTGTAAAAAGTATTGTTTCATGATTTGAGTCAAGTCATGATTTTTTGGTATTTTTTACATATGCGTTAAGTGACTCTTTTATAGTTTGTACAAAAACAACTACTTGATTAGGCTAGAAAATAAATAAATGGGAAAGATCAGGAATCTATACAATTAAGTACCACACCTGACCAAGGACACCATATGGGAAAGTGACAAAACGCAATAAAACATCACAAACAAGAGAGCCAAAAGGCCAGCTCTATTCCAGCAGGTGACCACATGGCTGCAATGAACAGACAAGAAAGCATGAAATACAGGAAACATAAATAACAAAAATAATCCACAAAAGAAGGACCGCCTTGTGGCACTCAATAAAACTATTTTACTGCAGGGTTTAAACTAGTTTCACAATGCTAACCTCTCCCTTTATTCAGATGTGGATCAAGACACATAGATGTTAGGTCTGCATGAAACATCCCCAACTTATCCATGAATTAGTTCATAGAACATATAAAAGCGTATACTTTTTTCTGAATCTCCACTAATTTCCATACTTTGTGCATACCAATAGCTAATAATACTTAACTTATGTGCAGTCGCGTTTGAGTCTTTGGATAAGTACCCAAAATACGTTGTGCTACACAAATTATGAAAGCAAAACAAGTGAGAGGGATCAGAAAACATCACAATAATACACTGCAGACCAACCCACGGCATCGTGAGAAAGAGACAAAGATCAGTAGCAGTAACAAGATACAAAGATGACAATTAAAGTATAACAATCAGCTCTCTATTTCCTATCAAATTGATTGTATTGTCAGAAGAACACAAAATACTAAAATAATAAAACAAGGACCAAACACAGAACCCTCCATGAACAATGTGGACAGCAATAAACAATGAAGCAACAACAATATAACCAACCATTTTAAAACGGACAATAGCCTAAGAATCTGCGGGCTCATATATATTTTACTGGTACCAAATCCTCGTTGAAGATTTCGTTGGTTATGCAAAAAAGGGTTTAACTCGCATAGAGGTTTTCCATCTATTGCAATGTATATACATCATAGACATCTAATTTAATCAAATTAACACACAATGATGGAATAAAAATGGCTAACGACTCACAGATAGTACCCCAAATTGATCCACGGTAGACAACGTCAAAGACAAGCATCAGGCACAACCAATTGATACATCTTTATGTCAGGGCATTCATTGAGTCTGGCACCTAAACCACCATTATGCAATCAAAGCTGAAACCATCGCTTTAAACCGTGGTTGTGTTAACTACCAGACATGCAGACTGTTGCTTAATATTCATGATAAAAGAATAAGTGATTATGATCAGGAAATGCTACTATCACACACCACAGATCAACCCACAGCACTGCGATGGAGAGCCAAAGAACGATAAAAGCAACATAACATTCAGATCACAACAACAGTACACCAACCAGCGCTCTCTTCCACAGCAAAACTAGACACAACGTACTGCAAAAAACCAAGACCTTACATTTAACTCCCACAAACAACAGGAGAAACAAGAAGCGTTGTTATTAGTCTGAGGCCTGATCCATCCTCATGTTATTTTAGAACAACCCATGTCTATAACCGTGATTCGGAGTGTGGGTCCTTTCGTAATTTGTGTTTTTGTGTTTGTCTAATTGACATGCTATATCAAACTCTTATTATAATATTTGATGATAGTTTAAATTGACTATGAAATGAATCTCGATTTGTATTTACTAGAGGCCAATACATCGATTAGTTAGGAACATTCATGAGTACCAAACATTAACTTGTCTCAATCCACACCAGAAATAAGAGGCTGGTGCCGTCAAATATGTTTTATCCCTCCAGTACTTTTCACTGATGGTTCCAAGGCGGTGCTTCTTTCGTGGATTTTTTTTGTTATCTGTGTTTCATGTCTGTTATGCTGACTTGTCTATTACTTGCAGTCACCTGCTTAGAAAGGGCTTTACCTCTTGGCTCTTTTGTATGCGATGTTTTCTTGCGTAGTTTCACTTTCCTATATGGTGTCCTGGGTCAGGTGTGGTATTTGATTTTATCGATTTAATGATATTAGCCTTCATCCTTATTGATAAACATAGTCACCATAATATACTGTCTCTAAAATGCCTTGTTGTAAGTAATTTTCAAGGCAACAATATATTTAACGATCAACTCTGAGTATCTTTGGTGGAATCAAATTTTTTATTATGTTTGATTAACTATTCGAGTAGATCTCATGTATTATGTTTTTTAACATCTCCCTGAAAAATTATAAACTAAATCAGCATAAAATACAAGTTCTGATATGCCATGTTGTAGAGGTACAGTATTTAGACTAATATTGTATTAAATAATCAACTCCCATTGTCTGGAGTAAAATTTCAAAATGCTTAATGAATTTTATTATATCTTATATATCTTTTAAAATTACCCGCATACAACTTAGGCCCAGATCAACAAGCTCATCTGCATAGGCATAGGCATAGGCTTATCACCACCTTTGTTGATCCTTTCTGGAAAGTATAATACCTTGGTACATGCAAAATTCAAATAGTTATGTGCCATGGCTCAGTGGTTTACTTGAGGTCCAGATATAACTGGTAAGAGCCTGACTGGAGGCACTATGAGTACAGTATTGTTGACCAGGACATAAGGCATATAATCAAACAAGCCATAGTATTGTTAATTTTTGACTGAGCAGGCTTAATTAAGATTAACCTGGACATAAATCTTAAAACTGCATAGTCTGTAACTTTTGATCTTCTAAATAAGTCAGGTGAGATCAGGCCAATATCAAATGTGTAAAGTTGTATTTTATATAGTTTGGACTAGTCCATGTGTACTTATAGTAAAGAATTTGCTTAACAGCATAAAGAAATTATGTCTGAATTGTCTCACCCCTAGTAAAAATTGTCTATCACTCATCTCGGAGGGGGTAATTTACTATAGATGTGCCTGCCATAAAGGCCCCTTTTTCAGCGCTACCAGGTATATGATCAGCCCCTTTGCACTAAGAAAAAGTATATGACTGACACAGTTATTCATCATTGATATATAAAATTTGTTTACAGAAAAAGGGTATATTTAAATCAAAGAACTGTTTATGAATATGTAAACATTTTGTTAAGATCAAGTATATGAATAGGGCATTGTTAAGAAGACCAAGTATATAATTTGGGTAGGTTTCAAGAATCTGGCTTGCACACCTGTACCAAAACTATCCCCAAGTTACCCTCCTCGAGTCACACATATTTCAATGGAGTTTTCAAGATGGTGTAAACAGCACAACATAGCAAATCATAGTCTTCATAGGATGCTGTCCATTGTAAGGCGGTGGTTCTGTTGTTGTTGATTCGTTGCTGTTTGGTACTCCTAATGTAAGATTCCGTAAGAGTTCTATGTTTTGTTGTGCGTTACTTTAAGTCAATTCTAGTTTTGCAATAATCCTAATGGGTAAGAGGGAGATGGTTGTTTTGCTTTGATTGTCTTCCTGGTGTCTCATGATTGTTGTGTGACTCTTCCTCACGCATGCGCAGGTTTGTCTGCAGTTTGTAATTGTTGTATTTCCTGATCATGCTCAATTACAATTTTTATACTGTGCACTAGGACATTTATAACAACACATATCCAAACAGATAGATAAAAAAAAATAAAAAAAAACGTTGACAACTAAAACATTATAAGAAGTACCAAGTGATATCTGAATTGACTAAGTAATGAAGAAGGCAAAGATCAGGAAGTGATCCAATCAAGTACCACACCTGATCCAGGACATTTGGCGAGGTAGTGACAAAAGAAAACAAGAAAACATCACATACAAGAGTGCCAAGAGGTCAACCCTTTCCCAACAGGTGACCACACGGCTGCAAGAAACTAACTAGACATTGTGGCAAAGACAAACACAATTAACTAAAAAGATCCACAAAAGAAACACCACCTTGAAATGTTCAGTATGAAAATTACTGGATGGCTTAAACTAGTTTTACAGTACCAGCCTCACTCTTAATGTTGATGTGGATCAAGACACCTACATGTTTGTTTTTCATGTAAGTTTCCAAACTTATACATGAATCATCTCGTGGTACATATTGATGTGGTCTACAATTATCTATGTAAATACCATTCTAGGTGTATTCAGTCACTGAATTCAGCAATAGAGGTTCATATTTGGAAAGGCATACTTTTAAAATTCCAGTCTGATTTTTGTTTACTCATTATTTTCAGATATCATCACTTACGTTAGAGCTTGGGGCAGCCAAAGAGAGCTTAGAGGCCACTAGACAATCTTACACATCAAAGAATTCTGAACTACAGAGAAGTAATCAAGGTATAATGCTCAGTGATATAATAACACATGTCCCTCCGTGTAAAATGTCTGCTGGTATATGTGAACATGAGCAATTCTAACATATGTGCCCAAGAAATACTAATAACAGCCTGGACATCAACATACTATTGTTAGTTTGTTTTTAAATGTGGATATTCAAAAATGGGGCGGCACACAAGATTTAAATACTAATAAAGATTCAGGTTGGCCATGGCTTAAACATTATCAAATCACAGTATTTGCTGTGAAGTATGTAGCTAAGGGCAATGACATCTTTATGCGGACTGCCAAGACTGGTCAGATTGAGATAATGTCTATGCTGCAAAGCATCATCGTGGGTGCACATGTCATAATGTTCATTTGCAATGGATCAATTTATTATTTTCACTGCCAAAACAATCTCCCAAACCATTGGGGAGTTTTTGAAAGAGAAAAACTGACATTGTTTGTACAGAGTTTACATTTTTAAGGCTCATAGGAGGACAGATGGCTTCCAAGGACAAAATTTGTTAGCATACATGTTCGTATTCAGAGGAAGAAACAGGGGGTCAGAACTCTATTGGAAATCCCTAAGTTCTATAGATTTCTATAGGAATAATTCCTTGATTCACACATCAAATAACAGCACATGTCATGTCAGAGCCTTTTGATTTAGACATTTGGGCCCTAATTTATATATAAAAAATCAAGTAAGTAATGGTGCAAAGATCAGGAATCGATACAATCAAGTACCACACCTGACCCAGGGTACCAATGGGGAAGTGACAAAGTAAGAAAGAGGGCAAAGATCAGGGATCGATACAATTAAGTACGACATCTGAGCCAGGATACCAATGGGAAAGTAACAAACTTACAATTAGATAAAACAAATGAGATCCAAGAGGTCAGCCCTTTCCAAGCAGGTGACTACAACGCAACAATAAAAAGACGCGTACAAAAGCATAGCAAACACACGACAGAAATAACATGAATGATCCACAAAAGAAGTGCCGCCTTGGAACGGTCAGTAAAAAATATTTTACTAGAGGGCTTGAACTGGTTTAACCGCACCAACCTCACCCTTAGTTCAGATGTGGATCAAGACACAGATGGACACCACAAACGAGAGCCAAGAGGCCAGCACTTTCCCAGCAGGTGACCACAAGGCACAAATAAACAGACGCGCACAAGTTCAAGCTCAAGTCATATGAACATGAAAATTTATTAATAGTAAAATCAAAACTTAAAAAAAAAATGGTCAATTGTCTTGCTCTAAAATACAGACATAGCATTTGTTCTTTTTACTTTATTCTAAAATGACAACATTGGACGTTTTTTCAAACATAAAAAACAAACAGAAAAATACGTTATGTGGGATTAAAATGTTTGTACCTCCATGCCTGCCAAATTGGAATAGGTTATCCTTTAACTGAGGGGCAACATTATCCTTGACAAAATTAAGTTTTTCTTTACATCTTCACGCAATACTTCCACTAGTAAATCCCGTATTCATTTTATATGTCTATTAAAAGAGTGTACAATATATTGTTAAATGGAAACGACAGCAACCATTGAATAAATGGTGACAAAAACAAAACAAAGAGCAGCCACAACCACTGTTGTACTTAAATATGTGTCAGAGGCCAATATTTGCCAAAGATTCTACTGCTTTTTTTAAATTTCCTTGTTTAAACAATTTATCAGCACAGTGCTACAAACAAATCAAATTGTAAGAGCTCTTAATTGATAGTTGAAACAGTCAAAGCCAAAGAAAACTACAAGCTAAGCCAAAGACATGGATCAGACACCAATAGATAAATCCATCAGTATACAATGAGTTCATCGTGACCCTAGATAAGAGTTTAATATACTATTTTCATTCCTCAACCGAACCATATGTTGTGGGTACTTGATTGAACCGTCTAGATGTGATGTTTCTTTTGTTCACCCACTACACATGTTAAACTTTGGGATGAGAGAATAAAGTTGTCACTTTTGTGTGGCCAAACCTTGATATATGGTCACTGTTTTTTTCTATTTAGAGAGAGATGATCTAATGCTGAGAAATTGGCAGCTATCTCAAGAACTGCAAACAGTTAAGAAAATCTTGGAAGATGAGAAGTCGGCCCTAGAGAAGGACATCAATGGAAGAATGGAGACAGAAAATATTCAGCGACAAAAATATGATCAGTTACAAGAGAGCTGTGATAAACTGAGAGAAGAGGTACATTTCATCCAATACAACTTTGTCATCAGTAGAAAAGTATAATGTGGAATAACAGTACCTAGCAGTAACATTGAAAACATCATTGGAATATCATATACCACTGTTATTCCAGAGACATTTTCTATGGGGTAGACCTCCTCTCAACACTCTAACTTAGTCATTTACCACCTGATTCCTACCATATTTTACTTTCATTAATCTCTATTTGAAGCTTGAATATGGATTTTGTCCAATGAGCGATACGTAAGATGGCTAACATCTGTCAGCGTACACTTGTGGACATTCCATCTCATCTGTTTTTATCTGATTTCTACCAAATTAAGATGTGGGCCATTGCTTTGCCAATAAAAGATAACCAATATGGCCACTAAAATGGCTGCAGCTTGTCACTTTGACATTTTGGGCACTTACTTACTAACTTATCACTTGATTCTTCCAAATTTCTTATATGAATTTCTTTCACCAAACTCTTGCCGAATATGGGTGATAACCAAAATGGCCACAGCCTGTCAATTTATATTTTTGGACACATTAAGTTAGTCATTAATCACCCAATTTCTTCCATAATTCATATATGGATTACTTTTATCAAGGTGTCATCAACACTAGAATATGTTTTTGACTAATAAACAATAACCAAGATGGCGACCAAAATGACCACCACTTATGTAATTTTTCCCATGAACATGTGGGCTGTTGTAAAAAGTATTGTTTCATGATTTGAGTCAAGTCATGATTTTTCGGTATTTTTTACATATGCGTTAAGTGACTCTTTTATAGTTTGTACAAAAACAACTACTTGATTAGGCTAGAAAATAAATAAATGGGAAAGATCAGGAATCTATACAATTAAGTACCACACCTGACCAAGGTCACCATATGGGAAAGTGACAAAACGCAATAAAACATCACAAACAAGAGAGCCAAAAGGCCAGCTCCATTCCAGCAGGTGACCACATGGCTGCAATGAACAGACAAGAAAGCATGAAATACAGGAAACATAAATAACAAAAATAATCTACAAAAGAAGGACCACCTTGCGGCACTCAATAAAACTATTTTACTGCAGGGTTTAAACTAGTTCACAATGCTAACCTCTCCCTTTATTCAGATGTGGATCAAGACACATAGATGTTCGGTCTGCATGAAACATCCCCAACTTATCCATGAATTAGTTCATAGAACATATAAAAGCGTATACTTTTTTCTGAATCTCCACTAATTTCCATACTTTATGCATACCAATAGCTGATAATACTTAACTTATGTGCAGTCGCGTTTGAGTCTTTGGATAAGTACCCAAAATACGTTGTGCTACACAAATTATGAAAGCAAAACAAGTGAGAGGGATCAGAAAACATCACAATAATACACTGCAGACCAACCCACGGCATCGTGAGAAAGAGACAAAGATCAGTAACAGTAACAAGATACAAAGATGACAATTAAAGTATAACAATCAGCTCTCTATTTCCTATCAAATTGATTGTATTGTCAGAAGAACACAAAATAATAAAATAATAAAACAAGGACCAAACACAGAACCCTCCATGAACAATGTGGACAGCAATAAACAATGAAGCAACAACAATATAACCAACCATTTTAAAACGGACAATAGCCTAAGAATCTGCGGGCTCATATATATTTTACTGGTACCAAATCCTCGTTGAAGATTTCGTTGGTTATGCAAAAAAGGGTTTAACTCGCATAGAGGTTTTCCATCTATTGCAATGTATATACATCATAGACATCTAATTTAATCAAATTAACACACAATGATGGAATAAAAAATGGCTAACGACTCACAGATAGTACCCCAAATTGATCCACGGTAGACAACGTCAAAGACAAGCATCAAGCACAACCAATTGATACATCTTTATGTCAGGGCATTCATTGAGTCTGGCACCTAAACCACCATTATGCAATCAAAGCTGAAACCATCGCTTTAAACCGTGGTTGTGTTAACTACCAGACATGCAGACTGTTGCTTGATATTCATGATAAAAGAATAAGTGATTATGATCAGGAAATGCTACTATCACACACATCAGATCAACCCACAGCACTGCGATGGAGAGCCAAAGAACGATAAAAGCAACATAACATTCAGATCACAACAACAGTACACCAACCAGCGCTCTCTTCCACAGCAAAACTAGACACAACGTACTGCAAAAAAAACAAGACCTTATATTTAACTCCCATAAACAACAGGAGAAACAAGAAGCGTTGTTATTAGTCTGAGGCCTGATCCATCCTCATGTTATTTTAGAACAACCCACGTCTAAAACCGTGATTCGGAGTGTGGGTCTTTTCGTAATTTGTGTTTTTGTGTTTGTCTAATTGACATGCTATATCAAACTCTTATTATAATATTTGATGATAGTTTAAATTGACTATGAAATGAATCTCAATTTGTATTTACTAGAGGATAATACATCGATTAGTTAGGAACATTCATGTCCCTCCAGTACTTTTCACTGATGGTTCCAAGGCGGTGCTTCTTTCGTGGATTTTTTTTTGTTATTTGTGTTTCATGTCTGTCATGCTGACTTGTCTATTACTTGCAGTCACCTGCTTAGAAAGAACTTACCTCTTGGCTCTTTTGTATGCGATGTTTTCTTGCGTAATTTCACTTTCCTATATGGTGTCCTGGGTCAGGTGTGGTATTTGATTTTATTGATTTAATGATATTAGCCTTCATCCTTATTGATAAACATAGTCACCATAATATACTGTCTCTAAAATGCCTTGTTGTAAGTAATTTTCAAGGCAACAATATATTTAACGATCAACTCTGAGTATCTTTGGTGGAATCAAAATTTTTATTATGTTTGATTAACTATTCGAGTAGATCTCATGTATTATGTTTTTTAACATCTCCCTGAAAAATTATAAACTAAATCAGCATAAAATACAAGTTCTGATATGCCATGTTGTAGAGGTACAGTATTTAGACTAATATTGTATTAAATAATCAACTCCCATTGTCTGGAGTAAAATTTCAAAATGCTTAATGAATTTTATTATATCTTATATATCTTTTAAAATTACCCGCATACAACTTAGGCCCAGATCAACATGCTCATCTGCATAGGCATAGGCTTATCACCACCTTTGTTGATCCTTTCTGGAAAGTATAATACCTTGGTACATGCAAAATTCAAATAGTTATGTGCCATGGCTCAGTGGTTGACTTGAGATCCAGATATAACTGGTAAGAGCCTGACTGGAGGCACTATGTGTATACTTGAGCAAAACTCGTTTTTATTGCTGTTTAACCCAGGAAAACGTCCTGACATGAGTACAGTATTGTTGACCAGGACATAAGGCATATAATCAAACAAGCCATAGTATTGTTAATTTTTGACTGAGCAGGCTTAATTAAGATTTACCTGGACATAAATCTTAAAACTGCATAGTCTGTAACTTTTGATCTTCTAAATAAGAAATATTGTTTTTATTTTTCAAGAATACATTAAAAACACTCACATTCAGGTAAACATTTTACCAGTTTCGTAAATCTTAACAAATGATCATTATCAAAACAACAGCATTTATGTTAAAAATCAACTATCAAGAATTATTGGAGGGACGTAAATAATTACTAATAAGGGAAAAAACGTCTGTTTTTATATGATAATTTACTTCTCCACGCAGTTTTCAGCTATACTGAACAAATTTATTGTGAAAACATAACGTAATTCTATTTTTACAAATAATTTAAAAAGAAAAGTTTTTTTTGCGAAAAATGTTCATAGTTACAGACCTAGACTCTTTAAAGACAAGTTTAATCAACACAAGGTCCAATTGATAAATATATTTGTCACATAAGGTTACTTTCTGATAAAGTTTGCTACAGTCCTCATTTGAAGAGTCTGTGTATCACGACATTTGAACCTGTTTTTTTTTTAAATTTCTGTACTCATACATGTACCTATAGTCTCAGCTGCTCACAACCACAAAGTATAGCAGTAGATGCGAACCTTTTTCTTGCCATACTTTTCTGGTCAGAATATAAGAATCAATCATGAGGGTGAAGGTAGGATAGAAAAATCCATCCCGAGGATGGTGGTTTGGCATCATGAGGCTTGTTGAGTGATGACAAACGGTGATCTGGAGGGACAGATTATTTTATCCTACCCCCACACGTATAATTGATTCCTTTTTATGCTCACGACTGTTTTTACTTATTTATTTTAAAATAAGCTCCCAGAAGTCTCTGAATACGCTCAGATTCAATTGCACATGATAACGTTACTTGACGTCCTAGTTAGGTTACATTGGGTAAGATAAGACTTTCTACCCCAAGGTAAAATCTAAGACATCCTTATTTGGTGAGCAAAGATGTGTTCTCAGCTTACTACATCTGTGGCATTTGTTCTAACGCATCACATAATAGTTTTGTCAGGGAAGCAAACTCTGTGATCCCTGCTAAGACTTCTCCTGACCTGGGTCCATACTGTCTTTATTAAGATAACTAAAATCCATAAGCTACAAGTGAGAAGTCGTCTAAAAGTCATGTGACATCTTTGGCTGAGCTTTCGTTTGTCACTTTCACATTGGTATCCTGGGTCAGGTTTGGTGCTTGATTGTATTGATTCCTGGTCTTTGCTCTCTTTCTTACTATCATCACTTTTGGCTCTCGTTTGTGACATCACTTTTATCCTGTTCCTTTCATTTATGTTAACACAGACACAGGAATTAGAAACAACTCTGAACCAGGTGAAAAAGGAGAAGGTTGATGTTGAAAACCAGTTAAGAGAAAAAGTTATCTCCCTTGAATCTCAGCTAGATTTCTTACAAACAGCAGAACTACATGAGAAGTCACGTCTTGAAGATCTTATTGTAAGAATATAGTGTTTCTTTTCTTACCGTAACCTTGCAAAAGTATAACTTTTGATAGTTTTGCTCTGAAAATAGCAATCTAGTTATATATTGTTGTCTTTTTTCTTCTCATCTGAAATGTGTTTGTGAGCTGTTTTTTTTTCTTTTTGGTAATAAACATATTTCTATCATTTCTGTACCAGCAATATTTTTTAAATGATTGCCATTATAATATCAAAACTGTTCATTTAAATGCTTTTCTTTTCTGTTTGGTGATATCTAGAATCATATAGTTTTTGTATCACCAATATTCAAATACATGACCACCGTATTACTATCAAGATCGTTTCATGATTTATGTTTGTGTTATGTATTTTGTGTTAACTTATAAGAGCATGGTGCGCCTATTAGCTCAAATATGGTATAGGATGGTACCATTTTGCCAAAAAATGTTCTCAATTGTTTGATTATTTTAGACTCACCTTCAGAAACGAGAGGAAGAGCTTGTAGAGGAGAACTTGAAGACAGAGAAGAAAATGAAAGACATTGAAGAAACCCAGACAAAGTTAAAAGTATGTTATTGAAATCTTCGTGCTAAAATGTCTCTAGCAGGTATTAAGCATAAGATACAAGTAGCCATATGTATACAGCGTAGATTCAAACCAGTCTGTGTTTCTGTGTAGTCTTAGCAGAGTCTTAGTTTGCTGTAGGTAGCTGGGCAGATGTAGATGTGTGTAAGTACGCATGCAAAATGTACACACCTTCATGGTTGCTTCATACAGACAAAACTGTTTGAAAATACTGCTTCTGTCTCATTGACCATGGCCTTATCTTGCATCAACTTTGAAACAACAGAAACTTGATATAGTTTTCTAAATTCAAAACCCTAATTTTAGTTGTAAGTTCAAACAGATAATCAAACAATATAAACATGTTGGATTAAACATGGATATCATAAGACAGTGTGCATGCATGGTTTTAGACACAATCGTTGTTCGTAGCTGTGCTTTTCTCTTTAATTTCACGACGTTGGGTTGGACCACAGAATCAATAACGGCTCTAAAATAACACTTTAATTGATCGCTTGGCGTCTGATACATGTCAGGTTTTCTTTAGCTCTGACCATCTGTAAATCTTGAGCCCTTTTCTTTTTTACATCATAGCGTGATAATTTGATAAGATTGTTTCTCTGTGAGGATATATTGCTATAGTAAGGAAGCCTTCATGCGAGCTCAAAATTTTTGCACTTTAACATGAAATAATTTAGGGAAATACCTTGTACCAGTAAAGTTCATTTAAGTACCAAGTGGCGACGGTTCTGTTGTTATTGATTCGTTTTTATTGTTGCTTCCATTGTGGGAGTTTGTATTTGTTTCCAGTGTTGTTGTGCATTATTGCGTGTCCTTTCTGGTTTTGCAGTCGTATTAATGTGGAAGATACTTTGTCTTCCTCGTATCTTGTGGCTGTTATGTGACTCTTACTCTAATAGCCATGGATCAGCCTGTAGTGTGTATTTTCTGATCATACCACTTTGCTTTTTTTAGATTGGTCTGTACTTCAGTCACATATTATCTCCCTCAAGTGAGATTAAAATGGACAGCTAGTGGGCTCAAAACTCTTAACAATTTGAATGATTATGGCATACATTCATATCAGATCAAGACAATGTGTTACTTTAAGTCATGGTTGCTCTCTCTTGTGTCATATTTAAAGTATCCCCTTTGAATGCAGTTTAAAGTAGAAACTCTATGCGCTCAATAAAAGTAAGTAAGGGTACAACGATCAGAATCGATACAATCAAGTACCACACCTGACCAAGGTCACCAATGGGAAAGTGACACACTCACAGTTAGACACCACAAAGGAGAGCCAAGAGATAAGCCCTTTCCCAGCAGGTTACCACAAGGCACATATAAACAGACGCACGCAAAGGCATAGCGGACACAAGACAGAACAAAAACATAAAATATCAACAAAAGAAGTACTGCCTTGGAACAGTCAGCAAAATATTTTACTGGAGGGCTTAAACTGGGTAAACGGCGCAAACCTCACCCTTATTTCAGATGTGGATCAATACAGATAGATATTTGGTTTGCATGAAAGACCCCTAACTTATCAATGGATCATCTCCAAGAACATATAAATCAAGATATAACAAGGAGATAAAGCAAAGATAATGACTTAACAGTAAATAAAACTGAATACTGGAGCAAAAGAAATGCAACAGGTAAACCCCTGTTGGCCTGACAAAGGGCCAAAGCATCAGACCCCTACCATCTCATCAATAGATAAGTCTTTAAATCGGAACCATCAAAGAGTCTGAAGTCTGGCCCACTGGCATGCAATTAAAGAGGAAAGCAAAGTTGTCAACCGTGATTTGATTGACCACCAAGCATGCAGTCTGTTGCAATACATTAATGTTATAGCCAATCTTTTTATAATGGGAAATTATTTTAATAAACTATGCTGAAAAAATATTAGAGCCAACAATATTCTTCAATTTATACACCAAGTCACCATAGAACTCAGATTTTGAAAATCCTTGGTGCAGGAGAGATTTAAGTCCACCTTGGAATTTAGATATTAAATCATAGTATCGTCCATAAAATTTAGAAAAGGTTTTGCAAAGATTATGATACCGATAGCCGTGTTTAATAAGTTTCTGAGTTAACAATTTATTACGAGTGTTGAAGTCAGTAACATAGCTAGATGCTCTAGCAAAACAAATGAGTTGAGAGATATAGACACCACATTTATATACTTTGCGACACTTTAATAATATTTGGTGGAGTGATAATATATTAGATTAAGACAGTTTGTCACAAGCAAAATGGTAACTTCTGCTTACTTCTTGTTTGAGTTATCTCCCTTGATTAAATATTTAAGGAGAACTCTTGTGTTTTCCATTTCTTTCATGCTTTGATATCTAATGATAATGTTTGGATAAAACAGAATGTCACGATTTTGTGTGACAATTAAAAATGGTTACTGTCCCCTGCTTCTTATTTGCTGTATCTCCCTCGAACAAAATTTTAAAGGCAATCTTTGAATGCTCTCATACTCTCAATATGCTGTGAGATAACTTTATAATATTCGGTAGATTAACTAGGATGGCCATTTATAAATGGCTATTATATAATCCAGCGGGCTTTGCCATCTCCTCTGATGGATATTATTACAACGTTTGATTATCTCCTTACATTGACCGCTAAAATTAGGCTTTCCAACAAGTATTGTAACCCTGATGAAAATTTCGAGTTATGCCTCCAACCGAGCATTCTGTCTCTATAGAGTTTCCCATGTAAACCTGATGCCTCTTACCTTTAAATAATAACATGGTTGATCATGTTTGCGTCGTATGTCGAAGCAGCTTTTCTATGAAAGTTCATGGGAACACATGAGTTAACTTAACGTTTGAACTTTTTTAAACTATACTAACTTAACGTATTAATCATTGACATACAATATGATGGTGCAATTTGTTACCTGCGTCGCTTAAACGAAAGCAGGTCTAGTACTGAGTCCACTCTGCCCATCCATCCATCTGTCATTTGCAATGCAGTTTGTTATATTCATTGCAGACATGCACGGGTTAGAGGCTTAAAAGCAACTATGAAAAATTGTTTTATGATTTGTGTTTCTTGTTTGTTATTACGTGTTGTTTTTCTAAAGTTCCAATAGTTTCTTAGTATTTCATCTCTTTTATTCGATTCATAAAACAACAAAGTAAGTAAGAGGGCAAAGATCAGGCTTTGAGGTTATAGAATTGAGCACAATCTCAATCTCAAAATAAAGTGCAATGATTGGCTGCTTGTGGACACGTGTCCACAAGCATCCTATTATTGTGGTTTATTTTGAGTTTGAGAATGAACTCAAGCTTTATAACCTTGAGGCCAGGAGTAGATAAAATCAAGTACCACACCTGACCCTGAAATCGTTGTAACTGGGTTCAGACTCAATAGTGTCACTCGGGTTGATTTTCTAACACTGACCTAAAATGAAAACTTAACATAGTATTCAAAAGTATATTTTTCGATGATAAATTCATTTTCGGGGTTATTTTTTTCGGTCATCGAATCTTCAATGCCTTATTGATGTCTCTGAGTTAATATTGGATGAAAATCAGAAATTGCAGAATTTCTATGAATAATTCAGTTGAGAGGGGTCAAAATGAAAATTCTAAAAACAATTATAACACTCACACAGCATTTGGAAATAAGAAATTACTAACTGCATGCTTTAAGTGATGTTAAAAAGATCATCAGTGACCAGTGTGACCTCCATTTTATGAATGCTTAGCAGAGTACGTCGCCTTATTGAATTAACGTAACGCTGTATTAGCACATTAGAAATACGTATGTAATGCTAACAGAAGTGCATATTGGAGTCAGTTATTGCATCCACTTGATGATTGGACCAGACCCTCCGACCCAATTCATCCAAAATATGATATATGGGGTTCATGACTGGAGATGAAGCAGGCCAAAGCAAGACGTTGACGTCATTTTTAGCATGGAAGTGTGTGGCTATTTACGCTTTGTGTAAGGCCTTGCATCGTCATGCTGAAAAATGGCAGGTCCGTTATTTGCATGAAAAGATTAATTATTTTATTAATAATAATGGTTGCTTGTTTAAACGATTATGTGGGTGAATTGACGTGTTAACGCAATAAGTACGTAACGTTGTCACACGTGCACGACCAGGTCTTGCACGAACTCTGACAGACCCAGTTCGTTGTACTGGTTCATAAGATCATGAATAGTCTGTCTAGAGCAGCCAAAATGATTTGCGATATCATTTACCATAGACGTCGCTGTGAGTACGCAAATAACTTGGTTTCTTTGATCTTTTGAAAGACGTACCGTCACTATACGCATGCGTTTTGTAACAAGACATTATTTTTTATTATCAGTACTCAGCTGCAAATGTTTTCTTGTCCGTTTTAAGCTGTTAGTGAACCACCTGTTCCTGAGCACTTGCAACTTAAGGAGCACGTTTTTCAGGCGTTGACGCTTGAATAGACCTGGGATTTGAATAAAAATTGCACAATCGTTATCCGCGACGAAATCTTGATAAGCATTGGTTAATCTTACAACAACATGTATACAAACAAAAAAGCTATTCAAAGAGATAAAGTGTAAAGTTTTCATTTTGGGTCAGTGTATATCAGATTGCTGTCTGGTCAAAGGAATCAACAGACCTGTATGGCTCCCTCTTCACTCTTGTTGTTGATGACAATCTGCCAATCTCAGACTTCTCTGTTGGATACATCCTATTGGCACTCCTGGGGTCATCTGTCCTTTCTAAGTACAGAGTCTGAGAGTCTCTTTTATTCTTCATAAAGTACTCTGATACAAGCAGAAAGTCCTCTGGTTCCAAATATACTATTCCAAAGCTTCCAGAACTGAGAGGGCGGTTGTATTTAAATGTGTTTGTCATAGTCTTCGTCCAAAAATGCCAGTTTGTCACTTTTGCAAAGCACATGAAAACCATTATCTTTGTGCTCTCCATGCTTATATTGTATAAAGAGTTTTTGAGACACATATCCAAGACCTTCAGGTGTACAGCCACATACGCTGCTCCTATACTAGCTAGCCTCTAAAATTATATGTACATTTGTTTAGAGTTATTTTACTTTTAATTTTACTTTTTATTTTTAAGTGTCCCAGATTTATGGACATGGGTATCGATTGCGACCAGTGATACACAATGTCTTAACATATGTAAATATGATGTGAAATGACTGTTTAATGTGTTCATGCATAAAGAGCAAGCCACAGATTTATCCTTGGAGTAATACTATGCGATTATAACATTTTTTGGTATCATATTGCATACATATAATTGCAACTAGTTGTCCAGTCCTATTACCTGACTTTGGTTCTACAATGGCAACCTCTATGCATTAAATACGTTATCAGTCAAATGCCTGTTACCAGCCAGAACTTTTGCTAGACTACCTTTTTGCACTATCCCTTGAACAAAAGCAAAACTGCACTTCATAACCACAATACCAGACAACATTAAACAGCAGCTAACCTATCTGTAGTTTTCCTAATAACTAGGTGACCTACCATGAAAGTCTCATGAGCCACCTTAAGCACCTTTTCAGTCAAGCTAGTTGGAGCAGCATAGTTTAATAAACACTACCTTTAAAAGAAAAGTGTCTATAAATCAACCGAGTAACCTCAATATACAGTAACACTGCCAGTCTCCAACCGTTTCATAATACTCTCTTACTTAGAATCTGACCTTCAAATAGAATTTGACTATCACAAATTAAAATCTGATCAGGGAATTTGGATTCTTATATTTCCTTTTGTAATTCTTTGTCTGGATCCTAGTAACTGCGCTGTTTGTAAAACGAGATATATCGGACAGTTTTGATTGACAAACGTTTCAAATCACGTCATACAGGATGTCATCCATACATAAAGCATTAGTTGTACCCTTAAAAAGTGACAATTAAATTGATGTGAGCGAAGGGATCAGTCTTGTTAGACTCATCAATCAGAGTCAGATCAGACTCTTTCTCAAATCTAAGTTCTCCCTGACCACTACCCCAGTACACGCAGAGAGGAAGGCGAAAGTTAGGAATCGATACAAACAAGTATTACATACCTGACCTGAAACACGAATTGGAAAAGTGACACAAACAAAGGAAAACATAACACACAAGTGAGCCAAGCGAAACAATCACCACAGGGTTTAAACATGTGTCTCTTAACACCATGGCTTTCTGCCACTTATGTTGACTGGTGCAGTAGGCATCATTGACTCCTGAAAATACCAAGTGCTTTCTTTTATTGTGAAGTGGCATTTCTTCCATAGAAGAATTTGAAGTATGCATTTTAGCTTGATATACACTACTAATACCCACATTAGCCAATATTTCTGCTCGAACTCTGCTGTGAAATCACTGTTGTATATCAAATTAAAGGGAATGAAGCATTGAACACCATACAGGCACATATTGTGTCCTTTCACACACCCTAGACCTCTGGTGTGTGGTCAAAGGTCAAAATATTTTTTTCGAAAGTAGTCAGTAGCATATCTAATAAGAAGAGAATTGAGCATTGGGCTTTATGCAAGCACATATTCTGTCCTTACACACACCCTTGAACCCTGGGGTTGAGTTAAAAGGTCAAAACATTTTCTTCTGAAAGTAGTCATGTTGCATATCAAATTAAAGGGGATGGAGCATAGAGCACCCTGCAAGCACATATTATGTCCTAACAAACATCATCGATCCCCCTGGGGTCAAAAGATCAAAATATATTTTCTGAAAGTAGTCATGTTGCATATCAAATTTAAGGGAATGGAACAAAGAATACCATGAAATCACATATTAGGACTTAATGCAACCATCTGCCCCTGACGTTGAGCAAAAAAAAGATTTTTATTCTAAAATAAGTCATGTTGCATATTAAATCAGAAGATAATGAAAATTAGAGCACCATGCAAGCACATTGTTCTGTCTTTGCACACAGCCTCTGCCCTTGCGTTGGGTCAAAAGGTCAAAACATTTTTTTCTGAAAGAAGCCATATTGTATCTCAAATTAAAGCAAATAGAGCATAGGTCATTATGCAAACATATGCTCTGTCGTTATACACAACCATTGACCCCTAGGGTGGAGTCAAAAGGTCAAAAATAGTAAGTGAGTATGATCAGGAAATACCACAATCACAAACCGCAGACAAACCCTGTGGCACCGCAAGGAAGAATTGCCAAACCACCAGGAGACACCAGGAAGACAAATTAAGCAAACCAAACAGCTCTCTCATCCCCATCAAGATGATTGCAATACTAGAATGGACATAAAATAATGTACACCAAAACATAGAACAATTAATGACTCCCACAATGGGAGTAACAATAAATAAAAGTCAACAACAACAGAGCCTCCACCTTAGAACGGACAGTAGCCTAAGCCACCAGGGGGCTTAAATGCATTTACTGGTACCAAATCTTCGTCCTAGATTCTGCTGTTATTGAAGTACAAGAAATGTTCAGCTCGCATGGATGCCATATAACTAATGCAATATTTCATCACGGAGAAACACTCAAATCAAATTAACACACCGTTATGGTACAAAGAAATAGGTTCATTGCTCACAGAAAGTCAGAGCTAAAGAAAACCTCAAATTGAGCCACGGTGGATCCAGCTATATATAAGCATCAGGCACCAACCCACCGATTAAAGCTTTACGTCAGAGCCGTCATAGAGTCTGAGGCCTGACCCACTGTCGTGAAATTGAAGAGGAAACCATAGCTATAAACGGTGATTGGGTTTAAAACTAGGCATGCAGACTGTCGCATGATATCCAAGTTATATCCAGAGTAAGTAAGGTTGCAAAGATCAGGAATCGATACAATCAAGTACCACACCTGACCCAGGATACCAATGGGAAAGTGACAAACTCACAGAAGACACCACAAACGAGAGCCAAGAGGTCAGCCCTTTCCCAGCAGGTGACCACAAAGCACATATAAACAGACGCGCACAAAAGATAGCAAACACAAGACAGAACAAAAACATAAAAGATCCACAAAAGAAGTACTGCCTTGGAACGGTCAGTAAAATATTTTACTGGAGGGCTTAAACCGGTTTAACGGCGCCAACCTCACCCTTAATTCAGATGTGGATCAAGACACATAGATATTTGGTTTGCATGAAAGACCCCTAACTTATCAATGCATCATCTCCTAAAACATATAAATCAAGATATAACAAGGAGATAAAGCAAGGATAAGGACTCAACAGTAAATTAAACTGAATACCTGAGCAAAAGAAATCCAACAGGTAAACCCCGGTGGGCCCGACAAACAGCCAAAGCCCTTATATAACGTTTTACTATCTTTTTGAATTGATCACTAAAATTAGGTTTTCCAACAATTCTTTGAATTTATAAACTAAATCACCATAAATATAGGTTCTGATATGCCTTGTTTCAGAAGAGTTTCTAACCGAATGTTGTATTTAACAATTAACTGTGAGTGTATGTGGTAGAATTTAGAAAATGCTTTTCGAATTTTATTATATCCATAACCGTGGTTTAATAACTTAGCAGTTAAAAATAAGTTTCTGTTATTGAAGTCATCAACATTAGAGCACACTCTAGCAAAACGAATAAGCTGAAGAAATATACACCATAGGAAGGAGAGCGAGGAACATCTCCACCAAGAAAGGGGAAATTTACATGAAGTAAGTCATCTAAATATCTAGAGGTTGAGTTAAAAGCTTCAATAATATCAGTTTGACTATTGTCTGACGGAGACAACATAAAGTCTCTCTCATAACAAAACAAAAACAAATCTGCAACAAGAAGAGCACAATTAGTACCCATTGGAATACCTACATTTTGTCTATATTATTTCGAGCCAAACCTTATAAACATATTGGCCAAAAGATAATGGAGCGCATCCTAAAAACCTTTTTTTCTTCTGAAAGTAGTCGATTTGTATATCAAATTAAAGGGAATGGAGCTTAGAGCACCATGTAAGCACATATTATGTCCTTTCACAAACCCTTATGGTCCAGGAGTTGATTTTTGTATGTGATTTAGTTTTTGACTTGGCACAAATTATCTGCCAGAAATGGTTTGACTGCTGAAATGCAATCCTTAGGTCTTCTGCAACATTCCTAGGTACATCGTGCAGGCAGATTGTGGTAGCAATTTCGATGTAGGACGCCATCTTTAAACGTAGCTAACACTGAATTAAGGGTACGGTTGGTGCCGTGTAACTGGTTTAAGCCCTCCAGTAAAATATTTTACTGACCGTTTCAAGGTGGTACTTCTTTTATGGACCTTTTATGTTTTTTTCTTGTCTTGTGTTTGCTATGCCTTTGTGCGCGTCTGTTTATATGTGACTTGTTTATCACTACTTCCAGATATTTGGATGATATTTTAAATATTAATAATGTTTATTTTGACAATATGGTTAGTCAAATATACCATTCAGAGCTCCAACTGAATAAAGCCAATGCCTCTGATACCAAAGCCGTATTTTTAGACTTGCATTTGTCAATTTCTAAAGATATTGTTTCTACCAAAATTTATGATAAACGTGACGACTTTGATTTTGAAATTGTCAATTTCCCATTTTTGGATGGTGATGTTCCTTGTTCTACATCCTATGGAGTCTACATCTCTCAACTCATTCGTTTTGCTAGAGCATCTAGCTATGTTGCTGACTTCAACACTCGCAATAAATTGTTAACTCAGATACTTCCTAAACAAGGCTATTGGTATCATAAACTTCGCAAAACATTTTCAAAATTTTATAGACGATACTATGATTAGATTTCTAAATTCCAAGTTGGACTTAAATCTCTCCTGCGCCAAGGACTTTCGGAACCTGATTTCTATGGTGACTTGGTGTATAAATTGAAGAAGATTGTTGGCTCTAATAATTTTTCAGCGCAGTTCATTAAAATAATTTCCCATTATAAAAAGATTGGCTATAACATTAATGTATTGCAACAGACTGCATGCTTGGTGGTCAGCCCAATCACGGTTGGCAACTTTGCTTTCCTCTTTAATTGCACGCCGGTGGGTCGGACTTCAGACTCTATGATGGTTCCGACTTAAAGACTTATCTATTGATGAGATGGTAGGGGCCTGATGCTTTGGCTGTTTGTCGGGCCCACCGGGGCTTACCTGTTGGATTTATTTTGCTCCGGTATTCAGTTTAATTTACTGTTGAGTCCTTATCGATGCTTTATCTCCTTGTTATATCTTGATTTATATGTTTTAGGAGATGATGGATAGATAAGTTAGGGGGTTTTCATGCTAACCAAATATCTATGTGTCTTGATCCACATCCGAATTAAGGGTGAGATTGGCGCTGTTAAACCAGTTTAAGCCCTCAAGTAAAATATTTTACTGACCATTCAAAGGCGGTTCTTCTTTTGTGGATCTTTTATGTTTTTGTTCTGTCTTGTGTTTGCTATGTCTTTGTGCGCGTCTGTTTATATGTGCTTTGTGGTCACCTGCTGGGAAAGGGCTGACCTCTTGGCTCTCGTTTGTGGTGTCTACTGTGAGTTTGTCACTTTCCTTTTGGTATCCTGGGTCAGTTGTGGTACTTGATTGTATCGATTCCTGATCTTTTCATCCTTACTTACTTTGTGGTCACCTGCTGGGAAAGGGCTGACCTCTTGGCTCTCATGTGTGGTGTCTAACTTTGATCTTTGCAGCCTTACTTACTTTAAAAAGCACTGCCACTTTATCAACTTTTTTCACTTTGTATGATGTTTTAATGCATTATTACAATCATTCAGTCCTTTAAACTCTGTAGCTGCCGCATACGTCCGTTTAGCGACGTCAAGCGTTTCCATTACATGCTGATCCGTATACTGCAAAGCTTAAAATTCATATGCGATTAAAGTAAAGTGTAGCCAATTGGCACTATAACAAAGTAGACAGCATACACTAAAGGACGACATACTTTGACAAAGAAAAAAACAGCTTATTCTCCATAGTTTACGTTGTGTCTTAATTGACGTTAAATTTGTTTTATCCGCTTTTACCCTTTAAGGTGACGCGAAGTTCTGATTCTTGAAAATGCATTCTCTTTAAAAGGCACTTTTGTCTGTACTGATATTGGCCTTGCATACATGGAAAAAAAGTTATAAAAACTATCTAGACATGCACTCCCGAGGCAAAAGTGATAAAAACAATATGTTTGACGTCGTGACGTCATGTTCTATATTTGATAAATATATTTTTCCAAAAATACTTTCTAATTGCTTGTTTTTAAAAAGCTTATAAAAACGTGTCAGGTTTCTTTAGTAGTTAAGTATATGTGGAGAGTAGACTCAAATTTTACACGTCAATCTAAGGTAAAAATTGAGTCTTCTTTCCACAATTTTAGTATCTTTATCCACATATGCAAAACACCATTTTTGTTACCTAAGGTGCCATATTTATATATTGACAGAAATTAAAAATCCATGGTAGTAAAATTTGTTTCTATAGTTGTATGGTTGCTATTTAATTTCATTGTGACAGAGATGAAAGAAAACAGTGCCCATTCATCCAATATGAATGGTTGAAAAGAAAATCTGTACGCCAGTAGAAGTGACACGCTTATAAGCATCTTTAATATTTATTTTACCTCACTTTATTGCCAGCTACAATTTATAAATAGCTTCAAATATTTGGAAATGGAATTTCACCGTTAGAAAAAAATCTTTTTTACACATTTAAGGTTATGGAACATGAATTTTTTTCTGATAGATATACAATCTATTAAGTCATGATCTGCTATTTCGAAAATCAAAATGTAACATTAGTAACTTTGACGAGCAGAAATACGTCTCACGGATGTCTGCTATTGATGTTTATCTCTAGCTGAAACATGTAAAGCTAAAATATTTGCATTAATACTATTGGAAAATATCTTATTAGTTTTGTATTTGTGTACTGCTTTTTTCAACGTTAGTAGGGTAACATTGATTACAGTCCCTTTACAGACAACTGACCAAAGAAAATTTAGTAAAACATGGGTTTCTGATGCCCAAAGACTAACCCTGACTGAAAGTAGTAACCAAGTTTTTATTCCTGTGATCGAGGAATATGGTTCATTCTTATATGTGATCTATAAAGTCAGTATCTGCAGTTTCAAATAAAATGTAACATACATAACAGTGATTAGAGGAAATACATCTAACAGTTGCTTGAATTTGATGTTCATGATTATCTTAAACATTCAAAGCTGAAATAATTTCATTGATACTTTTGTAAAATATCCTATTAGTCTAGTATTTTGTGTACTGCTTTTTTCAATCTTAGTAGGGTAGCGTTGAATACAGGCCATTCACAGAAAATTGACCGCTGAAAACTTCGTAAAATGTGGTTTCTAAGGTCCCAAACATGCCCCTGACTGAAAACAGTAACCAAGTGTTTCTTCCTGAGGGTGCAACAAACTCGCAAAAAGCCCGTATATCTCCGTTCAGCCACAAGACCATATACCTAAATCACAAATTACAACACATAAACACCTTTGCTTTTGCTTCGCTAGTCGTATCGCTCAGAATTTGAAACGAAACCTCATGTTAAATCCTAAATGGGATTATACATGTGGTGTATTGTCTTATTTGGGTGCCAGCCAATCAAAAAATAACAACAACTAAACAACAACAAAATAAGATTTTTTTTCTCATGAACATTTTTTGATGGGCATTTTGAACAACGCATAGGCCAAATATCACTTTCACTGTTATTCCTGTTAGTAAGGAAAAAATCAGAAAAAGACGCTTATTTAAGAAGTTACAGGCATATTGTGAAGAAAAGGTTTTGAGATGGCTATTATGGGTACTTTGGTATGCTGAATCCAAAAACCAATGTTGGCAAGCTGAAAAATGGCGTCTTCACTATCTTATTTGCATATTTTCAAGATGGTCGCCAAAATGAAGAAAAATCCATAAAAATCTGTAGAGTCAGATGTTAAGGATGCCAAACTGGTACGATTCAATCCAAAAGCATCTTCTCATGATTGGGGATCTTCACTGACATCAATTTATGCATTTAGAATTAAAAATATGACCAAGAGGTAATCAGGGGAGACAACTTGAGCAAAAAATCTTGCTTTCGACTTAGTTAAGGTTTTTTCATAATAGTCCATGCATATTATCTGGCCCAAATGTGTCAGGAATGATTTCATTAAATAAGAACTTTAAAAATGTGTCAGGAATGATTTCATTAAAATGAGAACTTTAAAAAATGCATCACAGTGATATCACTATTGTTTGCAAGAAAATATAGCGGTTTAAGCGGTCTTCTGTAAGATTTAGCTAGGGGAGGGGGTTAATGCGATTTTGAGGAAAGTGGGCCTGTACCTACAAAATGACTCGTATCTCATCAGAAATTCGCCCTACACTTTTAAACTTGCTACCAAATTATAGCTTAGATATATTTTTTTCATGGTCTGATATGCAGATTAGTTATCTAATTTGCATATTCATCAATACTGATGAAAATTTCAGAAAATAAGGGAAAATTAAAAAAAAAAGCAAATATAAACTGAATTCTGCCCCCAAACTGTCCTTCTTGCATGTTATTATATTATCAGTGATACAATTTGACAAGTCCTTTCATCCAATAGTCATATAATAAAATTATATCATTTGCTTATTCATGAGTATTTATGAAATTAAAAATAGAGTTAAAATCATGGAATAACTATTCCCCCCCTCCCTCACACACACACCTCGGGAGGGGGAGGGGGCTTATTCGACTAACCTTGCACCCAAGGACAATTATTCATGGATGCGAAATTGTTCAATGGGACCAGTAAATACCAAAAAATATTAATATCTCCCAAAATAAACCTATTTAGATTACATAAAATTGCATGGTGTCCATGGCAACCCATCGGGCACTGTAGCTGGGTCATTTGCAAGCAGATCCAAGATTAACACTTGCGTGCTGCACATACTTTCATAGATTTTTTCTCTCTTCCACTAAATCACGGAAAACAAGCTGTCAGTTACTGGCGAAACAAAATGGTTGCTAAATAGCAAAGAAAAACTGGCTAGAACAATTTACCCTTTCCCCAAAATATAAAAATACACAGTATGATTCTAAAGAAAGTGGGTGTACCTACAAAATGATTCGTATCTAAGCAGCAACTAATCCTAGAATACCGACCCTGGTACTGAATTGAAGCCCAGACATAGTTTTTTTTTATTCAATTTGCTAATATACAAATTTTGCTTTTGCATACTCATGAGTATAAATAAAAAATAAAAATAAAAGAAAATTCGTAGAAAAAATAAGTGGGTGTACCTATACTCATTACCCATCTGTCATTTGCTAGTTATCAGGGTACCAATGAATGAGCATGCTGTTACTTTTTATAGATACAAAATGTACCATATATTTGGGCATGGACATTATGACATATTAATTTTAAAACAAAACAACTTGTTTATTATCAAAGTCTTTTATTTTTCTAATTTATTACTTGAAAAACTGGCAAACAGTCCAAAATCGTGCTATAAATAAAACTAACATTTAAAAAGCAGGAAACTGAATAAGGCAAGTTTATATAACAATTTTATAGACTAAATGCACATTTATTACCATGAATATGGTAATATCCTGGAATAATTATGTAAATTGCCGCAAAAAACCATGTACTCTAATGTTAAAACGATCTTAGGACATAAAACAAATGATTTTGGATACAAAAATATTGTCAAAAAATAAAATATTTCAGTTATATGTCAAATTCCATGATTTTTGGCGGCCATTTTGAAAATATGCATATTAGGCCATTAAGACGTCATTTCTCAGCTTGCCAACATTGGTTTTTGGATTCAGCATATCAAATTACCTCTGATCAAGGTGTCAAATCCTTTTCTTCACAAAATACCTGTACTTGTTAACTTTTCTGATTTTTTTTTCCTGACTATGTACCACAACTCCGCATGATTAATTACAGTTGATATGCAATGCCCAACGTCGCAGATGTACGTTCGTAGATGCAGGGTATAGATAAATACAACCATAATGGAAGTCTTCGCATCGCACGACGTACGTTGGCGCCACCCAAAACACCTCAATTGACATGTGTAAAACAAGCCAACACATTATCAAAATTATCTTCCCAATATAATGATTTTATAAACGAAAACATCATCCTGATCAATGACGTCAACGTCGCCTAAGCGTTTAGATCCCATACACTTTTAGTTCACGGCTACAAGACTCCTATATGGTACACACATACTGACATCAATAATGTATCAAAAACCATAGACACGAATAGTGATGTTGTGGTGAAGTGATGTTACTAACGCCACCTCGACGCTGCTTCGCCAACATAGCAAAAATTGATATGAATAAGATGTCGGTTTTTACAGCTACATTTCATCAACCATGAATGCACAAAAATGTAAATTACCTAAGAAACTTATTTATATCAATAGCCACTTATATTTCTGCTGTTCATGCATGTTATGATGCGTGTGTGCCAATGAGTACCCTTAAATGAATAATTATGGTCCTTTCCATACATTGCTTTAGCTAAGGCGTAGTAATATGACAATTATGTTAAACACGAAGAGCTGGCTGGTCATTACCTGCTCAGATAGTTCAGTATATCGCATAAACATGCCTTAGAACATATGTGTGTAAGTGTGTGCGATTGTTTGTATGTAACAAGGCAATAAATGCGCTGACCGTTTTATTTTTCTCTTATAAATTAGTTGACAAGCCCTTTTTGTTCCATTTCTAGCATCGTCATATATTGATAGCAAACATGGATTGTTCAGACAATTTATTGTCAAATCTAAATAAACTTATCCATGCACCGTCCCAGTAAATGAGCCACTAGTGTTCAAAAACACCGCATGATATGATTCACTAAGCATGACCTGATAAACAATCTGGGTCTGAACAGACAACCACTGTCAGCAGTCTTCGCAATCCTGAACTGTTCAAAAATATGCAGATGCGTTACATTTCCTTTCATCCAGGATATTTCTAAAATAACCATTTGAGTCGGTAAAGGCTACCAATAAAATTCTCAAAGTTTTGACGTGCTACAACAAATAAAAAACTTCTTTAACCTGTTTAAAGTCTACAAGCCTTATACTGTTTTTGTTAAATCGATGGCTCAGCGTGAAACTGCAATGTAGTTTGAAGTAAATGACATAGTCTAAAATAGTAAGTGAGTATGATCAGGAAATACCACAATCACAAACCGCAGACAACCCCATGGCACCGCTAGGAAGAGTCGCTCAACCATCACGAGACACCAGGAAGACAAATTAAGCAAAACAACCAGCTCTCTCTTCCCCATCAAGATGATTGCAATACTAGAATGGACATAAAATAACGTACAACAAAACATAGAACAGTTACAGACTCCAACAATGCGGGTAACAATAAACAAAAAGTCAATAACAACAGAACCACCGCCTTAGGACGGACAGCAGCCTAAGCCACCGGGAGGCTTAAATGCATTTTACTGGTACCAAATCGTTGCCCTAGATTCTGCTGTTGTTGAAGTACAAGAAATGTTCAGCTCGCATGAAGGCCATTGAACTAATGCAATATATCATCATGGAGAACACTCTAATCAAATTAACACACCATGATGAAACAAAGAAAAGGGCTCATGACTCACAGATAGTCAGAGCTAAAGAAAACCTCAAGTTGAGCCACGGTGGGTCCAGCTACAGATAATGACACCCGCTGAATACTACATACACATGGCACGCTAAAACACAAGTTAACATTACATACCTTTATCTCCTTCAAGAATTTACACAAAATATTGAATTGTAACGTATTGTCATCATTAGCAATATTTTGTATCCCTTAAAGATATGAAATTCCGATTGTTTAAATAACCCCAGCTTACAATAATTGAATGCATCTCTTGATAGTTGAGAAATTGCACTCTCACAAGTTTTGAAGTTTATCGAGATTCACCCTTATGAGCCGAGCCACCAATAAACTTGCCTTTGAAAAGTGGCATTTTTTATTATTTTTATTGAGTGATTTTATTCCTGGTAACCATGGGTAACAATATTATTATAAAGACAAAAAAGTTCAGTTTAAAATTAAAGATGTCCAAGGGTTTCTTTTAGACAACAGAGCAATCATTTTATTTGGATATGCTGACTTTGCCACTCAAATTTTGAGCTGGTTTAACTATCCAGAGCTACTGCTTGGGGTAATTTGTACCCCTGCAATTTTTGCTTCTAGCATGAATTTGCTGTGTAATTGCTAAAATATGATAAAATTGTCATCAAATACATGCTCTCATGTTTAGTTGCATTTAATTACAGCTAAAACATGTATCATATTGGCTCCAAATGCTACTTTCCTGTTAAATCTTGTTTTTTTGATTTTCAGGAAATTGGCCTACTTAAAAAAAACATTTTCAATTTACAAAATATACCGTCTCTATTTCTTTTTATTTGTCATAATTAAAGCATTGAACTTCAGATATTGATAAAGTTAATAAATTTTACAGCCGCATTTTTGAGAAAAATTACATTTAACATAGGATTTTTTTCATTATCGGCAAATATTGCTTTACTAGGTACAAGTCAATGTCACGTGCTACTTGACACACCTGTTTGAAGATTTTTTTATTAGCAGCAGGCAGTACTTGGCTTATCCTATATGCAAAATAACAATCACTTAGATTTCTGACAATGGTTTGACAGTACAGCCGGTGAAAATACTGCCTTTTTTCACTGAAAAAATAGTCAAAGATAGGATAAAATAGATTTTCGTGTCTGCCATGGTAATGGGCATGTTGAATAAAGTAAGTGGCTAATTTATCTTCTTCAATGGCCATAAGCTAAAAATACACAAACTTTCAAGAAAATCTGAGACATGTCATTTTCGACCCCAATGGCAATTTTAGGTGCTGATAAACAATCACTCTTAAGTGAAAAAAAATAAGCGAGGTTGACCAGGAATACCACAATTACACACTGCAGACAACCCAGGGAACCGTGAGGAAGAGCCACAGAACATTTATAGTAACGATACATCTGTAAGACAATAATAGCAATGCAACCAGCTTTTTCTACCCTTCAGGATAATTGCAAAACTAGAATGGACACAATGTAATGCATAACACAGTAAGAAAAATAGTAAATGAGTATGATCAGGAAATACCACAATCACAAACTGCAGACAACCCCGTGGCACCGTGAGGAAGAGCCGCTCAACCATCACGAGACACCAGGAAGACAAATTAAGCAAAGCAATCAGCTCTCTCTTCCCAATCAAGATGATTGCAATACTAAAATGGGCATAAAGTAACGTACAACAAAACATAGAACAATTAGAAAGTTTGCTAAACAAATACAAACACAGAACTCCCACAAGCAATAGGAAACACATAAAGGAATATTATATCAACAACAACAGAACCACTGCCTTATAAGTGACAGCAGTCAAAGCCGTCGGGAGAGGGGCTTAAATGAATTTATGAATTTCACTAGCGCTAAATCTTCGCCCTAGATTCTGTTGTTGTTAAAACACAAATAGTTTAGCTCGCAAGAAGGCTTCCTAACTAATGCAATGTTTCATCACAGAGAAACAATCAAATCAAATTAGCACATTATGATGATGCAAAGAAAAGGGCTCAGGACTCACAGATAGTCAGAGCTAAAGAAAACATCAAGTTTAGCTACTGTGGGCCCAGCCAACGGCAGGCATCAGGCATCCACCAACAGATTAAAGCTTTACTTCAGGGCTGTCATTAAGTCTGAGGCCTGACCCACCGACAATTGCTGCCAAAACCATGTAGTCGTAGGGCTTAATACTACTAATTTTGGATAAAAAACATTGTCAAAAAAATAAAATATTTCATTAATATGTCGACTTTTATGATTTTTTGCGACTATCTTGAAAATATACAAATTTGGTCACAAGGACGCCATTTCTCATCTTGCCGACATTGATCTTTAGATCTAGCATACATTACTCCTTATCAATTTTTCAAACCCTTTTCTTCACAGAATGCCCGTACTTGTTTTTTTTTCATTTTATTTCCTAACTAATGGTGCAGGTCCATTAAAAAGTTAGGGAGAGCAGTGGTTCAGTGATTGAGTGCTTGACTCGAGACCGAGGGGCAGCGGGTTCGAGCCTCACCGGCGTCATTGCATTGTGTTCCTTGAGCAAGACACATTTATCCTAGCTTAGTACAGGTTAAACCCAGGAAGACCCGTTCCTGTTTAAGTTAAAGATCGTTGATGGGACGTAAAGAATGAAATCAATCAAACAGAAACCATTAAAAATTTATATCACTACGCAATATTTCAAAAGCTAATTCACATTATTATCATACATTAACGGTCTATGTTTTATCATAAATGCAATTCAGTTATATTCAGTCAGTATTTCCTTTGACCTCCCTTTGCTTTAATAAGATCTGCAATTATCCTTGTCGTCTCTCAGAACGTGTGGTGCTTCATTATACCACGATTAACATATTCCCTTTTACACGTCTTCTTATGTAACACAACATTTTGGCCTCGTCGCGAGAATTCCTGTCTTCGGGGGTTTGCGAACAATACAGGCGCAGACAAGCCTGCGCATATGCGCAGTCTGATCAGCGCATTTGTTATTCGCTTTTTGAAAAGAACCATATGTAAACTTGCTACAGGTGAAATTTAAATTCTCTAGGAAGTCTCTGTAGCTGAGTTGACTTCTTTGAAACTCGCTTTGTCGGAAACCCGAAGACAGGTTTGCTCGCGACGAGGCCCATTTGGTTACCAGTATTTTTTTAGTTATATTCCAAACGTTTGTCTGGCGAACAGGTATTTTTTAAAAATTCTAGGAATGTTATAGTACTTCTGGGATGGTCTTGATGGGGGGTCTGGTATTCACTTTTCATTAAAAATTTAGCTTATAATTAATCTCATTAAAATTTTGGGTTATTCATTAAAAGAAGACCCATAGTTCATTAAAATCTGATTATTCACTTTTCATTATTTTTTCTTCTATTCATTAAAAAATAGGGTTATTAATTATTTTAGGCACTTATATTCACTATTCATTAGTTTTTGGCTCATTAGTCACTATTCATTACAAAAAAGGGCCATTATTCGCTAAATATCAATCCCCATCCAGACCCTCTTCTAGAGTTATGACATTGCACGAGACCATGCATTAAGATATAACCCTTCTGTTAGAACAAAGCGAATTCACATGTCGCTTCGAAATCATGTTTAATATCACTCTGGTAGTTTGTACTATCTATACTTAACTACTAAAGAAACCTGAAACATACTGTGTGTCAATTTTTCGGTAGTAAATGAATACTATGAACACTTATCTTTCCATTGTGTAAAGTTGAACTAAGGTAGACTTCGATGCACTGAGATTATTTAAAAATATGAACTAATTCAGACGTCAGCTATCAAAACGTCACGTTTGTGGTGTCTACTGTGAGTTTGTCACTTTCCTTTTGGTATCCTGGGTCAGTTGTGGTACTTGATTGTATCGATTCCTGATCTTTTCATCCTTACTTACTTTGTGGTCACCTGCTGGGAAAGGGCTGACCTCTTGGCTCTCATGTGTGGTGTCTAACTTTGATCTTTGCAACCTTACTTACTTTTAAAAGCACTGCCACTTTATCAACTTTTTTCACTTTGTATGATGTTTTAAGGCATTATTACAATCATTCAGTCCTTTAAACTCTGTAGCTGCCGCATACGTCCGTTTAGCGACGTCAAGCGTTTCCATTACATGCTGATCCGTATACTGCAAAGCTTAAAATTCATATGCGATTAAAGTAAAGTGTAGCCAATTGGCACTATAACAAAGAAGACAGCATACACTAAAGGACGACGTACTTTGACAAAGAAAAAAACAGCTTATTTTCCATAGTTTACGTTGTGTCTTAATTGACGTTAAATTTGTTTTATCCGCTTTTACCCTTTAAGGTGACGCGAAGTTCTGATTCTCGAAAATGCATTCTCTTTAAAAGGCACATTTGTCTGTACTGATATTGGCCTTGCATACATGAAAAAAAATTATAAAAAATATCTAGACATGCACTCCCGAGGCAAAAGTGATAAAAACAATATGTTTGACGTCGTGACGTCATGTTCTATATTTGATAAATATATTTTTTCCAAAAATACTTTCTAATTGCTTGTTTTTAAAAAGCTTATAAAAACGTGTCAGGTTTCTTTAGTAGTTAAGTATATGTGGAGAGTAGACTCAAATTTTACACGTCAATCTAAGGTAAAAATTGAGTCTTCTTTCCACAATTTTAGTATCTTTATCCACATATGCAAAACACCATTTTTGTTACCTAAGGTGCCATATTTATATATTGACAGAAATTAAAAATCCATGGTAGTAAAATTTGTTTGTATAGTTGTATGGTTGCTATTTAATTTCATTGTGACAGAGATGAAAGAAGACAGTGCCCATTCATCCAATATAAATGGTTGAAAAGAAAATCTGTACGCCAGTAGAAGTGACACGCTTATAAGCATCTTTAATATTTATTTTACCTCACTTTATCGCCAGCTACAATTTATAAATAGCTTCAAATATTTGGAAATGGAATTTCACCGTTAGAAAAAAATCTTTTTTACACATTTAAGGTTGTGGAACATGAATTTTTTTTCTGATAGATATACAATCTATTAAGTCATGATCTGCTATTTCGAAAATCAAAATGTAACATTAGTAACTTTGACGAGCAGAAATACATCTCACGGATGTCTGCTATTGATGTTTATCTCTAGCTGAAACATGTAAAGCTAAAATATTTGCATTAATACTATTGGAAAATATCTTATTAGTTTTGTATTTGTGTACTGCTATTTTCAACGTTAGTAGGGTAACATTGATTACAGTCCCTTTACAGACAACTGACCAAAGAAAATTTAGCAAAACATGGGTTTCTGATGCCCAAAGACTTACCCTGACTGAAAGTAGTAACCAAGTTTTTATTCCTGTGATTGAGGAATATGGTTCATTCTTATATGTGATCTATAAAGTCAGTATCTGCAGTTTCAAATAAAATGTAACATACATAACAGTGATTAGAGGAAATACATCTAACAGTTGCTTGAATTTGATGTTCATGATTATATTAAACATTCAAAGCTGAAATAATTTCATTGATACTTTTGTAAAATATCCTATTAGTCTAGTATTTTGTGTACTGCTTTTTTCAATCTTAGTAAGGTAACGTTGAATACAGGCCATTCACAGAAAATTGACCGCTAAAAACTTCGTAAAACGTGGTTTCTAAGGTCCCAAACATGCCCCTGACTGAAAACAGTAACCAAGTGTTTCTTCCTGAGGGTGCAACAAACTCGCAAAAAGCCCGTATATCTCCGTTCAGCCACTAGACCATATACCTAAATCACAAAATACAACACATAAAAACCTTTGCTTTTGCTTCGCTAGTCGTATCGCTCAGAATTTGAAACGAAACCTCATGTTAAATCCTAAATGGGATTATACATGTGGTGTATTGTCTTATTTGGGTGCCAGCCAATCAAAAAATAACAACAACTAAACAACAACAAAATAAGATTTTTTTCTCATGAACATTTTTTGATGGGCATTTTGATTAACGCATAGGCCAAATATCACTTTTACTGTTATTCCTGTTAGTCAGGAAAAAAATCAGAAAAAGACGATTATTTAAGAAGTTACAGGCATATTGTGAAGAAAAGGTTTTGAGATGGCTATTATGGGTACTTTGTTATGCTGAATCCAAAAACCAATGTTGGCAAGCTGAAAAATGGCGTCATCACTATCTTATTTGCATATTTTCAAGATGGTCGCCAAAATGAAGAAAAATCCATAAATATCTGTAGAGTAAGATGTTAAGGATGCCAAACTGGTACGATTCAATCCAAAAGCATCTTCTCATGATTGGGGATCTTCACTGACATCAGTTTATGCATTTAGAATTAAAAATATGACCAAGAGGTAATCAAGGGAGACAACTTGAGCAAAAAATCTTGCTTTCGACTTAGTTAAGGTTTTTTCATAATAGTCCATGCATATTATCTGGCCCAAATGTGTCAGGAATGATTTCATTAAAATGAGAACTTTAAAAATGTGTCAGGAATGATTTCATTAAAATGAGAACTTTAAAAATGCATCACAATGATATCACTATTGTTTGCAAGAAAATATAGCGTTTTAAGCGGTCTTCTGTAAGATTTAGCTAGGGGAGGGGGTTAATGCGATTTTGAGGAAAGTGGGTCTGTACCTACAAAATGACTAGTATCTCATCAGAAATTCGCCTACACTTTTAAACTTGCTACCAAATTATAGCTTAGATATATTTTTTTCATGGTCTGATATGCAGATTAGTTATCTAATTTGCATATTCATCAATACTGATGAAAATTTCAGAAAATAAGGGAAAATTAAAAAAAAAAAGCAAATATAAACTGAATTCTGCCCCCAAACTGTCCTTGTTGCATGTTATTATATTATCAGTGATACAATTTGACAAGTCCTTTCATCCAATAGTCATATAATAAAATTATATCATTTGCTTATTCATGAGTATTTATGAAATTAACAATAGAGGTAACATCATGGAATAACTATTCCCCCCCTCCCCCACACACACACCTCTGGAGGGGGAGGGGGCTTATTCGACTTACCTTGCACCCAAGGACAATTATTCATGGATGCGAAATTGTTCAATGGGACCAGTAAATACCAAAAAATATTAATGTCTCCCAAAATAAACCTATTTAGATTACATAAAATTGCATGGTGTCCATGGCAACCCGTTGGGCACTGTAGCTGGGTCATTTGCAAGCAGATCCAAGATTAACACTTGCGTGCTGCACATACTTTCATAGATTTTTTCTCTCTTCCACTAAATCACGGAAAACAAGCTGTCAGTTACTGGCGAAACAAAATGGTTGCTAAATAGCAAAGAAAAACTGGCTAGAACAATTTACCCTTTCCCCATAATATGAAAATACACAGTATGATTCTAAAGAAAGTGGGTGTACCTACAAAATGATTCGTATCTAAGCAGCAACTAATCCTAGAATACCGACCCTGGTACCGAATTGAAGCCCAGACATAGTTTTTTTTATTCAATTTGCTAATATGCAAATTTGGCTTTTGCATACTCATGAGTATAAATAAAAAAGAAAATTAAAAGAAAATTCGTAGAAAAAAAAAGTGGGTGTACCTATACTCATTACCCATATGTCATTTGCTAGTTATCATGGTACCAATGAATAAGCATGCTGTTACTTTTTATAATTACAAAATGTACCATATATTTGGGCGTGGACATTATGACATATTTATTTTAAAACAAAACAACTTGTTTATTATCAAAGTTTTTTATTTTTCTAATTTATTACTTGAAAAACTGGCAAACAGTCAAAAATCGTGCTATGAATAAAACTAACATTTAAAAAGCAGGAAACTGAATAAGGCAAGTTTATATAACAATTTTTTAGATTAAATGCACATTTATTACCATGAATATGGTAATATCCTGGAATAATTATGTAAATTGCCACAAAAAACCATGTACTCTAATGTTAAAACGATCTTAGGACATAAAACAAATGATTTTGGATACAAAAATATTGTCAAAAAATAAAATATTTCAGTTATATGTCAAATTCCATGTTTTTTGGCGGCCATTTTGAAAATATGCATATTAGGCCATTAAGACGTCATTTCTCAGCTTGCCAACATTGGTTTTTGGATTCAGCATACCAAATTACCTCTGATCAAGGTGTCAAATCCTTTCCTTCACAAAATGCCTGTACTTGTTAACTTTTCTGATTTTTTTTCCTGACTATGTACCACAACGCCGCATGATTAATTACAGTTGATATACAATGCCCAACGTCGCAGATGTACGTTCGTAGATGCAGGGTATAGATAAATACAACCATAATGGAAGTCTTCGCATCGCACGACGTACGTTGGCGTCTCCCAAAAAACCTCAATTGACATGAGTAAAACAAGCCTACACATTATCAAAATTGTCTTCCCAATATAATAATTTTATAAACGAAAACATCATCCTGATCAATGACGTCAACGTCGCATAAGCGTTTAGATTACATACACTTTTAGTCCACGGCTACAAGACTCCTTTATGGTACACACATACTGACATCAATAATGTATCAAAAACCATAGACACGAATAGTGATGCTGTGGTGAAGTGATGTTACTAACGCCACCTCGACGCTGCTTCGCCAACATAGCAAAAATTGATATGAATAAGATTTCGGTTTTTACAGCTACATTTCATCAACCATGAATGCACAAAAATGTAAATTACCTAAGAAACTTATTTATATCAATAGCCACTTATATTTCTGCTGTTCATGCATGTTATGATGCGTGTGTGCCAATGAGTACCCTTAAATGAATAATTATGGTCCTTTCCATACATTGCTTTAGCTAAGGCGTAGTAATATGACAATTATGTTAAACACGAAGAGCTAGCTGGCCATTACCTGCTCAGTTAGCTTAGTATATCGCATAAACATGCCTTAGAACAAATGTGTGTAAGTGTGTGCGATTGTTTGTATGTAACAAGGCAATAAATGCACTGACCGTTTTTTTTTCTTTTATAAATTAGTTGGCAAGCCCTTTTGGTTCCATTTCTAGCATCGTCATATATTGATAGCAAACATGGATTGTTCAGACAATTTATTGTCAAATCTAAATAAACTTATCCATGCACAGTCCCAGTAAATGAGCCACTAGTGTTCAAAAACACCGCATGATATGATTCACTAAGCATGACCTGATAAACAATCTGGGTCTGAACAGACAACCACTGTCTGCAGTCTTCGCAATCCTGAACTGTTCAAAAATATGCAGATGCGTTATATTTCCTTTCATCCAGGATATTTCTAAAATAACCATTTGAGTCGGTAAAGGCTACCCATAAAATTCTCAAAGTTTTGACGTGCTACAACAAATAAAAAACTTCTTTAACCTGTTTAAAGTCTTCAAGCCTTATACTGTTTTTGTTAAATCGATGGCTCAGCGTGAAACTGCAATGTAGTTTGAAGTAAATGACATAGTCTAAAATAGTAAGTGAGTATGATCAGGAAATACCACAATCACAAACCGCAGACAACCCCATGGCACCGTTAGGAAGAGCCGCTCAACCATCACGAGACACCAGGAAGACAAATTAAGCAAAACAACCAGCTCTTTCTTCCCCATCAAGATGATTGCAATACTAGAATGGACATAAAATAACGTACAACAAAATACTAGAACAGTTACAGACTCCCACAATGCGGGTAACAATAAACAAAAAGTCAATAACAACAGAACTACCGCCTTAGGACGGACAGCAGCCTAAGCCACCGGGAGGCTTAAATGCATTTTACTGGTACCAAATCGTTGCCCTAGATTCTGCTGTTGTTGAAGTACAAGAAATGTTCAGCTCGCATGGAGGCCATTGAACTAATGCAATATACCATCATGGAGAACACTCTAATCAAATTAACACACCATGATGAAACAAAGAAAAGGGCTTATGACTCACAGATAGTCAGAGCTAAAGAAAACCTCAAGTTGACCCACGGTGGGCCCAGCTACAGATAATGCCACCCGCTGAATACAACGTACACATGGCACGCTAAAATACAAGTTAACATTACATACCTTTATCTCCTTCAAGAATTTACACAAAATATTGAATTGTAACGTATTGTCATCATTAGCAATATTTTGTATCCCTTAAAGATATGAAATTCCGATTGTTTAAATAACCCCAGCTTACAATAATTGAATGCATCTCGTGATAGTTGAGAAATTGCCCTCTCACAAGTTTTGAAGTTTATCGAGATTCACCCTTATGAGCCGAGCCACCAATAAACTTGCCTTTGAAAAGTGGCATTTTTTATTATTTTTATTGAGTGATTTGATTCCTGGTAACCATAGGTAACAATATTATTATAAAGACAAAAAAGCTCAGTTTAAAATTAAAGATGTCCAAGGGTTTCTTTTAGACAACAGAGCAATCATTTTATTTTGGATATGCTGACTTTGCCACTCAAATTTTGAGCTGGTTTAACTATCCAGAGCTACTGCTTGGGGTAATTTGTACCCCTGCAATTTTTGCTTCTAGCATGAATTTGCTGTGTAATTGCTAAAATATGGTAAAATTGTCATCAAATACATGCTCTCATGTTTAGTTGCATTCAATTACAGCTAAAACATGTATCATATTGGCTCCAAATGCTACTTTCCTGTTAAATCTTGTTTTTTTGATTTTCAGAAAATTGGCCTACTTAAAAAAATATTTTCAATTTACAAAATATACCGTCTCTATTTCTTTTTATTTGTCATAATTAAAGCATTGAACTTCAGATATTGATAAAGTTAATAAATTTTACAGCCGCATTTTTGAGAAAAATTACATTTAACATAGGATTTTTTTCATTATCGGCAAATATTGCTTTACTAGGTACAAGTCAATGTCACGTGCTACTTGACACACCTGTTTGAAGATTTTTTTATTAGCAGCAGGCAGTACTTGGCTTATCCTATATGCAAAATAACAATCACTTAGATTTCTGACAATGGTTTGACAGTACAGCCGGTGAAAATACTGCCTTTTTTCACTGAAAAAATAGTCAAAGATAGGATAAAATAGATTTTCGTGTCTGCCATGGTAATGGGCATGTTGAATAAAGTAAGTGGCTCATTTATCTTCTTCAATGGCCATAAGCTAAAAATACACAAACTTTCAAGAAAATCTGAGACATGTCATTTTCGACCCCAATCGCAATTTTAGGTGCTGATAAACAATCACTCTTAAGTGAAAAAAAATAAGCGAGGTTGACCAGGAATACCACAATTACACACTGCAGACAACCCACGGAACCGTGAGGAAGAGCCACAGAACATTTATAGTAACGATACATCTGTAAGACAATAATAGCAATGCAACCAGCTTTTTCTACCCTTCAGGATAATTGCAAAACTAGAATGGACACAATGTAATGCATAACACAGTAAGAAAGTTTGCTAAACAAATACAAACACAGAACTCCCACAAGCAATAGGAAACACATAAAGGAATATTATATCAACAACAACAGAACCACTGCCTTATAAGTGACAGCAGTCAAAGCCGTCGGGAGAGGGGCTTAAATGAATTTATGAATTTCACTAGCGCTAAATCTTCGCCCTAGATTCTGTTGTTGTTAAAACACAAATAGTTTAGCTCGCAAGAAGGCTTCCTAACTAATGCAATGTTTCATCACAGAGAAACAATCAAATCAAATTAGCACATTATGATGATACAAAGAAAAGGGCTCAGGACTCACAGATAGTCAGAGCTAAAGAAAACATCAAGTTTAGCTACTGTGGGCCCAGCCAACGGCAGGCATCAGGCATCCACCAACAGATTAAAGCTTTACTTCAGGGCTGTCATTAAGTCTGAGGCCTGACCCACCGACAATTGCTGCCAAAACCATGTAGTCGTAGGGCATAATACTACTACCCTTTTCTTCACAGAACGCCCGTACTTGTTTTTTTTTTTCATTTTATTTCCTAACTAATGGTGCAGGTCCATTAAAAAGTTAGGGAGAGCAGTGGTTCAGTGATTGAGTGCTTGACTCGAGACCGAGGGGCAGCGGGTTCGAGCCTCACCGGCGTCATTGCATTGTGTTCCTTGAGCAAGACACATTTATCCTAGCTTAGTACAGGTTAAACCCAGGAAGACCCGTTCCTGTTTAAGTTAAAGATCGTTGATGGGACGTTAAGAATGAAATCAATCAAACAGAAACCATTAAAAATTTATATCACTACGCAATATTTCAAAAGCTAGTTCACATTATTATTATACATTAACGGTCTATGTTTTATCATAAATGCAATTCAGTTATATTCAGTCAGTATTTCCTTTGACCTCCCTTTGCTTTAATAAGATCTGCAATTATCCTTGTCATCTCTCAGAACGTGTGGTGCTTCATTATACCACGATTAACATATTCCCTTTTACACGTCTTCTTATGTAACACAACATTTTGGCCTCGTCGCGAGAATTCCTGTCTTCGGGGGTTTGCGAACAATACAGGCGCAGACAAGCCTGCGCATATGCGCAGTCTGATCAGCGCATTTGTTATTCGCTTTTTGAAAAGAACCATATGTAAACTTGCTACAGGTGAAATTTAAATTCTCTAGGTAGTCTCTGTAGCTGAGTTGACTTCTTTGAAACTCGCTTTGTTGGAAACCCGAAGACAGGTTTGCTCGCGACGAGGCCCATTTGGTTACCAGTATTTTTTTAGTTATATTCCAAACGTTTGTCTGGCGAACAGGTATTTTTTAAAAATTCTAGGAATGTTATAGTACTTCTAGGATGGTCTTGATGGGGGGTCTGGTATTCACTTTTCATTAAAAATTTAGCTTATAATTAATCTCATTAAAATTTTGGGTTATTCATTAAAAGAAGACCCATAGTTCAATAAAATCTGATTATTCACTGTTCATTATTTTTTCTTCTATTCATTAAAAAATAGGGTTATTCATTATTTTAGGCACTTATATTCACTATTCATTAGTTTTTGGCTCATTATTCACTATTCACTACAAAAAAGGGCCATTATTCGCTAAATATCAATCCCCATCCAGACCCTCTTCTAGAGTTATGACATTGCACAAGACCATGCATTAAGATATAACCCTTCTGTTAGAACAAAGCGAATTCACATGTCGCTTCGAAATCATGTTTAATATCACTCTGGTAGTTTGTACTATCTATACTTAACTACTAAAGAAACCTGGCACATACTGTGTGTCAATTTTTCGGTAGTAAATGAATACTATGAACACTTATCTTTCCATTGTGTAAAGTTGAACTAAGGTAGACTTCGATGCACTGAGATTATTTAAAAATATGAACTAATTCAGACGTCAGCTATCAAAACGTCACGTTTGTGGTGTCTACTGTGAGTTTGTCACTTTCCTTTTGGTATCCTGGGTCAGTTGTGGTACTTGATTGTATCGATTCCTGATCTTTTCATCCTTACTTACTTTGTGGTCACCTGCTGGGAAAGGGCTGACCTCTTGGCTCTCATGTGTGGTGTCTAACTTTGATCTTTGCACCTTTACTTACTTTTAAAAGCACTGTCACTTTATCAACTTTTTTCACTTTGTATGATGTTTTAAGGCATTATTACAATCATTCAGTCCTTTAAACTCTGTAGTGCCGCATACGTCCGTTTAGCGACGTCAAGCGTTTCCATTACATGCTGATCCGTATACTGCAAAGCTTAAAATTCATATGCGATTAAAGTAAAGTGTAGCCAATTGGCACTATAACAAAGTAGACAGCATACACTAAAGGACGACATACTTTGACAAAGAAAAAAACAGCTTATTCTCCATAGTTTACGTTGTGTCTTAATTGACGTTAAATTTGTTTTATCCACTTTTACCCTTTAAGGTGACGCGAAGTTCTGATTCTCGAAAATGCATTCTCTTTAAAAGGCACTTTTGTCTGTACTGATATTGGCCTTGCATACATGAAAAAAAAATTTAAAAAATATCTAGACATGCACTCCCGAGGCAAAAGTGATAAAAACAATATGTTTGACGTCGTGACGTCATGTTCTATACTTGATAAATATATTTTTTCCAAAAATACTTTCTAATTGCTTGTTTTAAAAAAGCTTATAAAAACGTGTCAGGTTTCTTTAGTAGTTAAGTATATGTCGAGAGTAGACTCAAATTTTACACGTCAATCTAAGGTAAAAATTGAGTCTTCTTTCCACAATTTTAGTATCTTTATCCACATATGCTAAACACCATTTTTGTTACCTAAGGTGCCATATTTATATATTGACAGAAATTAAAAATCCATGGTAGTAAAATTTGTTTGTATAGTTGTATGGTTGCTATTTAATTTCATTGTGACAGAGATGAAAGAAGACAGTGCCCATTCATCCAATATAAATGGTTGAAAAGAAAATCTGTACGCCAGTAGAAGTGACACGCTTATAAGCATCTTTAATATTTATTTTACCTCACTTTATCGCCAGCTACAATTTATAAATAGCTTCAAATATTTGGAAATGGAATTTCACCGTTAGAAAAAAATCTTTTTTACACATTTAAGGTTGTGGAACATGAATTTTTTTTCTGATAGATATACAATCTATTAAGTCATGATCTGCTATTTCGAAAATCAAAATGTAACATTAGTAACTTTGACGAGCAGAAATACATCTCACGGATGTCTGCTATTGATGTTTATCTCTAGCTGAAACATGTAAAGCTAAAATATTTGCATTAATACTATTGGAAAATATCTTATTAGTTTTGTATTTGTGTACTGCTATGTTCAACGTTAGTAGGGTAACATTGATTACAGTCCCTTTACAGACAACTGACCAAAGAAAATTTAGTAAAACATGGGTTTCTGATGCCCAAAGACTAACCCTGACTGAAAGTAGTAACCAAGTTTTTATTCCTGTGATCGAGGAATATGGTTTATTCTTATATGTGATCTATAAAGTCAGAATCTGCAGTTTCAAATAAAATGTAACATACATAACAGTGATTAGAGGAAATACATCTAACAGTTGTTTGAATTTGATGTTCATGATTATATTAAACATTCAAAGCTGAAATAATTTCATTGATACTTTTGTAAAATATCCTATTAGTCTAGTATTTTGTGTACTGCTTTTTTCAATCTTAGTAGGGTAACGTTGAATACAGGCCATTCACAGAAAATTGACCGCTGAAAACTTCGTAAAACGTGGTTTCTAAGGTCCCAAACATGCCCCTGACTGAAAACAGTAACCAAGTGTTTCTTCCTGAGGGTGAAACAAACTCGCAAAAAGCCGGTATATCTCCGTTCAGCCACTAGACCATATACCTAAATCACAAATTACAACACATAAACACCTTTGCTTTTGCTTCGCTAGTCGTATCGCTCAGAATTTGAAACGAAACCTCATGTTAAATCCTAAATGGGATTATACATGTGGTGTATTGTCTTATTTGGGTGCCAGCCAATCAAAAAATAACAACAACTAAACAACAACAAAATAAGATTTTTTTTCTCATGAACATCTTTTGATGGGCATTTTGATTAACGCATAGGCCAAATATCACTTTCACTGTTATTCCTGTTAGTCAGGAAAAAAATCAGAAAAAATACGCTTATTTAAGAAGTTACAGGCATATTGTGAAGAAAAGGTTTTGAGATAGCCATTATGGGTACTTTGGTATGCTGAATCCAAAAACCAATGTTGGCAAGCTGAAAAATGGCGTCATCACTATCTTATTTGCATATTTTCAAGATGGTCGCCAAAATGAAGAAAAATCCATAAAAATCTGTAGAGTCAGATGTTAAGGATGCCAAACTGGTACGATTCAATCCAAAAGCATCTTCTCATGATTGGGGATCTTCACTGACATCAATTTATGCATTTAGAATTAAAAAAATGACCAAGAGGTAAACAGGGGAGACAACTTGAGCAAAAAATCTTGCTTTCGACTTAGTTAAGGTTTTTTCATAATAGTCCATGCATATTATCTGGCCCAAATGTGTCAGGAATGATTTCATTAAAATGAGAACTTTAAAAATGTGTCAGGAATGATTTCATTAAAATGAGAACTTTAAAAGATGCATCACAATGATATCACTATTGTTTGCAAGAAAATATAGCGGTTTAAGCGGTCTTCTGTAAGATTTAGCTAGGGGAGGGGGTTAATGCGATTTTGAGGAAAGTGGGCCTGTACCTACAAAATGACTCGTATCTCATCAGAAATTCGCCCTACACTTTTAAACTTGCTACCAAATTATAGCTTAGATATATTTTTTTCATGGTCTGATATGCAGATTAGTTATCTAATTTGCATATTCATCAATACTGATGAAATTTCAGAAAATAAGGGAAAATTAAAAAAAAAAAGCAAATATAAACTGAATTCTGCCCCCAAACTGTCCTTGTTGCATGTTATTATATTATCAGTGATACAATTTGACAAGTCCTTTCATCCAATAGTCATATAATAAAATTATATCATTTGCTTATTCATGAGTATTTATGAAATTAAAAATAGAGGTAAAATCATGGAATAACTATTCCCCCCCCCTCCCTCATACACACACCTCGGGAGGGGGAGGGGGCTTATTCGACTTACCTTGCACCCAAGGACAATTATTCATGGATGCGAAATTGTTCAATGGGACCAGTAAATACCAAAAAATATTAATGTCTCCCAAAATAAACCTATTTAGATTACATAAAATTGCATGGTGTCCATGGCAACCAATCGGGCACTGTAGCTGGGTTATTTGCAAGCAGATCCAAGATTAACACTTGCGTGCTGCACATACTTTCATAGATTTTTTCTCTCTTCCACTAAATCACGGAAAACAAGCTGTCAGTTACTGGCGAAACAAAATGGTTGCTAAATAGCAAAGAAAAACTGGCTAGAACAATTTACCCTCTCCCCAAAATATGAAAATACACAGTATGATTCTAAAGAAAGTGGGTGTACCTACAAAATGATTCGTATCTAAGCAGCAACTAATCCTAGAATACCGACCCTGGTACCGAATTGAAGCCCAGACATAGTGTTTTTTTATTCAATTTGCTAATATACAAAGTTTGCTTTTGCATACTCATGAGTATAAATAAAAAATAAAAATAAAAGAAAATTCGTAGTAAAAAAAATAAGTGGGTGTACCTATACTCATTACCCATCTGTCATTTGCTAGTTATCAGGGTACCAATGAATGAGCATGCTGTTACTTTTTATAGAAACAAAATGTACCATATATTTGGGCATGGACATTATGACATATTAATTTTAAAACAAAACAACTTGTTTATTATCAAAGTTTTTTATTTTTCTAATTTATTACTTGAAAAACTGGCAAACAGTCCAAAATCGTGCTATGAATAAAACTAACATTTAGAAAGCAGGAAACTGAATAAGGCAAGTTTATATAACAATTTTATAGACTAAATGCACATTTATTACCATGAATATGGTAATATCCTGGAATAATTATGTATACTATGCACAATAAGTTTATCGATTTCTTATGTTTCGCATCTTTTTTGTGCTCATCTTTGTGCAGTGCCGATAAATTTCAATTGCAATGACGAGAACAGGATCTTAGGCAAATGAAACCGCGAAATTTCAGACGCCATCCTTTAAATAGGCATTTTGGGAGAGCAAGAATTGCAGAAGGGGTCAGTAGGCAAAAATCACATCCGTTGTAAGTAATGCTAAAATGATAAACATGTGATTTTTCCTTTGGTTGTCTTTCATCTTCCACATGCATCATACGCCTATAAAACTATTGGTTTTGTGACATATGTCACAGAGATTTCATGCTGAAAAAGATCTGCTGCCATCAATGACGTCAAAACGTAGTCATCATTTGATTAAACTTCTAATGTTAATTGGCGTATCAATTCAACAGAGAACCAGTTTACAAAGATATCATAGGCTTACAATGTAACTCATCTTATGGTTGATTAAAACCTTAAGTTACAGAAAAATGGTGCGACGTATTTGCGAGATAACGGTGACGTTAGCTTTTATCTTTCGGCTCGTGCACTGTAGGAGTGAAGATGTTTCATTCAACAGTATTTGTCTGACTGTGTTGGAAGGCATCAAGCAGTTTTACTTGTTAATGTGGCTCAAGAAAACCCGACTAGAAACACCGTTAAAGGCAATAACGTAAAGGCATTAGTAAAAACGTCAAATTGTGAAAACTTGGTCCTTTATTTCTCTGAGAAAATTCAGAAAATTGCAGAATTTGCTACGCTTTTTTTGTTTTCAGTGACCAAACAATCGTTTGAAAATGGTTTCGGCTTCCCCAAATGATCAGAAATACCCACGTTACCCGCTAGTCTTAAAATTGAACGTCGCTTTACCACGGCCGATGCGTTTGGTAATTCTGTATTTTTTTAAATGGAAAATCTTGTCAGATGATCAGCGCTTGTATCTTCATGGCAGCAAATGAAACTCGAGATCTGACGTGGATGGGCTCACCTATACAAAACAATTGCTAAATTTATTGTGCATAGTATAAATTGCCGCAAAAAACCATGTACTCTAATGTTAAAACGATCTTAGGACATAAAACAAATGATTTTGGATACAAAAACATTGTCAAAAAATAAAATATTTCAATTATATGTCAAATTCCATGATTTTTGGCGGCCATTTTAAAAATATGCATATTAGGCCATTAAGACGTCATTTCTCAGCTTGCCAACATTGGTTTTTGGATTCAGCATACCAAATTACCTCTGATCAAGGTGTCAAATCCTTTTTTTCACATAATGCCTGTACTTGTTAACTTTTCTGATTTTTTTCCTGACTATGTACCACAACTCCGCATGATTAATTACAGTTGATATGCAATGCCCAACGTCGCAGATGTACGTTCGTAGATGCAGGGTATAGATAAATACAACCATAATGGAAGTCTTCGCATCGCACGACGTACGTTGGCGCCACCCAAAACACCTCAATTGACATGAGTAAAACAAGCCTACACATTATCAAAATTATCTTCCCAATATAATGATTTTATAAACGAAAACATCATCCTGATCAATGACGTCAACGTCGCCTAAGCGTTTAGATCCCATACACTTTTAGTTCACGGCTACAAGACTCCTATATGGTACACACATACTGACATCAATAATGTATCAAAAACCATAGACACGAATAGTGATGTTGTGGTGAAGTGATGTTACTAACGCCACCTCGACGCTGCTTCGCCAACATAGCAAAAATTGATATGAATAAGATGTCGGTTTTTACAGCTACATTTCATCAACCATGAATGCACAAAAATGTAAATTACCTAAGAAACTTATTTATATCAATAGCCACTTATATTTCTGCTGTTCACGCATGTTATGATGCGTGTGTGCCAATGAGTACCCTTAAATGAATAATTATGGTCCTTTCCATACATTGCTTTAGCTAAGGCGTAGTAATATGACAATTATGTTAAACACGAAGAGCTAGCTGGTCATTACCTGCTCAGTTAGCTTAGTATATCGCATAAACATGCCTTAGAACAAATGTGTGTAAGTGTGTGCGATTGTTTGTATGTAACAAGGCAATAAATGCGCTGACCGTTTTATTTTTCTCTTATAAATTAGTTGACAAGCCCTTTTTGTTCCATTTCTAGCATCGTCATATATTGATAGCAAACATGGATTGTTCAGACAATTTATTGTCAAATCTAAATAAACTTATCCATGCACCGTCCCAGTAAATGAGCCACTAGTGTTCAAAAACACCGCATGATATGATTCACTAAGCATGACCTGATAAACCATCTGGGTCTGAACAGACAACCACTGTCAGCAGTCTTCGCAATCCTGAACTGTTCAAAAATATGCAGATGCGTTACATTTCCTTTCATCCAGGATATTTCTAAAATAACCATTTGAGTTGGTAAAGGCTACCCATAAAATTCTCAAAGTTTTGACGTGCTACAACAAATAAAAAACTTCTTTAACCTGTTTAAAGTCTACAAGCCTTATACTGTTTTTGTTAAATCGATGGCTCAGCGTGAAACTGCAATGTAGTATGAAGTAAATGACATAGTCTAAAATAGTAAGTGAGTATGATCAGGAAATACCACAATCACAAACCGCAGACAACCCCATGGCACCGCGAGGAAGAGTCGCTCAACCATCACGAGACACCAGGAAGACAAATTAAGCAAAACAACCAGCTCTCTCTTCCCCATCAAGATGATTGCAATACTAGAATGGACATAAAATAACGTACAACAAAACATAGAACAGTTACAGACTCCAACAATGCGGGTAACAATAAACAAAAAGTCAATAACAACAGAACCACCGCCTTAGGACGGATAGCAGCCTAAGCCACCGGGAGGCTTAAATGCATTTTACTGGTACCAAATCGTTTCCCTAGATTCTGCTGTTGTTGAAGTACAAGAAATGTTCAGCTCGCATGAAGGCCATTGAACTAATGCAATATATCATCATGGAGAACACTCTAATCAAATTAACACACCATGATGAAACAAAGAAAAGGGCTCATGACTCACAGATAGTCAGAGCTAAAGAAAACCTCAAGTTGAGCCACGGTGGGTCCAGCTACAGATAATGACACCCGCTGAATACTACATACACATGGCACGCTAAAACACAAGTTAACATTACATACCTTTATCTCCTTCAAGAATTTACACAAAATATTGAATTGTAACGTATTGTCATCATTAGCAATATTTTGTATCCCCTAAAGATATGAAATTCCGATTGTTTAAATAACCCCGGCTTACAATAATTGAATGCATCTCGTGATAGTTGAGAAATTGCACCCTCACAAGTTTTGAAGTTTATCGAGATTCACCCTTATGAGCCGAGCCACCAATAAACTTGCCTTTGAAAAGTGGCATTTTTTATTATTTTTATTGAGTGATTTGATTCCTGGTAACCATGGGTAACAATATTATTATAAAGACAAAAAAGTTCAGTTTAAAATTAAAGATGTCCAAGCGTTTCTTTTAGACAACAGAGCAATCATTTTATTTGGATATGCTGACTTTGCCACTCAAATTTTGAGCTGGTTTAACTATCCAGAGCTACTGCTTGGGGTAATTTGTACCCCTGCAATATTTGTTTCTAGCATGAATTTGCTGTGTAATTGCTAAAATATGATAAAATTGTCATAAAATACATGCTCTCATGTTTAGTTGCATTCAATTACAGCTAAAACATGTATCATATTGGCTCCAAATGCTACTTTTCTGTTAAATCTTGTTTTTATGATTTTCAGAAAATTGGCCTACTTAAAAAATATTTTCGATTACAAAATATACCGTCTCCATTTCTTTTTATTTGTCATAATTAAGGCATTGAACTTCAGATATTGATAAAGTTAATAAATTTTACAGCCGCATTTTTGAGAAAAATTATATTTAACATAGCATTTTTTTCATTATCGGCAAATATTGCTTTACTAGGTACAAGTCAATGTCACGTGCTACTTGACACACCTGTTTGAAGATTTTTTTATTAGCAGCAGGCAGTACTTTGCTTATCCTATATGCAAAATAACAATCACTTAGATTTCTGACAATGGTTTGACAGTACAGCCGGTGAAAATACTGCCTTTTTTCACTGAAAAAATAGTCAAAAATAGGATAAAATAGATTTTCGTGTCTGCCATGGTAATGGGCATGTTGAATTAAGTAAGTGGTTCATTTATCTTCTTCAATGGCCATAAGCAAAAAATACACAAACTTTCAAGAAAATCTGAGACATGTCATTTTCGACCCCAATGGCAATTTTAGGTGCTGATAAACAATCACTCTTAAGTGAAAAAAAAATAAGCGAGGTTGACCAGGAATACCACAATTACACACTGCAGACAACCCACGGAACCGTGAGGAAGAGCCACAGAACATTTATAGTAACGATACATCTGTAAGACAATAATAGCTATGCAACCAGCTTTTTCTACCCTTCAGGATAATTGCAAAACTAGAGTGGACACAATGTAATGCATAACACAGTAAGAAAGTGTGCTAAACAAATACAAACACAGAACTCCCACAAGCAATGGGAAACACATAAAGGAATATTATATCAACAACAACAGAACCACTGCCTTATAAGTGACAGCAGTCAAAGCCGTCGGGAGAGGGGCTTAAATGAATTTATGAATTTCACTAGCGCTAAATCTTCGCCCTAGATTCTGTTGTTGTTAAAACACAGATTGTTTAGCTCGCAAGAAGGCTTCCTAACTAATGCAATGTTTCATCACAGAGAAACAATCAAATCAAATTAGCACATAATGATGCTGCAAAGAAAAGGGCTCAGGACTCACAGATAGTCAGAGCTAAAGAAAACATCAAGTTGAGCTATTGTGGGCCCAGCCAACGGCATGCATCAGGCATCCACCAACAGATTAAAGCTTTACTTCAGGGCTGCCATTAAGTCTGAGGCCTGACCCACCGACAATTGCTGCCAAAACCATGTAGTCGTAGGGCATAATACTACTAATTTTTGATAAAAAACATTGTCAAAAAATAAAATATTTCATTAATATGTCGACTTCTATGATTTTTTGCGACTATCTTGAAAATATACAAATTTGGTCACAAGGACGCCATTTCTCATCTTGCCGACATTGATCTTTAGATTTAGCATACATTACTCCTTATCAATTTTTCAAACCCATTTCTTCACAGAATGCCCGTACTCGTTTTTTTTTTCATTTTATTTCCTAACTAATGGTGCAGGTCCATTAAAAAGTTAGGGAGAGCAGTGGTTCAGTGGTTGAGTGCTTGACTCGAGACCGAGGGGTAGCGGGTTCGAGCCTCACCAGCGTCATTGTGTTGTGTTCCTTGAGCAAGACACATTTATCCTAGCTTAGTACTGGTTAAACCCAGGATGACCCGTTCCTGTTTAAGTTAAAGATCGTTGATGGGACGTAAAGAATGAAATCAATCAAACAGAAATCATTAAAAAGTTATATCACTACGCAATATTTCAAAAGCTAGTTCACATTATTATCATACATTAACGGTCTATGTTTTATCATATTAAATGCAATTCAGTTATATTCAGTCAGTGTTTCGTTTGACCTCCCTTTGCTTTAATAAGATCTGCAATAATCCTTGTCATCTCTCAGAACGTGTGGTGCTTCATTATACCACTATTCACATGTTCGCTTTTACACGTCTTCTTATGTAACACAACATTTTGGCCTCGTCGCGAGAATTCCTGTCTTCGAGGGTTTGCGAACAATACAGGCGCAGACAAGCCTGCGCATCTGCGCAGTCTGATCAGCGCATTTGTTATTCGCTTTTTGAAAAGAACCATATGTAAACTTGCTACAGGTGAAATTTAAATTCTCTAGGTAGTCTCTGTAGCTGAGTTGACTTGTTTGAAACTCGCTTTGTCGGAAACCCCGAAGACAGGTTTGCTCGCGACGAGGCCCATTTGGTTACCAGTATTTTTTTAGTTATATTCCTAACGTTTGTCTGGCGAACAGGTATTTTTTAAAAATTCTAGGAATGTTATAGTACTTCTAGGATGGTCTGGATGGGGGGTCTGGTATTCACTTTTCATTAAAAATTTAGCTTATAATTAATCTCATTAAAATTTTGGGTTATTCATTAAAAGAAGACCCATAGTTCATTAAAATCTGATTATTCACTGTTCATAATTTTTTCTTCTATTCATTAAAAAATAGGGTTATTCATTATTTTAGGCACTTATATTCACTATTCATTATTTTTTGGCTCATTATTCACTATTCATTACAAAAAAGGGCCATTATTCGCTAAATATCAATCCCCATCCAGACCCTCTTCTAGAGATATGACATTGCACGAGACCATGCATTAAGATATAACCCTTCTGTTAGGACAAAGCGAATTCACATGTCACTTCGAAAACATGTTTAATATCACTCTGGTAGTTTGTACTATCTATACTTAACTACTAAAGAAACCTGACACATACTGTGTGTCAATTTTTCGGTAGTAAATGAATACTATGAACACTTATCTTTCTATTGCGTAAAGTTGAACTAAGGTAGACTTCGATGCACTGAGTTATTTGAAAATATGAATTAATTTCAGACGTCAGCTATCAAAACGTCACGTAACCCCGAGAATCAATTTTCACAAGAACAAAAAAATCACGCAAAATTCACCGGAAACAGCTCTAGTGTGATTCTTTGTTATTCCATTGACATATTCTGGGCATTGAAATAAAACATGCGTGCATTGTTCAACCCAAAAGCCTATTTTCCTTTTCTTAACGTCAATTTTTTACGTTATCAGCGTTTCATGAGCTTTTAAAAAGCACCGCCACTTTATCAACTTTTTTTCATTTTATATGATGTCTGGAATGCATTTTGACAATGTTTCAGTGTTTTTGAACTCCGTAGTTGCTGCCTACGTCTTTTATTGACGTCAAGCGTTAAGATTACATGCTGATATGTGTATACTGCAAAGCTTAAAACTCATACACGATTAAGTAAAATGTAGCCAATTGGCACTATAACAAGGTAGATAACACACACTAAACTCATTTACACGAATTCACTCATTGACATAAACTCACCCATTGACATGAACTCACTTTTTGACATGAACTCACTCATAGCCATGAACTGACTCATTAACATGAATAGACTCATTGACATGAACTGACCTATTGACATGAACTGATTCATTAACATGAACTGACTCATTAACATGAATTCACTCATGGACATGAACTGACTAATTGCCATGAACGGACACATTGACATGAACTGACTTATTAGCATATACTGACGCATTGTCATACACTGACTCATTAAATTGAGCTCACTCATTGACATTAACTGACTTATTAAAATGCACAAAAGCATTGATATAAACTGACTCATTACCATGAATTGATCAGTTAACATGAACTGACTCATTAGTATGAAATGACTCACTAACGTGAACTGGCTCATTAACATGAACTGACGCATTAACAGGGATTGATATTTTATCATGAACTGACTGATTAACACGAACTGACTCATTAACATGATCTGACTCATAAACATAAACTGACTCACTAACAAGAACTAATTTTAACATGAATTGACTCATTAACATTAACTGGCTCATTACATGAACTGATCCATAAACATGCTCCTGACTATAAAACATGAGCATAAAGTTTGATGATGAGCTGATTTATTATAATGAACTGACTCATAAATATGAACTTACTCATTAACATGAACTTACTCATTAAAATCAAGTAACTCATTGGTATGAGCTGAGTCTTTTGCATAAACTGACTCATTAACATGAATTGACACATAAACATGAACTGAATCATTAACATTGCCTAACTCATTATCAATAATTTACTTATAAACATGAACTGACTTATTAACATTAACTGACGCATTGACATGGCAGAAGTCATTAACATGTACTGACATATTAAAAAGGACTGAATCATTGACGTGTACTGATTTATTAGTATGTGATGATCCATTCACTTGAACTGGCTCATTCACATGAACTGATGTATTTCTTTATTTTTCAGATATATAAGGCTATGGAATCTGAAAATTTCAAAGATCTGAAAGTTGCAAGTCTTGACAGAGTCAACATTACGTTGCCTGGTGACGGTTACCATCCAGATATAACCGGATGTACATTTATGCAAAATGGAAATGTAGTTCTATGTGATTACAGTAACTCTTGTATTAAAATCCTGAGTGATACATTCACTATTAAAGACTGTCTTCAACTGAACTCCCAGCCATGGGATGTATCACCAGTTAATAACAATAGTGTTGTAATCACTGTACCTGAGAAGAGAAAAATACAGTTCATACAGATGGTCCCTAAAACGAAGCTAGGCCACTCTATCAAACTTGACACGTCATGTTGGGGTGTACAGGTTGTAAAGGGCCTCATCTATGTAACCAGTCGTGCCGACAAAGGGACAAGAGAAGTTTTAGTTCTGGATATGAAAGGTCATGTTAAAGAAAGATTTGAACGATCAACTTGGAATTCGCCCATGTTCACTAGTCCAGGCTATATTACTGTATGTTCATCATCCAGTAAGATGTTTGTAACTAAATATGGCGCAGATACTATATCATGTTTGAAGACGAATGGAAATGTTGTATACCAGTATTACAATCAAGAGTTAAGAGATCCGAGAGGTATTTGTGTTGATGGAGGAGAGAATATCATTATCTGTGGCTTGGAATCCAACAATGTACAAGTTATCAGAGTTGATGGCACCAAGCGTTATACTTTACTAACATCACAGGACGGTGTCTCGAATCCACGCTCAATAGCGCACAGACAATCTGACAATACTCTTATACTTGGATGCTGGAACAAGGAAAATCTTTCAGTTTATAAGGTAAAATAAAACATTATAATGTGGAACAGCTCATATGACTTTGTTACCCATCCTGAATTATGCATGCACTGCTGTTAAATAACCCTTTAAATCAGTTAGAAATAATGGAAATATAATGAAATTGGAATTTTTAGAATTTTTTCAATTACAATTGCAGTTAAAATTACCTTTAAACTATAGCAATTTAATGTCACTTAAATTAATAAATTAATTGTGTTTTAAGAGTACAGCAATTCAAATGCAATTAAACTGAGGGTATTTTAAGAGCAATATAATTTCACTGGCACTTAAACTCAGCATTATATTAAGAAGCACTGTTAATTTTAGATTTAAATGATGCTTAAAATACCTTTTAAATAACTGACTATAAGTTAATGGTCATTAAAATAGTGGTTTAAAAATAGTAAGTGAGTATGATCAGAAAATACCACAGTCACAAACCGCAGACAACCCCATGGCACCACGAGGAAGAGCCACTGAACCATCACGAGACCACATAAAGTTAAACCAAGCAAAGCAACCAGCTCTCTCTTCCCCATCAAGATGATTGCAATACTAGAATGGAAATAAAGCAACGTACAATAAAACATATATAAAAATTACAGACTCCTACAATGGGAGTAACAATAAACAAAAAGTCAACAATTTAATAGTCATTAGAACGGAGGTTTAAAAACTTATGGCCACCCAAAACAATGACCGTTAAAAAGCTCCGTTTATACCACCATTGCAATATAACATTATTAATCAGGCCTTTAAAATTATCAAAAGTTTAATGATATTTGTAAAGTCCCATGGTAGTGCAATGTATTTAATTTTACAAAATTAAGGGCACTTAAACTGTAAAACTTAATGGCTTTGAAAAACTGAACTTTGCAAAAAAAAATAAGGGAATCATCTCCCAAGTTGCATAATAATAAAGGTTAATATCACTTAATTTTAATCAAGCCTTCCCAAAAATGACCCTTAAAGCACATGCGACTAATTACCATGCACACCATTCCTGCGTCAGGAACAGAGAAAGTTCTCTGGGTTTTGTCTTTTTGAACATTTACAAATTCAGATCAATACAGTTTTCAGATACTGTTATTGTTAGATAGAAATTACCACATTTCTTGACAAAATAAAGTAACTTATATCAAAACTGATCGTCCAAGTACCAAATCAGGCGAAATAAAAAATGTACAAAATTTCATATTTTTACCCAGTACCAGGATTAGGGTCAATTCCCAGAGGGGCGCATATAATATTTTTACTCTCTTTCTTTAGCGCTATAATGCTGAATTACTTCATAAAATTATATGGAATTATATGAATAAAAGGTACACTCACTAACGTTTTATATTGGATGATCCTTGATATCTGTCGGGCTGGGGTTAAACGTGTTCTTAAAAGGGTATCCTTTGGAAGCAAAGTCTTCATCAAAAAACTGAAACGAGATTGTGCATATTTCTTGGGCCAGACTAGCTAGTTTCTGCCATTTAGGCTTCATCAGTGACCCTCTAATAGTTTCAAAGTTCCACAATTAAACCCATGATCCTGAAAGACAAGAAAATAAAATCTACACTATAGTGAAGGACAGGGAGACGTTTTACCGCCGCCACACAGTCCCAGTCACCAGCTGTAGTGAAGTCAAATATGTTCTCAAAAGGGTATCCTTTGGAAGCAAAGACTACACCAAAGAACTGACACTATAGTGTGCATATTTCCTGGGCCAGACTAGCTAGTTTCTGCCATTTAAATTTGAAATAAAATAAGTTTTTTTTCTTTTTTCTAAAAGACAAGATGATAATCCATAAATTAAAACAAAACTTTGAGATTTTTCAATGCAATATTACCAAAAATTTATCATGCAGTATTTCGTCATGGCTTGGGAGAACTAATTAAATTTTCACATTTTCTAAACGCTTAAGGTCATGAACAGCAATTAAAATTAAAATAAGGAAGCTGGATGGCGATTATAATTAGTTTAGCTTAATATTAAGGTCTTTAGTTATGTTTGGAAAATTATTCAAATGCTGAAAAATTACATTACAGATTCAAAAATTTTTTAGCTTGGTGAAGTATCGTTATAAATTGACAGTTCATGCATAAAGCAAACTGTATTCAAAGTATTAAAAATATTTCAATGTGGAATGAATTTGCCTCCGTTTGTGATTGTGGCATTTCCCGGTCATACTTATTCACTATTTTAAGTAGAATGTGTCCTTAAAAATCTATAGAAATTCATTTTTTTTTACAATTTGTTATCTTTTTTTACACAGGGGGCAGATTTACGAGGGTGGTGGTGGGGTCTCATACCAGTATTCCCACAGACAGCAGAAGCCTATAGTTCTTGTGAGTTTTTCGCGGTGAGGTCTGAACTCACCACCCTCTCTAAATCAGCTCATAAGCATGGGGTCAAACTGACCTTTATTTATATATTTTCACTATAGAAAAGGTTAATGAAATACAGGAAAATATTTATTAAATATAATGCATATTTTGAAAAAAGCTGTATTCCACAGCCGTGAAAATATAAGTTGTATTTCACGGGTGAAATAGGATGTCCTCTGTTTTATCCATTGGCTTCCTTAAGGCCACTTCAAAATTTCAAAAGTCTTTAACTTTCTTATTAGTGGACAAAACACAAAGTGTGGGTATTCATTTTTTTAATTAGATTGCAAGGAAACTTTTGGTAATCAATTTATCAGGAGTTGCTGAAAATTTCACTTAATTCTACTGCAGCTCTCATGGCTTCAGCTTTGGCTGACATTGCACGTTATGCAAAGTCATCATTATTATGATGTGATGTGCGAACGTGTATGACGTCATCTGGTGCAAAACATCCGTCACGCTTTAAATTGTATATAATAAAAGGCGGTATTGAAGCAATGGAATCCACTCAGTAAAATATATAGAGGAAATTTTTGGAATGAATATGCCATTTATTTCATCTTTGAAGGGAAAAATTGTATTTTTCATTCGTGGCTTCGCCACTCCTGAAATATGCACAATCGCTTTACTCGATGAAATAAATGGCATATTTATTCCAAAAATGTGATTTTCCTCTATATATTTTACAGAGTGGATTCCATTGCTTCAATACCGTCTTTGGAGGGGGCTAAGGGAACTATACCAGTAACACATTTGACTAACCTACTGTTGAGAAGCAACTGGACTCCCTCTGTAAAATAAGCTGATGACTAAACACACAAAAAAGTTGGCAGAGATTTCGTCATTTCATCCCTGGCCCCAATTGTCCATGCCTGGATCCAGAGAGGGGATGGCGTTTTCAGAACCCATCTAGAAAATACACAAGTACTCTTGATTCTTGATTTCTATAGGAATACTCGAAACATTACAAGGGTTCTGTCTGATAGACATTAGATAAGAATAAGTTAAGAATAATTCAAGAACAGTACAGGATACATTGATAATGTCAGGTACTTTATTTCACAGGTCAATGAGCTAGTTACTGCTATTAAACGTTTCATGTTTTCATATGAACTATGTTTTGGTTCCAGCAGATAAAGCTGCTAACAATGTTGTAGTTGTTTGATGAGTGTATGATATAAATACTATTTAGCGTGAGCATGTTGACACCAATGCCTATAAACTGCAGCTTTCTTTGAGTGAGAGGGTGGTTGTCGATGGGCATGTTTCTCGTACAGCATAACAGTTTGGTGTCAAAGCTAAAGAAAGCCAATACAAAGTTCCTGCGTTGTACTGGTTATCTAAACTCAATAAAATAACATGAAAGACAAGATTAATTGCAAATTCTAGTTTTTGGACGAAAACAGAGCTTTCTAAATTGTTAACCTTATGTCTTACAGTTTTTAAAATATGATATGAGGTACTGTAAAAAGGTATATGAGATATCCAGTAAAAGTCTATTTTGGTCTACTAAAATTCAGCTGAAAGTAAGTAAGGGTGCAAAGATCAGGAATCGATACAATCAAGTACCACACCTGACCCAGGATACCAATGGGAAAGTCACAAACTCACAGTTAGACACCACAAACGAGAGCCAAGAGGTCAGCCCTTTCCCAGCAGGTGACCACAAAGTACATATAAAGAGACGCACACAAAGGCATAGCAAACACACGCCTACCAAACGGTCAGATGCTCAACCGCTGGTTGAGTGAGAACAACAATTCGAGAGTCTTCTGGTTGAGATTTCGAGGAGCTAAAAAGGTAAACCAATGTTGCATGTTCTGTATATTATAATTAATATTTCTTGTCCTAGGAAGAGAATCAAAAAGCAGGGAATGGCATGCAACCTCTTACGGGTCCCTACGTTTATGGTGTAAATAGGAGGTCAGTGAATATTCTCCTTTTGTCAGATTTACTTTTTGCATGAGGAAGGTGTACCAGAAGCAGATGTAAACGTGTAGAAATTCGTGTTGTATTGGGCTGCGTGTTCAATTTTATGATGAGCTCGAAGATGAGATATACAGGCCTGATCAAGACTGAGATCAGCAACTGGAATAAACATTTTTGAGGTTTGTTTTCGTCAAGAAATACCACTCTTTCAGATTTTTTATGGTTACGCAACCAGACACTCTGATGCGTAACCATAAAAAACCCTGAAAGAGTTGTATTTCTTGACGAAAACAAACCTCAAAATTGTTTATAACTGTATTTTAGTGCATTTCGGTCGCATACGATCATTCATATGATATTATATTCGTTCAAAAATATTTTATTACACATAGTTTGCTATTCGTCATTTTTTCAAGATTTTGAGAATTTGTAGCATCAAGTTTGGGAATAGTAGGTCGGTATGGGCCCATGTAACAGACTGAATGCGTTATCTTGATTATCTGGTGCGAAAAAAACGACAAATGATGCTATTAAATGTTCTTATCATTTTTTATTTTCTGATGCTCAACCAGATTTTTCAGGACATTCCACCAAGATTTTTTGCATATTGCACCAGCTCGATGAAAAAAAACATCTGAATTCCAGTTGCCGATCTCAGTCTTGATCAGGCCTGTATATATCACCTTTGAGCACATCTTAAACCAAAACAACACGAATTTCTACACGTTTATATCTGTTTCTGGTACACCTTCCTCACGCAAAAAGTAAATCTGACAAAGGGAGAAAATTCTCTGACCTCCTATTCACGCCATAAACGTAGAGACCCGTAAGAGGTTGCATGACATTTCCCAAATTTTTATTCTCTTCCTAGGACAAGAAATATTAATTTTAATATACAGAACATGCAACATATGTTTAACTTTTTAGCTCCTCGAAATCTCAATCAGAAGACACTCGAATTGTTTTTCTCGCTCAACCAGCGGTTGAGCATCTGACCGTTTGGTAGGCGTGAAACACAAACAGAAAAGCATAAAAGATCCACAAAAGAAGGTTTAGATAAACTTAAAGCTATATATTTCAATGCTACCAGTTTGTCTGCTTAATATGTTTTTTTTTCCATTCTTTACACTCCTGTGCCTCATAATTTAACTAAAGATAAAGTTATTGATCTTATTGAAAGAACCTTTAATAGAGAAGGCTCTCCTTACCTTGCATTTAACGACAGAAATGCATTTTTTACTTTGGAAAAATCTACAAAAAATGGTATGCATGTTCTTGTCAAAGTATATGTGGTACGCTGACCTTATTGTTGGACAAAATGTTTATTCGATTTGGCACCAAGCTGCATCAACAAGTAGTTGGGATTCCTATGGACACTAATTGTGCTCCCCTGGTTGCGGATTTATTCCTGTTTGTTATTAGACGGACTTTATGATGTCTCTTTCTGATGATAAGCGGGCTGATATCATTGATGCTTTAAACACTACATCCAGATTTTGGGCGATATTTTAAACATTAACATTTTGACAATACGGTAAGTCAAATATACCATTCAGAGCTCCAACTTGCATTTATCAATTTCTTATGATATTGTTTCTACAAAAAATATGATAAACGTGACGACTTTGATGTTGAAATTATCAATTTCCCATTTTTATATGGTGATGTTTCTCACTCCACATGCTATGGAGTCTGTATCTCTCAACTCATTCGTTTTTCTAGAGCATCTAGCAACGTTGCTGAATTCAACAGTCGCAATAAAATGTTAACCCAGAAACTAATTAAACAGGGTTATTGGTATCATAAACTTCGCAAAACCTTTTCTAACTTTTATAGACAATACTATGATTTCCCAAGTTGGACTTAAATCTCTCTTGCGCCAAGGACTTTCGGAAGCTTAATTCTATGGCGACTTGTTGTATAAATTGAAGAAGAAATTTGGCTCTAATAATTTTTCAGTGCAGTTCATTAAAATAATTCCCCATTAAAAATAATAGGCCATAACTTTAATGTATTGCAACAGACTGCATGCTTGGTGGTCAAATAAAATCACGGTTGGCAACTTTGCTTTCCTCTTTAATTGAACGCCCGTTGGTCATACATCAGACACTATGACGGGTCCTACTTGAAGACTTATGGTGCTTTGATGCTTTGTCTATCGTCAGGTCCACCGGGCTTTACCTGTTGGATTTCTTTTGCTCCGGTATTCAGTTTTATTTTACTTTTGAGTCCTTATCTTTGTATTATCTCTTTTTTATATCTTGAATTATATATTCTAGAAGATAATGCATTGATAAGTTAGGGGTGTTCCATGCAAACCAAACACCCATGTGTCTTGATCCACATCTGAACTAAGGAAGAGGTTAGTGCCATGAACCTGGTTTAAGCCTTCCAGTATAATATGTTTACTGACCATTCCAGGGCGTTACTTCTTTTGTGGATCATTCATGTTACTTCTGTCTTGTTTTAGTTATGCTTTCGTGTGTGTCTGTTTACTGATGTCCTTTGGTCACCTGCTGGGAAAGGGCTGACCTCTTGGCTCTCTGTTGTGATGTCTAATTGTGAGTTTGTTACTTTCCCATTGGTATCCTGGGTCAGGTTTGGTACTTGATTGGATCGATTCCTGATCTATGCCCTCTTTCCTACATTCATATTTAGATATTTATCTTTAATGGATACTTCATAGTATAAGTGTCATTGTTATATACCTTATGCAAGTTTACTATACACACATGGCGTATTTCAATCGTTGACAGTTGTACGTTTCATCTAAAGGGGGAGTTTCACCCTACATGGAATTTACATAGCACAGGATTTTATAATTTTTTGTAGAAAGATTGTCTTTTACATGTGTGTTCTATTTGTGAGATATTTACCCTTTCATCTATTTCAGTCGTTAAATTTAAATAATTCAAATTCTAAAATGAAAAAAATGGACCCTTTAATTAAACGTTGCCCTAGGCGACAAGATTTTTGATTTTTCAACCTACTTTATTCTCAACATGATGCCTAATAATTTGTTAGTATGTATGTACCATACATGCATTTCAATGTATAAAATAAACAAGTCCACATCAATATTTGTTTGAAACTACTCCTAAATTTAACATTTTGAAAATATTTTCAACAAATTAAATTGTCAATTTTGCCGTGTTGCTGTTCTTGTCAACATATGAAATTTATATCAAATTTGTCCGCACATGGGTTTGTTATAATCACAAAATCTCAAGAAAAAATAAAACCGGTTAAATGGAGTTTTCTGAATTTCAATCTTAATGGTCAAAATTTTGCAGAATGTAAAAATAAAGATTTTATGTAAACTTCCAGCGGTGTGCACAATTTACATAAAGTTCCGTTCTGCACAGGCATAGATCTTTATGATATTATGCAAATGGACTGTTTGGTTTAACTGTTGGATTTCTTTTGCTCCGGTATTCAGTTTAATTTACTGTTGAGTCCTTATCCTTGCTTTATCTCCTTGTTATATCTTGATTTATATGTTTTAGGAGATGATGCATTGATAAGTTAGGGGTCTTTCATGCAAACCAAATATCTATGTGTCTTGATCCACATCTGAATTAAGGGTGAGGTTGGCGCCGTTAAACCGGTTTAAGCCCTCCAGTAAAATATTTTACTGACCGTTCCAAGGCGGTACTTCTTTTGTGGATCTTTTATGTTTTTGTTCTGTCTTGTGTTTGCTATGTTTTGTGCGCGTCTGTTTATATGTGCTTTGTGGTCACCTGCTGGGAAAGGGCTGACCTCTTGGCTCTCGTTTGTGGTGTCTTCTGTGAGTTTGTCACTTTCCCATTGGTATCCTGGGTCAGGTGTGGTACTTGATTGTATCGATTCCTGATCTTTGCACCCTTACTTACTTTTATAAGTTTTTTTGTTTTCAATCGCTTTTCATTGGTTGGTTACAACATTTGGTATTGTGTAGCGTGTGATTATAGGGGTACCCCTCAAATTAGTCTAATTTGCATCTATCCGAAATATCTAGAATGTCTATAATGATAGTTATTAGAATAATCTGTGAGTTCATGCGCGGATCCAGGAATTTTTGCCAGGGGGTCCAGGCCCTACTGCCAAAAAACAGCTCTGACAACGTTTTTCTTTAGTCCTCAACTTATTTTACAGTTTTACCGTGGTTTATCAATGGCTTATTTCAAAGAAAAATATAATTTTTGAAAATTTCAGAGGGGGTTCAACACTTATTAGGGGGTGTCCATCATTTTCCAGTGGGAGTCCAACTTTTTCCAGGGTTAGGGGGAGGGGTCTTAATGCTTATTTGTATAGAAACACATAGAACTTGTGATTTTCCAGGGGGGTCTGAACCCCCATCCCCCCTCTGGATCCGCACTTGGAGTTCTAGCTTATGTGTGCGGTACACACATTACCATATCTATCACATAAATTGTTTAAAATAATGTTTCTTTTAGAATACTAACTCAAATTCAGCTATATACAAATTATATCGACAATGTTTGGGTTTTAATTATGGTGTGTTACAGTTCTTGTCATATGTAATCTGACTATATGTATAAGGATAATATTCACAAGATTTGAAGCCCAGAATTATATTTTGTTTGAATGGTGAGTCAGACTTTTGTTAAATGGATAAATAGTATTGAATTCATCATAAATATTTATGCCCAGTTTACAGAATTGTTTAGTATGTCGCATTATGATTTTGAGGTCTTTTGAGCATCAATCTCATGATTCTGAGAATCAAATTCATGATTCTTTAACCACGATGGAAATAACAGCACAAAAATAGTAAGTGAATATGATCAGGAAATACCACAATTACAAACCACAGACAACCCCGTGGCACCGCGAGGAAGAGTCACTCAACCATCGCGAGACACCAGGAAGACAAATTAAGCAACACAACCAGCTCTCTCTTCCCCATCAAGATGATTGCAATACTAGAATGGACATAAGGTAACGAACAACAAAACATAGAACAATTACAGACTCCCAATCTGGGAGGTACAATAAACAAAAAGTCAACAACAACAGAACCACCGCCTTAGAACGGACAGCAGCCTAAGCCACCAGGGGGCTTAAATGCATTTACTGGTACCAAATCTTCACCCTAGACTGTTTCATCTCGTCTAATGCCAGATGTTCAGTATGTATACATTCAAAAATGCACTATGTGTTTCTTAATATTTGAAAATCCATTTATAATCTTAAAAAGTATCATTTTTATTTTTATCATCTCCATGTCTATTTATTGGAGCAGGTTTAAAGCTTTTGTTGGAATATTAATAATTTTAAATGAGGTTTATGATAAGCATTTTTGGATACGCTTTTGAAATGTTTTGGCGGATAGAATTTAACACAGGGGGATAGAACTTAATGCAGGAGAAATAACCACAATCATTACCAATTAAGATACAATGCAATTCAAATCAGATTCTGTAAACCATTCATTAAAATGTAAACTTTGAGTGACTAAGGGACTGCAAAATTAGGATATTATTTAAATAATGTGGGAAAACGGATCATTCCATAATAGAAATAAACTATAAAGTTTTAAAACTTTAGACTCAGTTTCACTCAGTCTCTGCATGACACTAAATGAAAAGTGCTGCAGCTCTCATGCCTCCTAGCTCTGGTTTACATGGTCCTCTGCTTTCTGCTGAAACTAAATACTCCAGAAGGAACAGAATATGAAAATACAACATTTTATCAATATACGAGGGAAAGCTTAAACTAATACAAAAACAGCTGGTGTATAATCCAAGTTCCCTAAAAAAACTTACCAAGTTAGTGAGAACATACACAAGACCTGGTTTCACTTAGTTTATGGGAGTTAATGAGAAGTATGCACATATTCCTGAACCAAAAATAGTAAGTGAGTATGATCAGGAAATACCACAATCACAAACTGCAGACAACCCCTAGGCACCGCGAGGAAGAGCTGCTCAACCATCACGAGACACCAGGAAGACAAATTAAGCAAAGCAATCAGCTCTCTCTTCCCCATCAAGATGATTGCAATACTAGAATGGACATAAAGTAACGTACAACAAAACATAGAACAAATATAGACTCCCACAATGGGAATAACAATAAACAAAAAGTCAACAACAACAGAACCACCGCCTTAGAACGGACAGCAGCCTAAGCCACCGGGGGGCTTAAATGCATTTTACTGGTACCAAATCTTCGCCCTAGATTCTGCTGTTGTTGAAGTACAAGAAATTGTTATTTTACCCTCAATATTTGATTCTGAGGGACATAAGATAGAGACAGTTCTAGGTGCAACAGGCACATAGAATGTAGATGGAGACAATGAACTGCCTAGCATAAATCCTAATCTGTTTGAATTTTTTTCAACGGCTGAAAGACATTAAGAGCATAACCACCTGTTGGCTTCAGTCCAAAATAATTTGGAAACCAGTGGAAGATCAATTCACAAATGATACCCGCTGGACATCCGACCGTACAACTAAGTTCTTGACCAAGTGCTACTTATCAAGTGCTGCTTACAGAAATGCCAGTTTGATGCTATTGAATTAGCTAAAACTTCTGACACCAAAAATATTTTGGACCTAATTTGGATGAAGATACTAAATAGTGATAGTCTATGCGTTTTTAGAATAATAATGGTGGAGAAACTGCGGTTTGTAAGACCTAACTGGAAAATTTTATTTGAAATCACTTACGAATCAAAACTGACTGAACTCATTTCATGCAAATTATAACACTTTTACCGGTGTCCAAATTTTGTAAAAATTACATACATAAAGGGGCGTATTTGACCTACTTTTCTGAAAAAATATATGGGTTGACAAAACCGGAATATGGTAAATATTAGGACAGAATCCCCTATAGACACTAACTTAAGTGTTCAATATGGGGATAATTCAAATTTTGATGGGTCAGAAAAAATTATCTAGATGTATTCATATACATTAATGGTAGTAAGGTATACCCTGGGAAGTCTTCTTTCATATTCCATTCAAAGAATGTAGCAGTCAATAATGTTAATGATTTAAAACTGATATTTAATATGTCATATATTAGTACAAAAAGGGTATACATCAAGGTGCCCCCTGTGGCCTAACAGCCTTTGGGGAATAAAATAATTTCATTTTTGTAGTTGTTATAAGGTAGGTATTCAACATACAAAATATTATCTAAATCCATGCGTGGGCAGATTTTGAACTCCCCCTTTAACGTATCGCAATGCGACAAATCACTGTCCGCGGGCTTCAATCTCATTAATACATGGCAGCAGAGGGCTTCAATGCCGTTTAAGCCCGCACAAGGACATCGTCTGAAAATGAAGATATATCGTCGCTAATGTTTTATGGAGAAATGACCAAACTATTTCAATTACCATAAAATACGCTCCTTTATCATATCGGACAGGCGGCAATCGAAAACGCTCTGAACAATCCATGAACGCGGATCACAAATCGCTAGAAACAGAGTTTTTGATTGCCGTTTGTCCCCCGACTGGTCACAAACGGCAATAAAAAACTATGTTTCTAACGATCTTAGATCTATGTTCGTGGATAGTATTAACGTTTTCGATTGCTGCCTATCTGAAGTGTTTATTGAATATAGGCCTACTGAATACATAGCCAGAACAATCCGAAACAAGGGCTACTAGGAATAATTTACTTTTTCCATATTTCTGTTGAAAAAAAAGATGTTTCCACACTGATATGCAAACGAAAACTCTCTTAACAGTCGACTAACGCGGATCAGAAATCGCTACTGCCAGTGTTTTCGATTGCCAATCGTCACCAGTCGGACGACTAATGGCAATCGAAAGCTCTGTTTCTAACTATTGTTGGTCTACGTTCGTCGATAATATTGACGTTTTCGATTGCCGCCTATCCGGTGTGACTTCGTTGTACGCTTCATGATGTTACGGTGGACATTTCTGCATACAATTGAATAAAATTATTTGGAACTGCGTGTTCTTGAAAGGAAAGTATATAACAATGACGATATATCATTCTTATTCGTATAATAACGTTTGGCAAGCCCTCGTGTGATAATGCGTTGCAGCCCTCATTGCTTTGCGGTTCCGGCTGCAACACATTATCACACTCGGGCTTGGCAAACGTTAAAATACGGAAAATAATGTTTTATCCTCTTATTATAAGACCCTAACTATTAGCACTACATATATTGTAATATCATTTAATGGGGTTTTAAGTAACTTTTATTGTAGGTGTTTTATGACCCTTATGGCAAAATATAAATTCACAAGAACTATTTGCAATACAAAAATAAACAACATTCATTGCGAAAACTGATGAATTACATTATAACTTGCTAGTGTGCCCCTTCTCAAAAATGAATGCTAACTGTTCAGCATCTCTTTTTAAAATCATTCATGCCAATTTTCTCATTTTGCGTGATCCCACCCATTTCAAAACTGCTCAATACAACCTACTTATAAGTTTAATACTTCGGCTATATTTTGGAACAGACTGTAGGCCGGGCTGCAAGACCTTGTCCTACTTGTTTTGGTTGATACTTTGGTACTGTTGCTGTTTTCGGTGATGCTGTTTCCGAAGTTGTTGTCCTATGCTTTTTTTAAACATTTTACTAAAATGTATATTCCAAATGAAACAATTATCAAGCCTTTCAGACTGTTCGCACTCAGGTACACTTTATAATTGTTAATTATTTATAAAGATCCCATACAAATTGAAGGGGTCACAGCAACAAGGTTCTTTAGTCCATTTTTCATTATTTTATGGGTGATTTGTGCAGATGGATGATGGAAAAAACTCGCTGCCAGAAATACAGGGATATTGAATGTTCTGCTAAAGAATTGATCTGAGACAATTTCTAGATGGCAAACACAATAGAAAGTTAGTTGGCGCGTTGAATATTCATCTGAGATACAGTTTCTAATGTTATCATAGTTAATGTTATGGGATTGTTTTTTTCCATTATTTAGAGAAAAACACGAAAAACATAATTTTGGGCAATTCTCAAAATATGTAGATTTCTTGCAAAGATGAATGAGGTATGTTTGAAAATAGTGAATTCAGGAGATTTTGCAATGATTTTCTGCTTAAAGTGAGAAAAACTTTGTTTTAGCGATTTCGCTTACGAAACAAGGGACCTAACTCCAAATACAATAAAACTTAAAATTGCATACAAAATATTTATGACAATACTAAAAAATTGCATGATAGTGTGTAAAAGCTTATTTTTTACGAGTTTTTAATCGAACACCTTGATACAACAGCTGATTAACGTAAATTCCATAAATATGAACATATTTCATTGACACAAAGCTCCTAAGTCCATAGTCTAGGTTTAATTATATAAAATTAGTTTAGCGATTCCATTTGACGAGAAATAATGTCAAGCAAGCAAACTGTTGCTATTTAAGGCTCAATGTGTGATAATAATGATTATTATATAACCTATGAATAGACATCTTTTGATTGGCCCAGATGCCTATCCACTCAGGTCCATAAAACTACATATCACATGGGCTGCTAGTTTTTCCCATTCAATATTAGTTACTAAAAATAGACTTCATAGCAACTTTCCATAACAGGTGTGCTTTCAGCATGAAACTGGCATGATTTGCTGTAAATACAATTCAGTGAGTGACAGCAGCATGAAATTCACAAGATTTGGTGTTTCATCATACATGACATTCAGACTTTGCTGTTGAATATAGTAATTAGCAGAACTCTTAACTGAACAAATGAATTCTTCCTTCTGGATTGATTCAATAAACTTAGAATGGTCCATTGTATAATTCAAGGGGTGACAGGTCTTAATTTCTAAACAAAATTGCAGTTTTTCCCTGAAGATCATTTTTGTCTTAGCAAACAGTGTAGACCCTGATGAAATGCCACATTATGCGGCATTTAATCTTGATCTTCTCTGTCTGCAGTTGTAATTATAAATAAAGTATGAATTCATTCCTCTTTTAACTGAATGAAATCAGTTAGTCATCATGTAAAAAAAGAAATCCAAGACATAGTACATAGCCAAGATTTTGCTGTTGTTGTTACTTTTTTGTTTATAGAAATTATATAATAAAACAATTGTTGATTATTGAGGCATTGGACATGATGTGATATCGACCTGAGAATACCAATATTGACCTCGGCTCCGCCTCAGTCAATATTGGTACTCTCAGGTCGATATCACATCATGTCCAATGCCTCAATAGTCAATAATTGTATATTATAAGGTAATATAGTCTGGTGTATGAAATTCAAAAAGGCCCTAAATAAGGAGAAAAATACATCCATCATTTGAAAGGATGAATATGGTCTCAAATTAAAGCTTACCATCACTAGTTTCAAAATCCGTCTGTTGACACTTTGAAAAAGTGTAGCGACATATTGTAAAATGTGCAGATAACTCTATTCCATGCGTGTCAGAAAGTTACTAGACAGTCATTTAAACGATGAAAACGACATTTTTCATACTTATCAAAATCCAAAAGTTAATATTTCTCAAAAGTAAAATTAATATTAAGGAGACTCATATCTTTATTTAAATCATAGTTGAAGTTATTTTGACATTAATGACGTCACGTAACGTAATTCAACCCTCCAAAATAGTGAAAATAAACTTTTTCACATTAATTCCTGAGCTGGATATTCAATATTCTGTCAAATATTTGTAATTATCAAACTCTCAAATGTCTTAGCTTTGCAAATATATAAAAGGTTGATTCCTACTATTAATACGCAGAAAGTTATATCGCTTTAGAGATGCAAATCCCTTTGCGAGCAATCCGCCATATTTGACGTGTTTTCATAAGCATATGGAATTCAAATAAGCCTGAAATAAGAAGAAATACACCAATCATTTGATAGGATGAGAATGGTCTTAAGTTAAAGCTTACCATCTCTACTTACAATTTCTAGGTGTTGCCACTTCGAAACAAAGGTGTAACGTCATATTGTAAAATGTGGAGATAACTCGATACTATGACATTCGAAACTTACGAGGGAAAATAATGCAATCTTGCATACCCATAAAAGAACGTATGTTGTGAGATGCAATATGTTTTTCAATATATGTAATTTAATTTTTGTAATAAGAATAATAGCTATTTTTAACTTGCCTTAATTCATCTTCAAAAATTCAAAAGGGGTAAAGGTCAAACATCTGTAATATCGGTTATTAAATTCTTTAAAACTATATCTAAAGAGTTCCTTGACAAATAGTCTGGTGACCAACTTAGATAACCTTACACCTTCGGACAATTATTCATGGATGCCATTTTGTTAATTATGACCACTATAATGCGAAACAAAGTTGTCCAAACATAAACCTGTTTAGGCTATGAGAATATACACGTATTCCTTGGCAACCCATAACGGATTCGAGAATGGGGGTGTGTCTGCAAAATTACTCATATCTCAGCTGATACTTATCCTGGACTACATAACTTGATACCACATTAACGCTTAGACATAGACCTTTTATTTATGTGTCAAATATATGCAAATTATAATAATCTTATTTGCATATTCATAAATATTTGTTAAAACATTAAAAATGTGATTCAAGAATGGGGTGTATCTGCAAAACCAATGATATCTCAGCTGCTACGTTTTATAGACTACTAAAATTGGTACCAAATATAAGCTTAGTCATATGTCTTTTATGTCATGGTCAGATATACAAATTATCTTATTTGCAAACTTTGCTCTTGCATGAATATTAGAAAAAAATGTTAAACAAATAAGGGCACATCATTAAAAACTTTATCAGGTTGATTTCAACCTCAAGTTATCATCGTTGCATGTTGTTATATCATCAGTGACCAGTGATACAAGTTGACAAGTCCATTCAATCAGTAGAATATTTGCATATTCATGAATGTATATGAAATCGAGAAAAAGAGGGAAAATCACTTAAAAACTTTCAGGGGACGGTGGACGAAATGAGGTGGCTGATAATTAGACCTTGCACCCTCAGGATAATGTCTCATGCATATGTCTCATGCATGGCAAATTGTTAAGCGGGGCCCCCTAAATGAAAAAAAAGTTGTTATAAAAAACTGTTTGGGCTATGTAAAATGCATAGTTTCCATAGCAACTCATAATGCGATTCTCAAGAATTGGGGTGTACCGACAAAATACTCATATCTCATAGCAGTATCTCATCCTTAAATAATATACGTGGTACCAAATTAGAGCTTTAACTGCTTTTACTCATTGGTCAAATATGCAAGTGTTCTAATTTGTATGTTCATAACTATTAATGAAAGCATTAGAAATGAAAAAAATGCAGAAAAAATAATGGGATGTACCTACTCAAGTACATATATCTCAGCTGTTTATTATCCGTTGCAACCCTACTTGGTACAAGATTAATCATACAACATGGCACCTTTAGTTAATGGTCTGATATGCAAGTTATCTAATTTGCATATTCATGAATATTAATGAAGGCATTAGAAATAAGAGGGGAAAACGTATAAAATGTAAGGGATGTGCTAACAAATTAAGCTATATCTTAGCTGCTAGGTGTTCTCAACTACCAGTTTGTACCATATAAATGCTAAGACATACATGTATCAGGTCTCTATGACTGTTCCAACTTGAAGACTTATGGTGCTTTGATGCTTTGGCTATCGTCAGGCCCACTGGGGTTTACCTGTTTGGTTTCTTTTGCTCCGGTATTCAGTTTTATTTACTGTTGAGTCCTTATTTTTGCTTTGCTTATCAATTATATTTTGAACAATATATTTATAAGATTTGGCTCGAAATTATATAGACAAATTGAAGGTATTCCAATGGGTACTTATTGTGCTCCTCTTGTTGCAGATTTGTTTTTGTTTTGTTATGAGAGAGACTTTATGTTGTCTCTGTCAGACAATAATCAAACTGATATTATTGAAGTTTTAACTCAACCTCCTGATATTTAGATGACTTACTTAATATTGATAAACCTTATTTTTAACAAATGATAGGTCAGATATATCCCACTGAACTTCAGTTAAATAAGGCGAATTCTTCTGATACTGAAGCTTCGTTTTAAGATATGAACTTGTCAATAACAAATAGCATAGTTTCTTTTAAAAGTTTTGATAAACGAGATGATTTTAATTTTGAAATAGTAAATTTTCCCTTTCTTGATGGAGATGTTCCTCGCTCTCCTTCCTATGGTGTATATATTTCTCAGCTTATTCGTTTTGCTAGAGTGTGTTCTAATGTTGATGACTTCAACAACAGAAACTTATTTTTAACTGCTAAGTTATTAAAACAAGGTTATAGATATCATAAAATTCGAAAAGCATTTTCTAAATTCTACCACAGACATTCACAGTTAATTGTTAAATACAACATTGGGTTAAAAACTCTTCTGAAACCAGGCATATTAGAACCTATATTTTATGGTGTTTTAGTTTATAATTTCAAACGAATTGTTGGAAAACCTTATTTTAGTGATAAATTAAAAATAAAGTAAAACGTTATATAAGGGTTGGATATAACTTGGATATCCTGCAACAGTCTGAATGCCTAGTTTTAAACCCAATCACGGTTTATAGCTATGGTTTCCTCTTTAATTGCACGATGGTGGGTCGGGCCTCAGACGCTTTGACGGCTCTGACTTAAAACTTTAATCGGTGGGTTGGTGCCTGATGCGTATTTGTAGCTGGACGCACCGTGGCTCAACTTGAGGTTTTCTTTAGCTCTGACTATCTGTGAGTTATGAACCCTTTTCTTTGTTTCATCATGGTGTGTTAATTTGATTAGAATGTTTCTCCATGATGATATATTGCATAGTAAGATGGCCTTCATGCGAGCTGAACATTTCTTGTACTTCAACTACAGCAGATTCTAGGGCGAAGATTTGGTACCAGTAAAATGGATTAAAGCCCCCCGGTGGCTTAGATTGCTGTCCGTTCTAAGGCGGTGGTTCTGTTGTTTTTGACTTTTTGTTTATTGTTACTCCCATTGTGGGAGTCTGTGATTTTTCTATGTTTTGTTGTACGTTACTTATTCTCTTGCACAGAGCTTTGCTAACGTCGTTCCATTGTAGAAAATGAAACAACCGTCGATATTGAAAGCGCTGGACATGTGAGCGTATACGTTACTTTATGTCCATTCTAGTATTGCAATCGTCTTGATGGGGAAGAGAGGGCTGGTTGCTTTGCTTAATTTGTCTTCCTAGTGTCTCGTGATGGTTGAGCGGCTCTAAATAGTTTTGTAACTACATAGGAACCACAGTTTACTAAGACTGCCCTTCCATTTATCCAGATTTCGAACCCTTGGGGAACCCCACTTAATCAAGATGTTTGCAATACTAGAATGAAAATAAAGTAACGTACATGGAAACTATGTTTTTTAACATAACTAGTTTATTTTTTAGGAAAATATTTTTTGCAATTTGGTGGTCCAATTAAACAAGTTGACATCCATACAAAATTGTCCTTGGGGTTCATGGTAGGTCTAACTACCCCCCTCCACCCAGTGCAAAAGGAGTTGTCAAATTGAATCACCTATATGGTATAACGACATGTAAATGCAACGCTGAATTCCCACAACTTTTAACCTTTTCATGAATATTCATCAATATACAAATTAAACCAAAAATATCATTTACATAGCTGATAATGCGATGAAAGGCCTATATCAAAGCATTAATTTGGTTTCATGTTTAGTAGTCTAATAAGAAGGTATTGAGATATGAATGGGTTGGTAGGTACAGCCATATTCTTGAAAATCGCATTAGTGTTTGACATAGAAACTGCATGTTTACATAGCCCAAACAGGTTTATTTTTTTAGGATAACTTGTTTCCGCATTTAAAGGATCTGAATGAACAATTTGACACCCATGACAAATTGCCCTGGGCATCAAAGGTAGGTCATAAAAGCTCCCAAACTAAGTCCGTTTCTGTGGTAAAATCATATGAAAAGGTTTGTATAACAGAAACTGCAGTTTTTGAAAACATGCTTCCTGATGATATAAGTACACCGCATACGGAGACATGATCAGTTATGCGTATGTACGGACGCATGCGTATTTACAGACTGACATACGGATATGCGGATAGTTAATTATAGGAATAGTAAGTATATAATGAACCAAATGCACTTTCCCCTTCATATTTTAATCTAAACGAGAAAAGCACGTTTCAACTTTTACTACAGGCTACTACATTTAGGTATGCCACGTCATATTATACGCATATATTCGTCAGAATCAGTAAACCCTGTATGGATGGTGTTCTCTCTATGGCATTTTAGTATTTCTACGAGAAGTCATCACTCATATGCTTTATATTCCAATCTTTAAGCAAATACAGGAATGTTGCTTTGAAATTCGTTTTCAGGGTTTTATTATTTTCTTTAACTTGCGTAACGTTATGTAGCTAACGGTTAAATTACGTTAGTCTTTCATCGTAGCTTGTAGTCAGAAACGTTATAACGACAATCTGAGAGCCCGCGAGAGTTTTTATACCACACAACATTTCCTTTACTTTTAATATTTATTACTTGGCGTTATTATGCAGGAGGGTTGACACCTCCAAGTATTGGCTTATAAGAAAACACGTCAAATATTGCGGTTGCCCGCAAAGGGGTCGGTACCTTTAAAGCGGTATAACTTTTTGTGCATAAATAGTAGGCATCAACTGTTTATATATATTCAAAGCTAAGAAAATTTTGGGTTTGATTATGAAAAAGATTTAAAAGAATAATGAATATTAAGCTCAGGAATCAATGTGAAAAAGTTTATTTTAACGATTTTGGAGGGTTGAATTACATATCGTGACGTCACTAACGTCATAACGACCTCAATGTGTTTTTTTAAAATTAGGAGTCTCCTTTTAATTAATTTGAATTTCCAAAAATATTTTCATTTTGAGTTTAAAAGTATGAAAAAGTGTCGAATTTATCAATTAAATGACAACTGGCAACTTTCTGACATGCATGTTACATAGTTATCTGCCCATTTTACACTATGGCGCTACACTTTTTTCGAAATGTTAACAGACGGATATCGATTCCTGATCTTTGCACCCTTACTTACATTGAACACAGACATAATTAGCTAAATTTTGAGACCACTTTTATCCTTTCAAACGATGGGTGTATTTTTGACTTAAAAATCTACTAATAAAACTTTCAAATAAATCTGAAAAACATATATTGAGTTAGGTAGGCCCTTTTATGCATAAACATCCAATTTTGGACTAAGGACCTTTGTGAAAATGATATAATCCTATTTATTTCAACTTTTTATAGTAATTTTATGGCCAAAGGGAGTTACCACGGTGCTGAAATGTTTTTATACATGAAAAAGAGGCTAACTCAAGTTTTCCCAATATTGGACTAAGGTTCCTTGTTGCTGTGACCCCTTCAATTGCCTGTCTAAAATTTCGGAAATAATGGTATTGTGTTTGCTATCAAAATAGAGCCTGTATTCTCTACATTTCTAAAATGATATTTTTCATGAGAAATTATCAAACTGAATTCAGACTATTTACTTTTTCATCTCTCAATGGTTGTCATAATCGGTTGATTTAACCCTCCGTCAAAACGTCGGACGAAAGTTGCCGTAAGCCTACACAGGTATAGTGCTACAGCGATATTTTGTCTTTGTTGACAGTCAGTATTATTGTAAATATTTACCAATAACAAAGATATTTTTAGATAACTATTTATAGAATTATACAGGTAATTCGATGCGAATAAAGCGCAAGATATCTAAAAGTTTGATTGTTCGTTTTCCTAGTGTAGAGGATAGGCCTCTAAACCGTTGTCCGTAAGGTTGATGGTTCGATCCCCCTACAAGCGAATTTTTTAATATCATTTTTATTTTGAATGTGATTACAATTCACTTGTGCACACCTTTTTGCTCACGATCTTTTTGATGCAAGCATGTTAAACGACTGGTAGACGGGGCTAAAGCATGGCATGTTTTCGGCACCATATTTGCATCGAGGCGAGAAATCAGACTTTGCCTTCTTCCTTACTTTGTCGTACGCGAAAAACAAAGGGACAGATCAGCATGCGCACCCACGCAGTCTGATAAGCGTCTTTGTTTATTCGGTACCTGTAAAGTGTACTGTTTCAGCTTGCTTCGCTCATTTCGCTATTCTAGCTACTCTGTAGTTGAGTTGGCTGGTTAAAGCATGGCCTTAATGCTAACCCCGAAGACAGACTTTCTAGGGACGGGACCCATATTACATGTTTGTGAAATTGTGTTTTGTTTACAAGAAACGACACTTCTTTGCCACAATTGATCATGTACGTTTTAACCATTTATGCCATCTTGAGCCTCAAAGCCATAACACTTGCGCCAGGTTGGATCTGTCTGCTGCTCATTGTGACCAAATTACTTCGGTTGTCGAGTAGCAAACCGAGTAGACCCTGATGACATGCCATATTCTGTGGAATCTCACCTGGGTGTTCTTGTTTGCTGATGAGCAATTTAAGGACTACTTGGCGTAAGTGGATGAATTATTGTGCAATATATAAAGATACAATAAATATAATATTACACAGTGAAGAATAAAAAATAAAGAGAGAAAAAATCGTTCATTTACGGGGGCTCGAACCCCCCTTACTAAACAAAAACTATACATATTGATGCTCTATTGTCCGAGTCGTTACCTACTGAGCTATCCATAATGATTACCAGTCAAATTCAAAATACCCACTTAAGTCCTAATTGTGTGCAGCCACTCGTTACAGGTAAACAGTTCCAATGTTTTGATTTCAATGTTTACAAACACGAAAATGTAAACATGGTCATAATATCGTGGTAGCACTATATACATGTAGGCGGAACTAAGGCTAACAGTTTTTATGATATTGACCAGACTAGTTAGCCACTCTAACCTAAAATCTATTATTTTCGTTTTTCTCCATTTATCCAAATTTTCTATGTTCTTTTATTGTTATCGATTTTTTATTTATCTATGAATCTTATTTATTTTACAACTTTATTTTAAAGTTTTATGTTCGAATTTTCGCTGCACAACACATGCGTATCTTTTTATTTCATTTAGTTATTTGTGCGTGTTTATTGTATACGATAGTATTTTGGTTTGTTTGTTTGGTTTGATTATGTACGTCCCAATCATTATTTATCAGTAATGTCGGGACGGGTCTTCCAGACTCTAACCAGTACTAAACAGCGAATATAAACGCATTTATAAAATCAGTTAACGGAGCCTGACTTTTTGAAGCAGCTTTGGATAAAACGAACCTAATCATCAGGATAGTACCAAGCGCATATACCTACAGACTCAGTTCTCGAGCGCACCAAGATTCAAGCATTTAACGAACTATACATTGTACATGTATGTAAGCGTTATGATGTGTGACCAGTACCATCAACTGGCTCAAATAACTACTCATGTCGTTGATAGTCATTATTTTACATTTTAGTTTTTGTCTGTTTTCTAGTTATATATTAGGCCTATTTATTTCCCTTTGATTTTCAGACTTTATGAAACAGTTGAATCAATGGTCGGGGCCCGATCACTTCCAACAGCGTCTGAAGGAATGAGCCCGTTTATGGGATGTTTGTAATTCCTGCATATGCGTACAGCGAAGGTTAGACGAACTTACGCAAATGCACAGTCTCGTCAGAGCTTTCGAAGGTCGAACACACAAAATTGGAACAAACATATGAATATATATGAGCCGCGACATGGGAAAATGTGTCTTCGGGATAAATTTGGCCATTTTGAGATTTTATGGTTTCTAAATAGGTCATTATATGACGAGCAAACACATTTTTGTTTGAACAAATTATTTAAATTATTAGAAAAGATATTGGAATTTGAACTTTGGACGGCTTGACGTTGATTTTATGAATAACGTTGCGTGACGTCAAGATAAGTCAGTCAGTCACAACGTTGCGAACTTTGGACGCTTTTAGACATCAGCCCGAAGCTGTAACCAACATGAAACAGGGTCGCCACATAGCTTACGGCTACCAAACAAAATAGTTGAATTTCAATCATAAGCCTAAAGTACTTCTTTTCTGCGTATTCTTCATTTTTTATATTAAAGCAACATGTATTAGAGATTTATAAATGCATACATGTTTGCTATGCCATGTCAGCCTACCTTTGGGCAAATGCACTAACTCACCCTAAGCATGTGTTCAAATGCGCGTAGCTTTCGAGCTACACAAGATCAGAAACTAGTGTGCTATTTTGCCGCACCAATATTTTACCAGCACAATTATGAATCATCACGGACACATCTCCATATAAAATTGGTCACAAATTGGCACATTGACGTTTGAAATTTAGAAAAAATTTTAAAACTCTGGCTGCAATGTTATAAAACTTTTCATGCTCAACTCAACTGAGCAAAGAATTTCAACTGCTCATGAAAACTGAAAATGTTTACTTGAACGTAAAGGTCTTCTTGTTTAGAAACTCTCAGATTTTATATATTTATTCTGTTTAAAAATGTTAAAATGTCAACAATTTTTAACATTTATGAGCAAGATAAATTCCATGCTCAGTTGGATGGAGCATTATAAGATTTCATAATCCCTGGGGCCATGGGTAGGTTTTGATAAACCATATATCTATCTTTGTATACGCCCCCTTGGGTATTTTAACAGGGTCTGTCCGTCATGTTGTAACAGCAGGAATGGCGTGGTAATGGTTCTGTGTAAAATGTTTGCGACTTAAAAACAGTTGACGTTTTCTTCTCAAAGAAGTAGTTGCTTATCAGCTCACTGGAAATGCCTCGAGAGACGATTCCGATGATTACGAAAACAATTAAAGTACATGTATTGGGGAAAAAGAAAGTTGGCCTACGTGGTGTTACACTTCACTGTACATATCAATGATTTCAGCAGTGCTTTCTCGTGTATCCCACCGATGCGCAAAATGTTGCAGAAGTAGAAAATCAGTTGCTACGCTCCTGGAACGTTGTTATTTCTGCTTCGCCAGTATGCGGTAGACAAACCGTTTAACTTTTATCATGACATAGGGTTCTGCATTGGCACAATCCCGAGGGTCTGTTAGCCACATCATGTATGGAGCAATCACGTTTTCAAACCCTAGCAGAAATATAACAAACTCTCGCGAGTAGCAGTAGATCTTTGCTAGTTCTAAGGATAATCTTCTTCTATCGTTGTCGTAAAGTCTTTTTCCAATACAGCAGTGAACACATAAAATAGTCCATCAAGATTCTAGTCCGACATGATGCAAATAGTGTTGACTTGAAAATAAAACTTCAGCATCAAACTAAATTTGAGAAATAAAGCCACAAAACTAAGTTCTTGCAAAGTTGTGTGGGCACCTTGATAACTATATTTAAATGAAGTTTCAGCTCGGGGTCTATTCTTTGATTTGTTGTTGTTGTTGTTTTTCGCTTCACATCATTAAAACAATATCAGTCGGCATATCACGACGGCCAGTTAACATGCAGGCACTTTTACCAGTGCATAGTGTAACCTTACTTTCATCAACGATAGTGGATAATAATCTCGATGAAGTGTTTTACCAGACATGGGCTCTAACTCACAATCTCAGCCAACAGATTTACATTACTACTGACTGTGCTACCCGGACCGACTTGTCTCATTGTATATCGTACGTGCAGAATACACTTTCAGTTTACAGAGCAACACTATCATTGCCTCATACAACAGATATCTGGTTCGTGTGGCATTGCAGGGGAAATTAATACATGTATTAAGTCTTATTCGATTCGATTTATCAGTTTCTTGTCGGCGTAGAGTGACCCCCTGCCTCTGGCATACATGTATTGAGCGCGTACATTACACCCAGTATTTTGCACCCACATAGGCTTTGAGAAGGAGTTCTGGCTGTATAACATTGTTAATAATGAGTGGGGCATTTGAATGATTTTGAATTTTGAGAACGATAAATCAGGCTCAATCGCGCAGGTCTTGACTTGCTAATTCCGTGCCTGGAAAAGTATGCAGGCAAGTTAAGTTTGTGTTGCTCACTCGAAACGCAGACTTCATCTACAAAGATAGTTTCCCAACTTTGGGGAAAATATTTTGTCTCTCTAACTATTTGGTTCCATTAAGTTTGAAATTCGTAGTAGAGTTGGGTCTTGATGTTGATTGTGCCCGACTACTATGTTCTTTGAATATTTCCCGGAGGAAATTCACTTGGAGTTAAGTTATGATTTAGAACTCACATTCAAAACGATGAAAAAGTCATCAAATGCATTATATCATAGTTATGGACTCAAACCTTAATGGGTATGGGCGCCGCTTGAGTATGGCAAGATTCAGGACATTTTCTGTGTCTAGATAATCTTCCATGAACCTTAATTGCAATTTTGTTGAGGCTTATAAAATAAGAGCCACGGGACATAATTATTCGCCACTTTGTGGCGTCGCCGTTTAAAACAGTGCATTTGCAGATTTTTTTGCAAAAAATACCATGACAAAGTTAATGGGTGCAATTTTACAAAAATACAGGGATGAATGGCAAATAGAAAATAGCAATAAACAATAAAATATTCAAATAATTGCATGTTGGATTCGCAAGTAGAACACATTTAAAGTGAACGTAAATTTTAAAAAGTCGCGATTCTCGTTGACGCTACATGTAACGTTACAAATGTACCGTCATCAAAAAAAAATGACATTTAAATTTGTATGTGTGTTTTAAATGACTATCATACGAAAACAACAACTAACAGGAAGCTACAATAAAAATGTATAGTGTGTATATCAATTTGCTTGTGTTTGGTACTTTTTTCATCATTGTAGCTTCAATCATTTTGCGACAATAATTTTGCAAGAAATCTGGGAATACATTGATTTAAACGGCGACGTCACATGGTGGCGAATGATTATGTCCCGTCTATATTTTAGTTTCTCGTGTGAAACTCATCGTGTAACCTTTATGGTATATTATTTTTTTTCTAATTATGGTTCTTTCTATATATGAAAACTAGCTCGTGAGGTTTTAGTATTTTTCTTGCACGTACACTTAGCGAAGGCTCAGATAAGCCTGCGCATCTGGTAGTCTTGTTGGAGCCGTTGCTACAATCGTAAATGCGGCTTGGTTTAACTCATTTCGTTTAGAGTTGCCGTCTATCTGGTGTGAAAACGAAAAAGGTTCAGACTCACTTTATTGTTCACATTCATGCGGCTTTGATTAAAAAATAAAATATATTGATTTCTTTTTTATTAATTCGAGATCTTTACACTCTCATTAACTCTCTCTCTCTCTCTCTCTCTCTCTCTCACTCTCTCTGATTGTTTGAGCTGAAACGTAATCATTGGGTTCTGAGCTGGTGCTAGGGGGCCGTGAGATGTGTTGCAATTTCCGTTTATTCTTATGAACAGACTCAATAAAAAACGGAGTCGGTTTTTTCCAAATGACGAGACCAAGATATTGAGACGCTGGGTTAATTAAATTACCAAGCCACATCTTTTTTGACAGTCTTATTTATCACGGGGAACCCATGCTGGATCAGACCTCACCAACGGGTTTTGCAGGTAGATATAATGATTGATTAACACTCGGCCTAAGATTAAACGCATTTTATTCCTAGCATGACTCGTCTTAATTGTCGTAATCTTTGACGCTCACTTTGATTACGCGCGGCGCGAAATATATACGTCAGACTTTGCGACGTCATATCTCATGACGTAATAAATATCCCGAAGACACATTATCGGCTCATATAAAGACTCAGGCTATAAAATTTTAATTGTTTAGGTATCTAATCTCACTAGATAACTATACATTTATATTGGACTCAACACTAAAATTAAACTGTCTTTCAGGTTTGTGAAAAACAAAGCCGCCGACCAGCCTGCGCATCTGCTCAGTCTGATCAGGAACTTTGATATTCTCTAATGGAAAATATAATATATACACCTGCTTCAAGCGAATGGTTTGGGTCTGACCTGTCAAAGTCCCAAAGACAGGTTTTCTTGCGACGAGTCCAATGTTTGAATAATGCGTTTACACATGTGCGATACGAACTTCAATCGCATGAATTAAATAATTAACATGAGCTGACTCATTTGTTTATTTTTTCAGCTATACAGAACTATGGAATCGGAAAATGTGAAAGAACTTGGACAATTGTCAATTGATGCAGTAAAACATAACGTGTCCGCAAGTAAGGATAAATTATTTACAGAGATGGCAATTGCAAGTACGAGCGAGGTCAATATCAAAATGTCAGGTGAGAAGGGACTGTGGATAAGCGGGTGTACATTTATGCCCAATGGAGACGTAGTACTGTGTGACGAGCAAAACAGCAATATTAAATTACTCAGTGATACCTTCACTATCAAAGACTGTCTACAACTGGACTCCAGGCTATGGGATGTGTCACCAGTCAGCAGCAGCAGTGCAGTCATCACTCTGCCATTAGAGAGCCAGTTACAGTTCATACAGGTGATGCCTTCACTGAAGAAGCTAGATCGATATATCAACGTTGGCAGTAGGTGTTATGGTGTACAGGTGGTAGAGGACCTCATCTATGTGACCTGTAACAACTACTCTGGGGTGGCAGAAGTACTAGTGCTAGATGTGAATGGTACTGTTACACATAGACTAGGACAACCAGATAAGAAGCCGTTTATGTTCTCTAGACCATTCTATATTACAGTATGTCCCTCCACCAGGAATCTGTTTATTACTGACAAGGGCACAGATACTGTATCATGTCTGTTGTCTGATGGAACTGTTGTATACCAGTATAAAGATGCAGAGTTAAGAGGACCGTCAGGTGTATGTGTTGATGGAGGTGGTAATGCCATTGTGTGTGGCTTTGACTCCGATAATGTACAAGTCATCAGAGCAGATGGCACCAAGTGTTGTACTTTACTTACATCACAGGACGGTGTAGGGAGTCCATCCTCAGTAGCGTACAGACAGTCAGACAACAATCTTATACTCGGATATTACAGGAAAAACAATCTATTAGTATATAAGATGAAATAAAACATATTGATATGGATCAGCTCAATAAAAGTTTGGTAATTATCCTGCGTTCAGCAAAGGCCCAGGCGAGCCTGCGCAATGCGCAGTCTCGCCTGAGCCTTTGATGCGCACGGAATGTAGAGAGGTACTCGGACCAAACAATAGATACATTGTGCATCTCTTCTAACGTACAGTCGGACACCACCCTTACACTCGGACGTAGCTACAACAACGATATGTTTAGTATATAGGATGAAATAACATTCACAAAATAGAATGTCGATACATGTAGATACTTGGACCATGTGCATCTCTTCTTAAGTACATACAGTCGGACAACACCGTTATACTCGGACGTAGCTACAACAACGATATGTTTAGTATGTAAGATGAAATAACATGCACAAAATAGAATGTAGATGTATGAAGACACTTGGACCAAGCGTTTGATACAATGCACATCTCTTTTAACTGGATATCAGCACATGTTCTGATTTTACACATATACATATTTATTACCAACTATCACAAGTTTATCCATATAATCTACCATCAGGTGAAGCAATTAGTCACGATCCAGACCAGCTGTATCATTTTCGTGGTGAACAATGAAACTAAAAATAAGTATAATTTAAGCTTAATATTTTCAAAAGGCACCTCAGTCAAAACATTGTACGAACTAGCAAAGACTCTGACTCACATCAGACGCGTTTTCACAATCTGATCCTCGATGATGCTATTCGAAAAAAAACATGGCTTAGCATCTGTATGTATTATACCGTGTATGTTGTATAAGACTTATGGAATATAGGCAACAATTATTAACTCGAAATCCAGGAGACCAGTGTTACCACTTCGAGATATCAGTAGCCCCGACTTAAAATGATGTGGATTATCAATAACTCACGGTCCAGGAGACCAGTGTTACCACTTCGAGATATCAGTAGTCCCGACTAAAAATGATGTGGATTATCAATAACTCATGGTCAAGTGGACCAGTGTTACCACTTCCAGATATCAGTAGTCTCGTCTTAAAATGATGTGGATTAACAATAACTCACGGTCAAGTGGACCAGTGTTACCACTTCGAGATATCAGTAGTCCCGATTTAAAAGGATGTGGATTATCAATGACTCACAGTCAAGTGGACCAGTGACTGCTTCGAGATATCAGTAGTCCCGACTTAAAAGGATGTGGATTATCAATAACTCGCAGTCAAGTGGACCAGTGTTACCTGTTCGAGATATCAGTAGTCCCGACTTAAAAGGATGTGGATTATCAATAACTCGCAGTCAAGTGGACCAGTGTTGCCACTTTTAGATATCAGTAGTCCCGACTTAAAAGGATGTGGATTATCAATAACTCGCAGTCAAGTGGACCAGTGTTACCACTTTGAGATATCAGTAGTCCTGATTTAAAAGGATGTGGATTATCAATAACTCGCAGTCAAGTGGACCAGTGTTACCACTTCGAGATATCAGTAGTCCTGATTTAAAAGGATGTGGATTATCAATAACTCACAGTCCAGGAGACCAGTGTTACTATGCTGAAGGACTTTAGAAACGCACCATTTTACATTCACTGTCTCTTCCACATGGCTGATTTGAGGATGTTTTCTTTATCATTTTCTATCCTCTTACATTATGGACCATATTTTGCCATAATTTTGATTTGCTGATGCTGTCGTGCTGTTCATTCTGACGTAATACCAACGTTAGTGTCTTTCAACAGTTGTCGTCTGACAAATGTTAGATTAATTCACTTTGAAAACAAACATGTTAAGCTAGTAGCCTGATGCCTTGTAACTAATGAGAAAACACAAAAGGATTCAGAAATAATTGTTTAATTGCACTCCCAGCCGCAGCGTTTCTTTGCTCACATCAGTCCTATTTTTTTCAAACAGCCATAACAGGCGGATGACGCGATACTTTTGTCTTTAATGTAACAGGTTAAGAAATATCTGGTGGCACAAACAGATTTTGATTATTCCTGTTTTTAAGGATATAAACGGCTAACTAAGTCAAAAAGTAATGACGTCACGTAGACGAAATGGACGTTGGCAGAGACCTAAAACTTCATGAATAGATTTGCTCTTTTCTTTTGCTTTCGAGAACAAACACCAGTTCGAACACTTTTGCGCTAATTTTTGCAGATATTGATACTCTGTGCCTTTTAAAATTTGGGTTGTCTCAGAAATATCGCGGCGTCACGTCAATCATAAGCAACAGCGTTACGATTTTCTTATGGAATACAAGCTAAATGACCAGACTTGTCAATTTTATTTTTCACATAATAAAAATATTGAATTTTCGACAATAAATTAGCATTTTAGCAGGTGGTGTTTTTCTAAAGTTATTCAGTATACAATGAGATATTAGTTGTTCCAACTTAAAATGCTCTGACTCACACCAGTGGCTAAGCATCTGTATACATCATACTGTGTATGCTGTATAAGACTGATGAAATATAGGCAACACTTGCTAGTTCATGAGACCAGTAAAAGGAGCGGATAATCAATAACTCGCAGTCAAGTGGACCAGTACTACCACTCCAAAATATCAGAAGTTTAGACTTAAGGATGTGGATTATCAATAACTCGAAATCCAGGGGACAGGTGTTGCTACTCCGAGATATGAGTTCAGAATTAAGGATGTGGATTATCAATAACTCGAAGTTTAGTTGACCATTGTTACCTCTTCAAAGATATCAATAGTTCCAACTTAAAAGGATGTGGATTATCTTTTTTTTTTTTTTTTTACCTTTTATCACTTTATTCTCCCCGTCATCTGACATACAGGGGGTCGGGGAGGGCCATCCCCCTGCATGCCTTACAAACTACAAATGTGGTATTCTGATGGTTCCTTGCTCACATCTTTCGTTCATCTATCATGCATCTTCAAAGATATCAATAGTTCCAACTTAAAAGGATGTGGATTATTAAAAACTCGAAATTCAGGGGACCAGTGTTACCACTCCGAGATTTCAGTAGTTCAGACTGAAGTTGTGGATTATCAATAACTCGAAGTCTAGTTGACCAGTGTTACCTCTTCAAGATATTAGTAGTCTGGACTTCAAAGGATGTGGATTATCAATAACTAGATATCACGGGGACCAGTGTTACCACTCCGAGATATCAGTAGTTCAGACTTAATGATGTGGATTATCAATAACTCGAACTCTAGTGGACCAGTGTTACCACTTTGAGATGTCAAAAGTTCCAACTAAAAAGGATGTAGATTATCAATAACTCGCATTATAGTAGACTAGTGTTACCTTTCCGAAATATCAGTAGCTCCGACTTAAAAGGATGTTAATCATCAATAACTCAAAGTCTAGTGGACCAGTGTTATCACTTCGAGATATCAATAGTTCAGACTGAATGTTGTGGTTTATCAGTAATTCGAAGACTAATGGGCCATTGTTACCTCTTCAAGATATTAGTAGTTAGACTCTAAAGGATGTGGATTATCAATAATTTTTCCCAAAATATTTTATTCATAATACGACATTTGTTATGTCAACACGAAAAAGAACCGTCTTATTTTATACATGTTATAAGTGTAAAGTTACTTTTGGTATTAAGTATATAAAATACCAGTCATTTGTCTACGGTAGTTTTGTATGGGAAATTCACATGAAAAGATGGTGCTTTTTAACCTATGCTATGCTAGCATAGACCTATGCAAGACTGTGCAGGAGAAATGCTGTGCTGTGAAGATGTGGACTCATCAAAGCATATGCTGTTCACCTTTATGCAATATGTACCAAAACCGCATGTACACTGCAAATATAAGTGGGCCACGACGCGAGAAAACTAATCTCCGGAGATTTTCGAACAACACAGGCGCAGACCAGCCTGCGCATCAGCGCAGACTAATCAGCACCTTTGTTATTCGCCTACTGGAAAGTATAATATCTAAACTTGCTTCAAGCGAAATTTTAATATTCTAGCTAGTCTCTGAAGCTGAGGAGAATGGTTTGAGTCTCGCTTTGACAGAAACCCCAAAGACAGGTTTTGTCGCGATGAGGCCCAAGTGTAACACAGAAGGAGGTATAACTTACACTTATTATTATATTATGGAAACTTGGTTAACATTTCTCCAGTGAAAGTGAAAACATTTTTTTTTATAATATTCTATTAGTACATGGGCTCGACGCCAGAAAACCTGATTTCGGAGGATATCGAACAACAAAGGGGCAGACCAGCCTGCGCATCCGCGCAGACTGATCAGCGCCTTTGATATTTGCTTTGTAAAAGGTGTGTATTTGAACTTGCCACAGTTGAAAGTTCAATTTTCTAGCTAGCCCCTTTAGCTAAGGGGACTGATTTTAATCTTGCTTTGCCAGAAACACTGAATACAGATTTTATCGCTCAGAGTTCCACATACACTCAGTGGCCATAAGTGAGTTCCCAAATCAGCTTACAAGAAATTGACAAAAATATGGTCTGAAACAATGGTCTTTTCTAGCCAATTAAGACAATTTCCCCAAATGATAATTGCCCTGGATAAATATACAGGGTATATGATTACGTCATCATCAAATTGTATGATGTCATCATCTGTTGCTATGGAGATTTTGTGTATCACAAACATTGGCTCCATTTCTTCAAAAAAGATGGCAGGTGTTGAAAAATTGCTGTAAAAATGTCAGATTGTAATATTTTTATTGAAAATTTGCAGAAATATTTGAAATGTACTGGAAAAGATCCCTTTAAAGTTCAAATTTGTATAGACACTCAAAATTAAATAATCCAGAGCAGAGAACTGGACGGAAATTAAAACCATGAAAATGATCCGACTGCAGTATACTTTGGCTGTAAAAACAAGCTAAATAAACAAATGCAGGAATATGGGGTAGGCATGTTTTGTGAGGTATCATAACAATGTTCTATTTGAAAATAATATTTTTTAAATAAATGTTGATGGATAAGCTATGGTCGGATCCTTAGAAAATTTGCTAATTTTCACTGTCAGTCCTGTTATTGGTGCCACAAGCAGCATAACCAGTTATATAATATTTGTGTAATAATTATTTTCAGCTGAAAGTACCATTTGGGATTACTTTTTTACAGAACATTTATTTTTAAGGAGAACTATCCTATGATTTCGTATGAAAGTTTGGGTACCCCCTCGTAAAGCAAAATTTAACCAAGTGGTTAGGTATCGCTGGGTGCTGTCTTTTCGATTTGAAAGAATGAAACATTTAAAGACTAATTGCTTCAACACTCATATATAGACCCTAGAAAGACTGATATCTGTTGCTAAGTTACCGTGTGGATCCATTTAATAATTTAGATTTTTGGGTCAGGGGTACAAATACCCCACCCACCCCTAATATGACGGTGAATAAATTAGGAAGATTTGAACACATCTTGTTCAACATATTAGCACCATTATCACTAAAAATATATGGAAAATAAGCAATATCTATAGTCATGTAAAAACGGAAGAAGTTTAGAACACACATCAAATTTTTAAAATGTCGCAGAAATCAAGAGTGGTCGAAATGAACAACACCCACAAACTCTAGATGGTATTATTTCTATATAAATCTGGCATTCTTAAGTTGAAAAGTAGCAAATAGTGATATGTTTTAAGTTTCAGATAATTTGCATCCCTCGTTTTCAAATTATACAAATTTTAAATGTACTTAAATTTTTGCAACTGAAACAACGTTTGCCATTTTGGGAACTCACTTATGGCCACTGAGTGTACATGTTATTGTTGGTGTTATACAATCAAACAGAAAACCAGTGCAGTTCAGCTGCCATCATTATTGGTGTGATGCTAACCTACTCTATGCCTAGGCGTGACTGCGAAAGGTAAAACGATCTGCTGGAAATGCGCGAATGTGCAGACTCATCAGAGCCTTCGCTGTTCATCTTTATGCATTGTGTACTAGACCCGCATGAGCACTGTTAAGATACGTCGTTGGTTCGTTTACAAAACCTCGTATATGCACTTTTTGTGTCGCTTGGGGATAATGACTCCGGCAGCGTCGTCCGCGGCGTCACACTTTTGGTTTCAGATCGATAACTCTTGAAAGGATGCATCAATTTCATTTAAACTTTACACTAGGGTCAAGCATCATCAAATACAGGTCAAGTTCGATAAACGGGATAATCCGCAAAATTTTGACTGAGTCATGACCCTTTTTAGATATAGATATTGGCTTAATTGTCAATTTGTGGTTTTCGGATCAATAACTTTTGAAGGGATGCAACAGTTTCTTTGAAATAAAGCAACAGGGTAAAGCGTAATATTATACAGGTCAAGTTCGAATTTGAATTTCATTTGCAAAATTTTGACTAAGTTATGGCCCTTTTTTGACTTAGATTTAAGCTAATGCAAAAGCTATAAATTGGCTTTTTTGTGATATAAACTTCACATTTCTCCAACTACCGCCCGCCTATTTGTCCTTGTCGAATTCGCAATGAAAACGCATTCAAAACGCACGTAATACGCATTAGTTTCAAACGCGAATTTCGAAAATCCAATCAAAGCCCACTATCGATACGCGTTGAACTGCAGTGCAACGCAGTTACCTGTTAACCAATCAATAACTCAAGTATAGTAACGCAGTTCAACGTACAATTCGCGTTGAAACGCATTCTTGAACAGCCAATCTAAAAGGTTCAAGTGCGTTGCCAGACATGTTACGTGTGAATCAAAGATTATTTTATTATTGAAACCAAGAAAACAGTGAAAACATTATCCTACGAAACGCTTTGTTTATCGTTTCTTTTTCTTTTTTATGTCGATGGCACTCCCTCATTTTTGGCCATCGTTGCAAAATATTTAATGTCAGCTGACTTCACATCCCATGACATTTGTTTAACATCGGTTGCAACTCCACTATTTCACCAGTTCATCGTGTTTAGTCCAACCATATCAAACAGGTCCGTAGATCTGTGGAATCAGGCCTTGGGATCAGGTTTCAGAGCCTAAACCTAATGCATTTTGATCAAATAATTGGCTTGAGGTCTTTATCCATCTATCTCTTCTTACTGGTTCGATTAAATTTGGGTCTTCAGATGGATAGGCTCCTAGTCCAAGCCTCACATGAGACACTATGTTTGGAGAGAGAGAGAGAGAGAGAGAGAGAGAGAGAAAGAAGGCTGTTTAAACGGTGTTGGAACCTACAAGCCGGGCACTGTGTTGCAATGGTGCAGGCTGTTTAAGCCGTGTCAGACCTACCTGCCAGCACTGTGTTGCAGGGGTGCAGACTAATTAAGCGGTGTCGGAACCTACCTGCCAGGCACTGTGTGCAGGGGTGCAGGTTGTTTCAGCGGTGTTGGAACCTACCTGCCAGGCACTGTGTTGCAGGGGTGCAGGCTGTTTAAGAGTTGTCTGAACCTACCTGCCGGGCACTGTGTTGCAGGGGCACAGGCTGTTTAAGTGGTGTCTGAACCTATCTGCAGAGCACTGTGTTGCAGGGGTGCAGGCTGTTTGAGCAGTTTGGAACCTACCTGCTGGGCACTGTATTGCAGGGGTGCAGGCTGTTTAAGCGGTGAATGAACCTACCTGCTGGGCGCTGTGTTGCAGGGGTGAAGGCTGTTTTAAGTGGTGTAAACATCTACCTGCCAGACACTGTGTTGTAGGGGTGGAGGCTGTTTAAGCCATCTCGGAACCTACCTGCCCGGCAGGGTTTTGCAGGGGTACAGGCTGCTGAAGCCCTATCGGAACCTACCTGCCAGGCACTGTGTTGCAGGGGTGCAGGCTGTTTTAGTGGTGCTGGAACTTACCTGCCAGGCACTGGTTTGCAGAGTTGCAGGCTGTTTAAGTGGTGTCGGAACCTACCTGCTGGACACTGTGTTGCAGGGGTATAGGCTGTTTAAGCAGTGTCGGACCAACGCATTGTGTTGCAGGCTTATTAAGTGGTGTCTCAACTTTCCTGTGGGTCAGTGTGGGGAGGGGGTGCAGGCTGTTTAAGCGGTGTCAGAACCTACCTTCCATGCACTGAGGGGCAGGGGTTTGGGCTATTTATACAGTATCAGAACCTACCTGCTGGGCACTAGGTTGCAGGGGTTCAGGCTGTTTAAGCGGTGTGGAAACCTGACTGCCGGGAACTGTGTTGCAGGGGTGAAGGCTGTTTAAGTGGTGAAGGAATCTACCTGCCGCCCACAGTGTTGCAGGGGTGCAGCCTGCATAAGCAGTGTCTGAAAGTACCTGTAGGACACTGTGTTGCAGGGGTGCAGGCTGTTAAAGTGGTGTCGGAACCTACCTGCCGGGCATTGTGTTGCAGGGGTGCAAACTGCTAAAGTGGTCTTGGAACCTACCTGCCTGGCACTGTGTTGCAGGTGTGCAGGCTGTTCAAGCAGTGTCAGAACCTACCTTCCCGGCACTGTTGGGCAGGGGAGCATCTGTTTCAGCAGTGTTGGAACCTACCTAACAGGCACTGTTTTGCAGGGGTGCAGGCTGTTTAACTGGTGTTGGAACCTACCTCCCATGCATTGTGGGACAGGGGTGCAGGCTGTTGATGCAGTGTTGAAACCTACCTGCCGGTCACTGTGTTGCAGGGGTACAGGCTGTATAAGCGTTGTCGGAACCTCCCTGACGGGCAGGGTGTTGCAGGGGCACAAGCTGCTTAATAGGTGTTGAAACCTACCTGCCGGACACTATGTTGTAGGGTTGCAGGCTGTTTAAGCTGTGTTGTAACCTACCTGCCGATCACTGTGTTGCAGGGGTGCAGGCTGTTTAAGTGGTGTCAGAACCTACCTGACGGGCAGGGTATTGCAGGGGCGCAGGCTGCTTTATAGGTGTCGAAACTTACCTGCCAAGCACTGTATTGCAGGAGTGCAGCCTGTATAAGCTGTGTCGGAAACAAGTGCTGGGCAGGGTGTTGCAGGGGTGCAGGTTGCTTAAGCGGTGTGGGAACCTACCTGACAGGCACTGTGATATAGGTTTGCAAGCTGTTTAGAGGGTGTTGGAACCTACCTGCCGGGCACTGTATTACAAGGGTGCAGGCTACTTAAGTGGTTTTGGAACCTACCTGCCCGGCACTGTGTTGCAGGGGTGCAGGCTGTTCAAGCAGTGTTTGAACCTACCTGCCGTGCACTGTGTTGCAGGGATGCAGCTTGTTTCAGTGGTGTTCGAACCTACCTACCGGTCACTTTGTTGCAGGGGTGCTGTCTGTTTAAGCGTTGTCTGAACCTACCTGCCGTGCACTCTGTTGCAGGTGTGCAGGCTGTTCAAGCTGTGTCTGAACCTACCTGCCAGGCCTTGTGGGGCAGGGATGCATGCTGTTTAAGCGGTGTCTTAACCTACCTGCTGAGCACTGTGTTGCAGTGGTGCAGACTGTTTAAGCGATGTCAAAACCTACCTGCCCGTCAATGTGTTGCACGGTGCAGGCTGTTTAAGGGGTGTAAGAACCTACCTGCCGGGCACTGTGTTTCAGGATTGCAGGCTGCTTAAGTGGTGTTGGAATCTACCAGATGGGCACTGTGTTGCAGGGATGCTGGCTGTTTAAGCGATGTTGGAACCTTTCTGCTGGGCACTGTGTTACATGGGTGAAGGCTGTTTTAAGTGGTGTGGGAATCTACCTACCAGACACTGTGTTGTAGGGGTGGAGCCTGTTTAAGCCACCTCGGAACCTACCTGCCGGGCACGGTGTGGCAGGGGTGCAGGCTGCTGAAGCCGTATCGGAACCTATCTGCCAGGCACTGTGTTGCAGGTGTCAGGCTTTTTAAGTGGTGTCGGAACCTACCTGCCAGGCATGGTGTTGCAGGGGTGCAGGCTGCTGAAGCTGTATCGGAACCTATCTGCCAGGCACTGTGTTGCAGGGGTCCGGCTGTTTAAGTGGTGTCTGAACCTACCACCCGGGCACTGGTTTGCAGAGTTGCAGGCTGTTTAAGTGGTGTCCGAAACTACCTGCTGGACACTGTGTTGCAGGGGTGTAGGCTGTTTAAGAGGTGTCGGACCTACCTGCTAAGCACTGTGTTGCAGTGGTGCAGACTGTTTAAGCGATGTCAAAACCTACCTGCCCGTCACTGTGTTGCATGGTGCAGGCTGCTTAAGGGGTGTCAGATGCTACCTGCCTGGCACCCTGTTTCAGGGACGCAGGCTGCTTAAATGGTGTTGGAATATACCTGCTGGGCACTGTGTTGCAGGGGTGCTGGCTGTTTAAGCAGTGTCGTAACCTACCTGTCAGGCACTGTGTTACAAGTATGCAGGTTGTTTAAGTGGTTTTGGAACCTACCTGCCTGGCACTGTGTTGCAAGGGTGCAGGCTGTAAAAGTGGAGTCAGAACCTACCTGCCGGGCATTGTGTTGCAGGGGTGCAGTCTGTTTAAGTGGAGTCAGAACCTTCCTGCAGTGCATTGTGTTGCAGAGGTGCAGGCTGTGTAAGTTGAGTCAGAACCTACCTGCCAGGCATTGTGTTGCAGAGGTGCAGGCTGTGTTACTGGAGTCAGAACCTACCTGCCGGGCACTGTTTTGAAGAGGTGCAGGCTGTTAAAGTGAAGTCAGAACCTACCTGCTGGGCATTGTGTTGAAGGGGTGCAGGCTGCTTAAGTGGAGTCCGAACCTGCCTGCTGGGCACTGTGTTGCAGAGGTGCAGGCTGTGTAAGTTGAGTCAGAACCTACCTGCCGGGCATTGTGTTGCAGGGGTACGTCTGTTTAAGTGGAGTCAGAACCTACCTGCCGGGCATTTGTTGCAGGGGTGCAGTCTGTTAAAGTGGAGTCAGAACCTACCTGCCGTGCACTGTGTTGCAGAGGTGCAGGCTGTGTAAGCGGAGTCAGAACCTACCTGCCGGGCACTGTGTTGCAGGGGTGCAGGCTGTTAAAATGGAGTCAGAACCTACCTGCCGGGCATTGTGTTGCAAGGGTGCAGTCTGTTTAAGTGGAGTCAAAACCTACCTACCGGACGCTGTGTTGCAGGTGTGCAGGCTGTTTAAGGGGAGTCAAAACCTACCTGCCGGACGCTGTGCTGCAGGGGTGCAGGCTGTAAGGGGAGTCAGAACCTACCTGGTGGGCACTGTGTTGCAGGGGTGCAGGCTGTTTAAGGGGAGTCAGAACCTACCTGCCGGACACTGTTGGGCAGGTGTGCAGGCTGTTTAAGGGGAGTCAGAACCTACCTGCGGGACGCTGTGTTGCAGGGGTGCAGGCTGTTAGGGGAGTCGGAACCTACCTGGTGGGCACTGTGTTGCAGGGGTGCAGGCTGTTTAAGGGGAGTCAGAACCTACCTGCCAGATGCTGTGTTGCAGGTGTGCAGGCTGTTTAAGGGGAGTCAGAACCTACCTTCCAGACGCTGTGTTGCAGGGGTGCAGTCTGTAAAGGGAGTCAGAACCTACCTGGTTGGCACTGTGTTGCAGGGGAGCAGGTTGTTTAAGTGGAGTCTGAACCTACCTAGTGGGCACTGTGTTGCAGGGGTGCAGGCTGTTTGAGCGGTGTTGGAACCTACCTGGTGGGCACTGCATGTGTTGCTGGGGTGCAGGCTGTTTAAGGGGTGTCAGAACCTACCTGCTGGGCATTGTGTTGCAGGTGTGCAGGCTGTTTAAGCTGTGTCGGAACCTACCTGCTGGACAATGTGTTGCAGGTGTGCAGGCTGTTTAAGCAATGTCGGAACCTACCTGCCGGGCACTGTGTTGCAGGGGTGCATGCTGTTTAAGAGGCATCGGAACCTTCCTCCAATGCACTGTGGGGCAGGGTTGCAGGCTGTTTAAGGGATATCTGAATCTACCTGCCTGACACTGTGTTACAGGGGTGCAGGCTGTATAAGCAGTGTCGGAACCTACCTCCCCGGTACTGTGGGGCTGTGAAGCAGGCTGTTTAAGCAGTGTCAGAACTACCTCCAGGGCACTGTTGTGACAGGGGTGCAGGCTGTTTTATGGGGGTCTGAACCTACCTCATGGGCACTGTTGGACAGGGGTGCATGCTGTTTAAGCAGTGTCAGTTTCTACCTCCTGAGCAGGTTAGATGGGCAGAACTGGATACTGTTCTACTTTTATTTTAGGACTAATCAGGCGTAGCCTTGGCACATGCAATTGATTTTGCTTAGGAGTGCCTTCTCTTTTTTTTTTTGAGAGAGATCTATTTAGTTAGAATGTCAACAAGTAAGTTTGGCTCGATTATTTTACTTAACAAGGAGATTTTGCATCTAATCTCAGTTGACCCAATCTTTAAGTTCGAAATTGTTTGATGCGAATCCACAGAAACAAAATTGAATGCAGTGTGACATGTTTTCAATTCATTTGCTTCATGTCGATGTTTTTAGAGATATATTTTTACATTAGACACTAAAAGAGACTAATTATAGATCTATATCTGATGATGATCGATGTGTTTTTACTGTTATATATTCATTTTTTGGCCTTGAGTAACTCCATTTATTTCTCCGCTGAAAAGACGTGATAGTCGGCTCAAAATATTGATCAATGAATGGAGTGAGATATTTTATTCAAACTGGGCTCAAAGCTCAAAGGGAACGGGAATTGAGATTTGCAAGACAAGTCTTATCAGAATTATTTAAAACAAAGTAAAACAATAACAATGTAAACATCGAGCAAGGCCAGCTCAATTTTGATTGGTTTACGCATCACTACAATGTAACGAAACGATTTTATTGGCTAAAAGAAGAAACTCATATTTTATTATGAAACCGCGTTAGAGGGCTGCTAATGAATATTCATGAGTTTCGAAATACGTTGATTCGCGTTTCATTCGCAATTTAAACTCAACGCACATACAACGCGTTGGAAACGCACATGAAACGCGAATTCGCAGGACAAATACGCGGGCGGTAGTGTATAATATCTGACAACTACTCACTATAAACCGTGATTACCAAGTGCCTTAAGATAACCATGGCAGTGATTAAAGTTTTACCCCACCCCTGACCCCTAAGGTGGGGTCAAATGTCAAATATTTAGATTTAGCAATAACTTAGTAAGCTGTCAATATTTTACTGAAATTTCGCGTGCAGACAGAGGTACAATAAATATGAAACATACCAAACGGAATTTTGGATCCAAGGCCTGTGTCTCATCCCCTTAGGGGATGAGGTCAAAAGGTCAAAATTCAACTTTTTCAGAACAATGTCATGTTGCATATCAAATTAAAGGGAATCACGTATGCAGCAGCATGGTAGAAATACTTTGCTCCCAGACCCCTACCCACCCCTACCCCTCCCACCCCCTGACCCTGGGATTGGGGTCAAAAGGTCAGAATTCCTCTTTTTTTAGAACATTGTCACGTTGCATATCAAATTAAAAAAGAATCTCGAATGTAGCAACACACAGACACTTGGGGTCAGTAGAGAAAAACAAGGCCCCCCCCCCAACCTTCATCCCCCATTAACTTTTGCATTCTTGCATTTTTTCATTTAAAATATGATATTTTGTATGCTTGAAGTTATACAGGTGTTAGAAAAAATGACCTAGAACATATGGAAAACATTTGAAAAAAATGCATATTGCTCACAATGATAGAAAAAACACAAGATAAACAACTTCGGCTTTGCAATTTCGAACCCCCATCGCCGTCAAAAGTGCAATGCGCTCGTAATACTAAACAAACACACAAAACTCTTTCACCGATCAATTCTATATACATTTATCTACTTCCCGATATAGGTAGCTTTCTCTAAGTCTATCGCTTACCTGCTAAATATGACGAACAAAATCAAAACAAACAATTTCAACCATTAATCACAACTTCTTGGCACGCTAAAAGTACTGGTTTCCTGCTTTAAATTGCGTCTCGTTGAGGCCGGTAAAAAAATAATAACGCTAAGTGGGTTAAAGTAATTCCCCTTTGAAGATCTTTGAAGACTGGTTCTCGTTTTCAAACAAAGCAAACTACCGAAACGAGAACCAGTCTTCAAAGATCTTCAAAGGGGAAGTACTTTAACCTACTATTTTTTACCGGCCTCAACGAGACGCAATTTAAAGCAGGAAACCAGTACTTTTAGCGTGCCAAGAAGTTGTGATTAATGGTTGAAATTGTTTGTTTTGATTTTGTTCGTCATATTTAGCAGGTAAGCGATAGACTTAGAGAAAGCTACCTATATCGGGAAGTAGATAAATGTATATAGAATTGATCGGTGAAAGAGTTTTGTGTGTTTGTTTAGTATTACGAGCGCATTGCACTTTTGACGGCGATGGGGGTTCGAAATTGCAAAGCCGAAGTTGTTTATCTTGTGTTTTTTCTATCATTGTGAGCAATATGCATTTTTTTCAAATGTTTTCCATATGTTCTAGGTCATTTTTTCTAACACCTGTATAACTTCAAGCATACAAAATATCATATTTTAAATGAAAAAATGCAAGAATGCAAAAGTTAATGGGGGATGAAGGTTGGGGGGGGGGGGCCTTGTTTTTCTCTACTGACCCCAAGTGTCTGTGTAGCAACATGGTTAAAATGTTTTGCCCACAGCCCCCCCCCCCTCGACCCTGAGGATGGGGTCAATAGGTCAAAATTACTCTTTTTCAGAACATGATCATATTGCATATCGAGATTATGAGAATATCATGAATGCAGAAACACGGTACCAAATATTTTGCCTGCAGACCCTCCTACTCCCATCCCCGTAACCCTGGGGATGGGGCCAATAGGTCAAAATTCAACCTTTTCAGAATATGCACTCGTTTCATATCAGATAAAAGAGATTAAAGAGAATCACCAATGCAGCAACATGATGCCAAATATTTTGCCTTAAGACCCCCCGCCCCCCCCCCCGCCCTCTCGACCCTGGGATGGGGTCAATAGGTCGAAGTTCAACTTTTTCAGAATATGGTCATGTTGCATTTCAAATTAAAGATTAAAGGAATCACGAAATACAGCACCATGGTAGCAAAAATTAAGTCAAAATTCAACTTTTTTTAGAACATGGTCATGTGCATATTATACAGTTATTTCATGTCTGTTTGTAGTATAGTCAAAACTATTAACCCGAGGTGCCGTGGACGACCTGATGCACTATTGCAGGAGGCTTAAGGCCGAGCGTAATAGTGTATTAGGTCATCCACGATACCGAGGGGTATTAGTTTGACTATACTACAAACAGGCATGAAATAACTGTATTATTACCCAACCCATTTAATGAAATACTAAGCAGCGTTCCTTGAATGGAGTTGCTGTAGACGATGCTTTTTTTTTGCTAAACAGAAAATTTCTCCAAATCTGTTCAATTTTGGCCACAAAATGTTCCGCTCGTTCTTACTAAGAAAACGAGTACCCACACTTTATGCTTCTGACAATAAACAGCGGAGCTATTAGAGTTTAAAGTTGCCAAACCATTGCTTACAGGAATGAACCGTTCGCGCATCGTCGTCGCGCATGTCGATAAGCGCCTGTGTGTTTTAATAGGGAAGCGGGAAACCAGGCCAAGGCATAGTGCCAGTCAATAGTCAATTTTATTGACCGGGGAAATATTCCAGTAACTCATGACATAGCAAAAAAAAGACAATTACTCCGCATATAGCCGATTGGGGAATAATAAATTATATTGAATCACGAAAAATAGTAACATGGTTGCAATTTTATTGCCCGCATCCCCCCAACTGACCTTAGGGTCAAAAGGTCACAATTCAACTTTTCCTGATTACGGTCATGTAGCATATAAAATCATATTGAATCAAGAAATATAGCAACATGGAAGCAAATATTTTGCCCGCAGACCCCTCCCCAGACCTGACCTTACGATCAAGGGGTCGAAGTTATAGTTTTTCATAACATGGTCATGCTGCTTATCAAGTATATTGGAATCACAAAATGTAGCAACATGGTAGCTAATATTTTGCCCGCCGGCTTCTCCTGACCCTTGGGCTCAAAAGGTCAAAATTCGTCTTTTTACGAACAACGCCACATTGCATATCAAATGAAAGAGAATCACGAATGCAGCAACATGGTATCTATTATTTTGCCTGCAGACACCCGCCCCTTCGACCCTGGGGATTAGGTCAATAGGTCAAAAGTCAACTTTTTCACCCTGACTCTGGGGGATGGGGTCAATAGATCAAAAGTCAATTTTTTCAGAACATGGTCATGTTGCATATCAAATAAAAGGGAATCACGAAATTTTGCTTCAGACCCCACCCCCTGACCCTTGGGTTGGGTCAAAAGGTCCTATTTAACTTTTTCAGAACATTGTCATGTTGCATATCAAATTAAAGGGAATCTCTAAATGCAGAAACATGGTAGCAAATATTTTGCCCATACATCCAAAACACACACACACACGACCCTAGGGGATGAGTTCAATAGGTCAAATGCAACTTTTCCAAAACATGGTCATGTTGCATAGAAAATGAAATGCAATCACGAAATGTAGCAACAGGGCAGCAAATATTGGCCCGCAGACTCTCCCCTCCCACATGACCTTGGGATCAAAAGGTCAAAGTTCCACTTTTTCAGAACATGGTCATGTTGCATATCAAATATATTGGAATAACAAAATGTAGCAACATGGTAGCAAATATTTTGCCCACAGACCCCTCCCGGCCATTGGGCTCAAAAATCAAAAATCAATCTTCTTCAGAACAACGTCATGTTGCAAATGCATATCAAATTAAAGAGAATCACGAATGCAGCAACATGGTAGCAAATGTTTTGCCTGCACCCCCCTAACCCCCAACATGGTGGCAAATATTTTGCCTGCACCCCCTCCACCCCCCAAAACACACATACGTTCCTAGGGGATAAGGTCAATAGGTCAAAATTCAACTTTTCCAGAACATGGTCATGTTGCATTTCAAATTAAATGGAATCTCAAAATGTAGCAACATGGTAGCAACTATTTTGCCCGCAGACCCCCGCACCTGACCTTTGGGTGAAAAGGTCAAAATTCCACTTTTTCAGAACATGGTCATGTTGCATATCAAATATATTGGAAGCACACAATGTAGCAAAATGGTAGCAAATATTTTGCCCGCAGGTCCCTATTGACTTTTGGGTTCAAAAGGTCAAAATTCAGCTTTTTAGAACAATGTCATGTTGCATATAAAATGTAAGGGAATCACGAATGCAACAACATGGTAGCAAATGTTTTGCCAGCAACCCCCACCCTTTGACCCTTGGAATTCGGTCAAAAGGTCAAAAGTGACCTTTTCAGAACATGGTCATGTTGCATATCAAATTAAAGGGAATTTTTTGCTGCAGACCGCCCCTGACCAAGGGGTTGGTTTCAAAAGGTCAAAATCCCACTTTTTAGAATATTTCATGTTGCATATCAAATTAAAGGGAATCACGAATGCAGCAACATGGTAGCAAATATTTAGGTCACAGACACCCGCCCCGACCCTGGGGATTTGGTCAATAGGTCAAAAGTGAACTTTTTAGAACATTGTCATATTGCATATCAAATTCAAGGGAATCGCAAAATTTTGCTGCAGATCCCTACAGCCTCACCTAACCGAGGGATTGGGGTAAAAAGGGAATTCTGAATGCAGCAACATGATAGCAAATATTTTACTCAAAGACACCCGCCCCGACCCTGGGGATGGGGTCAATAGGTCAAAAGTGAACTTTTCTAGAACATGATCGTATTGCATATCGAGAATTAAGAGAATATCATGAATGCAGAAACACGGTACCAAATATTTTGCCTGCAGACCCTCCTACTCCCATCCCCGTGACCCTGGGGATGGGGCCAATAGGTCAAAATTCAACCTTTTCAGAATATGCACTCGTTTCATATCAGATTAAAGAGATTAAAGAGAATCACCAATGCAGCAACATGATGCCAAATATTTTGCCTTAAGACCCCCCCCCCTCGACCCTGAGATGGGGTCAATAGGTCGAAGTTCAACTATTTCAGAATATGGTCATGTTGCATTTCAAATTAAAGATTAAAGGAATCACGAAATACAGCACCATGGTAGCAAAAATTAAGTCAAAATTCAACTTTTTTAGAACATGGTCATGTTGCATATTATACAGTTATTTCATGTCTGTTTGTAGTATAGTCAAAACTATTAACCCAAGGTGCCGTGGACGACCTGATGCACTATTGCAGGAGGCTGAAGGCCGAGTGTAATAGTGTATTAGGTCATCCACGATACCGAGGGGTATTACTTTGACTATACTACAAACAGGCATGAAATAACTGTATTATTACCCAACCCATTTAATGAAATACTTAGCAGCGTTCCTTGAATGGAGTTGCTGTAGACGATGCTTTTTTTTTGCAAAACAGAAAATTTCTCCAAATCTGTTCAATTTTGGCCACAAAATGTTCCGCTCGTTCTTACTAAGAAAACGAGTACCCACACTTTATGCTTCTGACAATAAACAGCGGAGCTATTAGAGTTTAAAGTTGCCAAACCATTGCTTACAGGAATGAACCGTTCGCGCATTGTCGTCGCGCATGTCGATAAGCGCCTGTGTGTTTTAATAGGGAAGCGGGAAACCAGGCCAAGGCATAGTGCCAGTCAATAGTCATTTTTATTGACCAGGGAAATATTTCAGTAACTCATGACATAGCAAAAAAAGACAATTACTCCGCATATAGCTGGTTTGGGAATAATAAATTATATGGAATCACGAAAAATAGTGACATGGTTGCAATTTTATTGCCCGCATCCCCCCAACTGACCTAAGGATCAAAAGGTCACAATTCAACTTTTCCTGATTACGGTCATGTAGCATATAAAATCATATTGAATCAAGAAATATAGCAACATGGAAGCAAATATTTTGCCCGCAGACCCCTCCCCAGACCTGACCTTACGATCAAGGGGTCGATGTTACGGTTTTTCATAACATGGTCATGCTGCTTATCAAGTATATTGGAATCACAAAATGTAGCAACATGGTAGCAAATATTTTGCCCGCCGGCTTCTCCTGACCCTTGGGCTCAAAAGGTCAAAATTCGTCTTTTTACGAACAACGCCACATTGCATATCGAATGAAAGAGAATCACGAATGCAGCAACATGGTATCTATTATTTTGCCTGCAGACACCCGCCCCTTCGACTCTGGGGATTAGGTCAATAGGTCAAAAGTCAATTTTTTTCACCCTGACTCTGGGGGATGGGGTCAATAGGTCAAAAGTCAACTTTTTCCGAACATGGTCATGTTGCATATCAAATAAAAGGGAATCACGAAATTTTGCTTCAGACCCCACCCTCTGACCCTTGGGTTGGGTCAAAAGGTCCAATTTAACTTTTTCAGAACATGGTAATGTTGCATATCAAATTAAAGGGAATCTCTAAATGCAGAAACATGGTAGCAAATATTTTGCCCATACATCCAAAACACACACACACATGACCCTAGGGGATGAGTTCAATAGGTCAAATGCAACTTTTCCAAAACATGGTCATGTTGCATAGAAAATGAAATGCAATCACGAAATGTAGCAACAGGGCAGCAAATATTGGCCCGCAGACTCTCCCCTCCCACATGACCGTGGGATCAAAAGGTCAAAGTTCCACTTTTTCAGAACATGGTCATGTTGCATATCAAATATATTGGAATAACAAAATGTAGCAACATGGTAGCAAATATTTTGCCCAAAGACCCCTCCCGACCATTGGGCTCAAAAATCAAAAATCAATCTTCTTCAGAACAACGTCATGTTGCATATGCATATCAAATTAAAGAGAATCACGAATGCAGCAACATGGTAGCAAATGTTTTGCTCAAAGACACCCGCCCCGACCCTGGGGATGGGGTCAATAGGTCAAAAGTGAAATTTTCTAGAACATGGTCATATTGCATATCAAATTAAAAGGAATCACAAAATTTTGCTGCAGACTCCCAGAGCCTCCCCCCCTAACCCAGAGATTGGGGTAACAAAGGTCAACATTCCACTTTTTCAGAATATTGTCATGTTGCAAATCAAATGAAAGGGAATCACGAATGCAACAACATAATAGCAAATATCTTGCCCGCAGACAACCATCCCCCGACCCTGGGTATGAGGTCAATAGATCAAAAGTCAACTTTTTAGAACATGGTCGTGTTGCATATATAATTCAAGGGTTCACAAAATGTTTCTGCAGACCCTCCCTCACCCCTGTCCCTGGGGGATGGGTTCAATAGGTCAAAAGTCAATTTTTCAAAACATGGTCATGCTGCATATCAAATAAAAGGGAATCGTAAAATTTTGCTGCAGACCCCCTAACCCCCTGACCCTGGGGGATGGGGTCAATTGGTTTAAAGTCAACTTTTTCAGAAAATGGTCATGTTGCATATCAAATTAAAGGGAATCACAAACTTTTGCTGCATACCCCCCCCCCCCTTACCCAGGGGTTTGTTTCATAGGGTCAAAATTCCACTTTTCAGCATATTGTCATGTCGCATATCAAATTAAAGGGAATCCTGAATGTAGCAACATGGTAGCAAATATTTTGCCCGCAGACAACCATCCCACAACCCTGGGGATGGGGTCAATAGATGAAAAGTCAACTTTTTCAGAACATGGTCGTGTTGCATATCAAATTCAAGGGAATCACAAAATGTTTCTGCAGACCCTCCCTCACCCCCTGACCCTGGGGGATGGGTTCAATAGGTCAAAAGTCAACTTTTCAAACCATGGTCATGCTGCATATTAAATAAAAGGGAATCACAAAATTTTGCTGCAGACCCCCCTAACCCCCTGACCCAGGGGGATGGGGTCAATTGGTCTAAAGTCAACTTTTTTAGAAAATGGTCATGTCGCATATCAAATAAAAGGGAATCAAGAAATTTTGCTTCAGACCCCACCCACTGACCCTGGGGTTGGGTCCAAAAAATTCAAATTTTAACTTTTTCAGGACATGTTCATTTTGCATAATTTATCAAAATAAAGGGAATCTCAAAGTGCAGCATCATGGTAGCAAATATTTTGCCCGCACTTCCCCCCTCTCCTGACCCTAGGGATCAAAAGGTCAAAATTCAACTTTTTCAGAACAATGTCATGTTGCATATCAAAGTAAAGGGAATCACGAACGCAGCAACATAGTCACAATTGTTTTGCATGCAGACCACTACCCCCTACCCTGGGGTTGGGGTGCAAAGGTGAAAATTACACTTTTTCAGAACATGGACATGTTGCATATCATATTAAAGGGAACCACAAATGCTGCAACAGTGTAGCAAATATTCTGCCCACAGACACATCACCCCACCCTGGGGATGGGGTCAATAGGATAAAAGTCAACCTTTTCCGAACATGGTCATGTTGCATATCAACGCGAAATGTAGCAACCTGGTAGCAAATATTTTGCCTGCAGACCCCCCCCCCCCCCCCGTTGACCCTAGGGGTCAAATGTCCAAATTCAAATTTTTCAGAACAATGTCATGTTACCTGTTAAATTAAAGAGAATCACGAAATACAGCAAAATGATCGCACCATGAAATTGTACAGGTTACTATCAAACTAACCACTGAAACCTAGTTGATAGGCTTTTAACTTTCATCTGTATGATAACCAAGGTGAACACAGGGGTTGCAGAAATGTGTTTTATGTTTTGTGTCTTATAAGTTGCTCTAAAATAACCCTTCGCCGGGGATATAAATTCAACAAATATGCATTGTTTGACCTATGTTTTACCAGGCGACACATCCGATTCTCGATATTCTAGTTTGTATAATTCATTTTTAGCATGGCATGAATAACGACAGTCCAGTGCAGCAGGTTAGAAAATCTCGTATGCAATATCCAATGGAAAGTGGTTTAATGTGATATCATACAAACCCTTACAATGTACTTGTATTTGTCGAAATTACTAATTCTAAATTCTCGTATTTGCAAATTAGTTAAGCCCCAAAATCTTGAGCTTATTTTTTTCTGTGAGGGTTGCAAAAAATGTCCGTGAATACTTTCTCACTAATGCAAGCTTAAATTCTTCATAGTAACTTGTTTCTCATCTTCAATCAGATTATGTACAAAAGTACTGTTTAAACGAGAATTCGTATATGTGCTGTCTGGTGTGGATGTTGTTTAAACGAGAATTTGTAGATGTGCTGTCTGGTGTGAATATTGTTTTAACGAGAATTTGTAGATGTGCTGTCTGGTGTGAATGTTGTTTAAACGAGGATTTGTAGATGTGCTGTCTGGTGTGGATGTTGTTTATACGAGAATTTGTAGATGTGCTGTCTGGTGTGAATGTTGTTTAAACGAGAATTTGTAGATGTGCTGTCTGGTGTGGATGTTGTTTATACGAGAATTTGTAGATGTGCTGTCTGGTGTGGATGTTGTTTAAACGAGAATTTGTAGATGTGCTGTCTGGTGTGGATGTTGTTTATACGAGAATTTGTAGATGTGCTGTCTGCTGTGGATGTTGTTTAAACGAGAATTAGTAGATGTGCTGTCTGCTGTGGATGTTGTTTAAACGAGAATTTGTAGATGTGCTGTCTGGTGTGGATGTTGTTTAAACGAGAATTTGTAGATGTGCTGTCTGGTGTGGATGTTGTTTAAACGAGAATTAGTAGATGTGCTGTCTGGTGTGGATGTTGTTTATACGAGAATTTGTATATGTGCTGTCTGGTGTGAATGTTGTTTATACTAGAATCTTGTCACTATAAATAGAACCATCCACACAAATAATGTGGATAAATCAAAGACAGCATTCACATTTCAATAGGAACGGAAGCAGCTTTGATTAAGACCTCATTATTCGCTATCCGCCATTATTAAGTTTCAAAAATGACAAAAGTTGTAACTGCAATATGAGAACGGGTGTCCTTGACAAAACCTCGTGTATTTTTAAAGTACCACAATCCCATAGAAACACAATTCTTTGTCAATATATTGATTGCAACCATTAAGTAAACTTAAAATATACTAGCCAAAAGTTCTAACAGGCAACCTAATTTTCTTCAAATCATAAAATGACATTACTAATCTTTTTACATCTCAAAATAACAAGACGAGTCATGTACCTTAGACAGTAAAGATATTTACAAAATGTTCAACAGTACACCACGCAGAGTGCCAATTTGAGCAGTGGTACCCCAATTTTCAAAATTCTCATGTTGGCTCAATCTGTGAGTCATGACTTTTTGAAATAACCTCCTTTCATAGGCAAAACGTTTTCATTTCAAAAGCAAAACTCATATTGAACACTTAATTGCTCAAATGAACACTCTATCTGCATGAGTCTCGCTATTATTGGCCAAAATGTCAAAAAATTCCCCACCCTCCAATGCAAATTCTTGTGAATTTTCAAATTGAGGGTATGTGTATTCGGCAAAGCATCCCGGATACAATTAATGAACTTTGCTTAGCCGTTTTCTGGTATCGTTTACTGATAGGCTGGCCTATTTGGGAATGCAAATTAAATTCATTTAGTGCATATAGCTTTTCAGGAAATCGGTAAAAACACACGTGGCCTATTATAACTTTTGACTAGTATATGTTTCAGTCCGAAATTCACAAGAATAAAAAAAAGTATTCAGAAAGTATATTGTTTCTCCTGAAAATTTACTCAAGTGTACTTACAAGGTTTTGTAAACGAACCAACGACCTGTAAGTTAACACAGAATAATATGGTCTGGTGAATTCCGACCTCAGGCAGCTCAAAGGTTAGACGAATCAGTGGTACTGTACGGGCTGTGGAAAGCTGGATGAAATAATGGTGATAAGTTTCAGTCCTCACAACATTTTTATCAGTATTTTCATATACTTGTAGCTATAGTATAATTCTGATGGCTCTGCCAAAAGCTAACAAGGCCATCAGAGAATAGAGCCATCAGAGTTAGACTGACTCAAAGTATATGAAATGACTCGTTGATGAAAAAATGTTTTAAGGACTGGAGTCAGTCTACGTCGATAGCGCGTACCGTAGATTAAATGTGATAGTCGGAGTAACCTTTCACGTGCTAATACGTAAACACGTCCAATTTTGGATCCGTTTAAGGTCGAATTGACCAGGGACCGAAATTAAAATGCTTCCTTAAAGTTAGGGAAGACTTAAGTTAAGTATTGATTTTTCAGGATGCGAAACATAGCGTTTTAAACTGATTAAAATCAAAATTGTTACATTTTTTCTGTAGATCACAACAACATCTTTGGTCACAAATGCTGCATCGATCCAGGCAATTTATTAAGCATATGATATAGCATGTTGAAATATCAATACTTAACTTAAGTCTTTCTTAACTTTAAGGAGGCATTGTAATTCCGAGCCCAGTACGCTTATGATTTCGGTTATATACTTAATGCCAAAAGTAACTTTACACTTTGAACTACTGAATATATCTTAACTGTTTTAGATTTAACCAACTTAAGTATTGCAATGAGTTGCTGGTACCCGCCCTAAACCTAATTCACGAAAAACAGCTTAGGTAAATTAATCTTCTTTCGAGTTATCTGTGCTTTCACTAAAAGCACAAAATCAGCATTTCCTAACAAAATCCAAAGTAAACCTAGGATTTGAACACGCTTTTTTAAGGGCCATCGATCGCTCTTTAAAAATACTGCAAGACATTTTGTCTCTGATGTATAGTTTGATTTTGGCAGCATTTTAAAGTTGCTTCACTTTGAAATTATCTCCCTTTGAATTAAAACAATAGTAAACTTTAGTCCGTGCTTAAAGCTTTATCTCAGATGACATTTGGATTTTTTTATCAGCGATTTGTTGGGACTTCTGCCCTGAGTATGTGACAAGATAAAAATTCCCATCTGGTTGGAAGAAAAACGGCAAACAATTTCTTATGGGAAACTCCATTGAAAGCACTGTAAAGTTCACAAAAAGGGGTATGTACGTAAAAACACAACTCTAATTTGTGTTACGCGAAGGGTGATCTGGGCTGATGAGATTTTTAAACAACAATTCAATAGCATGTCTTACAGGCTGGTTCTTTAAAATGAAAAAATGTCCAATCGCAAAGCTACAGTAACACATCCAAAAATGATGCGCTTTGGAAAAGTTTATTTTGCCCCCTTGCTTCTTTCATTGGGGGCATTGTGGTTGCGTTTATGACAGTAAAAACATGAAATCCAAATGTCATATGAATAACTGATTGAAGTTTGATATAAATTAAACATATTTAAAATACCACTCACCAATACCCAGAAAAGGTATATATAATAACAGTTTAAAGTTACTTTTGGCTTTAAGTATATTATAAAAAACTTGAGGGTCAGTGTTTCTTCATTGAAAGTGTAAAACATGTTTGTGATATTATACAATGTATTTGTACATGGGCTCGACGCGAAAAAACCTGAGATTTTGGACAACAAAGGCGCAGACCAGCCTGCGCATCCGCGCAGACTGATCAGCGTCTTGGTTTTTCGTTTTTGGGGAAGAATTTTATCAGCTTAATACTGGTGAAACTAAATTTTCTAGCTGGGCTATGTAGCTGAGGAGACCGATTTTAATAATCCCTGAAAACAGCTTTTGTCGCGACGTGGTCCACATGAATGTAATTGTTGGTATTATTCTCGAGATCAACATAATCAAACAGAACATAGTTCTATCAAAACCAGTGGTAGTTTCAGCTGCCATCAATATTGGTGTAATGTTACACTTGTTCTAGGCCTAGGCGTGACTGAACAGGCGAAACACTCTGCTGGGAATGCAGGGATGTACAGACTCATCAGAGCATTCGCTGTTCAACTTTATGAAGTATGTATCCAAACCACATGTACACTGTAAATATAAGTGTAAGTCAACATATACGTGTTAATCAGCACCGGTGGAGGTTTCTCCAGTGAAAGTATCATTTTTATGATATTCTATTTTTACTCGTACATACTTATTGGTGCTGTTCTCCAGATCAAACTATAATCAAATATAATATACACTGAACCGAAGTTATTAGTAGCCACCATACACTTTTGCTCCTGTTCAGAAAAGTAAAAATCGCTCTCACAAAATTTAAGTTCTATAAGAAGGTCCAAGGCTTTGTTGAGACTATGCAAATTATGTCATTTCAAAATGTCTGGTAGACTTTGCACAGACGAGGTCCGAGTAAAGGTACCATCATTTCAAAAAGTCACAATTTTTAGTGTGACATAAACTATTCATCAGATACGTAATCCATTTATATTTGATTAGTTTGAAGATGTTTATAACAGCTGTGATATAAGATGAAAAGAATCAAAGGTTTTTTTGACAATTGAACACTCCATTTCCCTTCTACGTTAACATGAAGACAGCCATGGTCAACAACTTAATCAAAGGATATTTAGCTTAACCATGCAGTTTGCATACACACTTTGCATTGCTCTGTACGCTTTATTATCTGCAGCACAGTAGTGCAATTTGCAGGGTTTCTTTATTATGAATTGGCGTCACTGTTTTGCTTAAAAATTAAAAGAAATCTTTGACAAATGTCATTTAAATGACCTTTAAAGTTTCAAATTAAAAGTGGAAGTGGATATCAAATTAGTAAAAATATCATTAGAAAATCGGCTCATTAAGTTGCATGGTGTTTTGTCAAACATATTAACGTAAAATAAAACACATACAATGATTTTAGTAAGTGCAGCTGATGATTTCTGAAAAATTTCGGAAAATTTGGAAAATTACCAATTTTTAAAAATTCATAAAAAATCTGTCATAAGCAAATTGTCAAGTGTTTGATGATTTTCAAGTCGACTAGGCTGGTTTGCAATCACCTGTACTTGAATTTGATAAAAAAAAATGCACTCAAAACGCTTATTTTCTTAAAAAAATTGATTTTTGCATTTTTGAACCCAAAAATCGTGAAGTGATAGAAAACTCTTCCAAAACACCGCTTAACTTTAGCTCATTTCAATACACATACTAGGACAAAAACTCATTTCAATATCACAAGGACTTAGTCAGAAAAAAAAGAAATTGAAAAGTGGCTACTTAGAATTTCGGTTCAGTGTATTGTAAATTAGGAAACTTTCGCGATGGTTTTGTTTTTGCGAATCTTCGCGGATGCGAAGATTTGTGAAAATAAAACTACCGCAAAATGTCGAATAAATGATGTTGGTATGCCATAGTCGCCCATTATTGACGTGATCATTTTCTTTAATGCTATTTGCGAAGAACAAAATTCTCGCTAATGTTTCTGAATTTACAGTGGTAATATCAAGATCAGTAGCAGTTAAGCTGCCATTAAGTTTGGTGATTTTTTACACTTTATAATATTTTGTTATTGCCTCCATTAAGTGGGTAGGGTTTATGCTTGTTCCTCATATTGTTATAAAGCTGCTGTTCGTTATGGGGAGGGGGTTCTGATGTCGCTGTTTGTTCATTGTTTGTTTTGCCTCCATTGCGTGATTGTGGTTTATGTCTGTTCCTCATGATGTAATAAAGCTGCTCTTCGTTCTGGGGAGGTAGTTCTGCTGTCGCTGTTTGTTCATTGTTTGTTCTGAGTTGGGTTTACATTTGTTCCAGATGTTATGATAAGGCTCTGTCTGTCCTTTCATGTTTAACAATCATCTCCCTGAGTGAGAAAGCTGGTTATTTAACTTTAACCCTTTTAAACTGAGTAGAATTACCCACTCTTATTAATTTGTCTAGTCCATTTCCTTTTTAATGGTTGTTGGGAGGTATTTTCTTTTGTTTATAATCAATTATGAAAGACCATTCTGTAAGCAATCAGTGGAGACCCTGATCAGACGCAACTATCTGTTGCGTCTGATCTGGGTCTTTACTGAATGCATATATTACACAAAAATGACGCTAGGCTTATATGGGTGAATTGTGTTCTTTGCTGTTTTGAGTTGATTTGTTTATCTGTGTTCTTTTGTCACTTCATCTCTGTACCGTGAGTTTCTGTGACAATTGTAGTTTATGGTCATTCACATATTGTTTGTTTTGTGTGGTTTTGGTTTGTTTCTTGTTTTTATGCAATATCTAAAAAGTTTGTCTATGTATCTTGTATCTCTTCCTCTCTAGGACGTAGGTTTCTGTGACAATTGTAGTTTATGGTTATAAACATATTGTTTGTTTTGTGTGTTTTGTTTTTTTGTTTTTATGCAAAATCAATAAAGTTTGTCTGTGTATCTTGTCTCTCTTCCTCTAGATGCCGTAGGTTTCTGTGACAGTAGCTTATGGTTATATACTTTTTTGTTGTTTTTGTATGTTTTGTTTGTCTGTTCTTTTTATGCAACATAAAAAAGTTTGTTTGTGTTTTTTGCTTCTCTTCCTCTCTGTGTTGTAGGTTATCAGTGTTCGTAGTATTTCCAGTCAGACACTTATGTTTTATGCAAAATCTGAACAGTTAACCTCAATATATAATGAATTGAACAACCTTAACTTTTTTTTCTATCATTGAAATTGAATTCTGTTTGTGGTAAGGTAGTTCATAAGGAGGCTAAATATTGTTTTATGGATCAGACGAAGATTGACTATTATGTTGTATTAAATTTGAATTTGTGATACACAGTGGAAGTACAGTTACTGCTGAAGATGCTATACAGAATGCGCTCAACTATCAAATAATTATCATATTAGATTAGCGAAATAAAACAGTTGTCTTCTTTACAGAAACTTCCCCATGTAAGTCGACCATAGCATGACGCATCCCAGTTAGCACATAAAAGCGGGCCACAACAGGCCAACCTGCGAAACGCCATTTGAATGGCGTTTCGCCGGCAGGCCAAAAGTGGCCCATATTTCTATGCTAGCTGGAATGACTTTTCTGATTTTTTATAGTGTATATTTGTTGATGTCTAAAGACGGTCCCCATGCAGTTGTTCATTTACAACGTCTTAAAATGCGTTATCTTTTGCCTCCTTTACTGATGTTTCTTAGGGAAAATAAGAATGGTAGATTCACAATCATCATCACAGGTTGTGATATATGAGTGTGTTCTTACTCAAAGATACTGACACATTTTAAACCAGATTTCAATACTGTAAATTGGGAAATTTTCGCGAGGATTTTAATTTCGCGAATAGCGTTAAAACACATATTGTCGACATAAAAATTCGCGAATATGCCATGATTTACCTTCATCATTAAACGACAGAGTAATTACGTCATTTTGAGAGGATTTTGTTTTTACGAAACTTTGCATATGCGAAGTTTCGCGAAAATAAAACTTTCACGAAAATTTCCGAATTTACATTATGTTAATAGAAATTTTAGCCTGTGTTTAATGCTTTTATAATTTACCATAATGTGTTTTTTATACATGTATTTGTATATGTATCTGCATATGTTTTATGGAGGATTAGCTATTGTAGCTACTGTCTTGCCAACCGAGAATGACAGTGAGGTTATATTTGTTTTTAACAATTGTTACATGTAAGTAAAATGTTAACTTGTACATCCCACTTAGGCTAACGCGAAAAAATAGATCACGTGTGTATTAATCCTATCCTGTGGATAGGATTAATACACACGTGATCTATCGATTAAAACTCCATCACAACTTTGTAAACAAAACATGACGTCACTGTTACTCTTTGCTGACAGGACAGTAAGAGCATCAAACTCTTTAAATATTGCATAAATAAGCCATTGTTTTGTTTTAGTATAGGCTGCTGTGTCGAAATGTTGGGTCCAGTGTGCATTTTTTGGTTAAAGTGATTTCTATCGATTTTCCGGTAGAAAGATATATTGTTTTTCAGGAAAAATATGTTTCCAATCTTTATTGCGGTTTAAACGTCAGTTACAAGCGAAAGTATGTGCACGAAGTACTGGTTAACTGCTTTTTAAGCTTGCCGAGAAAAAAGTGTGGTAAGGTGAACTGACAGTCCCGACATGCCCATAGCTGTTGACTTGGGACTTAAAGCAACAAAACAAAACAAACAAACGAAACTTCGCATATACGATATATATATATATATACCATAATGTGTTTTGTATATATGTATTTGTATATGTATTTGCATATTATATGTTTTATGGAGGATTAGCTATTGTAGCTACTGTCTTGCCAACCGAGAATGACAGTGACATTATATTTGTTTTTAACAATTGTTAAGTAAAATGTTAACTTGAAAAGCCCACTTGGGCTAACGCGAATCGATAGATCACCTGTGTATTAATCCTATCCTGTGGATAGGATTAAAACACAAGTGATCTATCGATTAAACATTAATGACAACTTTGTAAACAAAACATGACGTCACTGTTGCCTTGGCTGGCAGGACAGTAAGAACATCAAACTCTTTAAAGCTGCATAATCTGTAACTTTTGATATTTTCATTTTAAAAATAATGTTTCTATTTTTCAAGAACACATTATAAATACTAAAATTCAGGTATGCATTTTACCTTTTTCGTAATAATTAACAAATTATAAGTGCCAAAACAACAGCATTTATGTTAAAAGCAACTGTCTAGAATTATTGGAGGGACGCAAATAATTGCAAACAAGAGAAAATACACCTGTTTTTATAAGTTAATTCACTTTTTCATGCAGTTTTCAGCTGTAGAAATTAGATTTATAGTGACAACATAACTTTATTCTACTTTTGCAAATGATTTAAAAAGAAAATATTTTTTTTTCGAAAAATGTTCATAGTTACAGAGTATGCAGCTTTAAATGTTACATAAATAAGCCATTGTTTTGTTTTAGTATGGGCTGCTGTGTCGAAATGTTTGGTCCAGTGTGCAGTTTTGGTAAAAGTGATTTCTATCGATTTTCGGGTAGAAAGATATATTGCTTTTAAGGAAAATATGTTTCCAATTTTTATTGCGGTTTTAACGTCACAGTGACGTCGCAAAATGACAAACCGTCTTTTCAAATGGTTCAAAGAGACTATATCTTCTAGTGTTGTATATACCTGAATAATAACATTTTTGTAATCATGTTTATTGTGTTGAAATGTTTTAAAACGCCTAAAACAAATACTTGATTCAATTTGGGCTTCAATTTTACGTCAAATCGACGTCTATTTGATGTCGTTATGCTGGACAAAAACATCATAGCGTACAACAATATAATTGTGGACATTTGCGTGTGTAATGCAATTAGAATCAAAGGTTAGCATAATTTATGTTTCTGATTAAGCCTTTTGAAACATGTTAGCTTTCTGGTAGTTGGGGTGGTTGACTGTTACAGCGTGTTAACTAAGTTACCCCTCATTTTAAGTAACCCCTCATTTTTTAAAGAAATAAGTTTGTTAATATAGTACTTGAACTATCCGAATTGGCCAAACATTCATGTAATTTACGAGGGTTGTCTCAGAAAGACGTAGACTTTTGATATACCACGAGACTGTGTATCAGGAATATTATGGAATTTGTATTATATATTTTATATACATCACATAAACTTTTTGCACAAATATGGGTGGAATCATAGTTTTGATAACAATGTTATGAACCTTTCCTAGATTGTGTGTCTGTATGTGCGGAGCAGGTCAAATTTTTGTAATAAAATTCACCTACATCAAATATTAGTGTACATTCAATTAAATTTCGCAGTTGTATTTCAAACAATTTATTACCACCTCAATAATGAACTACTCAAGGTATAGTATTGATAAATTTGAAACGTTCTCCGCAGTCGGCATTGATTTTATGGAACATTTATCCAGCCTACATCATTTTTATTTTTCAGAAAATACAAACGTTATAATAACGGCGCGGCGCAAAAATAGACGTTCGATATAATTTGGCTTATTAAACTCAGAAAATAATGTTCTTCTAATGTTTACCAATTGGCTGAGCAGCCCATAGTATCGTAAAATGGAATTCGTTCAATAGTAATACCGAAAAAACACGCTCCTTTGAGTCATTTTACCTGCTGTCAGTTATTTTGATAGTAAATCTGTATTCTCGTATGAACTCTAAAACATCGCGATAGTATGTTTGCTTAACATGCCTAAACAGAATGTTAAGCCATTACTTGAACTACGAAGACATACTTAACAAACAGATCACAATGCTTGATATAGTTAGAGCTTATATAAAAGGAGTATAGACAAAACATTTGGTCACCCCTATCTGTAAATATAGCTAACTTATTTGCAACGTGCTCCGCACAAGCTGACACACAGTCAAGCAAACGTTCATAACTGTGTTATATAAACTGTGATTCCACCCGTATGTGTACAAAATGTTTATGAAATGTTTATACAAATATCATACAAATTTCAGAGACTTCCTGATACACATTCTCGTGTTATAACAAAAGTCTACGACTTTCTGGGATAACCCTCGTACATGAACCTTTAATTTCATATAGCTTTTTTGTTTATAAAAAATAGTTGGGCCCATTATAGTGACATTTATGTTACGTTTTAAACTACCCCATATCAATTAATTGAATTGTTGATAAATAGTTTAATTTTATAACTTCAAAGTTAACATTCATGTTTCAAATACTCGTTCCAAAAGAAATATAATGGACCATTTTATTAGTGCAAACTGCTTGTTTTATCACAAAAACATTAAGAGTTATAAACTGTTGAACTGTAATAAACCCAAATTAAACGTTTAATAAGTCAGAAACATTTTCGTCCTTAATTATAACATATAATGCTACATGTATATGAAAACCTTTAGATACCATATAAGAGCATTTTGTTGATAAGCAAGAGTGAAAGGTCATACTCAACATCGTTTCTGGTGTAAAATATCATTTTGTTGTTTGTATGATAATATGTAATAATTGTTACAACTTTCAAGGGTACTCTATATTACCTCAAACCTGTTTGTTTTAGGTTAATATCAAGATACCAGTTTGTCTGAAAAAAAATCAATTCGCGTTAAGTGCGTTTTAATTATCCATTTACATTTACATTATTAAATTTTTCAAAATAGCAATTTTTGAACTTTTTATTTCTACAGAATATGATTTGCCCAAAATTATAAACTCATTACAAAGAACATTCCCATTTTCTGTCAAATTTGTCAAAATAACATTTATTACCATATAAATTATAGCATAAGTCACCTTAGTTATCCAAAGTATTGTCAAAGATAGTCTATGTAATTGAACGTGAAAAGCTAATATATTGGACTGAGTTTAAATGTGTAATATATTTATCTAAAGCATTTTTTAAGTTTGATTTAAATACTTATAATGAGATATCTAAAAGCACAGTTAGTGGCTGCTCAAATTATGGGTAACATATTCAGTTACCTGAAACAGGCTATATTCCATGTATCTCATGGGTATCTAGGTACATTAACGATAAAAGGGAGGTAGACAGATGGTATGCATTATATAGTCTGTAGTCGCATAATCTTTAAAGATACTGTCTCAAAATCAATTTGCATTCTGACATCTAATCGCGTATGCAGATGGTGACGCATTATTTAGCTTTTGAAATGATTTGAATTAATATTCAGGTTTTCAAAGTATTGCAATACTAGAATGGACATAAAGTAACGTACAACAAAACATAGAACAATTACATACTCCCACAATGGGAGTAACAATAAACAAAAAGTCAACAACAACAGAACCACCGCCTTAGAACGGACAGCAGCCTAAGCCACCGGGGGGCTTAAATGCATTTTACTGGTACCAAATCTTCGCCCTAGATTCTGCTGTTGTTGAAGTACAAGAAATGTTCAGCTCGCATGGAGGCCATCTAACCATCTAATCAAGCCTATCTTGATGGTCAAAATCGCTGATGTCCAGTTTCGTGAGGAAATAATTCCATTTATGTTTACTTAGTAAAATGCCCAATTAGGAAACTTTAATGAGAATGTTACACTTAAGTATGTTCTGTCTGGTTATAAAATTTCGTGATACATTGAAACAGAACATTATTTGTTCTAATGGTTTATTATAGTCACACATTTGGAAGGGATAGGTTTATCTCATTGAAAACAAAATTCATGGAATTGCTAGTGTTATAAATACATTGAAGCCATTGCTAAAAGGATGGACTCAAACCAAGTAAAGAAATATTTGTTTTGCATTATTCTATCAATTAGGGTTCATTATTCTATCAAATAGGATTCGTTGCTGCCTTGTGGTCACCTGCTGGGAAAGGGCTGACATCTTGGCTCTCGTTTGTTATGTTTGATTTGTTTTAATCACTTTTCCATGTGGTGTCCTTGGTCAGGTGTGTCACTTGATTGTAACGATTACTGATCTTTGCCACCTTTCTTACTTTAGTCTTACAGGGACATTTTGATTCAGGTAATATTGTGATATTTAGCCAATCAAATATGAACATTATCATCGATACCAAAATTACATCATATTAAACATTTGCATTTTTCAAATCAAACAAAATGGATTATTTAGTAAATAAGCAAGTCCATTTGATTTTGGTATTTCACATGTAAGCCTGTCATTGATGACAGTGTTGATACTGAGTACATTGCCCTCTTAATGCTGACTTGTGCTAGAACAGTTGGCATTTGTGCGTGTTTCTTTTGAGTCTATACCATAGAGAGTTTACAACACAGTCTAATGTTTAGTACACATATAACAATTTATTATTATTAATTATACCATTTACTATGTCTATAAGGTTCCTAATATATATATTGTCAAACCCACATTGTTAAGCCCCCCGGTGGCTTAGGCTGCTGTCCGTTCTAAGGCGGTGGTTCTGTTGTTGTTGACTTTTTGTTTATTGTTACTCCCATTGTGGGAGTATGTAATTGTTCTATGTTTTGTTGTACGTTACTTTATGTCCATTCTAGTATTGCAATCATCTTGATGGGGAAGAGAGAGCTGATTGCTTTGCTTAATTTGTCTTCCTGGTGTCTCGTGATGGTTGAGCGGCTCTTCCTCGCGGTGCCACGGGGTTGTCTGCAGTTTGTGATTGTGGTATTTCCTGATCATACTCACATTTTTTTTGGTGTGGCAATGAGACAAAATATCTCATTTAAGCATTTAAGAAACATTAATGAATCATATAAATAAGCATTTTCTAAAAATGCAGTTTTCATATTTGATAAAATACACAGACTTCTAATGCCGTTTTATGTAATTCAATTTCAAATTTCCTCCCTTTAATCATCCATGACTTTTTGGTATGTTCAGATAATGGGAATTAATGGCAGTTAAATGGGAGAGAATAGCCCACTAGCAGTGTAAACTCGTATAGTGCCGTGTTTGCTTTAAAATAATGAATTTAAAAAGAGTAACGGACATAACAGCAATAACAGGTTCTTTAATCTAAAAACATTACATTGCTAGTCATTTGCTTACAATCAAAATATCATATCGACTTGTAAAAATGAAAAAAAATGATAGTTCCTATTATTTTAGAGTTATGGAATACGTTTGCTATTGCATGGTAACGCTGTCACCACTTAAGAGTTAACATACATTATTGTGCGATTTTATGTTGTGCCATTAGAAAAAAATAGTAACAAAACTCCCCATTGGATGTCTTTTGGCAGCCCATTGTCAAATGAAAGTACTGCATTACATAGTAATAATTAAGTAATTTATAACTGTAATATCATAGGGATATATTATTTAAACGCTTACTGGTTGTTTGTTGCTTTTAGATAAATGTTTTGAGTCACACAGCACGCCAATAAATAAGAAATAGGTATAACTTGGTATATGCAAAATAATATTTGAAACTATAATAGGGCAACATTAAGTTAGTTAACATGGCTATTTATGATAGGGCAGTGGGTTAACATATACTGATGTCAACAAAACATGCCTCACTTATTATTTCCAGTATCTAGTGATGTTATACAAAAATGAACAGCCACGTACGGCTTATTTATGTAGATGTTGGACGAAGTTGGAAAATGACGCGTTATTCTGATGATGCCGTACAGGTTCAACCATAGGAACTTGAAGTTTGGTCCTCATATCTCTTATTTAGCCTCATAACCAAAAGCGCACGATGTCATTATGTAGTAATGACCAGGAGTGAAACTAAATTTTAGGCCCCTTTGAATCGCCGTTACAAGGAAGTTTTGGCGAAAGCTGTTCATCTAGCCAAAAAACTACATCGACAGGTCATGCGAGGCATGGATAACTTTTCCTGACATATCACCAAGTTGCATCAATCTGCGATTGAAAATAAGGAATAAATAACGGTAGCCATTCCGGCTCCAGTATCCGGTTTGACGCAGTGAATCCGAGCCTTGTCACACTTAGAGTAAATACATTTCAAAACTTACAAACTCTTCAGTTAAATGTGTTCAGAATATTAAGAAAATCAAGCCCTTACATTTACTTATCATGAAAAATTCTTTTTTTTCATAAATTTGCGGAAATTCAAAACTGAACCCGTTGTTTTTCAAAGAACGTGTGACGTTGACGTCGCGCATGATTTGACGTACAAAGCGTAACGTCAAGTTATAACGTTATTTCGTAGATGAAAATGTCATTGTCTCATTGTTTATGCCTCAACAAATAGGTTTCCCGGTACTATATCGACTTAAAGTGTATTTGAGACATTGCCCTGTTTTCCCTTAACGTCGCCATCTTAATCATAACGTAGAAGAAAAGTTATCGAAAACTTTGACGATGCCGTCACAACATTCACTGCTGATTGACCAGAAACTGGAGCCAGAATGGCTACCGAGAGTTAAGTGACTCCTGGTCATTACTACGTAATGACACTGTGAGCTTTTGGTTTTGTGGCTATATGGCTGAATTAAGGACCGAACTTCCAGCTCCTGTGGTTCAACGTACACATTACGGCATTATTCACCAGTCACTTATGATTTCATTTTGAATTTGCACCCAGTTTTTGCCGTTTATGTTTTGCTCAACCATAAACAAATTTTGGACAGTCATACTTGCGAGCAATGAAGGATCATTGACACTTGCTATGGGTAAATGCCTATGGTTTTCGTAAAAAATAAAAGTTTGTCAATCGTCCCTTTCTTCACCATGAAGCTACCCTGACCTGAGTACTTTATGGCAGTGAAATCCTCTTTTGATATTAAATTCTTCAAAGATGTAAAATTTTTGGTGGAACGATCAGTTTTACATCAAAATATATAGAAATCAGAAAACATTTTTCAAAATATCATTCCCCCCCCCCCACCCGTGTGCCAGCAAAAGCTTTTGACTGTATATGTCTTACCATATTTTACACATTGTGTGGGAGTGGCTTGCTGGCACAAGGGGGTGAAAGATGTTCAGCAGCCCAAAAACCCAGGTCCCAAGCCCATAAAATGCCTTTTCTACCGAAAAAGAAATTAATGACAGTAATGAAGTTCTCTAGAACCATCCTCCTAAATTGCTTTGTATTCTGTGCTAGTTTAATGCAAAGTTCATAAAGATTAAAAGTAGAATTAGCAAGGTTTATGCATTTTTTAAGAAAAAAAATCTCACTTTTATATAATGACACATTCTTTTGCAAATGTCCTGTACTTATCTATTTGCATGCTAGTGGAATTGTTCATTTTTTTTATTTTCGTCTGATGACTTTCTCCAAAATTAAGTTTTTACCAATCAACCACCCAGAACCACCATCAGAGTGTCAAACAGTTGGGATCCAGATCAAGGCCGACATTCTGTTGGTCTTTATCTGGGTTCAAACTGTTTGCAAAGGGCTATTGGCAGACGACAAAATTATCCGCCGGCATGCAAAGAGTTATAGCAGGTAAATACTTTAGTATTCAATATATTGTCTCATATATTGTAGATTTAAAGATAGATGAGAATTGTTGTAAACAAACACTGACAGGTTTACCTTGATTTTGGGCGTGCAGGTAGTCTCAGTTTACAATTATATTGATCCTACCACAGATTATTGCATATGCGCGTAGCAATGAAAAGTCATGCTTTACCTGTTTATAAAAAAAATAGAATAGCCTCATTACTATGCATCTTTGAAAGTATAATAGGTAGCTTTCAACCTGGGTATACATGTATATGTATACCATAAATATTCGGGCACTTTAAATACATTTGACATGCTATGCCCTTTAAACATAGCAAAAGTAATATTCAAAGGATCTAGTTAGAATCAGTCTTACTTTCCAATGCTAAATGAGGCACTTTCCTTCAAAATTATTTATTCCTTTTGTTGAGCTGTCAGTTTTGTATTATTTACGGTACATGTAGTCAAAAATGTACAGGTAACTTCTAAAGTATCTCCCCAAAATCATTTTATTACCAAACATATTTTGTTTTTAAAACAATTTCATCAATTATCGTGATTTGTTAATGCTCTGCATATGATATGTTCAATAGATATCGCCATGCCTAACAAATAAATCAAGAAAACGTGCAGAAATCACTTTTTAAAGCACTTTTTATTGTCACGAAATTTCAGACCCCCTCCCCTTTCTACCCGCCATAACTCTCGAGTGCGTAGGAATTTCGAAAATATTTTGCTAGCTGGCTCTTGCCATTTAGATTCACCTATTGCACTGATACTATATGCACAACACCAAGAGCTCAAAAGCAGCGTTCTGGGAATCAGAAAAATAGGCGTATAAGGCCCAAACCGTCAATGATCCTTTATAAAATTATAACGTCATATTAAACACAAAATATAAGGTCCGTTTATAAAACCTGCCAATATTCTCGTTTTGCTTTAAGTAATGGAAAAAGTGATAAGGGGGCGCGTTAGCAAATTTTCAAAGATAATGCCTACATAAATTATGCCATTTAAAATAAGTTGTCACGCTCAATGGCCGATCGTTTGTCTATGTTAACGGTAATCTGAAACACGGCCATCTGAAACACGAGACATGAGGTTTAATTTTCACTCAAATGCATTACAAAAAGTTGGGCGGGGTAAGTTGTTTCGTTCAGCAGACGCGTACAAACATTGTCTAAACATTATTAACGCATATTTGGTAAAAGAGAGACAATTTTAAAATGGTAAAACAAGTTTTTCATGTCTAAGGGTTGTGTCTGGAAACAAAGCAAAAGCGGCTAAAATTCCATGTCACAGGATATTGGTTAACCCTTTCTCAAACCGAGGTCGTTTTCTCAGCCTAAAATATTCTTAGATCAATTTTGTTTTCATGAGAATCGCTTGACTGATGGGATGTCTTAATGCACTAAAATTCATAACTTAAGTCTGATCAGTCTTAAGAGATATTTACTTTTACTTCTGGATGAGGCGTTTTTGTTGACGTCAGTATATGTTATTAATCTAAATATATAATGTATGTATACCGAGACACTTTTGAAACGCACCATTTTACATCCACTGTATCTTCCACGTGGTTGATTTGAGGTCGTTTCCTTTATCATTTTTTATCATCTTGCACAATGGACCATGATTAAGTATAATTTTGATTTTACTCATACTGTTCATCCTGACGTAATACCGACGTTAGTGTTTTTCAACAATTGACGTCTGACAGGTATATATTTGATTCAATTTGAAAAAAAAAACACTTTGAGGTGGTAGTCAGATGTGTTAACTAATGGAAAAAACACAAAATGTTTCAGAAATAATCGTTTTATTACATTCCCAACCGCAGCGTTCCTATGCTAACGTCAGCCTTAAATTTTCAAACAGCAATAACAGGCGGTTGACGTTCGTGCATGTCGCGATACTTTTGTCTTTTATGCAACTGATTGAGGATTTTTAGTTGATAATATTGTTTCATTATTCCTGATTCTTAGGATATAAACGGACAATTACCTCAAAAAGTAATGACACCATGTAGGCGAAACCATTAGCCTAAAACTTCATGATTTGACTTTGTCTTTCCTTATGCTTTCGAGAACGAATATCAACTCGAAAACTTGTTTTCGTTCTTTATGGAAGGTATTGGCACTCTGTGACTTTTTTAATTCGAATTGTCTCAGATTTATCGCGACGTTACGGCAATCATAAGCCACAGCGTTTCGATACTCTTATTGAATGCAAGCTAAATGACGGAACTTGTCAATTTCATTTTTCACATAATGAAAATATTAAATATTCGACATAAATTAGCATTGAAGCAGGTGGTGCGTTTCTAACGTTCTTCAGTATAAATTTAGAAAATCATAGTGTACACTATTATCACTGCAGTGAGAGAAGGTACTTTAAGCATCTAGTGCTTTAATGACATATGAACTTTCACTATAACATACTTTTTATTTTGGTACTGACGACATTTTTTCTTGTACTGACATCATTTTGAAGTTAATGTAACCCCAGAGTCAGAGTATATGCTCCAAAAAACCACATGTCGTCAGTAATATTACTACACCTGATCAAACAGTACATGTTTAAGCCACCTGTATTCATAGCACTCAGTTTTAAGCTCTCTAGACCGTGAGCTGCTAATAGACCCCCTCCCCCTAGGGGGAGTTTAGAACACTATGACTTTCTAAAACTACACTATATATAACGCAAAATGACAAATGTTAGCTCTCTGGAAGTTAGGGCGTTACCGTGTGACAGCCATGTTAATTACGTTACCCTATAACAGCTTCCAATCCTCTTGTGCAAATACAAACCTATACCTAAATCTTATTTATCGAAATGCTGATGGCCTTAAACTCACTTAATTAGACGCAGCAAACAGCTAGTATGCATCAAAACAACTTAAATCCATTATATTGGAGTTATATACGTTACTTACTTTCAAAAATACTACTACTAAGTGTTGTGCTATCACTAGACCATGAACTGCCAAAATATATCTGAGAGGATGTTTTATAGACTATAATTTTCTAAAACCACATAACATAAGCCACAAAATAATGCATGTACCTCGTTATGGGTTGGGGTGTTACCCTGCAAAAGCGGAATTTAATACGTTACTATAAAAAAATAGGAAATCCTATAGTATATATATCAAACTCTTCCTTATTCTAATATATCGATTTTATCTTGTAATTGAAATTGAATGACTAGCAATATAAGGTTGACACATTTAGGCACCTTTTATTACTGTTACATACGTTACATTTCTTTAAATGCATTATTTTAGTACAATATTATCATTATATGAGGTTAAACTGCTAGAGGATGTAGATCATTGCCATTTGAGAGCTCAATTAAATGAGAGACACAATAAATATTGCACTTTTAACATAAATTTTAAGTGGGATTAAACTCTGGCAAAAGTATGGGTGATGAAAAGGAAGAAACTTGAACTCAAAGCACATAAAATGCCATTTCAAATAAGAGTGTTTTATCGAATATATGTAAACATTATATTCAGCAAATGCTTAATTCAATGATCAGATTATGTTACTTTAGTGCTTAAATAATATCACTTATCTGTCATACACTTATATAAGTTTAATTATTTTTATACATGAAATGATACATTGTATATGAAAGACATTTTTCCTCACTGTCCACAGTTCAATTGAGATGAAACATGCTATTAAGCATTTAGTAGTTTAGTAAGATCTATTGAGCATTATGTAAGTCAACAAAATACATATATAGCTTATCACCTATTGATTACAACAACTATATTGATAACAATCAAGCTACCTTATAATTTCCCTACAAAGTCATTTTAAGCATGGTCAAAATCGAGAAATAAAAAATTAAACCAGGTGTTTATCCTTTGAACAAAAACTAAAGTTTTAATGAAATCAAAGTGATTTCTGACCCACATATGGCACCCACCATGCCAACCCCATGATCATATCCCCTATGTTAATGAATCCCTCTATATCTAAAGCGTATCCAGTATACACTTTATCTTGGTAACATGCATGACACAAATACTTTAGTAAAATATAACACTTGTCATCTGTTTCATTTGGTTATACAATTTTTTGAAGTGATGAAACATGACAGCATTAGTTTTGTTCTAAAGGTTTTTTGTTAGTCATATATTTAAAAGGGATAATACATAGAAAGCTCCCTTGCATTGTTAGTATTGTATTGTAGACATGACTAAATGAATGGACTTAAATAACTCATTGGTAATTTTGCGTTGAGTTATTTCTGTCAATTATACTTAGTCTAACAGTGAAATTTTGTTTTATTATTATTTAGCATGCCAAATGAAAATATGATCATGGTTACAAAATTACACCCTTCTAATCATTTGCATAATTCAAATCAAGCTAAATAGATTATAACTAGCAACGCAAAGAATAAATCAAATGAGCCAGCACATTTGATTTTGGTACTTATCACAGTCTAAGAAATGAAGGCTCATGTTAGCCTGTGTAAATGAGTAGACTCACCAGAGTCTTAGCTGCCTACATACACTAAGTATAGATTTAGACCAGAATTAAGACAGCTGGCTCCACTGAGTCAGCATGGACAATAAATGCTGGCTTTTGCCAATATGTGATAAGTACCAAAATCTCACATGCTGGTCGAATCTTTGTTTGAGCGCTTTATATATTAAATTAAATATTAAGATCAGCATTTATTGTTTCCATCTAAATACAATAATTTTTTCATACTTTTGCTACTGTCAAAGAACAAATCTGAGATATGGTTTCAATATTTGGTATACTATATCATACACACATGTAACATATATGACAATATATACACTGCAGTATATCTGATATTTCATTGTGTAAGAAATATGATTTCTTTTGGAGATAATTGAGGAAAAAGACCCATAAAAACAGAAATACATAGTTACTTATCAACCATATCATGTATACTTTGTTAACATTGCTTGTAAGTCTATCATGGTAACACTGTTGATAGTGACTAGGATGGCCTCTCAATAATATTTTTGTCGGAACAGTTGACTTTATTGTATGTGCCCTGATTCCAATCTCCGATGTGTTTACAACTCATTCTATCAGTTTAATATTCATATAAAGCTTTTTCTATTAAGGATTCCTGCAATAATATGGTCCTGCCACATTCTGTATAGTGGAAATTTGCATCAGTTGTTTTGACATTGATTTATTAAACTAAGTAAGATCTCATGACAGCACTGTTTTATATGTTTTTCTTTTTCCATCTCACATGCTAAAAGGACATTGTTTAATCTATTTTTACATTAACTTGAATGTCAGCTGGCCAAATTTTGTCTGCCTTTTTTCTGGCTGATAAAGTCTTATAAATTTAAATTGGTATTGTAAGTAACAACTGGCCTGATTCTGTGGATATGATCATATCACATGCGATCATTTTCACGTAAAATCCAATCATTAATACTTATTTTTCCCATTTTCATGGAAGTATTTGTTCATTGTAAATCATTTACTTATTTATATAAAGTTTACATTGCTTGAACAAATGATCAGAAATACTATGTTGATTACATTAACATTTTATTCACTAAACAGTGAAGCTATGCTGAAGATAACAAAGTTCATTTAAAAGCTACAAGTAAAGTAATGCGTCACCATCTGCATATTCAAACAAGATGTCAGTATAAAATTTAATTAGAAGACAAATTTTTTAACAGTTTCTGATTATATTCACTTATAATGCGTAGTATCTAATGTAACACAAGTCATATTAAATTTTATTGTACCAACTAATTTATGCTCGATTCTATCTGGATTGTTAGCACACACTTTTGTATGCTACCACCTCCAACACAACATAAAAGTTAAAAAGCAGTTTTTTATAACTGTAGATGAGCATAGATATACAAGGAATACTAGCCTTTATCGTGTTACTGACTATGTTTTTATAATATGAGTAACAGTTACATGGAACTGGTTGCACTAAAATTATTTGGTTGCTGTAAGTAATTGAATTAAACTTAGTACCAACAGTCTTCAGATAAGTATTACAATATCTAAACCCAACTTATAATACCATTTTAGACTCAAGTAATACTGTCTTTGACATGGTTTCTGACACACATAGTACCTTATGATATATTTAATATGGTAATATACGCTACTTTAACAATTTTAACAAAACATGGCACTATATTTTTATTAAGCTATCACTTGAGAGCTCTAATATTCTTTGCTAATAAAGTTTAAAAGCTATAAAAAATTGCCAAATTGGTAAAAATATTTTTTTCTAATGTTCAAAAATATACTATTTCATAAAGCAAATAAGCTTTGACAATTTGATATAGTCTCATGATAAATTCCATTTCAGACAAATTATTATCTTTATATTTATTAAATAAACAAAATAAAGTTTTGAAATAAATTAAATACCCTATGGTGTATCATTTAGGGTATTAATTAATATATAGAACGCCTTGAAGTTAATGTAACATACATAACATATTGGCAATCAAACATCAAAATGATATTTTACACCAGAAACACTGTTTAATATCCCCTTTCAGTCTTGCTTATCAATAGAATGCTCAAACATGGTCTTTAAAAGCATACAGATAGGATTGCATGTTGTATTTTAAAATGGAAAGATTCTTACCTTACATAACGTTTTCTTCGGGTTGTCCAATTCAACAACTTATAACTTTTTGTGATAAAAGCAAGCTGTTTGCAGTTTTAGAATGGTCAGTAAATTGTTTTTCATAGACATGTTGTTTTAATCTAAAATATTTAAAGAGAAAATTAACAAAATGTCAATGATTTTATAGGGTGTAGTTGAAAATGTAACGTAAATGACACCATAATGGGCCAAATAACTTTGACATACATCAATATCTGCAGTGAATTAACTGTTTTTTGTATATTACATGACTACTTAGCCAATTTGAATTGTTCAAGTACTACCTTAACAGCCTTAATTACATATTTTTTTTAAATGAGGGGTAACGTAATTAACACGCTGTAACACCCAAACGCCCCAGCCACTAGAAGGCTAACATGTTTCAAAAAGCTCGTTAGATAATATGCTTTATGAAATACATAGTCTACAAAATTCCCCCAGGGGGGATCAAAACCGTTAGTAGCTCATAGCCTACTGAATAGCACATCAATGTGTCACGTGACGTCAAAACAGCAAGAAAAAACTGTGGACACATCTTTTTTCTTAAACAAAATATATTGTCTACAAGAAAATGTATGTTTGACACTTTAATTGAATAATGTACACGGGACGTACACAGCGACCTGCACTATTTGAGCCGCAACATGCGATTTCCAACAATGTGGTATATGTATGTGCGACCAGCAAAGCCTCAGATCAGTGTGTGCTTACGCATAGTCTGATCAGAACATTTGCGAGTCGCTTGAATATTCTATGAGCTATAGACCAAACAACATTTACAGGAGACTGCACAGGCTCGTCTGAGTCTACACTTGTGAAAATGCCATATTGTTGGAAATCACATGTTGCGGCCCAATTGTCATCTCAGCTGAGCTCAAGTACTGAAATGTGAGCTTTTGTGATCGGTCATTCCTTTTACTTTTTATATGAATATCTTGATTATATTCACTAACTCACTAACTTGCCCTTTGTTCATCAAAATATGTCATTGTTGGCTTTGTTTGTGAAAATATGCTGGGAAAGGGCTGAACTCTTGGCTCTCGTTTAATGTGTCTAACTGTGAGTTTGTAACTTTCCTATTGGCATCCTGGGTCAGGTGTGGTACTTGATTGTATCGGTACCTGTTCAAAATATGTCATTGCTGGCTTTGTTTGTGAGAATATGCGAATTTTGCGACAGAGGGGACACCCATGTCCACAGGACATAGTACTAGTTTTCATCTGACGTGCATCCGCAGGAAACTTTTTCTTAAAACGACATCTCTCACTGGCCTTATTAATTTAAAATATTTTCACTATTTTTTATGTTTTCTAAGTTGCTGAAATGGCTCCACTTCACTAAGCGAAATGTACGGAAGCCCTGGAGGGACATTTATTACTTATTACTTATCACTTATTACTTACTACTTTTTACTTATTACTTACTAATTATTACTTATTACTTACTACTTATTACTTATCATATCATTTATCACCCCTATAACGGCGGGAAACTCAATTGTACATTCACTGTAATAACTGTAGAGTACGGAAGCCAGCAGCAGCAGCAGTAGTAGTAGTAGTAGTAGTAGTAGTAGTAGTAGTAGTAGTAGTAGTAGTAGTAGTAGTAGTAGTAGTAGCAGCAGCAGCAGCAGCAGTAGTAGTAGTAGTAGTAGTAGTAGTAGTAGTAGTAGTAGTAGTAGTAGTAGTAGTAGTAGTAGTAGTAGTAGTAGTAGTAGTAGCAGTAGTAGTTGAAGTAGTGGTAGTAGTTGTAACAGCAGCAGTAATAGTTGGTTTTGTTGCTGTTGTCCAAGAAGCAGTAGTGGTAACAGCAGCAGAAGCAGAAGTAGTAGTAGTGGTAGTCGTGCATGTTGCTGTTGCTGTGGCTGCTATAGTAGTAGCAGTAGTATTGGTGTAGTAGTTGTGGTTTACGTAAATGTAGTAGTAGTAGTAGTAGAAGTAGTAGTAGTAGAAGTAGCAGCAGCAGCAGCAGCAGCAGTAGTAGTAGTAGTAGTAGTAGTAGTAGTAGTAGTAGTAGTAGTAGTAGTAGTAGTAGTAGTAAAACTAGTAGTAGTAAAAGTTGTGGTTTAAGTAGTAGGAAAACTGGTTGTTTTTGATGTTGTAGAAGTGTAATAGTAGAATAGTTATAGTTATAGTAATAGTTTGTAGATGTTGTTTGATGCTGTAGTATTGTTGTTGTACTAGTAGTGGTTATAGAGGTGGTAGTGGTGGTGGTGGTTAGTAGTAGTAGTAATAAAAGTGGTGGTTATAGTTATGACTTATTTGCTATAACTTATGACTTATTTGCTATAACTTATGACTTATTAGCTATAACTTATGACTTATTTGCTATACCTTTTGACTTATTAGTTATTACTCAATACTTATTAGTTATTACTTAATACTTATTAGTTATTACTTAATACTTATTAGTTATTAGTTATTACTTAATAATTATTAGTTATTACTTAATACTTATTAGTTATTACTTAATACTAATTAGTTATTACTTTTTTACTATTTTTTGTTCTGTTTGATTTGATTCTTTACGTCCCATCAATAATCTTTCAGTTATGTAGGGACGGGTCTTCCTGCGTTGAACAAGTACTAAGCTAGGATGAATGTGTCTTGCTCAAGGACCACAATGCAGTGACGCCAGTGAGGCTCTAACCCGCAGCTCCTTGGTCTCGAGTCAAGCACTCTACCACTGAGCCACTGCGCTTCCCCTTACTTGTTAGCAGCAGCAGCAGCAGCAGCAGTAGTAGTAGTAGTAGTAGTAGTGGAAGTTGTGGATATAGTAGTGGAAAAAATGGTTGTTATTGAAGTAGTAGTAGTAGTAGCAGTAGTAGTAGTTGTAGTAGTAGTAGTAGTAGTAGTTGTTGTTGTTGTTGTTGTTGTTGTAGTACTAGTGTATCAGTAGAATAGTAGGAGTAAAGGGTTTTAGATGTTGTTTGATGCTGTAGTAGTGTTGATGTAATAGTAGTGGTAATAGTGGTGGTATTACTACTACTACTACTACAGCATCAAACAACATCTACAAACTATTACTATATTTATTTTACTGATACACTTCTACAGCATCAATTACAACCAGTTTTCCTACTACTTAAACCACCACTTTTACTACTGCTAGTTTTACTACTACTACAACTACTACTACTACTACTACTACTACTACTACTACTACTACTACTACTACTTCTACTGTTGTTACTACTACTACTACTACTACTACTACTACTACTACTACTACAACTACTGCAAAATACTACTGCTACTACTATAACAGCCACAGCAACAGCAACACCAACATGCACAACTACTACTACTACTACTTCTGCTGCTGCTGCTGTTACCACTACTGCTTCTTGAACAACAGCAACAAAACCAACTACTACTGCTGCTGTTACAACTACTACCACTACTTCAACTACTACTGCTACTACTACTACTACTACTACTTCTACTACTACTGCCGCTGCTGGCTTCCGTACTCTACAGTTATTACAGGGAATGTACAACGGAGTTTTCCGCCGTTATAGGGGTGATAAATGATATGATAAGTAATAAGTAGTAAGTAATAAGTAATAATTAGTGAGTAATAAGTAATAAGAAGTAAGTTATAAGTGATAAGTAATAAGTAATAAATGTCCCTCCAGGGCTTCCGTAGAAATGGCTTCCATAGCTAAAGAAAAGAACGATCTCATCTTGAGCTACCAACCAAAAATTCAAAATAAATGTTAACATACGAGGTGCTCTACCAAACTTGCTCAAACGGTTTATCATTGCTGAACAAAATGCATGCGCGGATCCAGAGGGGATGACAGGATGTCGGGACCCCCCATGAAAAATCACAAAATATATGGTTTCTTAGCAATACTAGTCCTGATCCCCTGATTAATCACTAAGCTACCTAGCCAGCATTCAATGTTTGGCCATCATCGGCCCGCCAGCAAAAACGACATTAAAATGGCGTTTCTCTGATGGGCAGATAATGACGCTTTAAGTGCTATTTGAATCTTCTCTTCCCCTCTCCCCTCATCAGCGCATAACACGACAACCAGAGCTGGCAATAGATAAATATTTTCATGAGGATTGTCAATAACTTCTAGTTTTCAACATCTGTTGTTGTTTTTATTATAGCAATCCTTTCATTGGGATTGTCAATAACTTCTATTTTTAACATCTGTTGTTTTTACTTTAGCAATCCTTTCATGCGTATTTGACAATACCTTTTTTTCAACATCTGTTGTTGTTTTTATTATAGCAATCCTTTAATGGGGATTGTCAATAACTTCTATTTTTCAACATCTGTTGTTGTTTTTATTATAGCAATCCTTTCATGGGGATTGTCAATAACTTCTATTTTGCAACATCTGTTGTTGTTTTTATTATAGCAATCATTTCATGGGGATTGTCAATAACTTCTATTTTTCAACATCTGTTGTTTTTACTTTAGCAATCCTTTCATGAGGAGTGTCAATAACATCTAGTTCTTAACATATGTTGTTGTTTTTACTTTAGCAATCTTTCATGAGGATTGTCAATAACATCTAGTTTTCAACATATTAGGCCACTGGCTGGATATGGTTTACCTCCCCCCAGGGGGAATTTGTAGACCATATTTTTCTTGAAGCCCAATGTCTTGCAATAATTTTTCAAAATGTTAGCCCTCTGACGCTGTACAGCCTGTTATATACGTTACTATACAAAATATTTGATAATTAACTTTCTTTTTAAGACTTTAGAAAAGTGCAAAAGATAAGGTTAGATTTCAAAATTGGTTATTTCTTCTTTTTTAGCTATTACTGTGCCACAGATATTGAAATTTGAAAACAAATATAGTCACCCTCGATGTAGTGTATGTTACATTTTTTTCACTGAACCCCCTTTTAAATGATAAATGAATCTAATATAGTTTGGCTTAAATTTGATTGAAACCAGTTTATGTTCATTAATTTGATATTATATTAAGAATTTTTATTTACCTTTTCAGAACTGCAAGCATTACGTTTTTATCTTATATACTTTTTGAATTGTTAGATGCTGAACATAGTAGCCCCATATCACACAAATATATAAATGTAATTATCTAGACATTGTGCTGGTTAAAGTACCCCCTCCCCATAGGAAGAATTTCATACACTATGATTTACAAAAACTACATTATATAAGCCACAAAATGAAATATGTTAGCTCTCTGAGAGTGGCAGCGTTAGCGTTTAACATCATGTTACGTACGTTACCCACAAAATAACATTAAATTTTCCTGATAATGTCTCCAACATGCCATATTCACACTTTTTAAGTCTGGCACAGGTTTAAGAACATCTCATAACACAGTCACATAATTTTAACATTTAGTTTATAAATGTTTTGAGTTTTTGCCGTTGTATATGTTACTTAGTGTTTCATATATTATTTCCAAATATCAGTATGGCAGTTATTGAATATACATGTATTACATCTGTCAGTGAATATAGAACATATATAAAGCTGCTATTCAAATGAATTGAAGTTCCTTATTATGGTGGCTTACACTATTTTACAGCCCAGGTTACATACGTTACTCTCCCAATACCACTAAATATTCAAGATAAGGTCTCCCACACGACCTGCTTGTATTTATTTGCATGCTGACACAGGTCTGTGTACTTCTTTTTACTCTGGCTCATTTGCTGAGGCTGTAGCTCAAAACATAAAATAACATAAACTATGTTTCTTTTATAGAGACATCAAATTTAGGTAACATAATACTGATGGAAAGTTTGTAGTATACAGTTCAATATGTGAGTAACAGCTTAAAAGTTCAAAGAAAACCCATCAGGTCGAAGCTATAGAGCTGTTTCATGCCAAGCTAGCAACTCTTCGTGTATTATTCAAGGGTTTAAAGAATTTTCCAATACAGCTTATTAATCCTCTATCAGATTCATCTTGAAAGGATTTTGCAATATGCTAGCACTCTGGTAATGGCGCTATTACCTCGTAACAGCCAATTGCATATATTACCCATCAACATCTATGATTATTTTAGTAAATGACATGACTTCTGAAAAGTGCAAACTATAAGGTATGATTTCCAAATTAGCTATAGCATCCAAGTAAGCTATTTCAACATTGCAGTTATGGACCTTTGAAAACAAATATGCACTCAAAGGGTTACGTATGTTATTTTTTTACATTTTTCCTATATAAATGACTAATAAAACTAATACAGTTTGATATTTTTTTCAAATGTGAATGTGCTTTCTTATTGATTTTGTATTAAAGAATGTTCATGTACCTTTTTGGAAACTGCAACTATTATGTTTCTATCTTTTATAAGGTTTTAGTTGTTGTGATTTGAGCATTCCACACATTTTGTCAATATCTAGAAAGCCTCACTTGTTTTCATGGGAAATACTTGATAGTTCAATTTTTGTATGTACATCTTAAGCACAGAAAAGCAGGGTGGAAGTAAACTCATGTTCATGCCATTTGAAAGTCAGCATATGCATATGGCTTTGGCACTTTTGTCAGAAACATGTCAAACTGTAGTTAATTCACATTTACATAAATAGCACATGTTATGGCTTCATGTCACTGATGAGTGCCTAGAGCAATTCTTTGTTTGTTTTCCTACCCCACTAAGTTTGTAGCACATGTTAGGGCTTCTTGTCACTGATGAGTGCCTAGAGCAATTTTTTGTGTGTTTTCCTACCCTGATTAAAATGTAGATGTACTAGTGGGGAGGGGTTCTCTATCAATTTGACAAGAGCAACCTTTCCGTGGTACTAACACATTGGCACATTGGTAGTGTCACAATCTGTTAAACAATGTATGACTGTAGACCTCTTCCTTCATATTCTGGCCAATGTTGTTGACATTTAGAAGGAGCACCTTTTGTTGCATAGACCAGTGTTGAACAAAACATCCAGGCTATACTCTGCGAGAATATTTGTAAGACTTTATAGAATGCTGCTTATACATTGTATATATGTATCAGTGACAAAACCAACATCCTCTGCCTTTAGTGCCTGGTTAAATACTGGTTCCATCAGACCCTTGAAGGTGACAGGAAAAGCTATTATGCTATTTTAAATATTAATAATGTGTATTTTGATAATATGGTTAGTCAAATATACCCTTCAGAGCTCCAACTTAATAAAGCCAATGCCTCTGATACCGAAGCCGCATTTTTAGACTTGCATTTGTCAATTTCTAATGATATTGTTTCTACCAAAATTTATGATAAACGTGACGACTTTGATTTTGAAATTGTCAATTTCCCATTTTTAGATGGTGATGTTCCTCGTTCTACATCCTATGGAGTCTATATCTCTCAACTCATTCGTTTTGCTAGGGCATCTAGCTATGTTGCTGACTTCAACACTCGCAATAAATTGTTAACTCAGAAACTTCTTAAACAAGGCTATCGGTATCATAAACTTCGCAAAACATTTTCTAAATTTTATAGACGATACTATGATTTGATTTCTAAATTCCAAGTTGGACTTAAATCTCTCTTGCGCCAAGGACTTTCGGAACCTGATTTCTATGGTGACTTGGTATATAAATTGAAGAAGATTGTTGGCTCTAATAATTTTTCAGCGCAGTTCATTAAAATAATTTCTCATTATAAAAAGATTGGCTATAACATTAATGTATTACAACAGACTGCATGCTTGGTAGTCAACCCAATCACGGTTGGCAACTTTGCTTTCCTCTTTAATTGCACGCCGGTGGGTCGGACTTCAGACTCTATGATGGTTCCGACTTAAAGACTTATCAATTGATGAGATGGTAGGGGCCTGATGCTTTGGCTGTTTGTCGGGCCCACCGGGGTTTACCTGTTTGATTTCTTTTGCTCCGGTATTCAGTTTAATTTACTGTTGAGTCCTTATCCTTGCTTTATCTCCTTGTTAAATCTTGATTTATATGTTTTAGGAGATGATGCATTGATAAGTTAGGGGTCTTTCATGCAAACCAAATATCTATGTGTCTTGATCCACATCTGAATTAAGGGTGAGGTTGGTGCCGTTAAACCGGTTTAAGCCCTCCAGTAAAATATTTTACTGACCGTTCCAAGGCCGTACTTCTTTTGTGGATCTTTTATGTTTTTGTTCTGTCTTGTGTTTGCTATGTCTGTGCGCGTCTGTTTATATGTGCTTTGTGGTCACCTGCTGGGAAAGGGCTGACCTCTTGGCTCTCGTTTGTGGTGTCTTCTGTGAGTTTGTCACTTTCCCATTGGTATCCTGGGTCAGGTGTGGTACTTGATTGTATCGATTCCTGATCTTTGCACCTTTACTTACACTGTAGTGTACCATTACCATCAAAGTTATGCGCAGCACTACATGGGCAATCTACTCTTGGTTAAATGTGTGATTGCAAGCCGTACAGAAGTTTGGTCTAGTCAGTTTGGTAGAAATGCTATCAGGAGTTGACAGTTACCATGGTACAGGTCCCAGAAGGAACGGCAGTGTCAAGTCAAGGTCAACATTATGTCAAATAGAACGAAGGTCATACTGACCAAAGACGCTCCTTAAAGCTCTCATCTTGCTGATTACGTTTTGTAAATTGGACAATTTCTTCTTTACCTCGCAAGCCTCAAAACTTTACTTACTTGTAGCATTTTATGGGGTTGTACAGATTTTCAACTAAATGTGAGTCAAAGAAGTCTGCAACAGCTTTCCTGTCAATGCCATCAGCCTCAATGAGATCCTTAGCTATTTCAAGAATATAACATTAATGTATTGCAACAGACTGCATGCTTGGTGGTCAACCCAATCACGATTGGCAACTTTGCTTGTCTCTTTAATTGCACGCTGGTGGGTCGGACTTCAGACTCTATGATGGTTCCGACTTAAAGACTTATCTATTGATGAGATGGTAGGGGCCTGGTGCTTTGGCTGTTTGCCGGGCCCACCAGGGTTTACCTGTTGGATTTCATTTGCTCTGGTATTCAGTTTTATTTACTTTTTAGTCCTTATCTTTGCTTTATCTCCTTGTTATATCTTGATTTATATGTTTTAGGAGATGATGCATTGTAAGTTAGGGGTCTTTCATGCAAACCAAATATCTATGTGTCTTGATCCACATCTGAAATAAGGGTGAGGTTGGCGCGCCGTTAAACCGGTTTAAGCCCTCCAGTAAAATATTTTACTGACCGTTCCAAGGCGGTACTTCTTTTGTGTTTTGTTCTGTCTTATGTTTGGAATGTCTTTGTGCGCGTCTGTTTATTTGTGCTTTGTGGTCACCTGCTGGGAAAGGGCTGACCTCTTGGCTCTCGTTTGTGGTGTCTAACTGTAAGTTTGTAACTTTCCCATTGGTATCCTGGGTCGGGTGTGGTACTTGATTGTATCGACTCCTAAGCTTTGCACCCTTACTTACTTAGCAGGAACACCGAAAGGCAAAAAGTACGCTTCATTGTCTTCAAAACTAGAACTAAAAAGATGGGTGAAGCCAGAAACTGCCTCTAGTACTCGTTCTACTTTGCATCTGAGCAGATTGATTATTTGATATCAGTGCATTGAAGAGTTGTTTCAATATATATTGAGCTCTGATGTGATGAGTAATACACCATTCCATCTGTAGGACGAAGCGTTGTTGTAGCTGCTGAAGCCTATAATACCTCCTTTGACTTGGCACAGGTTTATTGTTTGCCTTATAGTTATGTCAAAAGCATTTCTCAAGCAAAGAACCAACGATTGTGACACACAAACCTATTTTTATTGAGAAAATTGTTGCATCTGTGATGTGTATCAGACAAATTTATGAGTGTAACAGTTACACAGGTACGTATTGTGCGTAGTTGTTGTGATTTTGTGCAATGAACATTGGGAACAAAGCATACATATAGAGCTGACATGCAATTCAAAGGTGTTTTCCTTTAGTGTTGCCCTAATCAGTGTCAACACCATCAGAATTATATACATATACCTTGCCCAGAACTGAACTGTTTCACAATGACTGTCTTTCAGAACTTCCGCTTTTAATGCAGTGTATCTACTCTTTATGTGAGCAAACAGTGAAGGTTGATAGATCACATTATAATGATAGTTTAAATTACCATAAATTAATAAGGAACTTCAATTTATTTAAGTCTTATAAATGTTCTAAATTCTCTGACAGACTTTATACATGTATAGTCAACACCATCTATACCGATTCTCAGAATAACTTTGGTAACATACATAACAGTTAAAGCTCAAGACATTTATCAAATGAATACTTAAGATAGGTAAACCTTGATAAAAGAAGTATATTAACCTGTGTCAGCATGGTAATCAGTATAAACAGGGCTTGTTAGAGACATTAACTTGAATGTTTAATGCTATTTTGAGGGTAACATACGTAACATGGACCTAAAAAATAGTGTAAGCGACCATAATAAAGAACTTCAAATCATTTAAGTAGAAGCCTTATAGATTTACTATATTCTGTGACAAATGTAATACACGTATAGTCATTAAATACCATACTGGTACGCGGAAATAACGCAGGAAACACTAAGTAACGAATACAACAGTATTAACTCAAGATATTTAAAACATTAATACTAAAAGTATGTAACTGTGTTATTAGAAGTTTACAAACCTGTGTCAGCTAGCAAATATGTACGAACAGGTCATGGTTGAGACATTATCAGGGACGTTTAGTGCTATTTCGGGGGGTAACGTATATAACGTGACGTTACACGTTAACGCTGCCACTCTCAGAGGACTTACATCTTTTATTTTGTGTCTTATATAATATAATTTCAGAACATCACAGTGTACTTAATTCCCCCTGGGGGAGGGGGTCTATAGCAAGCGCAAGGCCTATATGTTGTTGTTTTTACTTTAGCAATCCTTTCATGAGGGTTGTCAATATCATCTAGTTTTCAACATATGTTGTTGTCTATACTTTAGCAATCCTTTTATGTGGATTTTCAATAACATCTAGTTTCTAACATCTGTTGTTGTTTTTACTTTAGTAATCCTTTCAAGAGGATTGTCAATAACTTCTAGTTTTCAATATCTGTTGTGGTTTTTACTTTAGCAATCCTTTCATGAGGATTGTCAATAACATCTAGTTTTCAACACCTGTTGTAGTTTTTACGTTAGCAATCCTTTCAAGAGGGTAGTCAATAACACCTAGTTTTCAACATAAGTTGTTGTTTTAACGTAAGCAATCCTTTCAGGAGGATTAACAAATAACGTAATCTGTAGTATTCAAAATATGTTGTTGTTTTTACTTCAGCAATACAAATAGTTAAAATATAATAGTTAATGTAACACTTTAAAAGCAAACTTATGATGTTTGTAAAATATGTATTTTTACTGGGAATAATAAACTGGGTCAAATACCGTAGTTGCCAGTAAATCGTTTACAAGAACCATGCACAAGAACATGTATATGAGTGCTGACCGTGGTAACAGCTCGTCAATAAAAAGACGCACATGTGTTATATGCTAATCATCACTCTAATCCTGTAGACTTTGAGGGAGCCAGAGGTGACTATATTTAAAAAAGTATTGTGAGCTTGTTAATGTATATAAATTGGAATGCTTACAGACAGGATAAAATTTGACTGTTATTTTTTAAAAAAGCGAAGGGGATATTGTAATCGCCTCCGTCTGTCTGTCCGTCCGTCTGTCCGTCCGTCCGTCTGTCCGTTAAGCTATCTCCTCCTAAACCATTGGATGAAATTCAACCAAATTGAGTCTGAGAGTTACTGACATGAATCGGGCGAGCAACTTCAAACTTTTTTTGGCCCCGCCCCCTGGGGCCCTCGGGAGGGGTCAAAAGGTAAAATATCATTTAGTTTCAATTACAAATACAATTTCAAAGATTTTTATACCAAACTTTGTGTGTGTTCTCACAAAAGAAAGATACAAAACATATCAGACGGGATTTTAATTCTGTCCCAGGGTGGGACTTTTGGGCGCTGGGGTTGCCCAGGGGGTCAAACAATTTTTTTTCAAACATGGTTATGTGGTATATCAAATCGACGGGGATGACGAGCAGAACAAAATGCAAGAAACATTTTCATCCAGACGGGATTTTTATTCTGTCGCCTGGGTCAAGCCCCAGGGATGGGACTTTGGGGCACTGAGGGTACTCAGGGGGTCAAACAATTTTTTTTCAAACATGGTCATGTAGCATATCAAATCAACTGGGATGACGAGCAGAACAAAATGCAAGATACATTTTTATCCTAGGGTCAAACTGGTGACCTTTGGGCGAAGTCAAAAAGGTCAAATATCATTAACATGTCAATTTCAAAGATTTTTATAACCAAACTTTGTGTGTGTTCTCACAAATAAAAGATAGAAAACATATTGAACAGAATTTTCATTCTGTTGTCAAGGTCATGCCCCGGGATGGGACTTCGGGGTGCTGGGGGAGTAAAATACTTTAGCGTGGGGATTTTCGATGGGGCCCCATCGACTGCGCGCTCTAATTGGATTTATGAGGATATGTGGCTAAATAGCTATACGCCACATGTCCTCCTAATTCCAAAAACAGTCAATAGCTACATATCCTTATAAATCCAAAAACAGTCAATAGCTACATATCCTTATAAATCCAATAACAGTCAATTAGCCACATATCCTCATAATTCCAAAAACAGTCAATAGCTACATATCCTTATTAATCCAATAACAGTCAATTAGCTACATATCCTTATAAATCCAATAACAGTCAAAAAGCCACATATCCTCATAAACCAATAACAGTCATTAGCCACATATCCTCAGAAGCCAATAACAGTCAATTAGCCACATATCCTCATAAATCCAAGAACATACAAGGACCTCTGACACTTTGATATGGTATCTGCCTTTTTTCAGATGCTTCCCAAAATTTCCCTGTGAATATGATATCCCTGGCATCCTTTTGAACAGGACGCATGATGTATTAGGATCAAATAAAGGTTATAATAAGACAGACAGATCACTACAACAAAACAGGAGACGCTACCAAAGGGGGTAGGGATTGCAAAATTTGACTTCACCAAAGCATTTAGAAATCAATTGTTTTTACGTGTAAGGGTATTATATCATCAATACTTGATTACAAATCACAGTGAACGTATTTTAAAGTCAAAAATCATGAGCATTTTAATTATTATTTTTGTTGTTGTTTTTTATCTGATTTACTAAGAAATATTTTGCAGTGCAACTGTAGTCCATATTCAACCTTGATAGCAATGTATTTACCTGGTGCAATATTATGCAGCAATGTACTTTAACCATTCAGCCATGCGTAAAGTACACCTAGTCAATGGCCATGAAGTTTATGTGTATTGGATAGATACAGTATATGTGCAAAATATTCTACCAACTGAATTAAGTAAAATGACAATTTTCATAATCTAAAGAAAATTATCCTAAAACGTTGTAATATTCCATGACTAATGGGTTATGAAAAGGAATCTCACCTGTACAAATTATTTCATTATACTGGAAAAAAAGATTTTCAAGAAAGCACACCAAAACAACAAATGCTAAAGTTCGGGCTCGCACAGACGTCACATTTTGGCTGAGGGATATACCCCCCCCCCCCCCCCCGAGTTCCAACTAGCTTTTCACATATATTATGTAAAATCCGAGAACACTTTAACGTGCAAAAGGATTAGTTGGAACTCAGGGGAGAATGATGTTTTAAAAATATTTTTTCTATTTTCTGTATGTATAATACAAAAAGTGACCATTTTAGCCAAAATAAAGCAGGACATTTATAGAAATAGGAAATCAAATGCAAAATCATAAAATAGAGACCAACAGCGAGCTTATATATGAAGATGGAAGCTTTTGATTGACATTAATTTTTATAAAAATTATAGGCAGCGATACACTGTGATTCCCATTACCACCGTCAGATGTCCTTAGCCACATATCCTCATAAGTCAAAAACAGTCAATCAGCCACATATTTTAATAAAGCCAATAACAGTCAATTAGCCCCATATTCTCATAAAGCCAACAACACTCAAAGAATCAACATAAATCGATAAACTTCGGCTCAATTCCTTTGTGATTACAATCATCGATTTAAACTGAATGGACAACAGAGTAGGTCTAAATCAGTTGGCTTATCTATCTTCAGATTTCAACTGATCTGGATCTTAAAGCATGTCAGTATGAACAGGAAATGCCAAAATCACACACACAGACAGACCCATGGCACCGCGATAAAGAGACCAAGAACAAGTATACCACATGACAAGAAGACAATAAAAGTAAAGCAAACAGATCTCCATTCCTCAGCAAGATGATCGTAAAACTAGAAAGGTCACAAAATACTTCATGACAAGACGAGGGTCTAATACAAATTCCCCACAAAAAATGAGAACAAATAAAATAAACAAAAACAGAACCACAGCTCAGAAGGGAGAGCAGCTTAAGCCACTAGAGAGCTTAAATTATTTTACTGGCTAAATCTTAGCCCTAGATTCTGCTGTTGCATAATCAAGAAATTTAGCACGCGTTGATGCTTCCTTACCTATGCAATATATCATCACAGGGAAACAACGTTATCGAATGAAGCGGAGAAAATGGATCTCAACTCAGACTGTCACAGCTAAAGACAAAACCAAGTTTAGCCTCGGTGGACCATAGACAAACACTTAGCACTGACCCGCCAATTAAAAACGTAAATGATTATGATCAGGTATCACCACAAGCACACAATGCAGACCAACCCACGACACCGTAAGATAGAGCAACAGAGCTTTATCTTCCTCATCAAGATGATTGCTAAAACTAGAAATGTCGCTAATTACTGCATAACAAAAAAAAGATAAACATAGAACCCCGACAAAAATAGGAGCAACATTGAACAATAAACCATCAACAACGTAGAAACACCGCAATAAAGCAGACAGCAGACTAAGCCACTGGGGAGCTTAAATAAACCAACAACAACGTAGAATCACCGCCTTAAAAACGGACAGTTGCCTAAGCCACTGGAGAGCTTAAATAAACCAACAACAACGCAGAATCACCGCCTTCGAACGGACAGCAGCCTAAGCCACTTGGGAGCTTAAATAAGCCAACAACAACGTAAATCACCGCCTTAGAACGGACAGCAGCCTAAGCAACTGGAGAACTTAAATAAACCAACAACAGCGTAGAATCACCACCTTAGAATGGGCAGCGTCTAAGCCACTGGGGAGCTTAAACAAACCAACAACAACGTAGAATCACGCATTAGAACGGACAGCAACCTAAACCACTGGAGAACTTAAATAAACCAACAACAGCGTAGAATCACCACCTTAGTACGGACAGCAGCCTAAACCACTGGGGAGCTTAAATAAACCAACAACAACGTAGAATCACCACCTTAGAATGGACAGCAGCCTAAACGACTGGGGAGCTTAAATAAACCAACAGCAACGTAGAATCCCCGCCTAAGAACGGACAGCAGCCTAAGCCAATTGGGAGCTTAAATAAACCAAGAACAACGTAAAATCACCGCCTTAGAACGGACAGCAGCCTAAACCAATGGAGAGCTTAAATCAACCGACAACAACGTAAAATCCCCGCCTTAGAACGGTCAGCAGCCTAGGACATTTGGGAGTTTAAATGCATTTACTGGTACTTGGCTCTAGATTCTGGTGTTAAAACACAATGAAATGTTTAGCCGTCGCATGGAGGCTTTCTGACATTCTAGGCCTGACCCACCGTCGTCTGATTAAAGAGGAAACCATTATAACTATGGTTTATGTGGTTGGGTTTATAACGTGTTTGTCATGATTTCTTGTCTGTTTATTGTAGCCTTGTGGTCACCTGCTGGGAAAGGACTGACCTTTTGGCTCTCTTGTATATGATGTTTTATTGTGCTTTTGTCACTTTCCCATGTGGTGTCCTGGGTCAGGTGTTGTGCTTGATTGTATCGAGTCTTGTTTTTTGCCTTCTTTCTTACTTCTCTAATGATGCATTTAGATTTATAAACCAAAGTGCCATAAAATGCTGGCTTTAAATATCCCTTGTTGCAAGAGTTTACACTGTATACCATATGATCCGCGACATGAGATTTCAAACAATATCGTATGTGCGACCAGCAAAGACTTAGACCAGCCTGCGCATATGCGCAGACTAATATGAACCTTTGCTTGTCGCTGAAACATCCTTTTACTGTTCAGCTACTGATTGAACATCATTTGGAGTTTCTATGCTTAAAAAGAGGCTGCACAGGCTCGTCTGAGTCTATTTATGTCAAAATGCCACGTTGTTTGAAATCACATGTCGCGGCTCAAATATGTATATCCAGGTACAACAAACACGAGTTAAACTCGAGTTAAACTTCAGTAACTGCTGAAACTAATGACGTATGTCTCCAATACCGTGTCGTTGTGTTGCACGTGTTGTACGCAATCGGACTGTTTCCATTCCTAAGCGTTCTTCGTTCCGGTTGCTTAACACAACAGCGACACAGAAAATCTCTAAAACACTCGCGAAAGTTCTGGCTGAAAATACTGTATAAGATTGGATTAGCGGCGGAATTGATATAAGCCACAATCATGGTAAAAACTAGAAATGACCAGTTTTCGTGGAATGTCTTTGGCCTAACGATATTCCAAACTAATAGAACCTGATTAGGCGAGTAGCTAAGGAAATACACAATCACGCTTGACATCAACATTTTCACGACGCCTTTTCGCGCTTGTATGGCCTCTGAATATCTCTCCATTGAGCTACCGTTGGGGTCCCGCACTGTGTAAGGTCTGTGAAGCCGATCCGAACCCACAAACAGATGCTTACTAACAAAGGCGTACAGCGTTAATTGGATCGTTAGTGGCATGAAATAGAACGCAATGGCTTCAAGTACTTTAAATATTAAGTAATAAAAGTCCGGATTGTCAGGAAATAGTATCATGCAGTATTTGATGGTTGACTCGGGATGATAGGGATGCCCCGCCCTCACTTGGTTGAAGAACAGTGTTGGTAGCCCGGCAATCCAAGCACAAGGCCATATACATCCTAGAACAGCAACAATCCGCCGTCGATTACACAGAATGTGGGCCTTTATTGGATGAATAATGGCAATATATCTGAAATAAGATCAAACAAAAAAATCCGATTAGTATACGTGAATACAAAATGGTTTAATGTAACAAGTCCATAAAGTCCCTCTTTATTGTTTTGGGTGATTTTTGTTTTGTTTTGTCGAACAACATGATAACAAGAAATATCTTTCAGGAAAGGATATACAGTCAAAATAAGTAAGGGTGCAAAGATCAGGAATCGATACAATCAAGTACCACACCTGACCCAGGATACCAATGGGAAAGTGACAAACTCACAGCAGACACCACAAACGAGAGCCAAGAGGTCAGCCTTTTCCCGGCAGGTGACCACAAAGCACATATAAACAGACGCGCATAAAGACATAGCAAACATAAGACAGAACAAAAACATAAAAAAAACACAAAAGAAGTACCGCCTCGGAACGGTCAGTAAAATATTTTACTTGAGGGCTTAAACCGGTTTAACGGCGCCAACCTCACCCTTAAATCAGATGTGGATCAAGACCTCTTTATTATGTCATTCTCTATAACAGAATATTCACTATTTGACATAAATTTGCAGGAAACGGATCTATTTCCATAAAAATTTTCACTTTATAACAGAATTTTTACTTAACGACACCGACAGTAAGTTTTGGCAACAGATATACATTTTCTATTGTAGTATGGCCGATGCTTTTTTCTTTGATCTTTGCTGATGTTTAAATCAGACACCCTAGAATAACGACAAATGAGGAGCTTAAACAACCCGTACTCTAACTTCCAATTTTAGTTAAACAGAGATGTAGGCGGGAACTCCCTAAATAGCGACAAATTAACCCGTAGGTAAATGTAATATAATTGACAGCTTAGGCCGGATGCTGGGAGGGCGAATGTAAATTTCGCCAGGTGTTAGTAACACGTGTTTATTTGCGCCTGCGCCATACTACAAGCTAAATAAAGTAGCCTTTATCTATTACTTGAAAATACATTCATTATAACAGAATTTTTACCATGTTTCAGTCAATTTGGTGATCAGGACAAGGTAATTTGCATCAACAGGTTTCTTTCACATTTGGTAAGAGGGAAGCTTTGTGAATTTTGACGCGATAAGAAATTGAACTGATGTATACATTTGTAATAGCCTTAAATTCATTTGTATGATATTTTCTTTTATCAAATGATAATGATGTGGAAACCTGGTACTGGTCGATATCTCATTTAAACAGCAAATTCACTTTAACGTCAAAGATAGCTTGAAACAAACATGGTCGTTATAAAGAGGGTTGAGTGTACAACGAAGTGAAAGAAGGCATGTTTGTTATGAGCATGGTGAGAAATAAAAAAGAGAAAAAATTACATTAAATTAATTTGCTGGCTTTTAAAGGATTGCTTTAGATTCAGTAATGTCTACTATCAAATGATTGGTTAAATACACCATGTGACTTGAGGCAATCATGTGATCGGAAGATTGCTATATACCCAAATGGTACTTTTGATTTCGATAAGACTTGTATTGTAAAGTTCCGCCGTTGTTGAACACCTATATAGCCAGGATCTGAGGCGGCCTAATGACACAACGCCCCGATTTGGTCAATACAAAGAGATTAGGAAGCAGTGGCAGGTGGAAGTGCTTTGGATCACATGAGGGCTTCGAGCTCAAGCGGCAAGGCAATTCTACCTGTCTGCCTGCCTGTGTGCATGCGTGCTTACGTGTACACATGTACTTGCGTGCGCGACTTTCTGTCTGACTGACTGCCTGCTTGTCTGTCACCTAGGGGAGGGGTGCTCTTTTTTGTTTTGTATAAAATTTTAGAATACCCCCTTGTGGGTCTGTCAGTCTATCTGTCGGTCTGTCACGCAGCCCTGGCATCCCCTACCCTGTCATGGCCTGCCACAAAGCTGAAGTTCCTCTTAGCTTAAAATATGATTTGTTTAGAATTACAATATTAAATATGCTTAGCATGTATGGTTCTAAAAGTTACACTATCTATACGAGACTATATCTATATCAAGTCAGAAAGAAAAATAGCATGTCCCTGTGACATTCACACATTCTTTGCTATTTTCCCAAATGTAAAAAAACAATGGTTGGACGTGATCTACAAATGTCCCTATACGGAAGAACTTTCACGTCGTAAAATATTTTTAAGAAAAAACCGACGCGGATATTTCTTGACGTTTCTCGCGTTCTTACTATCATTCTTTCAGCGACATTCAAAACCAATGATAAACTGCAAAATGTCATACGGTTAAATTTCTTTAATGGATCAATTTCCAGTTCATGGCATGCAGAGATTAAGTCAGTTTTTCGTCAACAGTGAAATGAGAGCATCATTATTTATTTATTCATTATATATTTATTGATTTATCCATTCATTCCCCTATTTGTCTATCTATACAAGAGGACTTTGAAAACGCATCACCATATTTTTGCGCTTTTCTTGCAAACAGTACATGCGATTGAAAAGTTACTCGCAGGTTTTAATGTGCAGCCCATAATTGGTATAAATCAGTAGTTAATTTGACTGCACTATCACTCGACGATGCTGATGAAGTCACATGGGTACATCCAGCATCCAGCACCTTTCTGCACAGTCAGCAGTTGAAGCTTTTGATTATTTTTGCGTTTAAACTGTGGAGTGTATGATACCCTATCAGCAACATAGTTTATAGGCTTTTTCAAATTAAAAGTAATTGATAACTTCAATATTTCGAAAATAAACGTCAAACTTGAGCATCAATTTACAACTCCTTTTAAGAAACATCTCCCTAATTTACCTGTATGCACGCGTTCAATACTGATATTGACTATACATACACTGGTAATCATGTGGAGAAGACGTTTTGGTGTAAATCATGGCAGGAGATCTGCTGTCATGTGATCATCAACGTCTTAAAGATTTAGGTTAACGTCACTTGCACAATTAAAAACATGATACAAGCGTAATGTATGCATAATATGTCATTCGTGTATGCCCTTAGCCTCTTCCAACAAAACCGGACGGAAAAAATCGAAAGTTTGAAAAGCCAAAGATGTTGAAATTTATAACTAGACTAAAATAATCAGGGTGGGTGGGGTATGTCGGTATCTTTATAGGGGTGTAAAGGGGCCCGTGCATTAAGGGGCTAATTTGGCCCCTCTGGAGCCAACAACTAAAAATAGCTTTTCATCAATTTCTTTTGATTGGTTTATTAGAAGAATAACTGAAGCGCAAACTTTTGGCATTATTTAAATTTTACCGTTGCTATGGTAACAACAATGGCCGACAAAGTAGGCTTAAAATAGAAAAAATATCATTTTTGACCAAATTTCAGGCTTTTGGAGACAGATTTTTTTTTAGAATTAGATATCAGCACAGATAAATACCTAAATATTCTTTTGATATGTTGTGTGCTGTGGTAATTCTCATCTGCTGTTAAAATATCATTTTGTATTTGCGTGTGCTCTATGTTGATTTCATCAACAAACCTCTTAAACTTGCTCCAAAATGGTCAATTTTCTATTTCAAGCCTACTTTGGCGGCCATTATTGTTACAATTTGGTCATTGGTCTAATAAAATAACATGAACAAATTGGGGAAATACAATTTTTATGTTTTAGCCTCATAGGGGGGGGGGGGGCAAATAAGCTCCTTAATGCACGTAGCTCTTTTAGCATACCAAACTGTCAATCCATTTCGAATCGCTCAATGATGAATGTGCAATCGTGAAATAATTAGCCTATGGAGTAATGTGTTAAAATGTGAAAACAGATGCTGGCATTTGAAATTGCTCCTCTTATTTAGGTCAAGGTAATTTTTAAGGTCAAGGGTCATTTGGATCGAAAATCAACTCAGTATGACTCAGCTGGATCCCTAAACAAAGAGGACGGTGCAACATCAGACATATATCCAAGTTGTTCTTCACATTGTTCAATTGAAAGGTTAATCTGTCAAAGGTCAAGGTCAAATTGGATCAATACACATATAGGAAAGTGACCAAAAACAATAAAACACAACACACAAGAGGGCCTAGAGGTCAGCCCTTTCCCAGCAGGCGATCACAAGGCTGCAAGAAACAGAGAGCAGGTGACCTAAAGCCTGCTAGAAACAGAGGTCAGCCTTTTTCCAAAGGCTGCAAAGAACGGATGTCATGATTACCACTAGTCGACCCTTATCTTTACTTTCAACCCAGTGAACTATATATTAGATCATGTAAATCAACGCAGGTTTAATAAGAGTTTTTTTTATTCGAATCTCAAATTAAAATCTTCAATAAACTTAAGCCATGTGAACCACATGCTAAGTACATGTGTGTGTGAATGAACTCAGTTAAATGCAAAAAGAGACAATTATAGCCATGTTATAGCTATTGAGCCGGGACCCAGTGCATGGTGGGAGTTAACATGTGCTCTCATCAAGACTCAGATCGGTCTGATCAGATTCTTGCATGTGCACTTTAAAGTACACAAGTGACTTAAGAGGTCAGCCTTTTCCCAGCAGGTAATCACAAGTCTGCAAGGAACAGACATGACAGAATAATAAAGACAAAAATACAAAAAAAAAATGATCCACAAAAAGCACCTTGGAACGGTCAGTAAAATTACAGGAGGGCTTAAACATGTTTAAAGGTGCCAACCGATTTGGATCAAAACACTTGTGGGAAAGTCACAAAAACAAAAGATAACACAACACACAAATCAGTCCTTTCCGAGGAGGTGATGAAAAGACTGCATTAAAGTCATATCTTCGCCATATATTACGTTGTTGCTAATCCACATAGCTCACACAAAGACATTCTACACAGCTCATTAATACATCACATATTAACAGTATCAGTGCAAAGGAAAATACTTTGACAAAATAAAAAGAACGTTATATGATTTGCAATGTACGGTTATTGTTACACAGTTGCATACATTTAACGGCAAGACCAGGGGTACATCAAGTTTATTGTTTTAATTCAGTAGAGCAAAGTTTTCTTGTTTCCATACGTGTGTTTATTGGGCAGCTAAGATTTAACCGTTAAAGCGCCATCTATTTTCATCTTTGGTTTGCAGCCCGATGACAATTTAAAATTTGGCCTCTTTATCAAAAATAACAAATAAGGCAGGATATTTCATGAGAATCGTCAGCTGGCAGACGATTCTCATGAAATATCATTCCTTATTTCTTTTGAAAATTAGGAATGATAGTGCAAAATTTGTCGTCTGCAGCATTCGTTATTGGCGCTTTAAGTGTTAACCATTGATCAAGGGTTGAGGAAACACTCGATTGTCCATTTAACAAGATGGTACAGAAATTTCTTAAGTTGTGAGAAAACAAAAAACTTCGGCGTTTGTTGCTACGTAGCCATCCATTTCCCTGCTAAACCAGACGTGGCATTCTTTGAAAACATTGCAGAACTAGATCTGATTGCTTCAGTAAAAGCATATAATCAGGATCAACACTGTTTCCCACTCAAATAACATCCTTGAAACTGGCATGCTTCAGGTTAACATGATTAAATCAAGACAATATCCCATATTATATAAATGCTTAAAGATGATAGGCATCTATGGATATGTAGAGGATATTTACCTTTTTGAGGTGAATACCAAATATATTTCATTGAGCGCGTTGAAAAAAGCAGTATTTTTCACGAGTGCGCAGCACGAGTGAAAATGCTGATATTTCCACCACACGAGATGAAATATATTTGGTATTTGCCGGAAAAAGTAAATTTTCTTTTTATTCAATACTCAACGAAAATACAGAAAGCACAACCTAACTTTTCCTCTGGTCGTTTCTTGTTCGATTTGACTTTTTCAGTGTGTTTATTGGGTACAACATTGGGTGTAAACAAAGTTTGCAAATCATATTTTAACGGATGAAACGCAAGAATCAGCATTTACAGAAAGTCTGTTGAGTGTGCCTTAGGATATGCGTTACGTGCAAACTGGCGCTACACCAGGTCAAACAGTGACGTCACAATGTTTGATGTTGACGTCACAACATGCGTAGCGTTATTTCTGACAAACAAACTTCTTGTAAAATCTTATGAAAAATGTACCCGTCCCAAAATTGCAAAGAAAGCATTGTTTTGCTACAATGAAAATATAAATCGCATCAGTCACTAGTGAAAAATACGATATTTTTTCACTGTAGAAAAATACCAATTTTATTCGTATTTGATATGCATTGAATTCACTGCTTATGATAAAATAAAAGAATCTATCATGAGTGTAAGGGTAGGATAGAAAAATCCGTCCCAAGGATCGCTGTTTTGGCATCACGAGGCTTGCCGAGTGATGACAAACGGTAGTCTCGAGGGACGGATTTTTTATATCCTACCCTCACACAAATAATGGATTATTTTTCTTGCTCACCACTGTTTTTATTTACTTATTTATTTAATTTAAAATCAGCTTCCAGAAGTCCCTGGATACGATAAGATGCTATTTCACATGATGACGTTACTTGACGTCCTGGGTAAGACAGCATGGGTAAGATAAGATTTTCTACCCCAGGGTAAAATCTCAGATTTCCTTATCCGGTGTGCAAGAAAACTTTTACTTGTTTTAGTACCGTCATCAATACTCCTCCTACATACAAATAAGGAAGAAGGCAAATATCAGGAATCGATTCAATCAAGTACCACAACTGACTCAGGAAACCATGTTGGAAAGTGGCAAAACACACGAAAACTACACATACAAGAGATCCAAGTGGATAGCCCTTTCCCAGCAGGTCACCACAAGGCTGCCAGGAACGAGAGACATGATAATCAAATAACATAAGGATCCACAAGAGAAGCACCGCCTTGGAACGGTCAGTAAAAATACTGGAGGACTTAAACATGTTTGGCTGCACAAACCTCACCCTTATTTCTGATGTGGATCAAAACAAATAGGTAATTGGTTCGCATGAAATATCGTATAATATAAAATGCGTTATGTAAATTTTATAATTATAAAATAATAATCACATTAAAAGATATATAATAATAATAATAATAATAATAATAATAATAATTCTACACAATATTGAAGTTATTCATTTTTTATTACAGTTTATTTCTTCCTAGCAGACGGAAACATTATCTCTAACTTGTCTAAGGTGACCAGAGACTATTTCTGTAGCTTTCAGACTATACTAAACCCACTATTTCCGTTTCGTACTTCTTCAGACATTGTCTCTTTCATCGGAGTCATACCGCGAGAAATCCATCTATCAGCTTCCTCGGGACCGGGTAAATGTTAATACATAAAAAATATGTTATCCCTATAGTGGTTACATATTTAGTAACGTAGCGTAATGACTTTTATTATATACAAAGTAATGAAATACAGAAAAATATTGATTAAATATAATGCATATTTTTAAAAAGCTGTATTTCACAGCCGTGAAAATATAAAAAGCTGTATTTTCACTGCAGTGAAAATATAAGTTGTATTTCACGGGTGAAATTGGATGTCCTCTGCTTTCTCCATTGTCTTCCTTGAGCCCACTTCAGAATTTCAAACGTCTGTAACTTTCTTATTAGTGGACAAAAACGCAAAGTGTGGGTATTCATTTTCTTAGTTAGATCGCAAGGAACATTTTGGTAATTAAATTGTCAGGATTTGCTGAAATTTTCACTTTTTCTACTCCTGCTCTTATGGATTCAGTTTTGGCCGTCATTGTACACTATGCAACGTCATCATTAATATGACGCAATGTGCGAACGTATATGACGTCATTTACTGCAACAAAATCTGTAACGCTTACAATTGTATATAATAAAAAGAAAATTCAATTTTATTTCATCTCGTGAAGCGAGAAAATGTATATTTCATTCGTGGCTTCGCCACTCATGAAATATGCATTTTTTCGCTTCACTCGATGAAATAAATGGCATATTCATTCCAAAAAATTGAATATCCTCTATGCATTATACGCTGCGTAAAATGTCAAAATCATGACGTTTTCATGCAAAAAAATGATTTTAAGTAATTTCAATGTCATGTGATAAATAAAATCTAACATTCGTGCTCTTGTGTCATTGAGTATTTATCAAACTCGTTCCTAAAAAAGATAAAATGTGAGGCTTGCCTCGCATTTGATCTTATTCCTCGACTACTTTCGGTCTAGGGGTGACGGTACCCATTCATTTCCCATATACGTCAATACAAACACTTTGGCCGAAAAATCACTTTTTAAGCGCATTCCGACAACTTTCATCAGTAGCATGACTTTAAATTGACGTCTGCTGCTAATTATAGGTGGCGCTTAAATGGTTAAGTTACTAGATCATCTAGAAGAAGAAAATATAAACTGGTGTCCTGTTATCGATTCATTTCGATACATTAATTGATCTCGGGAAGAGAACCAGGCTAAGAAAATTAGTGCCTCGTTTAGAAGATGTTTTACGACTATCAAATTAGGTCTAATTCTTGATTCGAAGGTCAAGATGCAGCAAAGTCTATTTGAGCAAGATTTTGTTACATAAATTTCAGCGTAACGACTATGGAAGGAAATTGGTGTTTGATTCAATTATTTAAGAGGGGAAAAACTTGCCTTTTTTTAGATAAAATCAATGCTCACGCAATAGTGACATTATAATTTGTATCTACTGTCCATCACTAGGCAGTATACATGTTCTCCATCTTTGATATAGTTCGCGAACGGAAATTCATGTTAGTTCTGCATCTTTGGAAAAGTTTGCGAACGAAAGTTTATGTTAGTTTAACATTATACATTTTTTAAACAGTTTATGAACGGCAGTTCATGATAGTCTACCATTTTCTACATCCTGTGGAATAGTTTGCGAACGGAAGTTTATGTCAGTTTAGCATTTGCACAATTTTGGAACAGTTTTGCTAACGGCAGTTTATGTCAGTTGAACATTTTCTACATCTTCTGAAAAGTTTGCGAACGGAAGTTTATGTCAGTTTAACATTTTCTTCATCTTCTGAAAAGTTTGCGAACGGAAGTTTATGTCAGGTGAACATTTTCTACATCTTCTGAAAAGTTTGCGAACGGAGGTTTATGTCAGTTTAACATTTTCTACATCTTCTGAAAAGTTTGCGAACGGAAGTTTATGTCAGTTGAACATTTTCTACATCTTCTGAAAAGTTTGCGAACGAGGGTTTATGTCAGTTGAACATTTTCTACATATTCTGAATAGTTTGCAAACGGCAGTTTATGTCAGTTTAAAATTTCTACATCTTCTGAATAGTGTTGCGAACGGAAGTTTATGTCAGTTGAACATTTTCTACATCTTCTGAATAGTTTGCGAACGGCAGTTTATGTCAGTTGAACAGTTTCTACATCTTCTGAACAGTTTGCAAACGGAAGTTTATGTTATTCTATCATTTGCATATCTTTGAAACAGTTTACGGACGGCAATTAATGTCAGTTTGACAATTTTACATCTTTGAACCAGTTTGCGAACGAAAGTTTATGTCAGTATAGCATTTGCCCATCTTTGGAACTGTTTTTGAACGGCAGTTTATGTCAATTTAATAATTTCTACATCTTTAGAACAATTCGTGAACGGAAGTTCATGTCAGTACAACATTTTACAAATCTTCAAAAGCTGTTACTGCTTGTGAACCATTTTTCTATATATCTACAATTCTAAGTAATGTTTTCAAGATTGCATAATCTGACGGACTATTTATTATTCGTTTTTTATTCCTGGAAATAAGAGGTTTATTGAATGGCTGTAATCAAGCTGTTATTAGATCACGATATCAATATATTGCCTGATGCTAGAGTAATGACTTCACTCTACTCTGCCAACTAATTATGAACACCGACTTGAAAACATGTATGGTTTAATATATACAGTTTCGAAGCAAGCCTTTAATGTATCTTTAGGTAGGTAGGTAGGTAGGTGGGTGGGTGGGTGGGTGGGTGGTGGGTAGGTGGGTAGGGAGGGAGGGAGGCAGACAGGCAAGCATGCAGGTTGGGTGGGGTGAGGTGGGTGGGATGGGGTGAGGTGGGTGGGTAAGTTATGGTTGGGTTCTAGATAGGTAGGTATGTTTGCTTGGTTAGTACTACCGAATATATTAATGAAATAGGGAGTAGAGTGGGAGTTAAGGTTGATGGGTGGGTTGGTAAGAAGGTACGTACATATGTATGCTTGCTTGGTCAGTACATTCATATACATTAATGAAATTGGGGAAGTGTGGGAGTTGGGTTGGTTGGGTAGGTGGGGTGGGATTACACTAACCCACCCATCCACCCATCCACTAACCCACCTACCCACCAACCTGAATTCCCATCCATTCCCCCTTTCCATTAGTTTTCTCGAAAAGACTCAATAAAACCGAATCTGCTGTTTCTTATATTGAAGTAAAGTAAGAAAGAGGGCAAAGATCAGGAATTGACACAATCAAGCACCACACCCGACCCAGGATAACAAAGGGAAAGTGACAACGTCACAATTAGACATCACAAACAAGAGCCAAGAGGTCAGCCTTTTCCTAGCAGGTGACCACAAGACATCACGAAAGCATAACAAAACAAGACAGAAATAACATAAATGATCCACAAAAGAAGCACCGCCTTGGAACGGTCAGTAAAAATATTTTACTGGAGGGCTTAAACCGGTTTAAAGGTGCACCAACCTCACTCTAAGTCCAAATGTGGATCAAGACACATAGATGTTTTGTTTGCATGAAAGACCCCTAACTTATCAATGCATCATCTCCTAGAACATATAAATCAAGATATAAAAAGTATATAGATTAAGCAATGATAAGGACTCAACAGTAAATAAAACTGAATACCGGAGCAAAAGAAATCCAACAGGTACATGTAAACCTCGGTTCTCTCTATTTCTGAAGGACACGTTTTTCCTGATTATTAAGATGTCGCGACCGCTATCATTGTTTCTGTGTGTACAGTAGTTGGTAAAACCTATCGCCGTGCATCGATATAGTGTTACAGTATAGTCTGGTCCTTCAGGAATATGGGGTTTGGTCAGCTTAAGCCGGTGCTAGGGGGTGTGAGAATTGTTGCAATTTCCATAAGTTCTCATGAACTGACTACATAAAACCGAGTCTGCTGTTTTCTTATTTGTTGGTTTTCTCTATTTCTGAAGGATCCGTTTTTCAGATTGTTAAGAGGTCGCAACAGCTATCGTTGCTTCTGTTTGGAGTTGGTAAAACGTCTCCCCGTGCATCGATGTAGAGTTGATATTTTTTCATAATCCGGTCTTTCAGTAATATTGGATTCTCACGGAAAGCAGGATACCACTTAAGCCGGTGCTAGGGGACGTGAGAATTGTTGCACTTTCCATTAGTTCTCATGAACAGACTCAATAAAACCGAGTTTGCTGTTTTCTTATTTTGTTGGTGTTCTCTATTTCTGAAGGATCCGTTTTCCAGATTATTTAGATGGTATGTCGGTGCAAATTTGGTTGCTTCCCCTTGCTCCCTGTTGAAATAATCTCCCTTTAATGAACATTAAAGTTGAGACAAGGTTTGCTTCATTACTCTTTTACAATTTATGCTACTTTTGTGATATTTGGTTGTCAATTTAATCAAGTAATTATCTTCCTTGAATGAGCTTTAAAGGGAAACATTGTATGCTCAAAAACTCATCATATCATTCGAGACATTTAATACTTTTAATGAGCCAGTGCATGAGATTTCCAACAATGTGGTATGTGCGACAAGCAAAGCCGCAGATCAGCCTGCGCATAAGCGCAGTCTGATTAGAGCATTCGCTAGTCGCTTGAGTATTCTATGATTGTTAAGCTACTGACTGAACACCATTTGGAGTTTACAAGCTTAAAAGCAGGCTACACAGACTCGTCTGAGTCTACACTTGTCAAAATGTCACATTGTTGGAAGTCACATGAACTGGCTCATTTGGAAGTTGTTTTTTCTGATTCTTTCCTTCTGTTACTCATGTTCTATTGAGGACTTTTAATGACGGATACTCCTCTTACCAAGTGCTGAAAAAAAGATAAGTAAATTGGGTGGGATGATTTTGTACAGTGTGAAAAGAAGGTAAGTTTAGTTAAAAGATAAACACAGATTATTGTAATAAATGGGGACACATGCTACCCCTGGCAGACATGACTAAATGTTCCACGGTAGAAGCAGGACAATGCAAATTGAGAGGGCATTCCAGTACACGATAGTCTAGGGAAAACAGCTGTATTTATAGCAGTTGACGGAGGGGTCTATGCCAGAGGGTGGATGGATTTAGGCTCTCTGCTGTTAGGTATTACATGTACGTACTCATTTAAAGTCAATGCGGTGAGTCATGTGTCAGATTCGCTGCTCATCTTACTGATCAGGCAATACATTCCCAGCACATCTCGCTTACCTCTAGACTGGTAAAGGCATGTTAAATGACAAAAATAAACAAATTGAAGGTTACCGCCAGTCAATATAATACTATTTCTAACTAAGCGAGCCGTTTCTAGCTTTTTAAAAAGCTATCCCTGTTGGTGTTATGGTCGCTGTTCTAGATGTCTCTTCCTAGCAGTGTCGTGGGTCGGTTTGTGAGTGTGACATATTGGTCATACTCGCTTGCTGTTTCGTATTTTGTCCATGGTGTATACGGTGTTTATAAACATTTGTGACAGGAGCCTCAGCAATGCGTCATAGACGCCAAGCTGAGCACCCAAAACAAATGTTTAAGAGGGTGGATAAGGAATTAAATACATTTACGGCAAACAAAAATGTGTTTATCTTCACCTACAATAACATTAATTGGATTCTGTAACATTTGGACTAACTCGTCTCACTATATTAGACGGATGGCTGAGAATGGGTTTGCCCCCCCCCCCCCCTAGGGAATTTTGCAGACATATCCTATCTTGTAGAGAATTGAAAGCCGAGTCTTTTAAGACATGTTTGCACTCTGTGCGTAGGGGCTTAAGTCTGTAAGAGCCTGTAACATACGTTACTTTATCAAATTAAGAAAAAGTAAATTGAAAGTTTGGGCTACAAATTAAAGTCATTAAAATATTCATTTTTTAAAATCATTCATACAGTCTGCATACTGGATATCTTCACTACGTATGGCAGCCATTTGAACAAAATTGCGGCTTCCTAAGGTGTCATATGCGTTACATAAATTAGATAACCCATTAAATTTGCAAGTGTGGCTAACATCATTTACATTCACAATCTCTCTGTGTGTTTTGCCAAATGTTTTTAACCATTTCTGACTAGCTTATTTATTTGGCTAACAGAAAAATTACAGTTTGTTTCCCTAGCTTATATATATTTTTTCTGACAGTATTTGACATTAAGCAATTACATGTTCCTTTCCCGCTAATTGAGAATTATGATTGAATTTCTATTTCAGTTACCTCATATGTCATGTTGTATGACCTGAGAGTTTAATAAAGTATATGTTCTATGTTCTAAAAAAAAAAAAAATAATCAATTAAACAACCCAACCCCTACCCAGTTTTAAGGTGAAATGTTTGGTATTTAAACTAAAGTAAAACTAGTTTAAAAATATTTGCAGTTGATGAATGTGTTTCATTGTTTGGTATCCATTTGCTTATATGAAAAGACTCATAAATCTGCAAGTTTGTTGCAAATTTTTTAATATTAGAGGCTGTAACATATGTTACCTGATGTAATAAATGGGCAAGCTCATTGTCTTTACGTAAGATATGCCTAAAAATGTTTTAATCTCCTAGAGGGAATTTCGCAGAAATATTCCTTCTTATAGTACAACTCAAGCTGCATAGAATTAGGGATGTTTGCACTCTCTACGTTGGGGTGTTAGTCTGTAACAGCGTGTTACATGCGTTACTATATCAAATAAAGGAAATGTTATTTGAAAGTTTGAGCTTAAATTGTGAAGAAAAAAAACTCGCAGCTCTTGGATATTTTACATTGTTAAGGGATTTTAAGCTGGCTTGTATGATAAAGACTTACAGATCTGCTAGTTGGCACCAAGTTTTAAAGATCAGAGAGCGTTACATATTTTAGCGTGATAAATTAAATCATCAAACAGTATTTTGACATCAAGCTGAGTAAGGGCCTGCTCCATCTCAATCCCCATTGGAATTCTGCAGACATATTACATTTTATGTAACCATTCAAGGTGCATTTAATAAGAAATGTTTGCACTCTGTAAGTCAGGGCGTTAGCCTGTAACAGCTTGTTACATATGTTACTATATCAATTTGAGAATAAGAAATTTGAATGTTTGAGCTACTGAAAGAAGACATTAAAATCATCTAATAAATTGACATTCTTATAGTCTTTATACTGGATGTCTTTACTACAAATGGAAGCTGTTTAACATTAATACAGCTAACTGTGGTGTTATGTGCGATACATGAACCTAATTATAATTTAAAAGCTATAATTGTGGCTATCGTCATTTAGTTAAACAACTACTATGACTTGGTTTCAAAATGTTTTATTAGATTTTACAAACATATACTCAATTGATGAATAGGAAAAAACAAGTTTGCTTTTCTATCTTAAATATATTGTCTTATAGGAGGTAATACACAGCCCTATTCCCAGTTTTACAGAGAAGCGAATTTTGTTATTACCTTTAAAGTAAAACACATGCAAGCGAATACAGCGAGTGATATTTTAAATTTACTTAGTCTGTCTTGCTCATATATCTGCAAGACGTCATTAAGTTTAAGATCAGGACACTTAATGTGTACTTATAAGTCTTTGGTGCCAAAACAATAGAAGTTATATTCATTTCTGATTATCAAGCCCATGGACTGTTGTTACAGATGTTATCAATGACCTTTTGGACACATTTCTATAATACTGTGCATATAATGCTAAATATAGAGCCACAAATAGAAAAGATAGTTTTACATTTGTACAAGAAAATGCGATAAATTAAATGGTCCAAACTATTTCTCATCGATTTAACACTCATGTTAAACGTGTGTCGTTGTCTGCTTCTGTGGTAATCATTATTATCACACGCCTCCTTGCAACTAGTAGAATCATCACACAATATTTCAATCATTTACTGTTATACAATTTTACCACCAGTCCACTTAAAATTGATGAGCCATTATCAACTTTCCAATTTTGCCATTCATGGCTTGGAACATTCGGAACTGATATGCATTTCTAATATTTGGCTCTTTGAGTATGTGTTTCAAGTGATACTCTGCAAGTAGGAGAAAGACTAAAACTTCACAAGGAGGAAAACTATGCCATTAAAAGCAAAGAGTACATGGACTGATGTACCTTGGTATTTCTGTGATACAGAATCATATCTTAGCTGGTTAACTTTTATAAATGTAGCCTTTCCATACAAGCAACGAACATTTTTTCATCTAATAATGTCTCTGCACTTATTATCTTTCCCCAAGCATTCAAAAACTTATTTGAAGTGCTGAAACCGAGGTAACTCTTTCCCTTCAGATAAACGAACTAGATGTATCACAGCAGGTAAAGCAATGAAATGCAGGATAACCAGAGCGCAAATTAGACCCTTTCAATTCAATGATTCACTAAGTTTCTAAGATTAGAGCGCTTATTAAAGGACGTAACATATATAACTCGTCAAATTAAATGAGCAAGGGCATTGTCGTGACAATCTTTTTGATTACACAGTCAGAGGCAAGTGTTTTCAATTTCAGTGTTTTCAATGGATCATGAAATGAGGCACCTTATCAACTTGTTTACTCTGTATAAATCTTCAATAGAGCATAATATAGAACTGCTGGTTATCCTATTCTACCTATAGTCCACTTTCCTTCTTTTAAATGCAACAGCTAATGATATGGCTGCAAAAACTGAAAAATCATTGGTTTTACATTATTTAAGACTTGCTTCAATGTACTGACGCAAAAAAAACAGCTGCAAACATTATTGATGGCAATGTCCAACTTCATGTTCTTTCTCATATACCAGATAACTTTCAAGGTGTAACAGAAATTGTTTCAGAGGGTCTGCCAAAACCATCAAGAGTCAACATTGTAACTGAAGAAAACTTATAAAGTTCTTTGGGCGCAGCAAAATACTATTCATCTAAGACCCGAGGACTTAAGCACCAAAGGACTGGATAGGTTCAATGGCAAATGATGCAAAAAAGCAGCCTATCAAATTTCTGTTTGACCAATGTCAGAAATCTTAAATTATTCTTGGAGGTACACAATAGAGACATAGATTTTGCAAAATCAGAGCAAAGTTATCACTTGACAAGCAATGATGCAGAGGCAGCTGCATTAAGATTGCTTTTGCCACTTCACAGGAAGAGACATATACCAGAGTCATACTCCATTGTATGCATTAATGTGAAATGGCATTAAACCCATATTTAATCAGGTGTTTGATCCCATGACACTGACATGCTGTTTCTGCTTTTTAAGAAAGTTAAGGATTAAAGTTATAACTGAGTTAACTTGTTTGACGCTAACACTGGCCACACATACAAAGAAAATTAAATCTTTTGATTGCAAAAGAGGAGGATCACACGAAATGCTTATAAGTGATGTTTAATTAATGTAACACATATAACACCATAGGAAGCTGTATATTTGTTAAAAAACACTTTCTTATGTATCAAAGGTATTCAGCTTGCAAACTACATGAATAATTCAAATAAATAGATAGTTTTATGTCTTCTTTCTCTTTCTCAAACGTTCAATTCATTTATTCTTAATTTGATATGGTAACATACCTATTATACCATTACAGGCTAAACCCCCCCCATTTAATAGAGTGCAAACATCTTTTATTTGATGCAGCTTGAATTGTTCTTTAAGGTAGGATATGTCTGCACAATTCACAAAGGGGTGGAGAGGAACAGGATTGTACTCAGTCTGCAGTCCTAATAGTATATTATGCCATGATTCTACTGGTTGTGATGAAATGGGTGATTATTTTGCCATAGAAGCAGACACAATGATATACATTGTGAGGTTGACTTGAATAAAGATTGTTTTTTAAATTATTTTATTTAATAGGAATATTTATTAAACTGTGTCATTTAAATGAGAACTATTATTTTCTATCTCTTTGTCTGTATATCTTAATATAATAGGCATTAGGAAATATGTGATAAAAAGATTATATATAACATAGGTAACACAATTCCATGGGCTTGTTATCAGCAATGACTGTAATTACTAAGACTAAGGCACCAGAGGCTAGAGATTAATAGGAAAACATGTGAAAATAGTATTTTTCTGAACTATCATCTCTTATTTCCAAGACAATATCTTTGCTCATTTATTATGCCATGTTACATACGTTACATACTTAATAAGTGCTCTGAACCTGATGTCGAACTTGCAAATGTATGATTCTTTATTGCATTAGCAAGACAGTGCCAAAAACGTAAGATATCTACGAGTGTCAAATATTTTCATATATTTTTCTTCAATAATAGATACCAAAATGGATACTTAAAATTGGGGGTAGGGATGTTTAATAGCTCATATTAAAACAATATATTTGAGATAGAAAAGCAAACTTTGTTTTTTCTACTAGTCAAATGAGTATTTTAGTAAACTAAGATTAAAAATACTTGCACAAATCATCTGTAAAATTAAATGATGTTAGTCACGATTTCAACTTTCAAAGGGAAATTTAATCTATGTAACGCATATAACACCATTGAAGGCTGTATTTTTATTTAAAATGCTGCTTTTATGTAGCTTTGGCATCCAGCTTGCAAATTACATCAGAAATTTGAAATAGATGGTTTAATGTCTTCTTTCTGTAGCTCAAACTTTCATTTTGATTTTTTTCCTTTAGTTTGTTACAGTAACATATGTAACAGGCTGTCAGAGACTAACGCCCCGAAGCACAGAGTGCAAACATCTCTTAAAAGATGCGGCTTTAAATTTTCTTCAAGATAGGATATGTCTGCAAAATTCCCTAGGTGGGGGGAGCAGGACCTTTTTTAGCTCGAAGTCTAATTAACACTTAGCACAACCTGTGTAAATGCGTCAGAAAGCATTTTAATACGGCTCGATACAGCCGGGCCGCGTAGCGCAGTCGGTAACGTGTCTGGCTACAGATGCGTGTCTGACTACAGATTCAGGGGTCGCGAGTTCGATCCCGGCCCAGTCCCATACTTTCGTGGAGATTGATCCTGAAATAATTTCCACGGTCATTCTCCTCCCTTCCGCTGATTCATTTAAAAAGGGTTGTTGTCAGTTACAAGCGAAAGTATGTGCACAAATTACTGGTTAACCGCTTGTCCAAGCCTGCCCAGGAAAATGTGTGGTTAAGTGAACTGACCGTCCCGCAATGACCATAGCTGTTGACTTGGGACGTAAAGCAACAAAAACAAAAACAAATACGGCTCGATATCGGCCGACAGCATATCGAATATAGAATAATGTTTCGCTTGCAGGGCATATGAAGTCTGCAACTGCCCAGAGAGAGTAGACTTCTAACTTGAGCCACGACATGAGATTTCCAACAATGTGGTTTGTGCGACTGGCAAAGCCTCAGATCTGATCAGAGCCTTTGCTAGTGCTTGAATATTAAATGAGTGTTTAGCTACTTACTGATCATCATTTGGAGTTTCTAAGCTTATATGGCGGCTTCACGGGCTGGTCTCAGTCTACGCATGTAAAAATATCACATTGTTGGAAATCACATGTCGCGGCTCACTTCTATATTTGTGTCTGGACCTTCATCTGCTTATTTTTTTAACGTGTGACAACGTAGGAGGCTTTGACAAGACTGCGTGGATGTACTATAAGAATCTATCATGAGTGTGAGGGTAGGATAGAAAAATCCGTCCCGAGGATCGTCGTTTGGCATCACGAGGCTTGCCGAGTGATGACAAACGATGATCCCGAGGGAGGGATTTCTCTATCCTACCTTCACACGAATAATGGATTTATTAATCTATTAATTTATCTATTTTAAAATAAGCTTCCGGAATTGCCTGAATACGCTTAGATGCAATTTTACATGATGGCGTTACTTGACGTCCTGGGTAAGATTGCACGGGTAAGCTAAGATTATCTATCCCAGGGTAAAATCCTAGATATCCTAATCCGGTGTGCAAGAGAGGCTTGTCTGTGCCAACATATCATGATTTGGCAAGTTTTCTTTGCGTCCTTACAGCCATGATGGTGCTTATGACTTTATGGTTATTGGTATTAAAATATTAGATAATCAGATAGCACTAATTCATATCCATTTCATGGCTACGCCAAACTATAATTTGATAACAAATCCATTAGGGATCATTAGTACATATACGTTTGTAGCTATCTAATGCATTTGTATAGACACCAAGAAGACACTGGGTCGAAAAGGATTCTTTAAGCTTTTGTAACCAGCAAAACTTATACATCCACTCCGGCAAATATTTAAATCTACCACTCTACGAACATGAACAACGTCCCTGGTATAAACCGTGATTGGGTTTACAACCAGGCATGCAGACTGTCGCATATATATCCAAGTTATATCCAACTCTTTTTATAACGTTTGATAATATTTTTGAATTTAAAACTAAAATTAGGTTTTCAAACAATTCTTTTGAATTTATAAACTAAATCACCATAAAATATAGGTTCTGATATGTCTTGTTGCAGAAGAATTTTTAAACCAATATTGTATTTTAACAATTAACTCTATCTTTGGTAGCATTTAGAAAATGCTTTTCGAATTTTATGATATCTATAACCTTGTTTTAATAACTTAGCGCTGAAAAATATGTTTCTGTTGTTGAAGCCATCAAAATTAGATCACACTCTCGCAAAACGAATAAGTTGCGAAATATATACACCATAGGAAGGGGAGCGAGGAAAATCTCCATCAAGAAATGGGAAATTTACTATTTCGAAATTAAAATTATCCCGTTTATCATAAATCTTAGATGAAACTATGCCATTCGTGATAGACAAGTCCAAGTCAAAGACCAGGGCTCCTATATCAGTTAAGTCAGGATGGACCATTGTTTATATTGAGGGGTCACAGGATATAATTTTAAAAAAAATCAAAATTAAAATTAAAATACTTCTACAATTTCCATCGAACCGTCCAGGCCTGGATACATGTTATAGCTGGCAATAGCCAGAACTCCATTTTAACTCATATAAGCCGAACGTGTGACAAAGGCGAATAGTTCAGACCCAGACCAGACAACACATAACGGGGCGTCTGATCAAGTTACTTTTAAGAGGGGTACATGCATTAAGGGGCTATATTGGGCCCCCTCTACAGTATTTTGATATCTATGAGACATATCTGATAATTACGTTTAACTGTAACTGGTTCTTAAGGTGTTCAAAATCCATGTTTAAAAATCAGCCCAGTTTTAATGTGGGTACAACTTACCACGGGTGATGAACTACTCAACGCCGGTCATCAAAATAATTTAGGTACCACAAAGACGGGTTACAAATTCAAGAATTTTACACTCACACTAGTGACAGACCGTTTTCTGTTAAACACATACTTCTGGAAATGAAATCTTTTGCAAGCATTAGTTCACACTGAAATTACCAATGTGTCATAATAAGATTTCGGTACAGGGAACAAGGGAACATGTACCCCCTCCCCCTGGGAGTGTGCTGGCTCAAAAGGCAAATTTGGTTTCATCCATGGGAACAGTGAAGGCTCTATCGAGTCTGCACGTTTGAGTCTCGCGTGAGCTTTCGTCACTGAACCAAAACCTCATGTTCTGGCTCACATGTTGTTTTTAATACTTTTTATGCGAGCAGAGAAGGTTTTGGCGAGTCTTTACATTACTTGGTCTAGTCTAAGCCTTCGTCATAGTTCAAAAATGTCGTGCTGGCTCAAATTGCGATTTAATGCTATTTTGTGCGAGCAGCGAAGGCATTGGCGAGTCTGCAAATTTGCACATGCTTACCTTAGCCTTCGTCACTGTACCAAAGTATCACGTGCTGCCTCAAATGGCGATTTGTGTGCTATTCACCCAGCAGCGAAGACTCTGGTGAGTCTGCACATTTGTGCAGGTATAGTCATTGGACAATAAATATCAAGATCTCATGCGCTGGCAGCGTCTGCACATTTACATATGCTCGCCTGAGTCTCGTTGCAGTTCCAAAATCTCATGTGCTGGCTCAAATGGCGATTTTATGCTATTTTGTGCTAGCAGCGAAGGGTCTGGCGAGTCTTCACATTTGCACATGCTAACCTTAGCCTTCGTCACTCTACCAAAATCTCACGTGCTGCCTCAAAAAAACGATTTGCGTGCTATCACGCCCGCAGCGTAGACTCTTGTGAGTCTGCACATTTCCGCAGACATAGTCACTAACAATGTGATCAGTATCTAAGTCTCATGTGCTGGCGACGAAGGCTCTGTCGAGTCTGCATAATGCTGTGTTGAGTCTGCACCAGCAGCCACGGCACATCTGTGCGCATCTGTACAACCATCGGTGCGTTGTTTCAATGCTCCCAGTGCGTTGTAATAGAATTCCTCAATTAAACCTTTGCTAGTTGCTAGTTTACCAAGATAAAAGGCAGTAGTAATCGTTTTTCGATGTTATTTCATTTGGATTATGATAACAGCTGCGCTAAGACATGCACATTTCTGTCAGTTTAGGCTGTCACACTAGAAAAAGCTCCTGTCATGGTCAAACTCAAGAACTGTGTCGGATTTGTCAGCCAAACCATGAATTAAATCAGCAATTGCGTGGCAGAGCCATAAACTGGAAGGTTACTGACGGTCTGTGCGTCCGGTGTCATCATAAAATAAAATAACAAACACAAGCTTATAAAAATCATAAAGTCAATAGGTATAGATTTTACGCCAGCTCCAGTGCGAAATTAATCTAACAGCAGCTCGTTGTAGTAACATTCAGTGCTATTACATTTATCAGTGTGATGTATGGAATAGTCACCAATGTAGCAACAATACCATCTACGTTTTTTTATGCTTTAATACATTAAAAAAACTTCTTGTACATTGTATGTCATCTTGCACCATAACACCTCTTTAAAGACAGTAAAGACACATAACATAGTATATAACCCTTGAAACACCAGCAAAATAACTACATCTGAAAATGTATGTTAATTGGTTAACATGAGTATAGAGACAAACAGTGTGGACCAACATCAGACTGTTTATACAGGAGCAGCCTGATCTAGATCTACACTGTTTGTTGATGAGGCTTCAAAATAAATCAGCAGACAACAAAAGCATACGACTTTTTGTGATATGCGCTCTAAGGGTTAATACATGCGAGTTCAATGAATATACGCTCACAATTTTCATGAAATGCATACACATGTGCGCGGCTCAAACAACTTATTAACTCTTTACGAAATAAATAGAACCTAATTTCCCTTTGAACAGATGCAACACGCCCAAATTTGAATATTAAAGTTACCGCCTTTACAGTGACCCAAAAGCTCCATTATATAATTCTTATATGTTCAGAGGGCCATATGGTAGCTTAATATGTCACAGTCTTGAAAAAATTCGCAATAAAACAAATCACATGTTTCTCATTCAAGTAAAATGGATAGTATGCCACGTGTCTTTTCATAGGGCCAGTTAAGCAATTTTTTCGGCGTAAAATTGCGATTATATACATACGATCCATAAATTTAAACATGTGTTTTGGGTGCTCGAAAGAACCGTCTCATTTAGATGGTTCTTTTGAGTATCCACAACATATGATTTCAAAAAAAAAAAAAAAAATAGAAATAAAAAAAATCAGTTACACCCTCTTATCTGGGGGCCTGTCATTGATACGGGATTTTCTTCAAAATACATAAAAGCAGATAGAAAAAAAATTAACAATGGCAGTTAATGTTAAAAGTTAAAGCATGGCGTTCAAATGCATTACCTTCTACGCGTGTTGACTTAAAATGACACGCAGGTTGCACTATTTTTAAATCCTTTTAATGCGTCTAGTAGCCCGCAGATTATGTAGGCGTAACATGCCAGCTTTGTCTTCTGAGAAAGCAATAACATGACAAAGTATCCATTTAATAAGGGCTCCAGATAATAGTGTGTAATTAAAAAACCCTTTGCTTACATGTATCCACCAGTCATTTGTATCCCCCGCCCCCCCCTTGGAGCCAGGGATCAGCGGGGCTTTTAACTTTTCAATTTTCAAAGCGCTGCTAAAAGCCCTGTGGGAGGCCAAATTTGTGGCAAAACCCCTGCTAAATGTCCCCGGCCCCGGGCTTGACAATAATGAATAACAACAAATGACCTTAATTATTTGAATAGGCTTTCCATCTTTTCCCCAATCCCATGGTGGTGCCACATGAAATTTGGCTTCAGTTGGGCCAGTGGTTTCAGGGAATTTGAAGACACCCAAGGCACTGCGGGACACATCGTAGGTCAAATCCCTGCTCTTAAGCCCCCCTATGTCCCCGGTATCCCCGGCCCAAAGGGACTGGGGCATACAAATGACTGGTGCATTGTGTCTCAATCAAAACATATGTTGAGGGTGCTCCATGAAACAGTTGTTACAATACATATTTGAAATAATGCATTTCTTTTTGTTTTGATTCATTTCATTTTGCGTTATTGATGTCGATGCAAATTGAAATAAAGCAATTATTTCGTTTTGTACTGATATGTTCCATATCGACACATAAGAACCCAACCTTTCTTCTAACGAACGTAGGCTCCAGTGACAACATGATTAGATTGAGTTTCAATATGGCGGCAGTGTTGCACACACGATTTCAAACGGAGGAATTTTAAAAATATTTACGTAAGTTAACTTTTTTATGTCACCATTGTATCTCAATGAAATAATAATAAAAAAATAGTAAGTGAGTATGATCAGGAAGTACCACAATCACGAACTGCAGACAACCCCATGGCACCGTGAGGAAGAGCCGCTCAACCATCACGAGACACCAGGAAGACAAATTAAGCAAAGCAATCAGCTCTCTCTTCCCCATCAAGATGATTGCAATACTAGAATGGACATAAAGTAACGTACAACAAAACATAGAACAATTACAGACTCCCACAATGGGAGTAACAATAAACAAAAAGTCAACAACAACATAACCACCGCCTTATAACGGACAGCAGCCTAAGCTACCGGGGGGGGGGGGGGCTTAAATGCATTTTACTGGTACCAAATCTTCGCCCTAGATTCTGCTGTTGTTGAAGTACAAGAAATGTTCAGCTCGCATGAAGGCCATATAACTAATGCAATGTTTCATCATGGAAAACACTCTAATCAAATTACTACACCATGATGAAACAAAGAAAAGGGCTCATGACTCACAGATAGTCAGAGCTAAAGAAAACCTCAAGTTGAGCCACGGTGGGTCCAGCTACAGATAAGCATCAGGCACCAACCCTCCGATTTAAGCTTTACGTCAGAGCCGTCATAGAGTCTGAGGCCTGACCCACCGTCGTGCAATTAAAGAGGAAGCCATAGCTATAAACAGTGATTGGGTTTTAAACTAGGCATGCAGACTGTCGCATGATATCCAAGTAATCTCCAACCCTTATATAACATTTTACTATCTTTTTGAATTGATCACTAGAATTAGGTTTTCCAACAATACCTTTGAATTTATAGACTAAATCACCATAAAATATAGGTTCTGATATGCCTTGTTGCAGAAGAGTTTTTAACCCAATGTTGTATTTAACAATTATTTCTGAGTGTCTGTGGTAGAATTTAGAAAATGTTTTTCGAATTTTATTATATCTATAACCTTGTTTTCATAATTTAGCAGTTAAAAATAAGTTTTTGTTGTTGAAGTCATCAACATTAGAACACACTCTAGCAGAACGGATAAGCTGAGAAATATATACGCCATAGGAAGGAGAACGAGGAACATCTCCATTAAGAAATGGGAAATTTACTATTTCAAAATTAAAATCATCCCGTTTAACATAAATTTTAGAAGATACTATGCCATTTGTTACTGACAGGTTCAAGCCCAAACACGGAGCTTCAGTATCAGAAGAATTCGCCTTATTTAACTGAAGTTCAGTGGGATATATCTGACCTACCATTTGTTTAAAATAGGGATTATAAATATTAAGTAAGTCATCTAAATATCTGGAGGTAGAGTTAAAAGCTTCAATAATATCAGCTTGATTATTGTCTGAAAGAGACAACATAAAGTCTCTCATAACAAAACAAAAGCAAATCCGCAACAAGAGGAGCACAATTAGTACCCATTGGAATACTGACAATTTGTCTATATAATTTTGAGCCAAATCTTACAAATATATTGTCCAAAAGATAATGGAGCGCATCATACATTTTCTGACATGACTACAATTTATATCGTTTAGGTTGTTCAGAAGTAAAAAAAGGCATTTTTATCATTACAAGCCAAATAAAGTGAGCCCTCTCTGTTAAATGTTTGTTCAATTAATTCTGTTAGTTTTTCTTTTATAAGATTATCAGGCAATGTTGTATAGAGAGTAGAGAAATCATATGTAGACAAACCAGATAATAGAAAACCTATAGACTTCATTTATTAAGAATTTCACCTGAATTTCTAATAGACCAAAATAAATTTTTACCATTTCTTTCATAAACTGTTGTGCAATATATAATGACGTGGTTTTTAATTGCAGTGGGACAAGAGGTCAAAAGAATAGACAACTCAGTAGTCGTACATGCACTAGAATTAGCAATAAAACGCGATTTATAGGGCCGTTTATGAAGTTTAGGTAACCATGACTATTTTGACAAGTTGACTATTTTGTTAATTCCGGCATATCAATGCCCTAAAACTAGATATTGACCCCCAAGGTTGTGCTCGCAGAAAACAATGAATTTGAATCCAACAGCATCCTTCAAAATGTGACTGATATTTACTTGTTTTTTGGTTTGCTTTTGGTATTGTGTGGTCAAACAAAGGAGTTTTATAATTTTGAACCTGGCTGTGTTGGGCCCAGATTGGCAATGGGTTGACTAAGAATGGGTGTTTTATAGAAATCGGGATTGAAATGAGTTTCCCCTACAAAGAGAGCGGATTGGTCGCCCTTACTTTTTTCAAAACCAGTTTTATGAAGAAAATAAACATACATTTGTCAAGTCCAATATATTTTCTCAGCTTCAGTGATACTGTTAGTAAAGTGTGCTAACTCCTTTGAGGTTTTAATAAAAACCATGCAGCGTAGGCATTATAGCAAAGCAATTATCAGAGCCAAGGTTCCTCTTTAAGAGGTGTCATTTGATTGGCTAATAGTATAACAGTCCTCTGTAAAAATCTAAATGGATATAACCAAGAAACACTACAAACGCACACTGCAATCCAACCCATAGCACTGTGAGGGATAACCAAAGAAAACTAACAGTCATAACAGACCAGGAACACAATAAACGTAATTAGTGTCTTTTCTAGTGTAACAATCATTTTGATTAGGACCAGAGAGCTGGTTGCTTTACTTTATTGCATAATAAGACAAGATACAAATCACATAACTCCAACAAATACTGGGAGTAACATTAAACAATAAATCTACAACAATATAACCACTTTCTTGGAAGGTACAGCAGCCTAATCCATATGGGTGGGGAGGGCGGCGCAGGAGGGGGGGGGGGGGTGAGGGGGCTTGATATATTTACTTGTGGCAAACTTTCACGAAAAAGCTCTTGTTAAAAGCAATAACTGCTTAGCTCGGATGGAGGATTCCTAACTTATGCAATGCATCATCACAGAGAAACACTCTAACCAAATAAACAAACCATGGTGAAAGCAGAAATATTTCAGTGTTACACAGATGCCCCCGCCAAGGGCCTTTGTTGGAGAGAAAAAGTCTCCCAGAAATGACATGAGGCAGGGCCAATAACTCTGCTATAAATTTGCGCAAACTGACGCAAAACAATCCCAACCTAGATCGTGTCTATTTCAAAGTGTATGCAAAATTTTGTTAATTTCAACAATCTAATTTCAAGGTATTGAACGGAAACGAAATTCTAACTTGAGTCAAGGGCCATAGCTCAGTTATCAATTTAAAAAAAACCCGCATAACAATTACAACATTTATCTCATCAATTTCAACGCATATGCTAAATTTTGTTAAATTTCATCCGTTCAGACTTAATATATTGAGCGGAAACGAAATTATGACCCTAATCAAGGTCAATAAGTCTTTTATAAATTTACGCAAATCAACACATAATTACCCTAACTCAGATCTTGTCATTATCAATGCACATGCAAAGTATTGAGTGGAAATAAAAGTAAATAAATTACTGACGTGAGTAAAGGGCCCTAACTTTGCTGCAGTTAGCACTGACTGATGCCTAACATTCCAAATTTAGGTCTTGTCAATATGAATGCATATGCAGAGTTTCGTCAAATTACATCAGTTCATTGTTAAGATATTGAGCAGAAACTAATTCTGAGATTAAGTGCCATAACTCGCATAATAATTGTTGGATTTTATTCTAAATTGAACTTGACCTGTATTTTATAATTATATACCAGTGTATGAAATATGATTCTTGCATGGGAATTCGTTACGCGAAGCTGTTTGAAGCCGCAAAATCCATGTTCAAATCATGCGATTCACGTGCTGTTGTGCTGTTTGAACATGGCTTTTTCTTGAAAAAGCCTAAACTGGGCCCTGATTTGCATGCATGACGCTACACTGGAATTTCGCCGATGCTTTCGTTCTCGAAAACGTTGCACGCGTTTATATGACGTTGTGGCGACGTAATGACATTCGAAAGTTGACGCTGACGCCATTTTGTTTTTAGAAATCAAGTGTAAGAAAATAGATATTTAATGTTTAAGCGACGTTTCAGCGCGGTTTATGCTGAACTCAGGTAAAATATGCAAGAATAACGATCACACATGTTTGTTTCATTGCATCAACACTTGCTGGGTCCCTTGAACGATGTTTGAACACTCGGCCTAACTGCCTCGTGTTCAAACAGCTTTCTCGGGACCCGGCAAATGTTAATGCATGAAAAGAACATGTGTGATTCTTATAATCGATATATCAGTGTTTTCAAAGATATCACATGGAAGGGAATGTACAAAGGGGACATACGGACGAGGGTGTTGCTATATTCCCCAATTATAAATGGTGGGGCATACATAGATAAGGGATCAGGACTTACAGACAACCAGGACTAAATAAAACCCTCAACTTGAGCCATGACGGGCTTTAGTAATCAGCATCAATACTATGTTTGCATCATGGGAGTCAGTTTTAGCATCTTTTTGGCAACTTTATCCCGTTGCCTGTTTTGTTCATCAGTCAAGATATGTGGTACCCATCTAGCAAAAATCTTTCTGAATTTCGAATGCTTCTTCAAAATAAGGTGAACCATTGATAGTGATATGCCTACTTTTCGTGCAATATCACGAACTGTAAATCTGGCATCTCCTTCAATGATTTCCTTTTTTTTTGAAACGATTTCTTTACGAGATGCAAATTTAGACCTGCCTGATTTCGGTGCATTTTTGATGGACTCTACACCAGATTAAAATTTATTTTTCCAGCGCCTAACTGTGTCATTAGACACACAAGAAGGTCCTTAAGTAGTAGAAAGTTCAGTCATCAGCTGCTTCAAAGAACAACAAAGTTTTGAGCGAGGTTTGATGTAAGCCCATATCTCATATTTCTGGTCGACGCTTCTACCAACCATTTTTACTACAGTGGTCAATGACTGCGTGTACTAATATGGCAAATTTTATGTCTTACGTTTAATCTAACATGTACATTTATACACCGTTGTGTAAACCATGATTAAACCTAGATAGGTATTATATTGTTTTATCGTGCCCCACGTGGATATTGAGATATAGGACAATAAGCAATTCATTTCGAACATCCCTCGTATGTAGAAATCTGGTTGCCTTGTTAACCAAAAGGAACTCTCTAAAATCTTGTCAAAACCTTTTGGTCAGATTTCAAAAGATTTAGGCGCAAATGGTCCCTGGGACACCCTCTACCAATGTTGTTCAAATTATTTAATTGTTTTAAAAATATGACCACCAGGTGGCGTAACCAGTTTTTCCACATCAATATTGTTGAAACTTTATTTTTTATCTGAAATAGCAAGGCCTAGTAAGAAAGACAACATTTCTTGTTTGAAATCACTTGCTCTAAGGCCTTTATATTTGGTATGTAGCATCAGCTAGTAGACCTCTACCATCTTTGTTTACAATATGACGATGTCCAAAAATGGCCCGGCCCAGAGTGTCAACATCCTGTGCATTTTGTCAACACAATAAATGGAATTTCTCCATGTAAAGCTTTAATGAGACTGCTGATTAATAAAACATCATAGCTGGGCTTTGAGAGGAGCTATGCATTGCTTCACCCTTACATAAAAGTAAGTAAGGGTTCAAAGATCAGGAATCGATACAATCAAGTACCTAACCTAACCAAGGATACCAATGGGAAAGTGACAAACTGACAGTTAGACACCACAAACGAGAGCCAAGAGGTCAGCTCTTTCCCAGCACATGATCACAAAGCACATTTAAACAGACGCGCACAACGAAATAGCAAACACAGGACAGAAAAAACATAAAATATCCATAAAAGAAGTACTGCCTTGGAACGGTCAGTTAAATATTTTACTGGAGGGCTTAAACTGGTTTAACGTCGCCAACCTCACCCTATATTCAGATCAAGACACATAGATATTTGGTTTGCGTGAAAGACCCCTAACTTATCAATGCATCATCAAAAACATATAAATCAAAATATAACAAGGAGATAAAGTAAAGATAAGGACTTGACAGTAATAAAAATGAACACCGGAGCAAAAGAAATCCAACAGGTAACCCCCAGTGGGCCCAACAAACAGCCAAAGCATCAGGCCCCCACCATCCCACCAACAGACAAGTCTCCAAGTCGGAACCATCATAGAGCCCAAAGTCCGACCCACCGGCGTGCAATTAAAGAGGAAAGCAAAGCCGCCAACCGTGACCATTCATTCTTAATGAACGACCCCTGACTCGAAGACCCTCTTGTTTCCATATTATAAATCGTGGTTCTGAGAGACATATTGATTTGTCCAGTGGCACCTGTAACAAAATAATATCTGCTCTGTCATTCAAAATAATGAAGGGACACGCTCAAAAGTTATGTAGAATACTTCACCAACTAGTTTTGTGGTGCTAAGGGACCTATTGAATTTCGACATTCAGTTATTCTTAAAAAAACAATTACAACATATTAATATTGTTTTAAAAAAAGTTCTTACGTTTTTATTTCTAATGTTAAGCAGTTTTTGTTATGATTTACTTATAGGCTGGCCTATTGGGGAATGAAAATTAAATATATATTGTGCTTGAAGCTTTTTAGAAAATTGATAAAACACACGTGGCATGTTAGAACGCTTGACTAGTATATAACATCATGCAAATTCCTTTGGACACATTTAAGTATGTTAACGTTAATTTGTTGTTACTATTGTGTTCCTGTTTAATGTCGCACTAACAACTAAGATCATATGGGGATTTGCTATGAATGGAAGTCTCATTTTACAGACTAGTGAAGCCAGGGATCAAACCTGCGACCCCTGGTAACAAGTCGAGCGCCCATGTTCAAATAATACGTGAGTTTCCTGATTACCATTTTTCGTGCATTTGACAATGGGCTAAACTGCATACAAATAATTATTTATGCAGGAATAACGGAGCACACATGTCTTTATTGTATTAACCTTTTATCGTTCATTTTCAATGGGTTAAAGAGCATACTAATAATAATTTTATGCAAGAATAAAAGCACACATGTTCTTGTGTATTAACATGTTTTCGATCATTTGACAATGGGTGAAACAGCATAGTATTACTCATAGTTATTTATGCATGAATAACGGAGCACACATGTTCTAATTGTATTAACCTTTTTTGGTTAATTTGACAATGAATTAAACAGCATACAAATTGTCATTTATGCAAAAACAATGAAGAACACATGTTCTTATTGTATAGGAAGTTCTTTGAATACGAGACCATCTTTAAATATTGGGAAGAGAGAGCTAGTTGCTTTGCTTAATTTGTCTTCCTGGTGTCTCGTGATGGTTGAGCTGCTCTTCCTCGCGGTGCCACGGGGTTGTCTGCGGTATGTGATTGTGGTATTTCCTGATTATACTCACTTACTATTTTTCCATGGCATTGAGCAATGGTAAATGCAGTAAAACAAACATCTGTGATCAATATTCTTGCATATTTTACCTGATTCCACCCAATATCCCACTAAAACAACGCTAAACTCTTAAGTCACTGGTTTTCTCAAAGCAAAATGGCGTCAAACTTTCGAAAATAATATTTAAAAAAAACCTTGACGCCACGATCTGTCCGGGCTGCAACTTTGTCTTTTTGTATTGTCAGACAAACAAATCGTTGTCAAATTAAAATGCATGTTCAAATATTTGAATCTCATGATTTGAACATTGATTTATATATATTTGACAGTGGCTTCAAACTGCTTACGTAATGAAGCTGCTTTTTGGATTCGTATTCGTTTTAAGAACTCTTTTAATTTAAGAAAAACTGTTTTTACATTCGTTGCAAGAGTGGAACTTGTTGAATCATTTCTTTAAGGATCTACAGTTAAACAGACATATCCAGCATTCTAAGAAAAGAAAACAATAATAATCGGGAATGTATACATATATATATACTAATGACAAAAAATTAAGAATATTTTGATTGTGTTGGTAAATTTACCAGAATATCATTTTTTGTAAAATTATCTAATGCTCATTAAAAGTACTGTTATTCTACTATCCAAAATTCAGTAATATTGAACTCTACAAATTCTGATGACGTAATAGGGACGTGAGAACTGTACCTACTAAACACTTTCAAAAACCAAAATGTTCATTTTATCCAAAATTCGGGGATGATTTTGCTAACTGTCTGTCAATATTTGTAGATAACCAACCATGCTAAATCACACCGGCATATCTGCATGGTTCTGCCAATTTCGAATGGGTTTAAATAATGACGAATGTATGCCCTTTGAGGCTAGGCTTAATGCAGAATAATGGCTAGAATCCTGTTTCCTGGAACTTATCATCTGTAAATGCCACAACGATTATTCTCACATCACCGAGCAATATTTTGCAGCAAATGAGGACAGATTAAACAGTCAAATAACAAAATTATTGCATGAATTGCATGTCACTAAAATATTTCATGACCAAAATGTGTACATTTTTGCTTTCGAAATGCTCCTTACCAGATCGTCTGACATGTCGAACTTTGCTGTAACAACTTGGAGGGAACATTGGTCTAAAATGTCTGAAAAAAATTGCCCTTTTCTATCCGTTGTTTGTACACAGCATCGAAGTTTGACATTCTGCATATTGAGAGTTGCCCCAAAAATCCGTTCTTTTGAGTCAATGAATATGTTTCGTTATACCAAATTTTCGGTTTTCGACTCCAAATATGTATGGTAGACTAATGTAAAAAGCATTTTATGTTACACCATCAGAATCTATCATTTTTTGTCATTACTTTTTGTCAATGGTATATATATTTAATCAAATTCATAACCCACCCTGGTCATAAAACAAAAAACGAAGACCTTTACAACAAATAAAAGGGAGAGAAAACGTCACAAGTTAATATGGCATTAGATCCCAGAGATGTTTAACTCGTGTCAGTGCAGCGATTTCCTAACTCCATAAAAGCAGCATCGCAGAAACAAAACTGGACCACAATCGAAACCCGTTTTTAAACCATAAACCTTTACTTTGATACGAAATCATGTAAATTATCTAGTTATGCATCTGCAAAGTTTATAGTTGAACGTTCATAGGTTCAGAAGGAGATCCAGTTATATGTTTTTTTCTTATAGAAAAAGCGGATATAATATGACAAATCGATTAATTCTCATTGTTAGCGATAGCTGAAGGACACACGTTGGGTCCAACCAATGTCATGTGATAACCATAATCTTTCACACGTGACTAGATATTACAAATTCTTTCATTGATATCTGTGAAGAGTTAGTATCAATTCATCACATCTGTGATAAATTGGTACCAATTTTTCACATCTGTGAGGATTCGGTACCATTTTTCACATCTGTGAGCATTTGGTACTGATTCTTCACGTTTGTGAACATTGAGTACCAATTATTCACAGGTGTGAAGAACTGGTACCGATTCTTCACATTTGTGAAAATTGAGTACCAATTCTTCACATCTTAGACAAATCGAACCAGTCCTTCGCAGATAGCACGAATACATAGCAAATCTTCAAAGTTAAAAATGAGAAAGATGTGGAATTTGAGCACAGATGTTAGACCCCTAAAATTATCGAAATTGACCTGATACGCAAATTTCACATTTTCCAAAAGCGACGTTTTGGTACCAATTCTTCACGCGGTGTGAAATTTGCGAAATGTGAAAATTGCGGTTCAACAAAGCTAATGCAAGTCTGTGCATACCATGCGTGCGTGTGCATACACGCGTATGTGTATGTGGATCAACTCTGTGGAATGTGCGTCTGACTGGCGAACAGCCTACATGTATCACAGGTGCGCTCTTCAAGTTCAGCACCATTCTAACGTTGAAATTTATCATGAAATGTTTTTACACATCAATGTCTAAGCAACTTCTGTACGTAAAAATGAAAAAAAAAAAGATTTTGAACATCAAAATTATTCCTGTGATGAATACATGTATAATAGGCATATATGACCATTAAGATGAGATTGGAAGAACCTGGTATGAGTTCAGTGAGCTCTCAAGTATTTACGACAATAGTTATTGATTCAACAAATTCGTATTCAAATGAGCAGGCAAATTATGAAAGGCTGTGAGTCACACGACGAGCAGTTCCAACTGGGAAATCCAAAATTACATAAGAAACAATAATGTTTAATGTTGCTGACTGCAATTACTTCTGGGGGTACACATGAGTGGTAAAAAAGCTCAAAATTACCTGCTGGTATCATGTCGTGGTCGTCGCCATATTGAAACTCAGTCTAAGTAATAGTTTAACCATGGGTTGTCCGCCTTTACGTGGAGATAATCCACGAGCTTTGGCGAGTGGATTATCTTACGTACAGGCGGACAAACATGGTATGACTATTTTATACCACCTACATCAATGTAGACCTTGTACATCACGAGACATTTCATGCTAAAGTTGGAAAAGGTGATATGATCATGCTTCCCTTTGGGGCCTAGATTACCAATCAGAGCACATTCATAGGAGTTAGACAATAGTCTGATACGAGTATGTGAGATAGAGATAAATAGAGTCCATCATTGGTGTTCAGTGGGGACAGAAAAATCCCAACCCGAGGGCCTACCGTTCCATTGGGAAAAGAGGCTTGCCGATTTTCCCACTGAAAGGTGGACCCGAGGGTTGGGATTTTTCTGGAACCACTGAACACCAATGATCGATTCTTTTTCTCATATACCACGACCGTACGGTACAGTACTGTGTAATATTTGTTGTAGACGTCACTGAGATCGATGTTTACAGGCAATGACGCGCGCTATACAAATAAACTTGAAACAGCGAATAAACAGCGCATAAACAATGCACAAATGGTAATTTCATCAAAATGGAATTACAAGAACTAGTTATCAGCCACAGTAACTCGAGTAAGTAATTTTGTTCAGGAAAATGTGTGTGTGGTGTGTTTTTACATCGTCAAGGCTCCCGGTGGATTCAATCACTCAATGCCCAACAGAACAGGATAAATATATCAATCGCAATACACTCAGCATGTTCAAAGCATTGAATAAAGGTTGTAAGTAAAAATGCGCAGTTTTACTTTTAAACCAAGTTGAAGGCCGACTTAAATCGTTGAAAATTCAACATAGAATTTTTTCCTGACTGACAATTCAACTTTCGTTTTCGAAGGAATACAGTCATGCGCCAAAAATGTTATCTGACATTAGAAACCGGTCGCGTGTGGCTTATCTCGTATTAGTTACGCTAATCTCACATGGGTAGCGATGTGGGACAGATTTTTCCGACAGCGAGCTTACATAGGGACCACTCGATCTCGTATGCGTTGGTATGTGAGAAACAATTATCTCACATGGGTAAAACAACGGAAATCCTGATCTGGTTTGAGAGATATAGAGGATATTTAAATTTTTGGAATGAATATGCCATTTATTTCATCGAGTGAAGCAAAAATGCATATTTCATGAGTGGCGAAGCCACGAATGAAATATACATTTTCTCGCTTCACGAGATGAAATAAATGACATATTCATTCCAAAAGTTTGACTTTTCTTTTTATTATAAACAATTTTAAGCGTGACAATTTTTTTGCACTTACATGTAATGGCGTCATACTTCTCGCACATTATGTCATATTAATGATGACGTTGCATAAAGTGCAATGTCGGCCGAAACTGAAACCATAGGCGAAGGAGTAGAGAAAGTGTAAATTATAACGAATGACAAATTAATTACCAAAATCTAAGAAAATGAATACCCACACTTTGTGTTTTTGTCCACTTATAAGAAAGTTACAGGCGTTTGAAATTCTGAAGTGGGCTCAAGGAAGTCAATGGAGAAAGAAGAGGACATCCAATTTCACCCGTGAAATACAGCTTTTTATATTTCCACAGCGGTGAAACACAGCTTTTTAAAATATGCATTTTATTTAATAAATATTTTCCTGTATTTCATTACTTTGTATATAATAAAAGCTTATATTTGTGATACTTCTACAATTGTTAACAGTATAGACATGTGCAGTTGCAAAATCCACAGACAACATAATGGGGAAACACAATCTAATAGGATCAGACAAGCAGCTAGGTGGATAAAATTTCATTTTATAACTTATTGATTACAACGTTAGATGTATTCATGGAATAGCTTGCAAAGCTGATACAAATTTTGTTGGGTCACTAATACTGTAAATTCGAAAACAGTCGCGAGGATCTTATTTTCGCTTCGCATACTTCGCATAAGCGAAGTTTCGAAAAAATGCAATCCTCGCGATTTGGCGAAATCACTCTGACGACCACTATTATAGGTATATAGTCGGGGAACCAAAGTCGCGTATCGTGCAAAAACACACATTTTTTGCACCCGAAAGGTATACGGCTGGAATTTTGTATACTGATAGTCTAAATAGTGCTTGATATGAAACCACTGTATAGCAATGCGACCAGAATTGCATTTCGCGGAAAAAAGCATTTTTTGTATGCCACATAGGTCATGTTAATCAATCTTTTATAGCATAGAAATTTTGATGTTTTCCTTATCAATAAGTTAAATAGTGTGCTTTTGGTCTTCAAAAGAACCGCCTTATATAATAGGTCCATTTAAGTACCAACAACATATGTTTTGGTTGAGAAATAACAAAACTAATTTTCCATTACGCACTCTTATCTGGAGGATGGGTATGAGAAGCCGTTTGACTGTTCGATAACACAATAATACACTATCAAATGCATTTAAAAGTATGGGCAGTCATTTGTGCACCAAAATAATCTTCTACGGGACATTTTTGTCTTTACAAATACTATGCGGTTATATTTCTGCATCTCAGACGGGGACAGACAGGTTTTTCATGGTGATACGATTATAGTTATACGAGTTTTTTCATATTTATTTTGCCACTGTTAATGGAATTATTCTTTTCAGTAGATAAAATCCCCTTGGTCCCTACAATGACCCTCCCTTTCAAAGCTGCTGTAAATATGGAAGATAAACATGCTTTAAATCTTGATAAATTTCATGTATGTTTTAAACTGCTCTTAAGTTGTCCTGGTATTTATCTACGCACCAATTGGCATGGACTTAATTACTAAGTATCAAATTATCGTGTTTTCATATTTTTACTTTTCAGCTACCTTTTCTAGTTTGCCATAGAAAATAAAATAAATTGTCTTAAATTGTGTCCCAAACGTCTGTCTAACTGTATGCAGTGTTTAAACACATTCAATTTAAAATTCATTTATTTATGTAAAAAATATGCAAATCAAACCACTTCAGCGGGAGGACAAAAGTGAATAAGTAAGCACACACTTTTTTACGAGATATGCTTCCAAGCGATATGTAAATACTTATTAAATACATTTTTGGGCAATAAATGCAGTTTTAGTGAGATTAGAAGAAAAGAAATCTATAAATTTAGTTTCAAAATGGGGGTGCCCTAATCTACATGCTTTAAAAATCAATGGCAGTATTCTTAGATTACCACCACTGCTTCTGAGGTCTACGCCGATGTTGTATTATTATATAAACTCAATATTTTTCAGTCCTGAATTTTTTTGATAAAAATATATAACATTTTGAAAAATAATATTTTGACATGATCTTGCTGGGCTTCCGTAGAAAATTGACTGCTCTGACGTTATGCAAGTCGATCGAGTCTGCTATACAGTGGTTTCAGATACACCATAGAATTACCTTTGCAACCATACGAAATCCAGCTGTATACCTTTCGGGTGAAAGGGTTAGCATTTTTTCTACCTTGGTTCCCCGACTAATATCATTACCCTAGTCGCCAAATTGTCCGGGCGCATGTAGGTCTTTTAACGCTATTCGCGAAAATAAGTTCTCGCGAAAATTTTCAGATTTACAGTCATTTTGAAATTCAGGAGGTGTTTGTATTTTATCAGCTCAAATACTGCCCAAAAATGTGATAGTAACCATTTTACCATTACTATTTCCCTTCATATACGAGCCTATTCGTAGCATCTTGAAAATGGACGAGTACATGTATATGATTGCGCCTTAGATATAGCAAAATTATGTACACACTGGTAAATGTATACGTCGATTTGCTGGTATTTACGCGTATTGCCGGTACTTCATAGACCGGAAGTGGAAGATATTGGTGTTAATACTATATATAAAAGCATGCGATATGCCTAAAGGACTATAGAATTAGATCATTTTTAAGTATTTGGCATGCACATGGCGATTTATGTAAGCATTTAGGAATAGATTCGAGTACCGATCTGGATGATCGGTACTCGAATCTATTCCTAAATGCTTACATAAATCGCCGTGCACATACTGAATACTTAAACATGATTGAAGTCTATAGTCCTTTAGGCATATGGCATGCTTTTCTATACAGCATTAACACCAATATCTACCACTTCTGGTCTATGAAGTACCGGCAATACGCGTAAATACAATGTACCAGCAAATCGACGTATACATTTACCAGTGTGATGTAAGTCCTGGTGATAAAGTTTGATAAAACCTCGTCTATATTTCTCCACAGTGAGCAGTTTTACGTAACTGGGTCTTAATGTTGTTGTTTTTTGTTGTTGTTGTCTGTTTTTTGGGGGCGTGGGGAAGGGGGGTGATGATACATCGCTCAAGGCGGTTGCTGTTCGTTCCAAGGCATTGGTCCGCCAATTGTTGGCTCAGTTTTTGTAGTTGTTTTGTGCCTTATAAAGAAGTACCATAGAGCTTGTTTTGACGTTATTTTTGTTTTTGTTTTTTCTTGTGAGGAGGGGGAGAGGGTTACTCTTTTTAGCTTTTATATTAAAGTTATAGAGGTGTCATTGCCCTTTGATTGCCAAAATTCCAATGAGTTATTCTGTCCTCTGCCGTAACTGTGTAAGTAATGGAATTTCATGAAACACTTGATAAATATGACAATGGTGTGGTTATGCACATGAAGTTTCATCTGGATGCAATCATTTTATAGAGGAGTACATGTAATTGCCCTTTGATTTCCTACAATTAAATGATTTTTCCGTCCCCAGTCAATGAATGGAATTTCATGAAACTGATACTGAGTATATACATGTATGACCATGGTGTAGTTATGCACCTGACGTTTTGTCAGGATAGCCTTAATAACCGAGGAGTTAATGTCCTTTGATTTCTTAAATATATATTATTATATAAAAAAAAATATTACTCAGCCATAACTATGTAAGCAATGTATCACATTTCATTAAACTTATTCTGAGTATATATAACCATAGTATGGTAATGCAGGTTAAGGTTTGACAGAATATCCTAGGTAACAGAGGAGTTATCCCCCCTTTGATTTTCTAAATGCCAATGATTATTTGCGTCCTCAGCCATAACTTAGTAAGCAATAGATGGAGTTCCATGTACCTTAAACTTAGTATAAATGAACATGGAGTGGTAATGCGGGTGATGTTTCTGTAAGATTTCCTAATCAACAGAGGAGTTATTGTCCTTTGGTTTTCAAAATATCAGTGTTTTTTTCTGTCTTCAGTCATAAAGTAGCAAGCAAAAGAAAAGAATTTCATGAAATTAATACTGAGTACCGTATATATGGCTATAATGTGATGTTGCACGTACAGTCTCATGAGGATGTCACCAGGTGTAGAGTGTTTATTCCCCTTTGATCTTCCAAATATCAATGAAGTTGTCTATTCAGAGCCGATGGAACCTTTATTGGATAAATATGGCAATGGTGTGATAATTCGCATTAGGTTTGGTCAGGATGTCTGAGGAAGTCATCAGTTGTTGAGGATATATTACCTTTTGGTCGCCATAATAGCATTTTTTTCATTCAGAACTTAGTAACCAGTAGATGTCATTTCATGCAATAATATATTTGGCAATGGCATAGTGATGCACATCGAAGTTTGTCCCATTCGTTTCAGATTCAAGAGTTATTGCCCTTTGATTACCTAGATTTCGATAAAATTGTCCCTACAGAACCATTACTTAGTAAGGAATGGATTGAATTTCATGAATCTTAACTGAACGTGGGGTGGGGCGATGCATATGAATATCCATTAGAATGTCTTTAGATATACAGGAGTTATTGCTCTTTGATTGCCTTAATTTTAATGGCAAAAGAATTGCAAAATTTCTGCGGGGGATATGAATTCGTTGTCAAATTTGTTTGATGAATATATTTTTCGCTGGCGGGCCGATGGTGGCCCGACACTGTATACTGGTTGGGTTCTAGGACAAATTAGAAATAACGATTACCGTCTTTATGAGCTGGCTCTGATTTTCAGAAGACGTAACGGGTCATTAGCGATGGTTATTTCTGTCTCTGTTATATGGGACATTCATTAGTCCAGTGACATTTCGATGTGGCGATCCATTAGTACTGTAGTCTTCCAATGTCAGAACACAAACAAAGATGTGATTTCTCATGCGCGGATCCAGAGGGATGCAGGGGGTCCGGACCCCTACCCCTGAAAAATCACAAGAATATAGGGTGTCTTAGCAATACTGGTCCGGATCCCCTGATAAAAACACCATGCTACTAAGGCAGCATTCAATGTTGGGTCATTATCGGCCCGCCAGCGAAACGCCATTACGCTGGCGGACCGATGAATGCCAACTTTTAATTCTATTTGAATCCTGTTTCCCCGTATAACAAAAACGTTGTCAGAGTTGGATCCCCTCTAACAAAACGTTCTGGATCCGCGCATGTTGCTAGGGCGGTCGATGCAGGCTTGTCATGAGCATTGCAAGTGTTGAATCAGAAAAATGAGTCTGATGGTCTGTGTGGCCATTTAAAGTTTCGATAGGGCAACATACGTAACCCCATTTTTGTAGCAGTGAAGTATAGGCCCATACTCAAATAATAGTATAAACGATGGGGGAAAAAGCTAAGAGCAACATATAAAACAATGCACTCAAATGCACAATCATTGAAAACGACCGCTAATCGATATTAAATAGTTGACAGTACAAGGATTAAGTGTCATGTGCGGATCCAGAGGGGAAACATTCCCGTTCTGGAAAATAATACATGTACGTGCTTAAGGTTTCCATAGGAATTCTGGTACGGGATCCACCCCCACGACAAACAATTGAAGACCCCCACCCCTCTAAAATTAGTCTATGACCGGACTCCCATCCAAACCTTCCTGGAAAATCATATGTACGTTACAGGTACGGATCACCCTAGAGAAGAAATACAAAGGACCCCCTCTCTAAAATAAGTTGGTGACTAAAACTAAAATTGTTATGTTTTTCAGTTGGGCCGGATGGTGTAAATGACTAAATTACTTTAAAATTGCATTTTGGGCGGGGTCCTTAACACGACGCTGTATCTTGCACCAGAAGATAACGATACCTACCCCACCTCCATTGACAAACACACTCACGCGCGCGCGCACGCACACACACACACACACGCACGCACGCTAGCACACTTTTGGGGGGACATGTTGTTTTTGGTACTGTTTCTGTCAGCGTCGACGTCAGCTTTCTGTTTGCTCTCTCTCTCTCTCTCTCTCTCTCTCTCTCTCTCTCTCTTGAAAGGATTGATCAAATTTGACCAATTTTGCATATATATATCATATGGTAGGAGGAGAACTGATTAGGATTTTCGTGACCTTGACCATATTTTGAAGGTCACCAGATATAAAAGGTTGAAGCATTCCTTGATCTGTAAACACTGTTCTATTCGTGTCCACTCCTAATAAAAACGCAAGCTTTAAGCTGAAAACTGTAACATCAGCCATATTACATGTACCACCCGGACCCAGATGGGGGCAGGAGGTCCGGAACTCCTCCTCCTGAAAAATCACAAAATATAGGGTTTCTTAGCAATACTGGTCCTAATCCCCTGAATAATCACAAGAAAAAAACATGCCAGCAATACTGGTCCTAATCCCCTGAATAATCACAAGAAAAAAAACATGCCATCATTCAATGTTGGACCATCATCGGCACGCCAGCGAAACGCCATTTAAATGGCGTTTCGCTGGCTGGCCGATGATTGCCCGCTTATAGTGTAATTTAGGTCCTTCTTCCCCTCATCAACTAAAAACGGTTGTCAGAGTTGGACCCATTTTTTTGACAATTTATTCTGTATCCGCGCACGCCTTACATCACCTGAAAACAGTATTCTGCCTGCTCTAAGAGCTCCAGGCGTCGTATGTAATTGTACTTTCGTGCTCCATCTTCATGGGAAACAATTACGACATATTTCACTTCAGCTGAAAGAGTGGGCGTCTCGTTGGTGGCGTAGTAATTCTTCTTTACTACAATGATACTGCCAATTGTAATCATTGTTTAAGACAAACACAGACGACAAGTATCGTCATGCCGTGACGCCATCGCATTCAGGCTTATTAGTTTAAGTAAGAAAGAGAAAAAAGATCAGGAATCGATACAATCAAGTATCACATCTGACACAGGACACCACACTGTAAAGTGACAAACACAATTAATCATCACAAACTAGATGCAAAAGGTCAGCCCTTTTCCAGCAGGTGACCACAAGGCTTCAATAAATAGGCTTGTGCGAAAGCATAACTAAAACAAGACAGAAATAACAAAAAATGATCCACAAAAGAAGCACCGCCTTGGAACGGTCAGTAAACGTTTTTTTACTGAAGGGCTTAAACCAGTTTCATGGCGCGCTAACCTCACCATTAGTTCAGATGTGGATCAAGACAAATAGATGTTTAGTTTAACTTCATAATTGCTGAGTTTTGGAAATTCTTTATTCCATATGATGATCATGACTCATCATGAGTGGATCCAGAGAGTGGGACAGGGGGTCCAGACCACCCCGCCCCTGGAAATTTACAAGTGGGTTTTCTTCAAACGTCTGGTACAGATCCCTGGAAGCTTCTCAACGAAGGTCCGCACGTTCCTCTGAGAAGTATGTTGATAACAAAAGAAAACGTTGTGAGGACCACCCCTGGTAAGAGGGTCTGGATGGGGTATAATGATTAATGAATAATGGCCCTTTTCTACAATGATTAGTGAATAATGAGCCCCACAAAAATCAATAGTGAATAATGAGGGCCTAAAAATTAATGAATAAACCTTTTTTTTAATGAATTGAAGAAAAAATTAATGAATAGCGAATAATCAGATTTCTTTGCCACCTTTCTTACTTTTAATGAATAATTGGTCTTATTTTAATGAATAACCCAAAATTTTAATGAGATGAATAATGGGCTAAATTTTTAATGAATAGTGAATACCAGACCCCCATCCAGACCTTCTGGTAAAACGACATTTTCTGGATCTCGCATGTTAACCATTCCTTATAACATTGAACAACTAAAGAAAGTAAACATATAGTCCAAGGTCCGGTAGTCTGATCTGGGACTATAGTGGTTGCATCAGCTTTTTCTGTCTGAGTCATTTTACGACGGTGAATCACGTGACTTTAGAGTTTTTAAATGGCGGATACTTGTCAAAGCCCCTCGATTTATGTAGATGCTTCTTTGAAATTTCCTGAAATACTGATCAGACTGGCATGGGGTTAATCCGAGCCTTCTCTGATGTTTAAGTGGCTTTTCCGTATTTTGAAATTTGCCACTACTGGTAAATATCAAAATAAAGAAAAGCCACTAAAACGCCAGAGAAAACTGGGACTAGCATGGGGTTTGAAGCAGATACATGTTCCATGGAAAAGATAAAAGCAACATGTCCATCTTAGCGATTTTCAGACAAAGATCTGATTAAAAAGTTATTGACGAGCAACCGAATATTTCGGTTGCTCGTCAATTACTTTTTAACCAGATCTTTGTCTAAAAGTCGCATACAATAGGCATGTTTCTGTCATTTTTCCGGGGTATATGTTTCAAATCCCATGCAAATCTGACCAGTATTAACGGAAATATCAAAGAAAGTCTTACCTGAATCGACAGGATGTTTCAATGGTATCCGCCATTGTTGTTGTTTTGAAGTCACGTGATTATCCACCATTAATTTGGTTCTTGCAAACAGGGAGCCAGACAAAAGTCAAATAATGTGAATGAAAATTATGCCGTTGCTTCGAAAGAAGTAAAGATATAATGTATAACATCTCTGCCATATTTGGATTGCAAAAATAGAAAGAACTATGTTGCGTGAATTCAAGTCAGATATTAATCAATGATGGTATTGTTGATCAATTTTAGAAGAAAGTTATCTGATGTAATATTAAGATATTGTGATATGTTTCTCTCAGACAAATTTATCTTCTAAGAAATTTAGCGCTTTGACAGTATGCTCCACATAATGACTTTTTGAATATGCCAATAAAGAATAGATTTGTACTCTAGGCCCCATTGAAGGCTGTCGCTGCTGTATATTATATGTTTGATTGATTTGATTCTTTACGTCCCATCAACAATCTTTCAGTTATGGAGGGACGGGTCTTCCTGGGTTGAACCAGTAGTAAGCTAGGATTAATGTGTCTTACTCAAGGACACAACGCAGTGACGCCGGTGAGGCTCGAACCCACGACCCCTCGGTCTCGAGTCAAGCACTCTACCAGTGAGCCACTGCGCTCCCGTATATGATATGTACATGTACATGGTGTTTATTCTGTTCTGATTTTTTTGTTTCTTAGGCTTGCCTTCTTATTTGTTTGTTTTTGGTTGTTGGTGTTGGTTTTTCTATTCCATCCTCACACAAATAATGTATTCGTTTTCTTGCTGACCGTTAAATACTGCATCGTCATATTTAAAAAAAGTGGGCCTTCAGAAGTTCCTGAATACGCTGTGATGCGACATAGCATGGGTAAAAACAGCGATAACCCTGATCCGGTGTGCTAGAAATTTCCTTTCCATATTCACTTGATACGTTTTATAGTGATACCCTGAAACTCATTCTCCCATTTCAACTTCTGTTGACTTTCTGAAGGTCGTACAATATAGTTCAAAAGATAAAAATAAAATATTCTTATACCAAGCTAAGTAGTACCACACTTACTGCATTATTATATTAAGTCAACTGAATTGTGAACAATGATTTACAAGCGAAGCAGCATACACACTATCTTCAAATTGATTGTGATAAGTGATCATTACAAAGATGAAATTGAACGTAGCACGCAGTTCTTAGAGCACGGTTCATAAGCTTCAATTTGCCTATTTAAGTCTAGACCAGCAAGATTAGGCGACTAGTCAAGCTCTCACTTACATAGACTTAATTGAACCTAACGCACAGTTCTTAAGCTTCGGTTTGCCTAACTTAGTCTAACCCAGCAAGAACATGTGACCGGTCAAACTAATTTACAGAGACTAAATTGAGCCTAGCACACAGTTCTTAGGGCATGGTTCATAATCTTCAATTTGCTCATTGAAGTCTAACCTAGCAAGAACAGGTGACTGGTCAAATCTAACTAATGTTGATATGCTAAGGGCCACCCGCATATTGCGAGAAAGTTTGATTTTGACGTCAAAATTAAAGGAGCAGACAAGACTGCACATTAGTGATTCACACTGTCTGATCTGAACCTTTGTTGTTTTCTCTCTTGACAGTGCAAAATCTTAAGAAGCTACGTGTCAATTAACATTATTCTAGCTAGTCTCTGTAACTGAGAAGGCTGGTTGGAGACTGACCAGATCGCAAACCATGTAAGCAGATGAAGAGGCTCATATGCGTAAAGAAAAATGTGCTGCTTCGTATTATGATTTAGATATTAAAAGGTGTGTACATTTAGGGTATGCTTCCCACTCAATGTTATTTAAGTCATAAGTGAAGTGGAGCTGTAGCATAGTATGTAATTCGGAAGTGGTCCATGCAAACAGAATCGCTTCAATGGTACAGCGCTTAAGGTTTTATGCATGGAGTTATTATTTATTGGGGAGTGCACTGTCATATATGATATTTTATTTATAGAAGTATGCTCCATGTTTACCCAATGTTTCCCCATATAAGTTATGAGTGATTAGAGACGTATAGTTCCTAAATAAGGGTGAATGAAAGCCTCGAGTGAAACGGGAGATATGCTCATCACTTGACACTACCTTACAGCAATAGTTTATTCATAGTGCTGTTCTCTTCTATTACCAAACTATACCTGGCACTACCTTACAGCAATACTTTATTCATAGTGGTGTTCTCTTCTATTACCAAACTATACCTGGCACTACCTTACAGCAATAGTTTATTCATAGTGCTGTTCTCTTCTATTACCAAACTATACCTGGCACTACCTTACAGCAATACTTTATTCATAGTGGTGTTCTCTTCTATTACCAAACTATACCTGGCACTACCTTACAGCAATAGTTTATTCATAGTGGTGTTCTCTTCTATTACCAAGCTATACCTGGCAGGTGACCAAAGGGATACAATTTGCATGTTCATTATTATAGCTTTCATCCTACCATATTATTATTATTATTTATCTATTTATACCCCCGGTACGAAGTATATAGGGGGTATATAGTTTTTGCCTTTTCTGTAATTATGTTTGTTTGTTTGTCTGTTTGTCTGTTTGTCTGTTTGTCTGTAAACTTTTTTTTTCGTCAAAGATTTCTCAGCAACTACTGGGGTTAGGATTCTGAAATTTGGTACAAGGCTTGATAGTGATGAGTTGTATTGTGTAACAAAAGAACAGCCACATATTGCTTATCAGTCCCTTTATTTGTTCTTTTTTCTTTCTCTCCAATGGAAAAATTTTTCGTCAAAGATTTCTCAGCAACTACTTGGGTAAGGATTCTGAAATTTGGTACAAAGCTTGATAGTGATGAGTTGTATTGTGTTACAAAAGAACAGCCACATATTGCTTATCAGTCCCTTTATTTGTTCATTTTTCTTTCTCTCCAATGGAAATTTCTGTCACAGATTTCTCAGCTCCTATTGGAGCCAATGTTTTCTAATTTTGTCTACATCTTCAGGATGGCAATGTGTACTGTGTAAATGGAAATTAAGATGCTAATCCTCATTTTTCCTTCTTTTTTCAAATTTTCATTTTTTCCTTCTTTCTCTCTTATATAATACATATGGACATTTTTTCTGTCAAAAATTTCTCAGCAACCACTTGAGTTAGGACTCTGAAATTTGGTACAAAGCTTGATAGTGATGAGTTGTATTGTGTAAGAAAAGAACAGCCACATATTGCTTATCAGTCCTTTTATTTGTTGATTTTTCTTTCTCTCCAATGGAAATTTCTGTCACAGATTTCTCAGCTCCTATTAGAGCCAGTGTTTTCAAATTTTGTGTACACCTTTAGGATGGCAAAGTGCACTGTGTAAATGGAAATTAAGATGCTAATCCTCATTTTGCCTTCTTTTTTCAAATTTTCATTTTTTCCTTCTTTCACTCTTATATAATACATATGGACATTTTTTCTGTCAAAGATTTCTCAGCAACTACTTGAGTTAGGATTCTGAAATTTGGTACAAAGCTTGATAGTGATTAGTTGTATTGTGTAACAAAAGAACAGCCACATATTGCTTATCAGTCCCTTTATTTATTCATTTTTCTTTCTCTCCAATGAAAATTTCTGTTGCATATCTCTCGGCTCCTATTGGAGCCAGTGTTTTCAAATTTAGTGTACACCTTCAAGTAGGCTTAGTGTATTGTGTAAATGAAAATAAAGATGCTAAAGCTCATTTTGGCTTCTTTTTCAATTTTTCCTTCTGTCACTCCTATATAACACATATGGACGTTTTTGTCAGAGTTTTCTCAGCAACTACTTGATTTAGGATTATGAAATTATTTGTGTACTTTCAGGTAGGAGAAGTGTATTGTGTAAATGAAAACTAAGGTGCTAATCCTCATTTTGCCTTCTTTTTTCAAATTTTCAATTTTTCCTTCTGTCACTCTTATATAACACATATGGACATTTTTCATCAAAGTTTTCTCAGAAACTACTTGATTTAGGATTATGAAATCTTTGACAATTTTGTTCTCTGAAAATGTTACAACCTCTGATGGCTACCGCCGGGGGTATGTGAGCTTCGCTCACTTCTTGCTATATTTTTTTATTTTTTTATTATCTTTTTTTAAACATCCGCATGGAACAGTATGAACTCGCTCTGAAATAACATAAGGTGTACCCTCAGTAAATAGCACACCTTGTACCCTGCAAAAATGCATTCCAATACGAAACTGACCTAAATTGGAGCGACATTGTATGTATGTATAAGGGATTCCCATGGGATAAACTTGAAACAGTAGTATGTTCCAAGTTAACTCAAGGTTTCCCCATGTAAGTAATGGATTATTAGAGACGTACAGTCCCAGGCCTTGTTTGAATACAGGACCAAGAAGCAAAAGTTCTGAGAATACCTGTATTATTTCTCTTACTTATGTTCAAAATGTGCAAATCAAACAGACAAACAAAAGCTAACTAGAATTTGTGTTTATAAAACACTGTGCCCCAAACGATATGCTTGTCCAAAAGGACGACAGATATTCTACTCAGCATCTTCTATCAGCTGACCAAATCTGAGGCTACTAGCTGTAATGATTTTCGAGCTATCTTTATAACATGTTTTCTATGTCCAAATTTGCAAGGGCAATACCCCGAAAAATGCAAAGGGTAACAACTCGTAAAAATAAAATAACTTTTTCTTAAATTTACACCAGGTAATCCACTCAGTATCCCCTATCAGCTGTCCAGGTTTTAAGCTCCTATCTAAAATGGTTTTTGAGATATCAAGTTTCTATGTCAAAATTTTCAAAGGGCGATTGCTCTAAAGAAATAAAATAATCTTTTTTTTTAAATTTCACCAGGCAATTTAGTCATTATCCTCCATATGCTGACTACGTTTAAAGCGCCTACATGTAGCTGTTATACTTTTTGAGATATCTTGATTACAAAATTTCATTATGACCCTTTAAAAGGAGCAATTCCCCAAAGGAATATAATTTGGACTAAAAAAATAACGGGTCGACTTTTTTCGATGACAAATCTATTGATGAAATTTCAAAACTGTAATCTAATTTTTGTCACAGACGCACAAATGGATGTACTCACGGACAAGCCCAAAACAATATGCCCCTTCGACTTTTTCAATATTGGGGGCAAATAAATGCTCATGATGCCAATTTGGAAATGATCACCAGCACCATGTCACAAAACTAAATGATACATGTACCAACCACAAAAACGAAAACACATAACATTCGGCAAAGTGAAGGTACCCTTTGCGTTCGGGAAACCTTTCCAAACAGTGAAGACAAAGCAACCGGCTTCACTGTTTGTAAAAGTAAAGAAAGGATCTTCAGACAAAACAATACAATATTTTTAAAATTATAACCTGACACCCCTAGATATGTACAATGGACTATCCCAAGTTTATTTATCAAACCAGTCGTATAATAGGGGCTAGAGAAGAATCAATATACTAAGTATACTTAACGAGAGTAAAAACGCAACTTGTATAATATAACCGTACCCTGACTGTTATGCTATTTTATCATCCTTATCAAATAAAAAGCATGCATCTATGGTCGCGGTATTAAGGGTATATCATTATTGTGTTGACAAAGCAGTCCAAATAAGCCGAGTTGTTGTTTTTTTGATAAAGGGACACAACCCAAACTTCGACTAAGAAAGCAAAATCGTTTTTCTTATTAAGCAGGGTATCATAATTATCTTCTTTATGCCTGGCTATTTTGGGTCCAACCTGTCTGCAAATTTCAATATTGCTTAACGTAAAATGAACACAATGGAAACCACAGGCTAACATGTAGACAGGCTACAGTCCTTAGAACACTTTTCATCAATGTGTCATATCATATACCTTTAGCTAGTCTTACTCTGATGACTCTGTTTAAAACTTAAAACAGAGCCATCAAGGTAAGACTAGCTACAAGTATATGATATAGCACATTGATGAAAAAATGTTTTAAGGACTGGAGCCAGTTTAGCAAACATGGAGTTAGCTATGCTCCATTGTTTTAATAAACCATAGTTAACTAAGCAATTGACTGAAAGCTTACACCTAGGCTACCTGTTAACAAAGGGTCTAAACAATAGGGTAAATGGAACTGTAAATGTTTGCACGCATGAATGATTCCAATCTTATCTGGATGAGCTAGCCTTAGATCATCAATTTTATACCTCTCTAGTCACATTTATCGCCAAATTAGATTTGTCTGAAGATAAGACTCTTACAATCATTTCCGGAACTTAGATTGAAAAACTCTATAAACGGTGCACATTAGATTGCTTATTATATCTTATTATGCTATATTTGTATAACAGGATTATGTTATATAACATATGTCTAACTCAACTGGTTCTAGATAACAAAATATTTAGAGTAGTTTATTTATCATAAAAGTATCATTAAGTATTAATTCCAGGGGTGTTAACCTTTGTCACATGGCAGATATCAGAACCATATCATTTTATGTTATTTCGAAAGAAATTGTGTACGTCTGGACCTCCCCCTCCTGGAGGAAATTACAAATGGCTATATACTCTAGTAGGTTTCCTTAGAAACTCTGGTACGGACCCCCATCGGGTCAAATTTCATTTCAATGGAGGTCCGTAAGGCCCTCTGTGCAATACGTTGATTTCTCGCACACCAGATTAGGATTTCCGTTGTTTTACCCATGTGAGACAACTCCATGTCACATATCCGTACCAGCCCGTTGGAAAGATAGAAAACGAACAGCGGTACGTCAATTCGTGACGTCATTGTAATATTAAAATGACGACGCCATGCCGCATCTCAGCAAAGTAATGATATTCTGGAAATGTTTTCGTGTTTGTCAAATATGAAATAAACTTTTAAAATTTAGTGGTGAGCAAGAAAAAGAATCAATTATTCGTGTGAGGTGGGATAGAAAAAATTGTCCAAAGGATCACACCCATTGGCATAACAAGGTTTGCCGAGTAAATATGTCCCTCGTGATTACCAATTGTCATCACTCAGCAAGCCTCGCGATGGAAATGGGTGATCTTTGGGACAGAATTTTCTATCCCAACCTCACACTCATGATGGATTCTAATAGTAAGGACCCAAAAGCCTGAAACAATGAATCAACAACAAAATAACTTCTGCCTTAGAACGGACAGCAGCCAAAGCCACTGGCTGCTTAAATGCATTTTGATAAGGCCCACCATGGCTCAACTTGAGGTTTTCTTTAAGGTCAGATTGTCTTTGAGTCGTGAGCCCTTTTATTGTTTCATCATAGTATGTTCATTTATCTAGATAGTTTCGATGTGCTGATACAGTGCATTAGTTAGGAAAAGTAAGAAAGACATCAAGGAGCAGGAATCGATACAATCAAGTACCACACCTGTCCCAGGATACCGAATGGGAAAGTAACAAAATCACAATAAACATCACAAAAAAGAGTTAAGAGGTCAGCCATTTCCCTTCAGGTGACCACAAGGCAGCAATTAACAGACGTGAAAGTATTACAAACACAAAACATAACTAATACAAATGATTCACAAAAGAAGCCTCCATGCGATATTGTCAGAATTAATTTGGGATCTAAAACGTGGATTTCCTAATAAGGCTATAATACTAATTTTAAAGCTAATTCTTGCTAACGATCAATAGTTTTAAAATGAATTTGACTATTTTTATCGAACAAATTGCTCCCTTTGTCGGGTATAGTGGATTTATCAAATAACAGCACAAATTAATCTTAAAACAAGTTCTGTCGCATTGGGACTACCTCGAGACGTTCCTGGTGTGGTGCTGGAACAGATATATTTGAGAATTTTAAAGTCGCTCCAGAGACTATCTGCCGTAGAAAAGTAAATAAATACTCAAAGAGTCTAGCAAATAATATGTAAAACTAACACCAAATGTGAAATAGAAAATGCAAAGCCAAAATGACTGCATGCTTGGTAGTCAACCCAATCACAGTTGGCAACTTTGCTTTCCTCTTTAATTGCACGCCGGTGGGTCGGACTTCAGACTCTATGATGGTTCCGACTTAAAGACTTATCTATTGATGAGATGGTAGGTTTGTTTGTTTGTTTGATTTGATTCTTTACGTCCCATCAACAGTCTTTCAGTTATATAGGGACGGTTCTTCCTGGGTTGAACCAGTACTAAGCTAGGATAAATGTGTCTTGCTCAAGGACCACAACGCAGTGACGCCGGTGAGGCTATGAGATGGTAGGGGCCTGATGCTTTGGCTGTTTGTCGGGCCCACCGGGGTTTACCTGTTGGATTTCTTTTGCTCCGGTATTCAGTTTAATTTACTGTTGAGTCCTTATCCTTGCTTTATCTCCTTGTTATATCTTGATTTATATCTTTTAGGAGATGATGCATTGATAAGTTAGGGGTCTTTCATGCAAACCAAATATCTATGCGTCTTGATCCACATCTGAATTAAGGGTGAGGTTGGCGCCGTTAAACCGGTTTAAGCCCTCCAGTAAAATATTTTACTGACCGTTCCAAGGCGGTACTTCTTTTGTGGATCTTTTATGTTTTTGTTCTGTCTTGTGTTTGCTATGTTTTGTGCGCGTCTGTTTGTATGTGCTTCGTGGTCACCTGCTGGGAAAGGGCTGGCCTCTTGGCTCTCGTTTGTGGTGTCTTCTGTGAGTTGGTCACTTTCCCATTGGTATCCTGGGTCAGGTGTGGTACTTGATTGTATCGATTCCTGATCTTTGCAACCTTACTTACTTTTAAAATAATGTGCCAGTATTCGTCAAAAGGTAAAAGATGGCATGCGCAACCATCGAATGCTGACCAGTTTGCGCACCCACAGGCTGATCAGTCATCGATGGGCGCTCTATGGGTAGACAAGGCTCCAACTTTCCTTCGTTGGAAAACTGAGACTATGTTCAGACTGTGCGGATGCGTAGATTGATATAGATCTGTATTCGCTGTATGCAGACTCCAACTTGTATATTATGCTGAATACGATTACCGGCTCGATCAATTGTTTCTTTCCGTTAGATTACCTTTGCATTTACATCACGTCGCTTCTGCTAATTCAGAATTAGTAGACAATAGATCATTTTGTTCAATCACAAAAATATATAACATTAGAAGTGTGCAACAGCAATAACTTGACAAAATATGAAATCTGTGCACTTTTGCACATGTTTCATATTTTGTACATTTCTTACGATATGACATCATGATGGTATCATCAAGTCGCTTCTGACAGGAATTGAAGACAACAGGACCGTTTGCTACAATCACAAAAAGCACAAAATATATTCTCATTAAGATGTGCAAGAACATAAATCCTGCGCATTTTCGAACATGTTGCATATGTTGTACATTTCGTGCGCCTGTGACATTATGATTACTCTCTACAATTGTCTTCAGTTTGAGCAGTTTACAGTAAAATCTGTATTAACCGGCCACTCTTTAATATATAAAACAAAGGTCGTATAGACAAGTGGTAGCTTAATGAAGGTCGAAAGTATTGCAGAATGCTCTCTTGGAGCATTTTACAATACTTTTGACCTGCATTAAGTAATAGTGAGTCTTGAAAATCATTTTTTTTATATTCTTTTTGAGTGACCTCTTATGGCAGGTTTTACTGTATTTCAAAATCATGTATTCTGCTCATTCTTGAAAGAGTTGTTAGGTAGAGTCCATTTGGATTTCCCCTACATAATTGTTTTATGTGTGTTAGTAAGCCTACATTATACACTGAAATGATGTGATAAGTGGCCAACTTATATTTTTGGCGCCTGTCCAGAAAATAAAAATCGCACTTACAAACTTATAATTTTATGAAAAAATCCATGGCTTTGTTGAGAATCTGCAAATTATCTCATTTCAAAATGACAGGTAGATCTTGCACAGACAAAGTCCGAGAAAAGGTACCCTCATTCCAAAAAGTCACACTTTAAGTGTGATATAAAATATTGCTCAGATGTGTTATCTATTTATATCTTAATTAGTTTGAAGTTGTTAATAACAGCTAATATATAAGATGAAAAAGAATCCAAAGTTTTGTGACAATTGAACTCATCGGTTTTCTTCTACGTTAACATGGAGAGAGCCACTATCACAGCTTAGTCAATGAGTTTTAGCTTTAACCATGCAATTGACATACAAACTTTGCATTGCTCTGTACAATTTATTATCTGCGGCAGGGCATTTCAGCAATTATTTATTATGAATAGGCGTCACTGTTCTATTTAAAGACATTAAAACATATTTAACATGTGTCATTTAAATGACCTTCAAAGTTTCACTTTAAAACCGGAAGTGGACACCAATCTTGAAAAAATACCGTTAAACAATGGGTTAATCAAGCTGTATTGTGTATGTAACATGGTCAAATTAACTAAAAACACATGCAACGATTTTAGTATGTGCAGATGATGGTTTACGAAAATATCAGAAAATGCAGAAAATGAAATTAAAAAACAATCGGTCATAAGCAAAAAATTCAAGTGTTTGGTGATTTTCAAGTCAGCTAAACGGGTGTGTAGTCACCTGAACAGAAACGTGAGTTATCTAATAATGTCTTCTTTAGGAAACTGTCTATTACAATGGGCGTTCTATGAAATATGTGCATCATTTACAGCCAAAATACTTTAATAATACCCGCAAACAATCACTCGCCCTTTCTAAATGTCATATTTGTCACATAAGGCAAAAATGATGCCGAAATTTTGCTACTGTTTAACGCTATACTGTTAAATTGAAAAGAAAACCACATCTTTTTCACAAAATTAGTTCAAATGATTATTTTAGGCATCAAATATCATACAGTATAAAGTTCTTCATCCTTAAAATGATTTTACTCCAACTTGCGATTTTGTGAAAAAATAAGAGTTTTACACTAAACTGTATGAATGACATAGTATACTCTATTATGTATTTTACGTTTTTGTCCAATATATTTAAATAACTGCTTTCTAAATGTTTATATATATCATTAAATAATGCTTAATTTACACTGGTAAGCAGCTGTTAGTGGCATCAAAGAATTATATTTAAGAAATGATTTCGAATTTTGGAATGTTCATGGACTCATGAAAACTTCGGGTCTCTTTCAGAGTAATTCACGTTAACGTTGCGAGAGACCCGAAGTATTCATGATTACATGAACATTCCATAAATTGAATTTACAGCTTATATTTACATTTTATCATAAATATCTAAAATAAAGACATTATTTATAATTTAGGGAAAAACAGTTTTGAAATTAATATGTTCTATCCCCTTTAGTTTGATATTCAACATGACTACTATCAGTAAAACATGTTTAACCCCACCAGGGGTCTAGGGCGTGTGTAAGGATAGAATTTGTGCTTGCATGGTGCTCTACATTCCATTCCCATTAATTTAATATGAAATATGACTACTTTCAGAAAAAAATGTTTTTGACCTTTGACCTCACCCAAAGGGTCGAGCATGTTTGAAAGGACATGTATGTACTTGCATGTTGCTGCATTCGTCGCTCCCTTTAATTTTACCTGCAACATGACCATGTTCTGAAAAAGTTCACACCTGACCTATTGACCCCAATCTCTAGGGTCGGTGGTCTGCAGGGAAAATGTTTGCTACCATTGTGCTGCATTTCTTGATTCCCTATAATTAGATGTGCAACATAACCATGTTCTTAAAAGTTTGAATTTTGAACTATTGATCCCATCACCAGGGTCAATGGCGGTGGTGGGTCTGCGGGAAAATATTTGCTACCATGTTGCTGTATTTGTGATACACTTTAATTTAATATGCAACATGCCATTGTTCTGAAAAAAATATTTTTTTACCTTTTAACCCCTAGGGTAAGGGGGGTGGGGTATGCAGGCAAAATATTTGCGACCATGTTGCTGCATTCGTGATTCCCTTTAATTTGATACGCAACATGAGTATGTTCTGAAAAAGTTGAAATTGATCTGTTGACCCAATCCCCAGGATCGGGTAGGGGAGGAGGTAGGAGGTTGTCTATGGATAAAATGTTTGCTACCATTTTGCTGCATTTCTTGATTCCCTTTAATTTGATGGGCAACTTGACCATGTTCTGAAAAAACGAATTTGAACGTTTGACCCCATCCCCCAGGGTCGTGGGGGAGGGGGTGGTCTGCGAGCAAAATATTTGCTACCAAGTTGCTGCATTTCGTGATTTCCTTTAATGAATATGCAACATGAAAATGTTCTCAAAAAGTTTGACCCATCCCCAGGGTGGGGGGGGGCTCTGAGGACAAAATATTTGCAATCATGTTGCTGCATTCGTGACTCCCTTTAGTTTGATATGCAACATGATCATGTTCTGAAAAAGGAGTTTTGACCATAGACCCCACCCAAGGGATGGAGGGTGTGTGAAAAGACAGAATATGTACTTGCGTCATTCCCTTTAATTTAACTTGCAACATGACCATGTTCTGAAAAAGTTCACTTCTTACCTATTGGTACTAATCCCTAGGCTCGGGGGTCTGCAGGCAGAATATTTGCGATCATGATGCTGCATTCGTGGTTCCCTTTAATTTGATAAGCAACAGGACGATGTTCTGAAAATAGAATTTTGACCTTTTGACCCCCAGGGTCAATTAGGGTGGTCTGTGGGCAACAAAATCGCTACCATGTTGCTACACATTTCATGAATCCCTTTAATTTGATATATAACTTGACTATATTCTGAAAAAAAGAAATTTGACCCATTGACCCCATCCCCTAGGAAAAGTTGAATTTTGACCCTTTGACCACCGGGTCAGGGGGCGGGGGTGTCTGCTGGCAAATTATTTGCTACCATGTTGCTGCATTATGTGATTTTGTTTAATTTGATATGCAACATGACTATGTTCTGAAAAAGTTGAAATTTGACCTGTTGACCCCTTCTCCAGGGTCGGGGAGGGGTTGGGGTTAGTAGGCAAAAATGTTTCTACCATGCTGCTGCATTTGTGATTCCCTTAGCTTGGTATGCTCATGACTATGTTCTTAAAACGTTGAATTTTGACCTACTGACCCCTAACCGAGTGTCGAGGGGGTCTTAGGGCAAAATATTTGCTACCATGCTGCTGTATTTTTGATTCCCAATATGACTATGTTCTGAAAAAAATGAATTTTGACCTTTTGACCACCGGGTCAGGGGGGGTCTGCGGGCAAATTATTTGCTACCATGTTGCTGCATTTCGTGATTTCATTTAATTTCATATGCAACATAACTATGTTCTGAACAAGTTGAATTTTGACCTATTGACCTCACCCCAGGGTCGGGAGGGGGTACGGGTTTGCGAGCAAAATATTTGCTACCATGCTGCTGCATTCGTGATTCCCTTTAATTTGACAGACGCAACATGACCATGTCCTGAAAAGGTAAATTTTGACCGTTTTACCCCACTCCTTAAGTTGTCAGATAATATAGTTTTGGAGAAATGTGATGGTTATTACACACAAAAGCCAATATAACCTTTGCGTTAGCCTAAACCTAAGTAAAAAAGGCCAAAACTCAGTCAAAAATTTGCGATTGATTGAAATTCGAATTGGACCTGTATTTTATGATGTTTTACAGTTCTGTAAATTTGAAAGAAACAACAAATTGACAATTTAGCCTAAATTTAAATCCAAATGGGCCATAACTCAGTCAAAATTTTGCGGATTACTGTATCCACTTTATCGAACTTCACCTGTATTTAATGTTGTTTGACCCTTCTGTAAAGTTTAAATAAAATTAATGCATCCCTTCAAGATTTATGAGTCGGAAACCAAAAGTGTGACGCCGTGGACGACAACGACGACGACGACAACGAGGCCGGAGTATGATCTCAATGCGTCGACCTTGCTTCGCAGGCGACACCGTTACAAATACACTATATTGCAACGACTACCAAAGATGACACAAAAAGAGAAAGACATTCCTCTTATTTCCAATGTGGTCCTTTTGGAAGTGATCCGCAAATCATAGTGAGGCAGAAAAAGACTTACAAACTTAGTTAGAAACACAGTCAAATCCAATTACAGCAAAAAATTGTCTAAAACGGTCACTCTTGAAAAGACCAAAAATTGGGTTTTCAATACCGATTATCGCTTAATGCAGGTCAAAAGTATTGCAGAATGCTCAAAGGGGAGCATTCTGCGATACTTTTGACCTTCATTAAGCTACCATTTTGGCCTCGTCGCAAGAAAACATGTCTTCGGGGTTTCCGACAAAGCGAGACTGAAACAAGCCTGCTCAGCTACAGAGACTAGCTAGAAAGCTGATATTTCGCTCATTGCTAGTCTATATATGATACTTTCCAATAAGCAAATGACAAAGGCGTTGGTCTGACTGCGCGGATGCGCAGGCTGGTCTGCGTCTTAGTTGTTCGCAAACCACCGAAGACAGGTTTTCTCGCGTCGAGGCCCATTGGTCATTAAGACCTTTGTTTTGTCTATTTTTAGTGGTCGTTTAAGACAGGTTATACTGTACAATCTGAAATTCAACATATCACGAAGAGTTGTGTAAATTAAGACATCAAATGAAAAATACCTAATTCAAATCTAAAAAGTGAGATTTAACTGTATTTTTAAAATTCTTAAAATAATGTATTTGTTATATTCTATTCGGTAATTCATTCCATAAAATACATCTGCAATAAACAAGACTTCTTACCAAAGTAAGAAAGAAGGCAAAGATCAAAGAATCGATACAACCAAGTACCCAACCCGACGCAGGACACAACATGGGAAATTGACAAAAACACAAGAAAACATCGCATACAAGAAAGCCAAAAGGTCAGCCCTTTCCAGCAGGTGACCACAAGGCTGAAATGAACAGACACGACATCATCACAGACACGAAACATAAATAACAAAAATGATCCACAAAAGAAGCACAGCCTTGGAATGGTCAGAAAAATAATGAAGGGTTTAAACTAGTATCATGGTACAAATTTCATCCTTAGTTCTGATGTGAATCAAGACAAATAGATGTTTGGTTTGCATGAAAGATCCCTAGCTTGTCGATGTAACATCTAGAAAATACAAATTGTGATATAAAAAGGGGGAAAAACAAAGATAAGGACTCAACAGCATATACACCTGATTACCGGAGCGAAAGAAATCCAACCGTTAAAACTTTTAACTTTGGAAAGAGAAAACTAGCCATACTCCCTGAACCCTGTGCTGTAAGAGTATACAGAACTACATGTAGCTGGAACAAAATGCTCTGTCATATAATGTGGTGAAGTACCCGAATTTACCTTAAAACATGATTAAGTCTGATGTACTCTTTTAGAAACCGGCAACCATCCCACAGCTTTAAAAACATCCTGTTTTATATATGTCGTCCATTTTCAAGACAAACCTTACTATACTCAGCGTCAATGAAAAGTTACCAGTATCGAAATTTTTATATTTCGGAAAATATATAATACAGCTCTTTGGCTACAGTTATGTTCATGTTTCTGGTCAACGACAAGCTGTGTTGGGGAGATAAAACAGTAACAAGAGCCCTGGAACTATGGTGCACGTAATGCACGTGCATTTTATGTTTTTCGCAGTTTTTAAGAATTTGAAACCATCATTTTCAGAAGACAACATGCCAGGATATGCCCAAGACATGTTCATTGAAAACGCCACCAAAATGGTTTATATTATCCCATTAAACGCTAAAAATGAGGATAAAACTTTAAGGCAGCACTACAACTTTGCATTTTCCTATACAATGCAATGGAAACTACAGGGGTCAATTGAGGAATGATTATGATGCATCCGGGTGGGATGGATACTGTTTTCCATAGTGATGATGCATGGGACTCTATGCCATAAAATTGAGTGTTGACGTATCCCCCGTTCTACGTTCAGAATTTACTAAATATTGTCCTATGTTAAGTATATGTGATTTACTGGTAACTTTTCACTGACGTTGAGTATATTTTGTTTTGTATTATTTGAAGTTAATTTCTAAGTAGTTGCGATAATCTAGGGTACCAAAAAGAACATGCTTAATCGAAATGAACTGAACCAACGACATAACTAAAAGCTTTTTGAAATTTCTGCTTCCTATAACAAAATTTTAGCCAGGCATTTGTCTTTTGAATTATTGATTTGACCATGTTTTACCACTGAGACATTGTTCTTTAGAAGTTGCACCTAAGTACTTGACATTTTCTGGTTAAATATCAGTATCTTTGCAAGAGATTCTCAAATTTGACTCTGATTTCAACTTAAGTTTAGACCCAACCAGTATAGATTCTGTCTTACCTAGATGCAGGGATAACTTGATGCCATTAAGCTTATCACTAGCTGTCTCAAGTTCCTTTTTCAACAGCTTCTCTATGTTCAATTTATGTTTATCCGCCACCAGGATTGCAGATTCATCTGTATACATAAGTCATGTATTGCTGACCACACCAGGCACATATATCAAAAATAAAAGAGGTCTCAATATAGGCCCTTGGGGGACACCACACTTTATTTCAGCACTTGAGGAGAGCGTAACTGAGACATCAACAAACTGCTGAATAAAGATGTGCTTATATGGTTCCGCTCGTATCTGGTGGACCACTAGATACGAGCAGGACCATCTAAGCACATCTATATTCAGACCTATGACCTCCAGTTTCATCAGTAAGATGCTGTGATCTACAGTATCGAATGCCTTTTGGAGGTCAAGCATATTAAACTTTATCCATTTGAAACTTTATAAAATCGGTCAAGTGAATCAAACATGTATCAGTGGAAAAGCAACTTCTAAAACTGAACTGAATTTGTACAAAAGCTTTTTTGGATCCAAGTAAGTTTCAATCTGGTCATACACTACCTTTTAAATACCTATGATATCATGCTTAAAATAGAAACGGGTGGATAATGACCAACATCAGTTTGTCACTCTTTTAAAAGGACACACTATAACAGATGCACTGTCTCGTATAAAGCGTAAGTATGTCATCTAAAAAAAATCCAGCTGAAATGTTTTTAGAACTTTTTTCTCGCAATAACGTTTTACTGCGTCATTTATCGAAACTATTATCCTGATGAAACGTATTCAGGAACACCTCCGCTGACTTCTCCAACATCCAAGATGCTGCAGATTTACTCTGTATTTAACATTTTAAGCAAAGCGAAAATAAACCAAGTCCTAGATGTCAGTCAAAAGTTTATTGCACCGCCCTTATTCTATTACTAAAGAGATAGATGGCTTGTTCAAATATAATGTAAATTGCGCCTGATTCGCTCGTGCGTTACGCTAGTGGGGTTTTCTCAGAATAGTTCATTTCAAAGCACGTGCATAAGAGAACAAGGTCACGTCATGCGAAAACCCAACCTTTGTTCCAACAAATGAGCCTGCTAAAAGTTGATTCTGCATATTATGCAGGGTAAATTCTGAGTATGCAAACGACAGTTTTATGTTATGCACAACCTTTGAATAACGGGATATGCACCGCTTACGAATATTTTTGAGACTACCCCTTTTCTGTCACGCCTATACGAATTATATCTGTCAATCAAAGACTTAGAAAAGGACGAATTCAATTAATTGCAAAACTATCATCTATATACACAAAAAAATCTGTTTAGGCCACAAGCACCAGACTTTTGGTGTTGGCAGAAAGTCTCCTCCACAACCTTCATCGTGAACACATTTTGCTAAAATTGAAGATATTAAAGTTATTGGGAAAAAGTAGTTCTAAAAACTTAACAGCTGGATTTTTTAGTCCAGTAGCTTTATTGGCACTTAAATTGTTGGGATGCTTCAAGAATTTTGTTTTCTTTAACCGTTGAAAATTTATAACTCGCATGGAGACTTCCTGACTTATTTAGTATTTCGTCACAGGGAAATCTAATCAAAACAAAGTTAACTAACTGTGATGAAACAAGACGCACTTTAGTTTAAAATCATGTCGTCTGTTCATTCTTGAAGGAAAAATAATAGTCTTTTACGATTCCAAAAACCAAATTACCAGGAAATGACACGATCATAAGATGGGCCTTGACGCGAGAAAACCTGTCTTCTGGATTTGCCAAAAAACAAAGGCGCTGACCAGCCTGCGCATCCGCGCAGACTAATCAGCGCCTTTGTTATTCGCTTTTTGGAAAGTATCATATCTCAACTTGCTACAAGCGAAATTTCAATTTTCTAGTAAGTCTTTGTAGCTGAGGAGATTGATTTTAGCCTCGTTTTGTTGGAATCATCGAATGCGGGTTTTGTCGCGACGAGGCCCATTCTATTATATCAAAGACCAAACAATGATACATTGGAACAAAGACAAACAAAGACACCCACCCAATTTAATCAATAAGATCCCTTGATTGCAAATGTAAGTGAGTATAATCAGGAAATACCACAATCACACACTGCAGACCAACCCACGGCACTGTGAGCAAAAAACCACAAAACACTAACAGTCATAAGACATCAGGAATACAGTTAAAGCAAAGCAACCAGCCCCCTCTTCCTCGGCAAGATGATTGCAATACTAAAAAAGGACACAAAGATGTGCATTCCAAAACAAAGTTCAAACACAGAACCCCCACAAACAATTGGAGGTACATTAAACAATGAATCAACAACAACATAACCACAGCCTTAGAACGGACAGCAGCCTAAGCCACTGGGGGGGGGGGCTTAAATGCATTTTACTGGCGCCAAATCTTCGCCTTAGATTTTGTTGTTGTCAAAACACAAATTTTGTTAAGCTTGCATGGAGGCTTCCTAATTAATGCAATGCATCACCACAGAAAAAAACAATCTATTCAAATTTACACACCAATATGATGAACAAGAAAATGGCTCATGAAAAGGACACAAAGCATGACACAAAAACCCAACCTGCCAATTGGAGCAACAACAGAAATTGAACCAAACAACAGCAGAATCGTTACTTTAGCAAATGAACATCTACAGTCGACAATGGCCAGAATGCTGAAAAAGTTATGCACATCAATTGACAAAGGGAGACTACTGGATCAAACAGTGGTTCTCTTCAATTGCGTCCCTTTTCTTAAAGTAAAGAATTTGCTCCTAGAGAAGTTGCTTATTAAATGGAAAATCACTTGTACACATTAGGTATCCTCTCTTGAATGTTACTATTTTTATTTCGCACGTGCGTAATGGGAGCTATGCCGATGGTCGATCGCGTTTGCACTTTCCTGTGTCAAAACCAATTTGTATAACATTCAGCAGTTTATTGCATCTACAGTCATTTGTTATTCGTTAAACTTGAAGAAAGTTTATAGCGGATCATTAGCCGAATCAAGTTGCATTTTATCATATGTAGTCCTCATTTACCAGATAAATATATAAATTTAAAAATATTCAAGTTGACAGACCGCCATTAATGACACAGCGTTTTTTCCATAGTTTAATGGAAATTGGAGGATTACATCCTAAACATGACGATCGATTACGTCTTCTGAAATTTCGTAATTTTATTCGTCAAATGGCGCAATGGCATTTAAGCTTCAAAAAGCAATATATAAGGCTAGGAAAGTATTAGAGCTGAAGAGTATGTTATACAAAGAGTCTTCACAATCCTGTATAAGGCCAGAATTTTTTATTAGTTGATTTACGAACCCTCCTACTGTGATTTTCGTGAAAATAGGAAAAAAAAATAAAATCTAATTTCTAAAATAAACATTTATTTTATCCTCCCGACTCGAAATATTATTTGTTTGGTTGAAAAAAATAATAATTTTTTGAGGTACTGTCTGTGCATTTTTGAGAGTTACACTGTTAAAAGTGATTTTCCTGTCCAGATTTTTAGGAAAATGATGAAATATTTAAAGATTGCCTTACTAGTTTTACTGTTTTTCTGGAGATATTAAAGGAAAAAAAAGAAAAAAAAAGCTCTGAAAAAAAAACTCAGAAAATGACCAGTTAACTGGTCTTTTTAAGAGCTTTTTTATTATTTTTTTTTCGTCCCCCCCCCCGACCCGAAATCTGAAAAAAAATCCCGTAAATCAACTAATAAAAATATTCTGGCCTAATTAGTTTTGTCTTATCCAAGAAGACAGCTTCTATTTCATTGATTGGTTGATTAGCTCTTTTCAAGGCTAGTACTGCTGATAACCTTTGCATCACGTTTGGACCTATGCCAGGCCCGATAAAAAGTCAGGCCTGGTCTGGATTCAAACTGTTGGACACATTGATGGTGTCCATGAATTACTGTTTTTTTGAAAATGTTAATTTTTACGGCCACAAGTTTTGATAAACAAAAAAAAACAGAGTAAAATTTCTAAATATTTTCTTAACCATATTATTTGAGACGGTTCATTTGCGTACCCACAACATATACTTTGATTGAGAAAAAAAAAATTTCTGTAACACACTTTAAACTAAATGCCTGTTTCGAAAATCCAGCAAAAGACAACAAGTAAGAAAGATGGCAAAAAACCAGGAATCGATACAGTCAAATACCACACCTAACGGGAAAGTGATAAAACACAAGAAAACATCATATACAAGAGAGCCAAGAGGTCAGTCCTTTTCCAGCAGTTGACCACAAGGCTGCTAGGAAGAGACAAGACAGTATGACAAACACAAATAACACAAAGGATCCACAAAAGAAGCACCACCTTGAAACAGTTAGTTAAAACAAGTAGCCCAATGGGCAACGATCGCTCACCAGAGAACCAGCATAATGTTTAGACACTCCATATTTTAGAATGCTTAAACGCACAATTCTGAATTTGAAACAGTGATCAGGCCTAAATTCAGTTCTACAGTCCTGCTTATCTGCAAGTATTAAACCGATCTGAATTCAAATGGATGAGAGAACCTAGAGAAACAATATTTTTCAGACACTAAAGGGCAGCTAATTCCATAGTCAGTGTTGGGATCAGAAAGAAATTTAAGCTGTTCTTGGTACCTATAAGAATGGAGAAGATCAAACAAAAAACATGAAGTGCTAGAGTTGCAACAACATTTCTTACATAAAAGTCTACGGTGATTATTTCAGACGCTCAAGGGCAGCTAACACCACAGTCCCAAGTGAATGCTGGGCAAAATTTAAACTCCAAGCTTTTATAATTGTCCTCATTACCTGCAAGAGTGAAGAAGATCCAATCGAAAATGAAAGCACTTGAGTGGTCACAACTTTGAACGTATATTTTCAGACGTTCAATGGCAGCGCTCCGTAGTAGGTGGTTGAGAGGGGCCAAAATTCAAACTCATCACAGCTTTAATGGTTGTCCTTGTTATCTGTAAGAATAATAAAGATCCATTCTAGAACAAAAGCTCTTGTTGGTCACAACATAATATCCTATTGTCTATTTGGAAGTTTTTAGATGCTCAAGGACAGATAATTCTGCAGCCCTAGGTCTGATCTGGCTGAAATTTAATTAATTCAAGATGTTATGGTTGTCCTCATTATCTGCAAGAATGACAAAGATCCAATTAAAAATGAAAGCGTATGAGTAGTCATAACAGTATACATCAGTTTTAAGACGTTTAAGGGCAGGTAACTCCGTAGTCGGTAATGGGACCTGGTCGAAACTCAAAGCCACCCAAGCTTTTATTGTTGTCCTTGTAACCCGCAAGAATGATGAAGAGTCATTCAAAAATGAAAGCGCTAGAGTGGTCACAACGTATCTCCCAGTAAAAATATATGGGAACTTTTCCAAACGTTCAAGGGCAGCTAACTACTCAGACCCTGATCTAATCTTGCTGAATCTTCAACCCATCCAATATTTTATAGCTGTCCTTGTTACCTGCAAGAATGAAGACACTAGAGTGCTCACAACATTAAACATTGATTTTTCAGACACTCAAGGGCAGCTAACTCAGCAGTTGGTGATGGGATCTGGTAGAAATTCAAACAAGCTGTCCTTGTTACCTGCAAGAATTATAAAGATCCATCTAAAATGAAGGCACTAGAGTGCTCACAACATTTCTCCCATTATAAGTCGATGGGAAGTTTTCCAGACATTCAAGTGCAGCTAACTCCACTGACCCTGGTCCGATCTCGACACCCATCCAACATTTTATAGCTGTCCTTGTTACCTGCAAAAATAAAGACAATCCAATAAAACATGAAAGCGCAAGAGTGCTCACAACATTGTACATTGAATTTTCAGATGCTCAAGGGCAGCTTATTCAGTAGTTAGTGATGGAAACTGGAAGAAATCCAAACACATCTAAGCTTATATGGTTGCCATTGTTACCTGCAAATATGATGAAGATCCATTTAAAAATAAAAGCACTGGAGTGTTCACAACATTTCTCCCATTATACATGTATGTTTATGTTGTTTTTTTCCAGACGCTCAAGGGCAGCTAACTCTGCAGTTCCTAGTTGGATCTCGCTGAATTTCGAACACGTCCTAGATATTACAGCTGTACGTGTTACCTGCAAGAATTAAGATGATCCAATTAAGAATGGAGACGCTAGAGTGCTCACAAGATTTTCCACATTATAACCCTATGGGACCATCTGTTGCCATGGAAACCAGAGTTCTGATCCGATCTGGCCCAAAACCTTTTGCAGCCTTTTCCCCAACCCAAATGATGCTCCAGATGAAATTAAATTTCAATAAGCCTGCTGGTCTCAGATACATTCATGTTTGAAAGTGTGAACGGACGAACGGACGCACGGACGCAGAATCGAGTCCCATTCTATAAGCTCCCTCCAAGCCTTCAGCTCTGGTGAGCTAAACTACTGGAGGTCTCAAGCATGTTTGCCGGTACCATCCTCACCCTTATTTCTGGTGTGGATCAAGAAAAATAGGTGTTTTGTTTCTACAAAAAAGTAATTGAGTATGATCAGAAAATACCACAATCACACTCTACAGACCAACCCACGGCACCGTGAGGAAAGCCACAGACCATTTATAGCAACAACACATAATGTAAGACAATAAAAACAAAGAAAGCAGCTTTCTCTTCCTCTTCAAGATGATTGTAAAACTAGAATAGACACAAAGTAATACATAACAAAACAAAGATAAACACAGAACCCCCACAAACAATGGGAAGTAGGCCTACATTTTTAAACAATAGATCAACAACAACAACAGAACCACCGCATTAGAACGGACAACCGCTTAAGCCATCTAAGATACCTAAAATGCCAGTACATGAGGATGTATAAATCTTTGCTGATAAAATTGATATAAGCATGCGCGGATCCAGAAAGTTTTGTCAGAGGGGGTCAAAATTTGTCAACGTTTTTTTTCCGTTGATGAGGGGAGAGAGGATCCAAATACCACTATAAGCGGGCCATAATCGGCCCGCCACCGAAACGCCATTTAAATGGCATTTCGTTGGCGTGCCGATAATGGCCCAACATTGAATGCTGGCTTGAAACATATGTGATTTCCAGGGGATCCGGACCAGTATTGCTAAGAAACCCTATATTTTTGTGATTTTCAGGGGGGTCCAGACCCCCTGCCCCCCTCTGGATCCGCGCATGATAAGATAATATAAATGCGATTACTACACCTTACCTTTCCACACAAAGAGACAGCAATGTCAATATCGATGCATACAGTGACGAAACCAGAACATATCTATTGACGCGACATGTGACTTCATCAAAGGTCCAGCCTTTGTTCTCCATAAACTGTATAATCTCCGGGATTCCCAGCACCATGATCAACAGATCAGCAAATGCGAGGTTCGTTATCAAGAGATTTGTCATGGATCCCCGCATTTTCTTGCTACACACAACGGCAAATATGACTAACAGGTTACCAGACACGCCAACAACGCCAATCAGAAAGAATATAACACTGAGGTAAATGATGGTGTTTTTGTCGGTGGCTTCCACAGAAACAACATCGAAAACGTCGTAAGAGTGGCTCACGCTTAGGTTATCAAATGTGGCATGTTTTCTCTCATACACGGTTGAGTTCCAACTCATTATGGTCATTGACAATTCTAAGAGGTTCATGGAAAACAAGTTTTGAAGAAATGTAGAATTACACTTGACTGTCTGAAATGGTTTGACTTTATTTGGTTAAGCGTGATCGCTGATACGCTTATTTTTGTTTCCGTTTACATAGCTCTATTTTACAAAGATGTAAAGTATTAATTCTTTTAAGGCGTTTGAGTAGTTCTGGCAGGACTGCTCTTCGGTGAATTATCGGCAAAAGTTTCAATTTTCGTGTAGCCTACAGTTCAAGCCAGTGCAAAACCAGTTCCGTTTTGATTTTGCTTATTTCCCAGCTGCGACTTTCACTGAATGGGTAGAATCGCTTGTAACACATTAACCATTCATCATCTCCTGTAAACAGTAGACTATTAAATCATTTGTCTGCTATTGTCGTCTGCTGATTACCTTTTTGCAAACAGTTTGAACCGACACAAAACTCGACAAAACGTCAGATTTGACCTGGATCCAAACTGTTTGACATCCATGGTATTCCTTAAATATATGTTAGAAAAAGTTTATTTTGATAGAAATGAGTAGATGACTTTCCCAGCAGGCAATGACTAAACATACAGAAATTGTGTCCGCTTTTACTCCTAGTTCTGCCGTACTGTCACGTGCCAACCTTCTAGAATGGTGCCTGCAATTATAAATTATCATTTTCACCCATTTAAACCGAAATTAATTTCCTACTCGTAACAATTGGACCAGTCTATTTCCATAATGGTACTTTTTCAATGTTATTCAAATTTTATAGACATTCTGTATGCAAACAGTGGAAACCCTGATCAGACGCCGCGTTCTGTGGCGTCTGATCTGGGTCTGCACTCTTTGCATACATATGTCCCACAGACACGCAGAAAGGCTTATATATATATATATATATATATATATATATATATATATATATATATATATATATATATATATATATATATATATATATATATATATATATATATATATATATATATATATATATATTTATTTATTAACTAGGAGATGATGCATTGATAAGTTTGGAATATTTCATACGAACCAAACAGCTATGTGCCTTTAACCACATCAGAATTAATAGTTGGCCATCCAGAGCCTGAAAAAAAATTCTGTTGGCATTTTTGAGTACATCAAAGGTCATTCAAGTGCAAAATCGGTGAACATTGTAGCAATATTTTATTTATATAGGGGCAAAATTCAAATTTTAAGTTCTCTTCTATCCTAATGGAAGAGTTTTTTTTATTGCTATCCTGCTAGGTGTGTGTCTATCATGCTTGGAAAGCAATAATTTACAAAGTTTCTCGTGGTAAAATATTCATAATAGGCATGTAAAGTACGTTACTGTATAAAATCAATTAAAATGTAATACAACTAAGAATAACCATTTCATTTTAAAGAAATATTTTTTTTGCTTAATGCTTTGTATGAATACGTCATTTTATGCAATTATCTATCCTTTTATACATAAGATGTGTTTAAGTTGTTACTTACGTTACATTTTACCATCTGAAATTGAGTCATTTCTCAAAGGTATATGTAATTGTTCCTAGCTACAGCTTTCATGAAGGACTTGGCCATGATCTCATGCTTATAGGACTAAAATGTATATCTTTTCTCATTTCACACATTTGTTGTGTTTGTTCCCATCTATGAGTAATTATAAAACACTTTTTTTACAAGGTCACTACCTGCTAATTGCATATACTAAGCATAGCTTCATGAAAACACAAAGACCAAGCCTCCTTTCATAAAACATCAGGCGTGTTGAAACTATGATATAATATGGTAAATACCATATACTGGAAGGAATATATCCTCAAATTGGCCTTCACATCGGCCTGTTAGCAGATGGTAACATACAGAACATAAAGCTAATATACAGGTACATTTCTAATAATGACCATCCAGTGAAAAAATTGTTAATTTTTTGTGGGGTATATCATGGAAATAGCCCTGACATTAAGGGTAATCCTCCATATAACTTTAAACATTTAATTGTAGGGGTGTCCTTTCATCTGCAAATATTAATGAAATAATGTGGATTTAAAAGCAGCATTTCTTTAAAACCAGGCTGCTTGTGTAAACGTATTCATCCATATATAGAAGCAGTATAGATATGATATTAAAGGTAACCTCTGATTTTAAGATACCATAAAATATATACCTGTGTCTTTCACAGCGCAACTTTTTTTATACATTGTAATTGTTTCAGTGTCGATAAATTCAATTCTAAGTATCATTATTAAACATATTTTGCTTATTTTTTTGCAATGATGATAGAGATCAAATGCTATGAGGTTATTGGCTTGTGTTTCTTTATGTTATTCCTTTTAACTGTAAAATGCCGATGCAAGTTTTATTCCAAATCAAAATTCCCCAAAACAGATGTCTTGGGAACACAGGCATTTACCAAATTGTGTTCATAGTTTTCCATCAGTTTGGGGTCATTTATTAGTATTTAGAGTAAATGTGTCCTAAAATGGCTATCTGATATGTACATTTACAAGCATAATCCATTGGTTTAACATCTCCGATTTGCTTGATGTCTATAAGATCCTAAGGTAGTTAACTCGCCTGTTCTAGTGTAGAATCTATCTGTCAACCATGACAATTTGCATAATCCATTGGTTTAACATCTCCGATTTGCTTGATGTCTATAAGATCCTAAGGTAGTTAACTCGCCTGTTCTAGTGTAGAATCTGTCTGTCAACCATGACGATTTGCTAAGACAGGGATGATTGCATATAGGGTAGGTGACTTACATTAATGTATACATCTACTGCTCGTAGATACAAGTACAATATATCAGAATGGATAGCATTTGTAACTGGTAACCTGGTAACATACTCAAAATGTGTAGTTTTAATATGGCATTACTCTTGAAATAAAACTGAACTACTTTCCTTTCACTATATACAAGACAGTCCTCAAGCAGTGTTAGTCTTCACATATATCTACAATGATATAGGTACTAGAGTGAGCAAGTTTATGTTTAAAATGCTATCTGCAAGCTGTTGTCAGCAATGTTGTTCACAATTTCGATGGTTTTGCATATATATTTAAGACTATCACAATAAGCCCAATTTAGTAAACCTTTTAAAACCAACAAACAGACCATAACTCACTTTTCATAGGACATATATAAAACATGTACTAGGGTCTCAAAAAGCTCAACAAAAGCAAATAGTGCATAAACAAAACTAAAAACAAACTACCTTTGAATAAAAAATGCAAAGAAATCCGCTGCATGTGACACTACTTTTTCAACATTCAGTTTAATCTGTGAGTTTCAGAGATGCAACCAAACCATACTAGTGAATTTTGGGAGTCATGCTTTTGTTTTATGCTTAAGAATAAAACAGTTAACTGATCTTTATAATAAAGTATCACTAATAATCGAATGATTTGTTGTTTATGTTACCATGAAATATGTTCAAATGTTTTACAGGACTGCTACATGGCTCAGGTAACCTTACCTCAACCAACCTTAGTCTAACATAATTAACAAGCAGAATAGTTTCTATCAGAATTGCTGCAGAATATAATAGGATAATCATCATTACAATATGATATGAAATCTAGTTCAACAAAACATAGAAGATTTAAATGGGGACAGATGATAAATTAATTTTATAATGTAATTGTCAACAGTGAAAAGTGAAAATTAAAAGAATTCAGCATACAAGGAACATCTTTAATACTAGATGTATGTAACATCCTATATTTGGACATAAACCATGCTGAATCTGTACTACGATGTTATATTTGCAATCTTCAAAAACCGATACCTGCTATAGAAGACACTCAGCACTACTACCTCTGCCTTAATTCCTGCCTTGCCACTAGATGTATGTAATATTGCTATGCTATTTTAAGTAAAATATTGATATTAAGTCAATATTTAAATCATGATGTAGATTGCATGTTTATCATTATGTATCATTGGTAGAAAACTGAAAACTGCAATATGAATGTAAAAGAGCCAAGCAAATTACAAAAAGTAATGGAGTAAGACCAGGAAATGCCACATTCACATATTGCAGACCAACCCAAAGCACTCTTTTAAATTAAGTCTTATATAGAATAAAATGTGTGTAGTATATGTAAGCGAATTGTGGAAAGCAGACACAAATTTTATATAAGCCCAACAGCAATTTACTACCTTTACCCATTAATGTAAGGCACCTTTTGTTACCTACGTTACCTCATTAATATATGTGCAGCAATTTAAAATCCATTATTGTAAATATAGTTATAATTTGATTTCATTATGTAAGATATTTTTGCCAATTCCAATGCAATGTAAATAAAAGAAAAATGAATCTGTAAGCAACTATGCGTTACATGCTGGAGCCAGTACAAATTACATACTAATTAGCATATTTAAATATTTACTTGATTTCACTTCATTGCAAGTTAAATGTCATAAACAACTTCAAATATATGAAAATGAACATTTTCAAATAGAATATAGATCAACATCATGTATATTTCAGGTCAGGTATCATGGTTTATTCTAATACATGTAATTCATAAAGTCATTATCTGCAATTTAGTATAAAATGTAACATACGTATCGCTGACGAGCTGAAATACATATAACAGATGTGTGCAATTGATTTTTATGTCTAGTTTAAACATTTAATGCTTAAACTGTTTCACTAATTCTATTAAAATAAATCAAGATTAGCCTTGTACTGTGTGTACTGTTATTTTCAATGCTAGTAGAGTAACGTTATTTACAGGTGATTTATAGAAAAATGACCACAGAAAGGTTATTAAATTATGAGTTTCTAAGTCCCCAAGACATATTCCAAACTGAAAATAGTTTTACTTTCTGAGAGGTGCTGTAAACTCTCAAAGTAGCCCATATATCTCAGTTTAGCCCAATTGAGGGAGAATTTCCGTCAGAATTGCAAAAAACTTACGATGTTTGTCTTTGTAAAATCCATTAAAAGGATGCCTCCAAAGGGGTTCCTTTAATGATAAACATGTTAATTTAAGCCTTCTTAAAGACTTCTAACATTTTTAGAGTTTAAAAAGCATCTTGTTGTTGGACCAGAGAGAAAAAAGAAACACAGTTTGTAAAAATGCTCCGATTAATGCACTTGACGACCTTTGACCCCATTTTGAAGTCGACATATGAACATTTAGTTATAAAAAACATTTTCTCAATATTTTTCAGACTTATAAATATAAGCATACAAAATTTGGCTTCAAATAAAATATTTTTACATATAAAAAGATAAAGTTGTTTTACAGTAGCACATATTTTTCTCATTTTTTCACTCAATGACCTTTCACCTAATTTCTGGCCTTCATATGCAAATTCAGACTTGGCATCCACCCCTATTGCTTTGTACACATGCTAAATATTATGTTAAAAGTGGTCTAACAAATGTATTCAAAAATGCCAACAAAATCAAAATATGCATCTTTTTTCGATTCGGATTGCCAACTATAAGGGCGAGGTTGACGCCGTTAAACATGTTTAATCCCTCCTGGATTTCTTGTTACTGACAAATACAATACAATACAATACAAATTTTATTTATAGTCGGAAATCTAACAATTTAACATTAGCTATGTATAGCTATCAACCGACACATATAAATATTAAGACATGTTGCATAGTAAAACATACAGGATTATAAAAGAATAAATTAGTTTTAAATTGCACTTAGAAGCATAAGCATCATAAGGTAAAATTTAAAAGCGTTCCAAGGTGATGCTTCTTTTGTGGATCTTTTTTGTTATTCGTGTTTCATGTTTGTGTTTGTTATGCTATCTTGACTGTTCCTTGTAGCCCTGTGAGCACCTGCTGGGAAAGGCCTGACCTATGGGCTCTCTTCTGTGTGATATTTACTTGTGTGTTTGTCACTTTCCCATTTGGTGTCCCGGGTCAGATGTGGTACTTGATTGTATCGATTTCTGATCTTTGCCCCCTTCCTTTTTACTTTGATAATATATTGTCGAATCTCTTTTCAAGACTAGAGTTTTTTTTTTTCCTTTTATGATATCTGTAATTTGGGCCTCGACGCGAGAAAACCTGTCTTCGGGGGTTTGCGAACAACACATGCGCAGATCAGCCTGCGCATCCGCGCAGGCTGATCAGCACCTTTGTTATTCGTTTTTTTGAAAAGTATTATACGTAAACTTGCTACAGGTGAAGTTTCAGTTTTCTAGCTAGTCTCTGTAGCTGAGGAGACTGGTTTGAAACTCGTTTTGTCAGACACCCCGAAGACAGGTTTTTTCGCGACGTGGCCCATTTTACACTATTATACTCTGTAAAATTCTGTTTGTTTGATTTGATTCTTTACGTCCCATCAACAATCTTTCAGTTAAACAGGGACGGGTCTTCCTGGGTTGAATCAGTACTAAACTAGGATAATTGTGTCTTGCTCAAGGACCACAACGTAGTGGCGCCGGTGAGGCTCGAACCCGCGGCCCCTCGGTACCGAGTCAAGCACTCTATGACTGAGTCACTGCGATCCCTCCTCTGTAAAATTAAGTGCAAGTCAACACCAAAGGTCGTGGCAACAAAGCCTCCCATTTGATCTCTTTTCCTCAACTCGTTTAGTAAATTCAATAAAACATGAGCATTCATCCTAGATCCTCTATTTATCAGTCTGTTTGTTTGTTTGATTTGATTCTTTACATCCCATCAACAATCTTTCAGTTATAAAGGGACGGGTCTTCCTGGGTTGAACCAGTACTAAGCTAGGATTAATGTTCTTGCTCAAGGACACAACGCAGTGACGCCGGTGAGGTTCGAACCCACGGCCCTTCGGTCTTGAGTCAAACACTCTACCACTGAGCCACTGCATTTATCTGTCTGTGATGTATTTGAGACTGAATACATTTTAGCCTCAGACAGTTGGTTTTATTCGAACATTATCAAGAACAAAATATCCCATAGGTTTTAAAGCATAAACCACAAGAAAAAATCAGTACAGTACAGTATTACTTGGCTTTTCGCTTACTGTAAAGGCGGCACCTTATGAATGCGTAATTAGGACTGGTTAACCTTAGACATAGGTGAAAGCTGAAAAGGAGGCGTGGTTTTAATCAAAAGTAACTGTACCATCTTGCGTCATTACCTCACTATAGACGCAAAACACATTATTTAGTCCTTGAAAACGCCAGCAAAAAACTGCATCTGAAAATGTCTATTTAACATAAGCATAGAGGCAAACATTGCGGACCCAGATCAGACTGCTCATACAGGAATAGTCTGATCTGGGTCCACTTTGTTTGTCTATTAGGCTTCAAATATTTTTAGTGTACGACAAAAACATTCACTTTGTGATTATGCACTTTTGTGAGTTCACCGTGTATACAGTTAGAATTTTCATGAAATGCACGCACGTTTGCGCTTATTAATTCTAGAACCTGATTTCCCTTGTTTAGCAGATGAAACAGCCGAGCCACGCCCAGAAATGAATATTAAAGTTGCCGCGTTTACAGTAAGCAAAAAGTCTATTTATACAGAACAGTACAGTATAGTACACCCACTATGAATAAATATTCAAACAAACTTTCACGTTTGCACATAGAACAGAGTTACTTGTCAGGTCCACAAGTGTAGGGTCATATATAATTATAGTCCACAAGCAAAAAGAGCTGCATGATCTGTGTCTGCTCTGTTTGCACAAGTGTTCAACGGCGTCTCTATAAGGTACATTGTAAATAGTTAATTAAACATTTACCAAAGTGTTAAATTGTTTTAGCAATACGAAATTGTGTGATTGGTTTAACCCATAAAGCAGCACCTATAATTTGCAGCAGACGACAATTTCAAATTTTGGCGCTTTTTCAAAATTAACAAATAATGCATGAAATTTCATGAGAATTGTCTGCTGGCAGACAATTTCCACGAAATATAATACCTTATTTTTTTGAAACTTATGAAAGATGTCGCAAAATTTGTCGTCTGCCGCAGTCGTGATTGCAAATAGCACTTTGAATATGATTAGTTTTAACACAAAGGAATAGTAAAGTTTATGTAAGTTTCTGGAAGTTTTTCCAATATAAATGAGGTATCAAGTGGTGTGCAAGAAAAATCATTCATTATTCGTGTAAGGGTGGGATAGAAAAATCCGTCCCTAGCGATCACCGATAGTAATCGCTCGGTAAGCCTGGTGATGCCAATCTGTGATCCTTGAAATGGATTTTTCTATCCCACCCTCACACATATGATATATTCTTATATCATGTAATAACTTCTTCTGATCTTGATTGAAGATTAACTGATGTTATTGACATTTTATCTTGAGAAATATGCCAGTCAAAATTGTATATTCATAAAAAAGGAGAAATGAAAAAGCCTCGTGAAATCGATGGTTATACAGTTTAAACACACCTATCATACTCCTGGTCACATTACAATTTAACATGTCGAAAAGATTTTATATAATGATAATTCATCTAATAGATACAGACATATTCTCAGGAATTGATTAAAATTAACATGGGATGAAAATTATTGCAAGCGCCTCATCCATTTAGGTTTTTATGATAATATCTACCATGAAGGTACTATTTCTAGATCCGTCTGTCTGTCCGTCCGTCCGTCCGTCCGTATGTCTGTCTGTCCGTTCCACCGTCTGTCCGTTAGGCTATCTCCTCCTAAACCATTGGACGAAATTCAACCAAATTTGATGTGTGAGTTACTGACATGAATGGGGCGTGCAACGTCAAACTTTTTTTTGCCCCGCCCCCTTGAGCCCTCAGGAGGGGTCAAAAGGTCAAATATCATTTAACTTCAATTACAAATTCAATTTCAAAGGGTTTTTTTATCAAACTTTGTGTGTGTTCTCACAAATGAAAGATACAAAACATATCAGACGGGATTTTTATTCTGTCTCCTGGGTCATGCCCCCGGGGTGGGATTTAGGTGCGCTGGGGGTGCCCAGGGGTCATTTCTTTTTTCAAACATGGTCATGTGGTATATCAAATCAACGGGGATGACGAGCAGACCAGAATGCAAGTAAATTTTTCATCCTAGGGTCAAACTGGTGACCTTGGGTGAGGTCAAAGGTCAAATATCATTAAACTTTGGTTACCATGTCAATTTCAAAGATTTTAATACCAAATTGTGTTTGTGTTCTCACAAATGAAAGATACAAACATATCAGACGGGATTTTTATTCTGTCGCCTGGGTCATGCCCCAGGGTTCGGACTTTGGGGCACTGGGGGTACCCAGGGGGTCAAACATTTTTTTTTTCAAACATGGTCATGTAGCATATCAAATCGACGAGGATGACGAGCAGAACAAAATGCAAGTAACAATTTCATCCTAGGGTCAAAGGGTCAAATATCATTAACATGTCAATTTCAAAGATTTTTATACCAAACATTGTGTGTGTTCTCACAAATAAAAGATAGAAAACATATTGAACAGAATTTTCATTCTGTTGCCAAGGTCATGCCCCGGGGTGGGACTTCGGGGTACTGGGGGAGTCAAAAACTTTAGCGTTGGGATTTGCGATGGCGCCCAATCGACTGCGCCCTCTAGTTTTATTTGTGGTCATGTCATGTTGTGACACTCTCCATCAACTTTTGAACGATATATTTGAGCCGCGACATGAGATTTCCAACAAGGCGGTATGTGCAACAAGCAAAGGGTCAGACCAGCCTGCGCATACGCGCAGTCTGATCATAGCCTTTGCTAGTCGCTCGAATATTCTTTGACTGTCAAGCTACTGACGGAACAGCATTTGGAGTTTCTAAGCTTAAAGGAGGCTGTACAGGCTCGTCTGAGTCTATTTATGTCAAAATGCGAGATTGTTGGAAATCTCATGTCGGCTCATTTGTCTCTAAACTGTATATACAAGTTTATCTCGTAGTTATTTAAATGGGTATTATCACATCACGTCGCGTCTGGAAGTGATATAACGCTTTGCAATAAAATCGATAAACCACTAGTTGTTTACAGATTTTCGGGAAACGTTATGACATCCATGATAACGTTGCATAAAATATGGCTAAATCTTGACGTATTCACGCAAAAATGCGATTTTTGATTAATTTTAATGTCATGTGATAAAAAGAATCTAACATTCGTGCTCTTGTATTATTAAATTTATTAAGCCTCACATTTTATCTCTTTTCCCCAACTCGTTTAATAGATTCAATAAAACATTAGCACTCATGTAAGATCCTCTATTTAATTGTACACCTCCTGTTGCAAATTTGTTAGTTTGGTTGTTTTGGATTGTTTGGTCTTGAGCTTTATCAGAGAGAGTTCTTGTATTCTCTTTCTGACAAAATCGAGCTGATGTTGTTGAAGCATTTAACTTAAACCTCACCGTATCTAGATGACTTACTTAATATTAATACTCCCTATTTTTAAATAAACGTTAAAGTAAGTAAGGTTTCAAAGATCAGAAATCGATACAATCAAGTACCACACCTGACCCAGGATACCAATGGGAAAGTGACAAACTCACAGTAAGACACCACGAACGAGAGCCAAGAGGTCAGCCCTTTCCCAGCAATAGACCACAAAGCACATATAAACTGACGCGCACAAAGGCATAGCAAACACAAGACATAAAAAACCCCATAAAAGATCCACAAAAGAAGTGGTCAGTAAAATATTTTACTGGAGGGCTTACGTCAGATATATCCCACAGAACTTCCGGGCCCGGAATTACAATGCCTCCTTAAAGTTAAGCAAGAATTAAGTTAAGTATTGATATTTCAGCATGCTATAATAAATGCTAAATAAATTGCCTGGATCGATGTGGTATTTGTGGTCAAAGATATAATTGTGATCTTCAGAAAAAAGTAAAACTATTTTGATTTTAATCAGTTTGAAACATTAGTTTTCGCATCCTGAAAATCAATACTTAACTTAAGTCTTCCTTAACTCTAAGGAGGCATTGTAATTCCTGGCCCTGTTAATTGAAATTAAGAGGAATAAAAAGATCAGAAATCGATACAATCAAGGCAACATGTTGGAAAGTGACGAAAATACAAGGAAGTAAGTAAGGGTGCAAAACCTCACACACAAGAGAGTCAAGAGGCCAGCCCTTTCCCAACAGGTGACCACAAGGCTGCAAGGAACAGACAAAACAGTATAATAAAGACAAACGAGAAACAAAAATAACAAAAAGATCAACATAAGAAGCATCGCAAGAAGCAAATTACACAGTAACTGAAGCCCCTTTAATAGACTTGGACTTGTCCATTAGAAATGGCATAGTTTCATCGAAAATTTGCGAAAAATATGAAGATCCTATTTTTGAAATATTTAAATCTCCAGATGTTCCTAGATTCCCTTTCTATAGTGAATATATTTCGTAGCTTATTCACTTTGCGGGAGTATTTCCTAACAGAAATCATATTTAACTGAAAGCTACAAAACAAGGCTATCGATAGCATTACTTTGGTAAACCATTTTCTAAATTCTACCGGAGACACACAGAGATGTAAACCACATCATTGTTTATATTTGACACTTATATAGGTCACTGTTGTTTTTTCTAAAGGTTTCAATTCTCATGCTATGGAGCTTGACATGGACTGGTACATTCATTTTATTGCGTGACGTCTCATTACTGTCTTTTGTAGCGGAATTAATCCCTTCAATGATCCGTATGAAATTACAACATTGATGAATCGAATTGTTTAAAATGGCCGACAAACACGTAAAGCTAATTACCCCAGGTAAGAAAAACAATATTTGTGCTGATATGATGTCACTACAGTTCAATTGAGGAAATTGACATTTTGTAGAAGCTTTTGTGCCACAACGACGCGTTGTTTGGTTTTATGGCTGTATGTATGTACAGTGCATGTTAGATACTTTTAAAGCAAAGACTACGGATGGTAGCAGAGAGGGTAGACTGGAAATCGTCCAAACAGTTGAATTGTGCCTATACTAAGTCAATACCCCATACTAAGAAAAATGTATCCTCTCTAATAGCACTTTCTAGCTAAGGTTTGCCTAACAAGATGGCATAATTACCATTGAAGCTATTAGCTTTTTTATGATTTTTTTCTCAGATACATGTACACACATGTAATTCATTTCCAATGAGATAATTCATTGACTGCGGTCTTGCATTAATATTCTAGTGATAATCTGTCGATCCACGGATGTATATACGTCCCTGGTCGATCCAATAAAATACACGGTTTCTCAGCAATCAGTATCAGTATGGAAAAAACAGCAAATCAAACATCAAGACAGTTCTATACCTGTAACACCAATTTGGGTTAAGTCGAACATATGCGGTGTGAAAGTGTTTCAGCTTTGTAGTATGGTTGCTTAATAATTTATGACTAGAGACAGACAGACAGACGGACAGACAGACAGACAAACAGAGGGAGAGAGTACAATAAACGAACATGACCTGGAAAATTACAATTATAACAGACCGTGGCCGAGAGCCTTTTGATATCAAGTTTACCAGGCAAGGCTTTGAGAATACATGTAGTTTTGCTTAATTAAGTAGCATAATAAATAAAACTTCGCTCGCGTTGCTCGGCCCGCTCTATAATTAACCCTTAAAGCGCCAAGAAAAAAAGTCTCTGAAAATCTCGTCTGCTGAAGTTGTCTGCTGCATATAATTGTCTAACATTTTTGTCGAATTTAGCATAGAAGCAAACAACGTGGACCCAGAACATACTGCTCCATACTGGAGCAGTCTGATCTGGGTTCACACTGTTGTCATAGAGGCTTCTTAAACATTTCATCAGAAGAGAAAAGCAGACGACGTTTGTGCGATTGGCGCTTTAAGGGTTAAATCTGCTACTTAGACTTGTGTAGACTCGAAACCCCTAAACGCGGTGGGGTCTTTCAGAGCGCAGTGCGGCATTTCATCATGGTCTGCTCTGTTTGCTAAGACAAAATTGATCTACAAAACAAGAAATATTGTATGGAAATTATTCTCAACAGAATACTCAATAAACATGCAAACAAAATTAAAATGAATAGCAGAAAACTGGTCATTATGCTTTAATTTGCATATTTAATTTGGGGTTATGTGACGTCAGACATCATAAACTTTGCGCTGACCTCCATAGCTTTCAATTCTCTACCATACAAACAACTGTGACTTTGTAATTTGTTGGGGTTTGCGGCAGATAGCATTGATTAACAAGGGCTTGCCTTTAAGTTCCATTTGCTTTCAATGCTGCTGTCCCCTTTAAGGCCTTGTCCCGAGATTATAAAACTTTTTTCATGCTCAACTCAACGGAGAAAGAAATTTCAACTGCTCATAAAACCTAAAATACCGATAAATGAAGAATTTTCTTGCTTTTTGCTTTAAGTCACTCATATGTTGTATTTATCATGCTAATAAATGTTAAAATGCCAACAATTGTTGTTGGCATTTTAACATTTATGAGCAGGATAAATTTCGTGCTCAGCTGAGTTTAGATTATTCAAAGTTTTATAATCTCGGGGCCTGGCCCGACGTCATAACATTAAAGAGGAAGCCACCGCTATAAATCGTGAGTGGATTGATGACCAGGAATACAGACTACACAAAATATCCATGTTATATCCCACTCTTTAATAATAATAATCATGCATAGGCCCAGATAAGGAAATTTTATGAGCGTAAAACTGTTAATTTTTCCTTAACCATCAATTGAAACAAATAGTTTGTGTGCTCAAAAGAACCGTCTCAATGCTTCGATGGGCGGGCCCATCGCAAATATCCTGGCGCGTTTACATTAAATACCGCATTGTATGACATTTCATGACATTGACCTTTGTAGCCAAGGCCATACCAACAATCCAAAACCTTAAGCTTGTTGCCATTTATAATCCATAGCCAATTGGTGCCCCAAATATGAATACATTGCACCTATTTGCGTTACAAGCCATTTAGTCAGTACGTAAGTAATTTGACCTTGACCTTTAAATCATAGGTCGGATCAGTATTCCGACGCCATTTTGACTGCTACGCTCTTATAACAATCGTTGTGCAAAATATGAACCACCTATATTAAAAACATATAAGAGACATTGACTTGACCTTGACCTTTACATCTAAGGTCAAATTGGCTCTCTGAAAAAAATACTATCATTTTCACACCATAGGAAACCACTGTTTTAAATATGAACAACCTTCATAAAAAATTGAAAGCCAGAGTCCGCGTTACGAGGAGTAAGATGTAATTTAAGTACATTTGACCTTTACATTTATCCAGTTCAAGGTCATGACGGTGATCTGAAACATTCGTTGTCATCAACACGCCAAAAGCTATCATAATGCTAAATGTGAACACCTTCCATCGAAAAATGAAATAGGCATTTGCTTTACGAGCCGGAAGAGAGCTTTTAACCATACATTTGTAGTTGAACCTTATCTTTGACCCCACTATCATATCGGTGATCTGAAATCGTTGTAATTTACACGCCGTGGACAATCATTGTGCCAAATATGAACACCCTCGGTCAAAAATGAAAGAGGAGTCCGTGTTACGAGTAAAACCGACTGATGGACGAATAGTGCAAATATAATCACCTCTTTTGTCGTATAATTTAAATGAAACTATGCCATAAGCTATGGACAAGTCAAAATCTAAAAGGGGGGCTTTAGTATCATAAAAATTCGCTTTACTTAACTAGAATTCTGCGAGATATATCTGACTTACTATTTTTACTGTAACTCTTTAACAGTTTCATAGTACAAATGGCCTACACCTAATTATGAAATTATAAAATGTCAACACTATATCAGTGTAGGCGAAATTTTGCCAACTTCACAAACACAACAGCAGCTTTTGTAATTTCTAAGTGATCTGAAAAGAGATAGCGTTATCTAGTAACCATCTAAAAGCGGTTCACTACTGGCACGCCAGCGAAAAGCCATTTTGAATGGCGTTTCGCTGGCGGGCCGATAGTGGCCCGACACTTAAAGAGCTACTATACTCACCTTAAAAGTGAAAGACGTCTACATTTCCGTTGTGTAGCTCAGAAGACAGAGTATCATTAAGTTTTAACTTAAGTGACATTTAAATTACCATTTCAACAAATCCCAGCTCATCTGCACGTTTCGCATACTTTCCCCACAGAGTTGATTTTAACGCTATACACTATTTTAACTCTCTAACTCTTAGGTCCACACTAATGACTGCTAGCCATTCGCCGCTCAATCAGAATTAATCTTTCTGAGAAATACAACAGATATTGTCTCAGATATTGTCGCTGAAACTGCCAACAGAGCTTTGTCAGGTGAAAATATTCAACTGTACGCGAATTTCGTTTTAACTGTGAAATGGAGGAAATTAAAAGTCTTAGGGACACTTTTAAGACTCATAATTGCGTACGTCGGCAAACAGTGAAGACCCAGATGAAATGCCGGAAAAATCCGGCATTTCATCAGGATCTACACCGATTGTTAGGGTAAAGTCGACCTTTAAAGATATAAAAACATCATAATTTGGAACTTCTGACATGCGACCCCTTAAAATGTATAATGAACAATCTCAACCTTATTGTAACAATCGGTATGGGAAATCCATAAATATATAAAGGGTCAAAGACACACAGCATGCACAATAGGAGTTAAGAGAATTAAGCTTTGGGTTGTGCAAAGTAAACTTTTGTTACCATCTTGTCCAACCTACGTTTGCTATTTATAATCTAAACCCTTTGCTATGACAGCTATTGAGTACGGAACAAGACAAAAATAGTAACAGGCGATTTGGCCAATCACATTGCGCGTAACAAATCGAAGCGAAAACTAGGCTTCCGTTTTTACGGAATACTTTTCACATAAATTTTCTGGTCACCAAACCGCCCTGATACGCTAAACTTTCTCATGAGCTGGTTAAAAAGCAAAAGAGCATGGCCAGGAATTGTCACAATCACATACCACAGACCAACCCACGGCACGTAGTTCCCATTAGTTTGGTTCGCTTCCGGAAGTGGGACACCGGAAACAATCCGACAGAGATGCCCCAAAGTCAAAACGCCCTAAATATGTATTTAACTAATCTGAAAAATCAGTTTGATTTCGCGAAATCAACTTTTTTGACAGAATCAGCCTTAATAAAGCTTCTTACTATGATAAGCCATACCGCCCGAATGGGTCAATGCAAAGAAAGTGTAGTGATTTTGTGAAAGTTTATACTTGGTTCATACTCGGTGTTGATTATGCACTATAGATAAACAAAAAAAGTATTGAAGCGTGACTGTATTTACAATTATAAATTCGGATCTAGAAAAAGGAGTTCCAGGCGTTTACTCACATTTACTTTCATATTTTGACACACATAGATATTCTACCTCAATGGGCTCATATTACGCATTACGCATCAACCTTTTGAAATAGAATGATCCAAAGGTCATTACTCAACGGTCGTGGTACATCTATAGCTGGTTTAATTAATCTGTTTGGTAGTTACGGATTAGGGAAACTGAATACTTCCTTACGTTTTGATTGATCGGTTGACCTATACATATAATAGGTTTAAAGATGTATACTGTCGAAAGTAGACTGGCTCCAGTCCTTAAAACATTTTTTTTATCAATGTGTCATATCATATAATTGCAGCCAGTATAACTCTAATGGCTCTGTTCTAAGCTTAAAACAGAGCCATCAGAGTTAGACTGGCTACAAGTATATGATATGACACATTTATGGATAATTGTTTTAAGGACTAGAGCCAGTCTATGTCGAAATATGCTTATTCTTCATTATCGGCTAACCATAAACAAATGTTGGCGTTGAGCGTGCAAATTGCAGTTTTCAGGCATATTCCAATACGTCAAGATGTTGTAAATTATTATGAATCTCCAAATCGTAAACTGAAGACTTTTGCCAACATTCTTTCAAACAAAATTTTTCAAATTATATACAAGAAAAGCAATGCCAACAAATGACGCAGCTTGTCTGCAGCCGTTATCAGTCATGTCTTGTGCGGAGAATACTCCAGTCAACCTGCGCATGCATGCTAATCTGGCCAATCGTAAGAATCACTGCGTCTATGCTTTGACGTAGTCACATATGATAACCCTTAATGCGCCATCTATAATTTGCAGCAAAAGACAATTTCAAACTTTGCTGCTTTTTCAAAAATAACAAATAATGCATGACATTTCATGAGAATCGTCTGCCAGCAGACGATTCTCATGAAATACCTTACCTTATTTTTACGAAAATTAGGAAAGAAGTCACAATATCTGTCGTCTACTGCAGTCGTGATTTGCGCTTTAAGGGTTAAAATTTCCTCTCTGATTGCAGAACTGTCCCATATATAGTAATCAAGTGAAAGATCGTGTCGCAGACACACTCGAGTGTTTTATGAGCAAATATATTATGTCTAAGAAAATAGCTTTGTCGCTCTAATTCTGCGTAAGTGTGGGAGGCCTCACTGTATGGCTGATATATGAACACTTACAAGTGTTTGATTTGTTAATGAAATCGTATTATCCGCCCTTTTCTGGACAGTACAACGAAGGCAAATACGTGTGTGTTTTTGTTTGTTTGTTTGTTTTGTTTTAAAGTAAGTGTCTTGTTTGTGACTAAAGAGCATACTGTGGTACTGTCTATAGCATAAACGAAATGCACCGACTGAAAAACAAGAACACTTTGACCAAACACAACCCCCCCCCCCCCCCCCTACACACAACGATAGTAACATTATGCGTAGAACTAACCAGAACAGATTCGCCAGCTGCGGTGGATCATGGGGAAAATTAATTGGATGTTGAACCGCAATTAAACAGGAAACAGACTATGGTTGGGGATGGGGGTGGGGATTAATCCTTTAAATACTGTAAATTCGTAAACGGGTATTTCGGCAAACAGTAAAGGCCAAAATAAGGCATTTCATCGGTGTCTGTTACGATAAAATCTATTATAATGAGAGACTAAAGCGAATCATCACTTGGCAATTCTTGCCTGTTACCCTCAGATGTGATCCACCTCGGGCTCATTGTATCAATCCGGATGGAAAAAATAGTAAGTGAGTATGATCAGGAATACCACAATCACAAACCGCAGACAACCCCGTGGCACCCCGAGGAAGAGCCGCTGAACCATCACGAGACACCAGAAGACAAATCAAGCAAAGCAATCAGCACTCTCTTCCCCATCAAGATGATTGCAATACTAGAATGGACGTAAAGTTACGTACAACAAAACATAGAACAATTACAGACTCCCACAATGAGAGTAACAATAAACAAAAAGTCAACAAAAACAGAACCACCGCCTTAGAACGGACAGCAGCCTAGGCTACCGGGGGGCTTAAATGCATTTTACTGGTACCAAATCTTCGCCCTAGATTCTGCTGTTGTTGAAGTACAAGAAATGTTCAGCTCGCATGGAGGCCATCTAACTAATGCAATGTATCATCATGGTCTAAACTGGCCTACAGGTGTATATTGGATGAAAACCAGCTCAGACTAGTTTCCAGAAGTTAATATTTTTTACACTTTTCTATATCACTCTTTAGAGAGCTAAAATAGCATATTGAGTATGAAACTAGCATGGGCTGCATGAAATTTACAACATTTGCTGGTTTACCTCCCAACAGGTAAAATAAAGACGTTAATGAGTTTAAACACCATTTTTGTTTTTGTTTTGTGTGTTCAATTTTCTTTGCTTGAATAAACAAAATGTAAAAAAGCATGTTTTATGATAAAATTTTACATTCCACATTCAGAGAATTAATTCTACAACAAAATATTTTGATAACAGTTGCTAAAACTCGTGAGAAAGTCATTAGGCGACGTCAACAAATAAAGTGAAAGTAGGAAACTTTTCATTCATATACCCACAAAATGTATCTTCACGCATAAGGATTTTTTGTTTTATACTTATGGTCATTTACTAATAAAAAAATAGTAACTTGTTGTCATTTACAGTTTTTCTTTAATCTAGCAACAGTTTAACTTTGAGATATTCAGTTTTGAAATGTTTGATGCGCCATAAGCAAGCGACTTCCGTACCAACTGCTGAATCGTGAAATAGATACATGTATGCATGAAATTACTTTAAAACTACACGTATCTCAATGATCAACGGGTGGACATTACGGAAACGGCTCCGTGTGAAATTTAATATTTACGGGACTACTTTCTGCTGATCGGATATTTCCGTATATACCCGATAACGAGTGTATTAGAACAAGTATTGGCTTTTTAAACCAATAGCAGTCATTTAGCTTTTGAAATACCAGGAGCAGTTTGCAGCAACATTAATACATCGTCTGTGCACGTTTTTACTTTATTTCCCCATATTATTGTTTTTTGTAATAACAAACTCTCATCAGAGTGTGCAGATTCCTGTAAATTCGTTTCATATTCGAAGGTTTAATTGTTACTGGGGGGGGGGGGGGTCTTATCCTCGTAGATGTCGAGAACTAGCTTGATAATGCTCGAATGTACAATGGCTATTTAAAAATTAATAAAAAGAAAAAAATGAGTCTGATAGTACGCTAAGCTGTCACTACTAGCCGCCTAAACGCAGTTGAAAAGTTGTTTATTGGCCAGAGTCTCTCGACACAGGTGTGTAGAACTACATGTACTCTGAGCGCGGGTTTCTCCTAAAATAAGACCACGGATGTATACTACCGTGATAAAACCAACAATACGATTTGTAAACAAGTCCGGGACATTTTGGCCCAAAGCAAACTTGGCATTTAATCAGCACATTAATTCGTTCCCTCATAATTCAGTGCATTTGGTGCGAAAAAACGTTTAAGAGAACATTTAGCGCATGAGTATACATATTTTTCTACACGTCTGGTCTACACTCTCGGACACGATCGAGATATGTAACCCCGGGAATGGGCCTGCCGGTTTTGCATCGGTTTATCGATATATTGATTCTTTCCATGCGCGGATCCAGAAAGTTTTGTAAGAGGGGGTCAACTCTGCAACACTGACAATATATTTTTAGGGGAGAGAGGATCCAAATGCCACTAAAAGCGGGCCAAAATCGGTCCGCCAGCGAAACGCCATTTATTAGCTTGATAGCTTTGAGAATATCAGGGGATCCGGACCAGTACTGCTAAGAAACCCTATAGTTTTGTGATTTTTGAGGGGGGTCCGGACCCCCTGTCCCCCTTTGGATCCGCGCATGCTTTGGAACACCCAACTTATGTTGGGGGAGGAGTAGGTGGGGGGGGGGGTCTCGATAATTCAGAAAACCTTGAATCAGGAACTTCAAGGTTCCATCGGTTAAGAAAGTGTTTAGATGCTTTTTATAACGACTCCAGGGGAAGAAAACAAAATTTACTTGTCAAGGGGTAAGAGGGCCTGGATAGGCCGGGTTAACCCACCCTTATTTTGGGAAATCGACAAACAATGCTGATCCAGATTTGACGCCGCATGGTTCGCCGTCTGATCAGGGTCGCCACAGTTTGCTAAACATAATGTTTGAATAAACATGACAAATACCGCCCAACAGGGGATGTGGACTGGTCCAATTCAGGACATTTCATTAGGCATAAATGGGAGATAAGAGACGTGTTGTATCCTAACAAAAAGTTTTATGATTTGCAGTTTTACGTCCCAGTCAACAGCTACGGTCATGTCGGGACGGTCAGTTCGCCTAACAAAGCTTGAACAAGCGGTAACAAGTAGTTCGTGCATATACTTTTGGCTTTTCCTGACTACAACTCTTCTTGAAAGAATCAACGGAATGGTGGAGAATGACCGTAGAAATTAATTTATTTCATGATAAATCTTCACAAAAGTATCGGACCGGGCTGGGATCAAACTCACTGCCCCCTTGCTCTGCAGTCAGACACGCAATTGTAGTTACCGACTGCGCTACTCGGCCTTTGGTGTTAACAAATATGTAAAGATCACAAGAGATGGCTGCTGGTAATATTTAGAAGCAGTTTGATGTAACTCAGGTCGTAAAATGTCCGGCTCTGGATCTAAACTGCTTGAAACTAGGTGAGCCTTATATCTACACTTAGGAATGGCTAAAACGGGAATGATGTTAAATAGTTTCGTCGGACCTCATCTGGATTGACCTGATTGAACAGTGCAAAGCCAGGTCATGTGCATCAACGCGCGACAGTCGCTCTGTGTCTTCACTGTGTGCGTTTTACAAGTTTATGTGTTTTGTACATTCCCGTTTCAGGACATTTTGTTAGTAGCGAAAACATCCATCGTTTAAAAATCTTTGTTCAAATAGTACCTTATGTATAATTCTACATCACGGAAACGTCTCCGCGCGAAATACACCCCAGATTTGCACCTAACATATAGTAAAACGAGGGGAATCGTCGGGTTGAAATAGCAAAAAGATAGTGCGTCTAAAAAAGACCTATATTTCCCATAAAAAAAGCAACTACAGCACCCAAAAGATTAAATATATATAGAAACTAGTTAATTATTTAATTTATTTGATTTTTCATAAAATAAAATCATTAAATTGATATAAAAAATATCATCGCACTTTTATAAATATTACTACGCTGACTCGGCGATTTCCAGAAGCAGACGTGTGGTACGATCGGTTTTTAGCTACACCATGGTAAAAGGTCATAGAGTTTCCAACCGTATAGAGCGCAAACTTGTCTGATCAGCTAGGAAACTTCCGAATTCAATTTGAAATATTTTCATGAATACCAACAGTATAGCTGTAAACCATTTTGTGCAACTGTGTAGGCTGATCTGCACCTTTGCTGTCCTCATAAAATCGATCTCCGTTTTCTCAGGGGACGATTTGTCGCACCGTTCGCGCGCTACAGAAAAGGAGCATTGTCACTTTTTAAGTACTAATGAATTAATATAAAAGGTAGATCAAAATCTGTCCGAAAATGCCTGTTGTGTCGGTGGCTGAGACATCTGAGTCGTCACTGTTCGCCAAAGTAGATATTTACTGGTATCCAGAATGAAAAGGATTAATATTTTCTCGACGTCATAGCATTGCGGTACACAAGTAGGATTGTGTTTTTAATTTGGTACGGCTTTTGAAAACAGGAAGTCTGCAATACCCCGAGCAATAAAATGACATCTGGTTTTATAATCGTGTAACGTCTCTTAAAATATACATCACCGAAACTGTGTTTAGATCTGTGTCTACATGTTATTACCCCTTTAGGCACTAATAGATTAATCCTTCTGGCTTGATATTTTAAACTTGGGATGGTCTTTTGTGTCACGGTATTGAGGTGCCACGTGTAACAAGTTGGAAATGAAATGTGCATTTCTATTCCTGAAAATCGTTTTGTCTACTAGTAGGCAAACAGTGAAGACCCTAATGAAATCTAGGTCTTTACTGGTTGCCAAAGTACACGATAAGGAGTTATAGGTATAAAAGGGTTGAAGCCCAAAATGGAACCTTCGCAAACAGTGCAGACCAATAACAATGTGGTATGTGCTACCAGCAAAGGCTCAGACCTGCCTGCACATACGCGCATTCTAATCAGAGACTTTGCTAGAAGCTTTAATATTCTATGAGTGTTTAAGTTACTGACCGAACATCATTTGGAGTGCTTAAGCTAAAAAGGCGGCTGCATAGGCTCGTTGCATTCTATTCATGTGAAAATGCCACATTGACGGCGGAAATGTTATGACACGGTTCAAATGAGCTACCGCTCGAAGCAGGGTCAGCATGATTTGCTGTAAAAAAAGCAAACTAAATAACTAGCAATCCCGTATATACAATTTTATCCGGTATAACTGGGTTAATAAAACTACATTGCATTTTCTTCAAACAGCAAAGGGGGCGCAGTGGCTCGGTGGTAGAGTACGAGGGGGGTTCAATATGTAATGAAAACAGCCCAGTATATCCCAAAGTTTTATATTTACACACTTCATAATTACTTTTCTTAAAAGATCTGTTTCTTGGCTAAATAAATGTAAAATTGCAGTTGTCGAGCTCCTTACCTAATTTACACAAGCCACTTACAAGATAGGGTACTGAGGTACACTGCGATATGAAATAAAACAATGTTTTCAAAAGCAGATAACTACATGAATGAGAGGTGTTTTCAGTCTGCTCCTGCGTGTGGTAAATATTCATATATTGGTGAGTTATACCTGCAAAATTTTTTGATATTGTTTTATATTCTTTGAAATGCTGAGGCTGTCATTTTGGTTAAAGTCTTCCTTGATGCTACATTTTCTGGCATTTCATTGACAGAGTCGTTTTTGCGTGAACGAATGCGTAGCGAAAATTTATACGAAAATCATTGGTAACATTTTTTCTGGTCGCTTTGATGTTCATTTGCAAGTAATACAGCCGATTTTAAAATTTCCATATTTAATCTCACTCATAAAGTACTCCCAAGTACGTCATTTGAAATAAGAAAAGCACTTAAAAGAATGCCATCTCTGGCTTACACTGAAATGGATCAGACAAAATACCGCGTTTCATCGATGTTTGCATTTGGATGCATTATTTGGACATTGTTACACGTATTTACATGTACATAATCTGGCTGGCTAATTTCAGACGATAAAATTATAGGAAACGAAAATGGATGGAATACCACTCAGATGAGATACTCCTAGATATTGGTTTCAGTTTAACTGGTCTGCTGCCTATGCACTGTGTGTATTGAAACTTCGATACAATCAAAATTGTCCTTTCCTGGTACAAAGCTACATTTCCGATTTTCAAGAACCGTGCGTATTTTAGTGTAACGTCCATTGCTTTAAACGACATCAACGTAAGAGGGGGTAACGTAATAAAACCGTTTGCACGAGAAATCGGTAGAGTTAAAAATTCCTATCGTTATAGGAGATAAAGGGGAAATGAGTCAGAAAACTATGGATATGTGATTCATGCATGTTAAATGTTTGTTTTAGAAAATACAGCATGCCTTTCTACCTTTGTTAAAACGAGTGTTTACAATTCGGAGGAAAATATATGCAGTGTATATTAGTGTGCTTTTTAAAAAGTGTGTAACTTATTAAATTTGGAATGATAAAATAATGTTACATGCACCATTTTAACGGCGACGCTTTGATCTTTCGTTTGGCATATGGCATAAGATCCTAACGCGTTTGTGGATGGAGTTATGAATGGGTTTTCATTACATATTGAACCCCCCTCGTACTTGACTTGAGACCGAGGAGTTGCGGGTCCAAGCTTGCATTGTGTCCTCGAGCAAGACGCATTGATCTTTGCTCAGTACAGGATCAACACAGGATGACCCGTCCCGACATAGCTGATTTTTTGACTGGGACGTAAAGAATCAAATCACACACAAAAAATAAAACAACACAACAACAAATATGAATTTGTTTGGGCTAATTCTTTACATAACAGTCAACAATTTTTACAGTCATGTCGGGACAATTTCCCCGTCATCCCGGCTTGAACCTATACATAGCAGCGGATAAAGTGTCGGAGTCTTGCCCAGTGACTGGTGAGTCTCGGACCCTTCTATCCCCAGTTAGTGACGTATATAGGTCACTGCCCCCAGCCTAACGCTCTACCAGCTAAGTCACTTTGCCAGGTGCAATGGTTTCCAGGCCGGTTTAAACATGTTAAAGTTTTCACTAGGCACAGCTAGATACTGTCTGTCAGTCGAATGGATTATAGTCAAACGACTTAATTCAGTCACTACTTCACAAAGAACTCTACAGATCAGGCAGGCTTGTTACGGCAAAATTCATGAGTTTGTTGTATGCAACAAACGGGTCAGCCTGCACATCCATGCCGTCTAAAGATTACTGCTAGTCAAGTCAGTAGGGCGTACGGAAAGTTAGTCAAAATGGGGTGCTAGTTGATGTTGCTGGTACTAACCTCTGACAAATTTTTCTGGATCCGCGCATAAAAAGAATCAATATATCGATAATCCGATGCAAAACCAGCAGGCTCATTCCCGGGTACTCATACGCGCTAAATGTTCTCTTAAACGTTTTCTTTTTCGCATCAAAGGCACCGAATTAATGTGCCGATTAAATGCCAATTTTGCTTTGGGCCAAAATGTCCCGGACTCGTTTACAAATCGTATTGTTGGTTTTATTTTAGGAGAAACCCGCGTTCAGAGTAGTTCTACACACCCGTGTCAGTAAACAACTTTTCAACTGCGTTTAGGCGGCTAGTAGGGAAAGCTTAGCGTACTATCAGACTCATTTTTCTTTTTATTTATTTTTTATATAGCCGTTGTACATTCGAGCATTATCAAGCCAGTTGTCGACATCTACGAGGATAAGAACTCCCCAAAGTAATAATTAAGCCTTCCAATATGAAACGCATTTACAGGAATTTGCACACTCTGATGAGAGTTTATTATTACAAAAACAATAATATGGGGAAATAAAGTTAAAACGTGCACACACGATGTATTAATGTTGCAGCAAACTGCTCCTGGTATTTCAAAAGCTAAATGACTGCTATTGGTTTAAAAAGCCAATACTTGTTCTGATACACTCGTTATCGGGTATATACGGAAATCTCCGATCAGCAGAAAGTAGTCCCGTAAATATTAAATTTCACACGGAGCCGTTTCCGTAATGTATACCACCGATGAACATCTAACGGGCAGGTCAGACTCCATCCAGATGACGCATAATGCATTACCTGGTTAGTACCAACAACATCTTTAGATGGCATGGGTGTGCAGGCTGACCCGTTTGTTGCATACAACAAAATCATGAGTTTTGCCGTAACGAGCCTGCTTGATCTGTAGAGTTATTTGTGAAGTATCGACTGATCAAAGTCGTTTGACTCTTTTCTAATATAATCCATCCGACTGACAGACAGTATTTAGCTGTGCCTAGTGAAAACTTTACATGTTTATGTCCTACACTCGTTTATACCAGCCTGGAAACCATTGCACCTGGCACAGTGACTTGGCTGGTAGAGCGTCAGATGCGGGGGGTCGGGGCAGTGACCTATATACGTCAAAAAATGGGGATGGAAGGGTCTGAGACTCAACAAGACTGCGACACTTTATCCGCTGCTGTGTACTGGTTCAAGCCGGAATGACGGGGAAATTGTCCCGACATGACTGTAAAAATTGTTGACTGTTATGTAAAGAATTAGCACAAACAAATTCAAACCAGTCTAGTCATAGTTGTTATTGTTTGATTTTTTTGTGTGTGTGTGATTTGATTCTTTACTTCCCAGTCAAAAAATCAGCTATGTCGGGACGGGTCATCCTGTGTTGATCCTGTACTGAGCAAAATCAATGCGTCTTGCTCGAGGACACAATGCAAGCTTGGACCCGCAACTCCTCGGTCTCAAGTCAAGCACTCTACCACCGAGCCACTGCGCCCCCCTTTTGCTGTTTGATGAAAATGCAATGTAGTTTTATTAACACAGTTCTGCGGGATAAAATTGTATATACGGGATTGCTAGTTATTTCGTTCGCTGCATGCTTTTTTGTTTGTTTTTTTTACAGCGAATTATGTTGACCCTGCCTCGAGCGGTAGCCGCCATCAATGTAACATTTTTACATGAATAGAATGCAACGAGCCTGAATAGAATGCAACAAGCCTATTATATGCAGCCACCTTTTTAGCTTACACACTCCAAACAGTGACCTATATAAGATCTAATATAGGTCACTGCTCCAAATGATGATCGGTCAGTAACTAAAATACTGCTTCTAGCAAAGTCTCTGATCAGACTGCGCGTATGCGCAGGCAGGTCTGAGCCTTTGCTGGTCGCACATACCACATTGTTATTGGTCTGCACTGTTTGCGGAGGATCCATTTTGGGCTTAAACCCTTTTATACCTATAACTCCTTATCGTGTACTTTGGCAAACAGTAAAGACTTAGATTTCATCAGGGTCTTCACTGTTTGCCTACTGGTAGACAAAATGATTTTCAGGAATAGAAATGCAAATTTCATTTGCAAATTGTAACACGTGACACCTCAATACCGTGACACAATAGACCATCCCAAACCAGAAGGAATAATCTATTAGTGCCTAAATGGGTAATAAAATGTAGGCAGAGATCTAAACACAGTTTCGGTGATGTGTATTTTAAGAGACAGAGACATTACACGATTATAAGGTTAGTACGGAGGTATTAACCAGATGTAATTTTATTGCTCAGGGTATTGCAGACTTCCTGTTTTCAAAAGCCGTACCAAATGAAAAACACATTCCTAGTTGTGGACTTTGAGCAAATATTAATCCTTTTCATTCTGGATACCAGTAAATATCTACTTTGGCAAACAGTGACGACTCAGATGTCTCAGCCACCGACACAACAGGCACTTTCGGACAGATTTTGAACTACATTGTATATTAATTCATTAATACTTAAATAAGTGACAGTGCTCCTTTTCTGTAGCGCGCGAACGGTGCGACATCGGCGAATCGTCCCCTGAGGAAACTGAGATCGTTTATATGAGGACAGCAAAGGTGCAGATCAGCCAGGCCTACACAGTTGCACAAAATGGTTTGCAGCCTTACTGTTGGTATACATGAAAATATTTCAAATTGAATTTGGAAGTATCCCAGCTGATCAGACCAGTTTGCGCTCTATACGGTTGGAAACTCGATGACCTTTTACCATGGTGTGGCTAAAAACCGATCGTACCACACGTCTGCTTCCGGAAATCGCCGAGTCAGCGTAGTAATAATTATGAAAGTGCGAAGATATTTTTTTATATCAATTTAATGCTTTGATTTTATTAAAAATCAAATAAATTAAATCGTTAACTAGTTCTATATATATTTAATCTTTTGGGTGCTGTAGTTGCTTTTTTATAGGAAATATAGCTCATTTTTAGACGCACTATCTTTTTGCTATTTCAACCCAACCGATCCCCTCGTTTTGCTATATGTTAGGTGCAAATCTGGGGTGTTTTTCGCACGGATGGAAACGTATCCCTGATATTGCTACCAAATGAGCCGATGTTTACACTGTCAACAAGAAAATACACACAACGAAGGCAAGTAAATCTAAAATTTCTACTATTTAAGTAATAGATAAAGGATGCTTTTCCAAGGCTTTCCTGTTTAAACTGCGAGATGGGCGTAGCCATCGAGCGTTTTAAACAGAAAGCCGAGGAAGAATCCTTTATCTAGCTTGTAGTATGGGGCAGGCGCAAATAAACACATCTTACTGACATCTGACGAAATTTACATTCGCTCCTCACTGCATCCGGCCGAAGCTGTCAATTATATCACATTTACCTATGGGTTAATGTGTCGCTATTTAGAAAGTTCCCGCCTACATCGCTGTTTAACTAAAATTGGAAGTTAGAGTACCGTTTTAAGCTCCTCCTTCGTCGTTATTCTAGGGTGTCTGATTTAAACATCAGCAAAAATCAAAGAAAAAAGCATCGGCCATACTACAATTCTTTTTTCGGCACTTGGCAGGCGGCAAATTAGAGTCACTGAATGTATATCTAGCAAATTCTATAAAGCTGCTGATAGTGGCTGCCTTCATGTTAACGTAGAAGAGAAACGGAGAGTTCAATTGTCACAAAACTTTTATTCTTTTTAATTTTATATCACAGCTTTTATTACCAGCTTCAAACTAATTAAAATATAAATGTATACCGTGTCTGAAAAATATTTTATATCACAGTAAAACGTGTGACTTTTTGAAATGAAGGTACCTTTTCTCTGACTTCGTCTGTGAAAGATCTACCAGTCATTTTGGAATGGCGTAATTTTCAGAGTCTCGAAAGAGCCATGAATTTTTCAATGGAAGAGCGATGTTTACTTTCTGAACAGGCGCAAAAAATGTGTAGGTATTGTCCGATTTTATTAACCTGACACAGGTGCATAATTTCACGGTTAGTGCACAAGATATATTTTACCTTCCGTCGACTTTCGGTATTTACCGTGAGTTTTAAGAGAATTTTGCAATTAATTATGCAGATAATGAAACGTTATGCACTGTACTACTGACTAGTCAAGTGGTTTTGGTACAAAGTTTGCAACCAAAAGGTCCTGAGTTCGACTCCACGTAAATTCTTTTTTTTGTTTTGTATTTTTACCTCTTTATTTGATTCGTTTAACTTCATTATTATAGATATGTCACGACCTCTGAGTAATGTCTTTTGGATCATTATATTCAAAAGGTTGATGCGTAACGCATACACTGAGCCAGTCAGTCTGGAACATCTACGTGCTTCAAAATAGAATAGTATACGTAATCAAACGCCTGAAACCCCTATTTCTAGATCCGTATTTGCAATTTTGTAAATATAGTCACGCTTCAAAGTTATTTGTTTATCTATACTTACATCTGTTATTGATTTTTTTGTACGACCCTCACAGAGAACGTTTACCGTACGCTCAATATGTGAATTTGAATCTCTGTGTGCTTTTGGCATATTTTTTTAAAGTAATAGCAGATATTTAAAAAAAATCTGTTTTGCTTTAGTGCCAAGACTTGCAGCATACTCTTCATCAGACGTTTCCCCACTGAACTTTAGTTCAAACAACTTGTATAGTGAATTCATTTTAACCATTTGTTTTGGCTATCATATGGAACAATATTTTCCAATAATCTCTGAAGATGTTTCGGACAGACTGGCTTATTTTACGCGTTACGCATCAACCTTTTGAAATAGAATGATCCAAAATTTCATTCCTCAGAGGTCGTGGTACATCTATAATAAATGAAATTAAACGAAACGAATAAAGGTGAAAAAAAAAACACACTCACACGTGGACTCGAACTCACGCCCTTTTGGTTGTAAACTTTGTATCATAGCCACTTGACTAGTCAGTAGGACGGTACAAAACGTTTCATTATCTGCATAATTAATTGCAAAATTCCTGTAAAACTTACGGTAAATACCGAAAGTCGACGGAAGGTAAAAATATCTTATGCACTAACCGTGTAATTATGCACCTGTGTCAGGTTAATAAAATCGGACAATAGCTACTTATCATTTCGGTTCAGTGTATTTGTCTGTCTATACTTGTCCCTCGCTCCTAACTACCGTAATCTCCTATAATTAGATATATTATTGTTTCAAAGATAGATGAGAATCGTTGTAAACAAACACGGGCTAGTTTACCTTATTTTGGGCGTGCAGGTAGTATCAGTTTACAGTTATATTTAACCTACAACAGATTATTGCATGTGCGCGTGGCAGTGAATAGTCATGCTTTACCTGTTCATAAGAAAAATAGAATCACCTCATTACTACTGTCCTTACTAGATAAGTTCAAAGTGACGTCAGAGCATGTTTTGATAATTGGACATTGTTCATTGATGTAAATAGGTAAAACGGTTTCGCTAACTGTGTACATTATATTCTTTTATCATTAATATATGTCACAGTTGGGCTGGCGCGGTGGTAAGATCGTAAACCTCTGTCACGAAGTTTTGCAATTGAAGGTTCGAACCCCAATCACGGCATATTTTTTTATCTTTGCTTTTTGATATTGTATGTTTGTGAATGATGACCTTTATTATTTTTATCGGATATGACAGAAAACGAAAAGCGAAAAGAAGGCGATGACCTGATGACATGTTTTGTAATACCTGTAAGTCTACTCTCCTTACACATTTTCAGAAACAGCTGTTTTACAAAAAGGCTTGTCGTTTACCACCCACTTACAAATTTGAGCTTTGCAGCAGTTGGTTTTCTATTAATCATAGAAACATTGATAACCATTTTACCTACGAAAAACACACACAAAAAACACTCAAAAAATACTATAGTAAAACATTTAAAATATAACAAAAATATGATACATGTAAAAAGCCTTGATTAAGCAAAAAAGATATTTAAAAACATCTCCTACATGAAAAAAAATCAATAGTGTGGGATTCGAACCCTCCCCCGTTTTAAATCTCTCGATACAAATATTTGCATTGGCTCAACCGACTGAGCTATGGCGGCTTGGTATAATATTTCCGTATTTTGAAAACCTTTGTCAGGTATTAATGTAATTTTTTACCGTTAATAACGGTATAACCTGTATTACCTTCAAGTGTTGGTACGCTCTTTACGTCACTTTTAACTTATCTATAGGCTACAATATGCATCTTTGAAACTATAATACGCGAGTTGACTGTTTACAAAACATTGCTTTGTTATTCAAATTTGCCTACCAACAGTGTATTGGTCACTTTGTGATTTCCTTTCTTGCTATATATGACCACTGCAGAGCTGGTACATGTAGGCATTTTGCATAACAAAGATTACGTCTCTCGTCAATTCATTTTTATAGGATATTTAAAAACAGGGGACGCGGAGGGGGGTTCAAGCGAACACCCTCTGGATTTCCTGTGTATGTATTCTAAATGTTTGATACAACTTTCATAAAGTGTGTTAGCCAGTATGACCGATGAGTTAAATAACATACACTTTCTAGTCAACATTCAATCTAAAGACACTGAGTTCCAGTCTGATATTTTTTTTTCAATTTGTTCATTTTTCCATGTCTTAGTCAAAAATGACAACGTCAATATCTACCAAAATTATTAACGGACTACCGATACCGATGTGCTATATTTTTATTATTTGGATTTAAAACTTATTTATAAATTGACGACTGGACCCAGGCTAAATCTCGGGCCACTTTCGATCCTCCAGCGAAACGCTTGCCGTCAGTGGTTCGATTTTACATGCTTGTCTGGTAGAGCTACAATGTATGTTTACATTGTAAAATTGTAGCTTTACGCCAAACGTTGCAGCTAAACTGCCACTTAGGGTTTTGGTGCAGCCTTTTAATTGTTTTAAAAACTATAATGTTCTGTTCCATTGTTGTAATCCGGAGAATAACTACAAAAATTACAGGTCTAGAAATGTTTAACATTTATCACTGGCGAAATGTTGGTCTCAAGCCTTTTAAGCAGGAAAGTGTACTTTTCATATTGCACTTCTAAATGTAGATGGGTTAATTTTTTAGAAACACATGTCTTGTTGGGAAAGGAATCCTTTCAGATTAATTTAATTCAAACAAATTCAAATCACCCAAGGACATTCAACCAAGAAAAATGGGATTTTAATGGCAGCAGAGCCGCATCCTGAGAAAGCGGGTTTAATACATTGTCGCACATCAACGGCGCAGATCAGGCCCCAAGATTATAAAACTGTTTTCATGCTCAACTCTGCTGAGCATGAAAGTTCAACTGCTCACAAAAACAAAAATGCTGTATAATTAATATTTCCCCTGTTTATCTTCTTAGATGGTGTATTTATCCGGCAGTGATAAATGTTAAAATGCCAATAATTGTTGGCGTTTTAACATTGATGTGCAGGATAACTTTCATGCTCAGTTGAGTTAAGCATGAAAAAGCCTCCGGACCAGACTATTCATTCGCGAGTATTTATACACCTCGTCGTTGGTGTTTAAAATAGCTACATTAGGATAAAGTCAGGTAACTTCGGACAGCAGGTAAATTCGGACATACATTTGCAAACGGTGACAATCCAGATGAGACGGCTCTTAATGAGCCGTCTCATCAGGATTTTCACTGTTTGCTTAGTTAGTTTGTTTTTTATTCCAATAATTCAAAAATGAAAGAAACAAGGTCGCTGTCCGAATTTAGCCGATTGTCCGAATTTACCCGACGTTACCCCTTTGACATCCATTTGTATGACTTCTAGTCACAGTAGCTGAGCAGGCTTGAGACGCGTTTTTCTCGAAACGTGACTCAAATTATATTCATTTTCACTTATACGCAGATTACATGTACTGGGTCAAGAAACGCAAAACATTTTAGCGTAAAATTGCGATTATTTTCTTATCAATCAGTTTAAACAAATGTTTTGGGTACTCAAAAAAATTTGCACTCTTATCTGGAAGGCATAACGTGGAGATATAATGGACTAAGAGTTCGTCATGGCAACCAAAAAGTTACCAGGCCGCGTAGCGCAGTCGGTAAAGTGATTGGCAACAGATGCGAGTCTGACTACAGATCCAGGGGTCGGGAGTTCGATCCCGGCCCGGTCCCATACTTTCGTGGAGATTGATCATGAAATTTTTTCTACGGTCATTCTCCTCCCTTCCGCTGAATCATTCAAGAAGGGTTGTTGTCAGTTACAAGCGAAAGTATGTGCACGAAGTACTGGTTAACTGCTTGTTCAAACTTGCCCAGGAAAAAGTGTGCCTAGGTGAACTGACCGTCCCGCCATGACCATAGCTGTTGCCTTGGGACGTAAAGCAACAAAACAAAAACAAAAAAAAAAAAAAACATCCAAAAAGTTGTTTTCTTAAAGCTTAGCAAATTCTAGCCATTTCTAGAGCTTCAATTTGATTGTCACTCCGCAGAAGCCAGTATATCTCTATATATCTCTATATTAATAATACTGTTTTTCAATATACCAGTCAGTGACGTATTTTGCCAAGCATCTGTGTGACGCATTTCCCTAAATATTGCTAAGTATCTTTTTTGTAAGGTTTCAATCATTCCGATGCATTCATAAGACATTTTACGTAGGTTTGTGGAGCTGAAGAAGAAACAACTGTTCGTTTAAGGGGAAGCAACGCCTGATGTTAAAATTAGGGGTCTGGAATCATGTTGTTGTTTGTTGTTGTTGTTGATGCTGTTGCTGCTGTTGTTGGTGTTGCTGCTTTTGTTGTTGTTGTTGTTGTAGTTGTTGTTGTTGTTACTGCTGCTTTTGGTGTTTTTGTTGTTGTTGTTGTTGTTGTTGTTGTTGTTGTTGTTGTTGTTGTTGTTGTATAAAGATAAGAAATATAATTCTTGAAGCTTATTGACAAAAGCAAACTATCTACCACGGAACGGTAATTTGATAATGACATTATTGCCAAACCACGTGACTAGTATATCTCGAACTAGTCTGTCCAGTTACAGAGACTCTGGTATAGATACAACATCTAGACATCGAAGAACATTCGTGATTTTTGGAGCAGTAGCCAGTGGAAATCCTCATCCAGCGTAAATGAGTTAATGTGCCATTTAAGAGACAGACTTTTTCATGAAACCTTTTTGCCATTACGTTAACACAGCATTATCGCTAATTCTGATCTCGTCTTATTGACTTAGGCTCATTAAATGAGCCAGTTCATGCGATTTTGATACTACAATCGTATGTCAGCAGCGAAGGCTTAGAGAAGCCTGCGCATCAGCGCAGTCTCGTCAGAGCCTTTACATACTTGCACACACAAGAAATGGAGATTGACGAGAGCTCAGGCAAAACATTTTACCTCTAGACCCACTTGATAGCTGCGCATATACGTTTAAAGAGAGAGTTTACGTACATTGTATATGCAATACGTGCCAAATCTCAAGAGCAGGCTCATATGAATCTGCAGTGGCTGCAACGTATTCCGATTCGGCGGTCAAGTTTTAACCCTTTGTAGGCCGTAAACACCTAAATGGGTACTTTGGCAAACAGCGAAGTCCCAGGTGAAATGACCCATAATGCGGCTTTTCACCAGGGTCTGCACTGTTTTGCGAAGTCAAAAATGACATTCAGAGAAATAAATATATACTTTTTTGGTGGCGGGGGGGGGGGGGTGGTTATAACCTGTGATCCCTCAAAATATACTATGGACCATCCTGACTTTATTGGTCTGAAAAGGGTTAGCAAATCCATGACAAAACCAGTAAAATGACCTGCGCACCCAACCCAGACTTAAATCAGACTAGAGTCCAGGCTATACTCTAAATGGATAGATAAGATCTCACTTAACCTTTTTCATTCAATAAGTATGGATTTGTCTATTTTGTTTTTTAAAGGGTTTTCTATAAAATGAAGTATTTTTGTCTCTGAAGATTGTTCTTATCTTAACAAAAAGTGCAGACCCTTACTTATTGACAAAGTACCTGTTTACCGCTTGTACGTGATCCAGAATTAAACAGGTTAAACGATCAAATATCGTGAACATGGCGACCCATCCAGAATTAATAAAAGTTGAGGAGTCGGTCAAACAGAAATACCTCGAAATTGTGAAAAACTTGTCACAAAGTGAAATAAAATCATTCAAGAAACAAGATTATCAAATGCTGGTTCAAAATGAAATGATGGATATCTCTGACTTTGACATGGCACAGCTCATAGAAACTGCACATTATGTTTCAAGTGCACTTAACAATGCGGCGAAGGAGCAACTGCCCCAAAAGTCACGTGATGCGTCATCCAGCTCATAGAAAAATAGCGAGGTACTGTCTGGGTCCGTGTTGCAGGCCTTTGATACGTCTATGCGGTCTACGATGATACTGAAAATCCTGAACTGTTTGAGGGGTGCGCGGATGTAAGTAGTACCCTGCTAGATGATAGCATTACATTAGTCAAGCAAACGATAGCAAAATAAAACAGACCTGACAACAATAGTAAAGACACCACACGCTCAAATTTTTTGATTCTTGCAATATTAAACCAAAATCTAGGCGGTCTTATGTATTGTTAAGGTGTTCGTTTTGCATCTTTTGGTACCATGAACAGTGTGTAGGAGTTGCAAAAGAAGAACTGATTGGTGTATGGCTGTGTTTATCGTGCCGCAAAGTACCACAGGGACTAAAAAGTAGCCCAACTGCACTTACATCATACATAGAGCAAGTAAAGGTGTCAACATCATCCATACTTGTAGCACTGGGACATTTAACAACTCAAGTTTCAACAAGCATAAACGGTATAAATGATAAGCTTACCGCCTTAAGCAGCCAAGTAAGATGCAAATACAAGAAAATGTCTGAAACACTTGACTCGTTATATATGCCGTCTGATAGTATGGAGTCCCATTTTGACCAGAAAACATGTCAGTTCTTAAACAAAACAACTACTATAATTGACAAAATTAAACAACACAGTGAAAATGCGAACTCAGTGACTAAACAAATGGATGATAAAAAAATCTCTGAAAGTGATAATACTGCAACAGATGCCAGTAACAGTGCCAATACAGCTCGATATAACCCCCTAAAACAGACTAAAAAATTTGAACCAGAATCAGAAACCGACCGAAAAAGCCAAACAAGTAGATAAACCAAAGGGTACCATCTCAGTGTCAAAAGACCAACTGAGCGTCCAATGCAGCCCACGGAAGAGATCAAAATTGTTGATCTAACCAAATCCCCTAAATGACAAAGGCCTATACTTCAGTCTACCCTCCTAGTTGGCAGCTCTATTTTGAAAAGTGTTAATGTGAATGAACTGAAAAAAACCCACTGCAGTACGATCTTTTCCAGGGGCTACGATTGAAGGCTTAGAAAGCAAACTAAATAATTACATTATTGATACATGCATAACTATTATCATTCATGTTGGTGCAAATGATGCTAATCAAAGTGTTGATATAAAATATTTACTGAGAGCTACTCTTCGCTTCTGGATAATATGGCATCTGAGAACCGTAGACTCATAGTATCAGGCTTATTACCCAGAGAAACTGGATCCATATAATAAGAGTCTGAAAACATTTGTGTTCAACTAAAGATGTTGAATTTATTGACCACTATAACGCTTTTTTACTTGCATCGGGTCACATGGCAGACTCATATTATCATAAGGATAAGCTTCATCTCAACTCCTTTGGAACTAGGAAACTGTTGAAAAACATTGATGCAATGTACAAAGTTACCAATGTACGCACACAATCTAAAACCCCTGGGACAATTAAGGGGTTACGTACCTTGGGCGTTCTGGTTTCCCAGCGAAAGGCAGAGGATATAAAAGTGGACCTAAATATTGTCATATTTGCTCAATGAAAGGTCACAGTACATAGGACTGTTGGTATAAGGGCCGAAAAACTAATTTGAACGGAATAAAATATTGCTAGGGAACCGATGGGTGCATGAAGCCTTTTCTAAACGTACTTTCAAGTGGTACTTGTGAAGTTGGTACAGCAAATAGGTTTACACGCCTTTTCCAAAATAATGACATGGAAATTCTAAACAATGAGCCGAATCAAGCAAGTGTTTCTGAGATAACCACAAGTCAATATGAATATGATTATATCATATCATGTACATCAATCCCAGCAACTATGGAAAGCTACATTGACCAAAGTTGTCTTGAGTGTACCACTTTATCACTAGAAACAGACTTGTAGTTAGTTATTAAATACAACATTGGGTTAAAAACTCTTCTGCAACAAGGCATATCAGAACCTATATTTAATGGTGATTCAGTTTATAAATTCAAACGAATTGTTGGAAAACCTTTTTTTAGTGATCAATTCAAAATGATTATCAAAGACTAGATAAGTTAAGTATATTACATATATATATATATATATATATATATATATATATATATATATATATATATATATATATATATATATATATATATATAAGAGATTATGCAGATAATTATAGAAGAGGAAGAAATCTGTTTTTTTTCTAATTTGAGAAACTAAATAAAATAAAAAATATAAGATGACATTAGAGATGGCTGACAATAATGTAGTTACGATAATTTCTGAATCTAAAAACTTGAGAGCTTTAATTTCCATTCAGACAAACAGAAGATCTGCTCTCTGTAGGGAAGGAGTGGGAGGAATGGCTTGGTGCAATAGAAATAGCATTTAGATATTTCAGAATTAACAGTCCAGCTGACAGAAAAGATGCTTTAAAAATATATGGTGGGACTGAAATACGGGAATAGAGAAAACATTACCAGACAATGATCCTGATTGAAACTTGGACGATTATCAGAAAATAAAGAAAAACTGAATATTTACATTCTACCTAAAGGAAATAAGCATCATGCTCGATTTTTATTTCTGGAAAGTAGACCTGAAGCAGGAGAAACCATCTTAGCATATGCGACAAGGTTGAGGGAGAAAGTCCATGGGTGTGATTTTTGCAGCAGTAATGATGATAGAATACTAGATCATATGCAAACAATCGAGAACCAATACATTATATAGAAATGTATATATGAAGGATGGTCATTGGATCAATATCAAACTCAAGCTAAGCAAATTGAAAATATATCAGGGCAAGTGGAGAACATAAAAACGGACCAATGGAGCATGAAAATATCTAAAGTTGAAGAACATAGAAGAGAGATGACGTAGAGTCAAAACTACATACAGTTTAGAACACAGCCCTGTTCTTATTGCGGGTTGACAGGAGTGCATCCTAGGGGCAGAGGTTGTCCTGCCTATTGAGTGCAATGTGAAATATGCAGAAAATATAACCACTTCATATCTGTATGCATTGAGAAACGAAAGTGGATAAAACCAATAGATGAAACGATGAGACTGCCACATTGTTATACACGTATGACGAGGAAAGTGGGTGTCAACAAAGCCAATGTGATACACCATAACAGCCAGAGTTTAAATGATAGTTCAATGACTCATGTCAGACAGTCAAACTGACTGTAAAGACTGTCAAACAGTCAATGCCTCAAGCAAATGAACATTCTCGACAGATAAAGGCATTTCAGAAAGGAATCAGCAGATCTTGTGAGGAATACTTGTTTGGGTAAACAAACAGATATAATCCTACTCGACTACTCAAAAGTCTTCGACAAAGTCTATCACAGCAAACTTCTAATTGTTCTATGTTTTGTTGTACGTTACTTTATGTCCTTTCTAGTATTGCAATCATCTTAATAGGGAAGAGAGAGCTGATTGCTTTGCTTAATTTGTCTTCTTGGTGTCTCGTGATGGTTGAGCGGCTCTTCCTTGCGGTGCCACGGGGCTGTCTGCAGTTTGTGATTGTGGTATTTCCTGATCATACTCACTTACTATTTTTCTATGAATATTGCATCAATATGGCATTTGCGGATGCGAGCTGGCCTGGACCCGAGCCTTCCGTGGGAGTAGCCCCCAGCAATACCAGTTACATCTGGTGTCCCCCAGGGCTCAGTCCTAGGCCTGATTCTTTATCTTGTTTCTATAAATGATCTGCCTGATGAGGTCAGCTCCCAGTTGAAACTATTTGCTGAAGATACAACCCTGTACCTCACCATGGAAAGCGACGATGACAGCTCAGCACTGCAAACTGATTTGAACATATTGTCTGCATGGGAGACCAGGTGGGATATGGAGCTCAACCCCTCGAAGTGTCAAGTGATACACATGTCAGGCTACAAAAAGACAGTAAAGACTGACTACGTATTACAAGGATAGTTTTTGGAGTCTGTTCTATGTGACAGGTACCTCAGGGTTGATATCTCCAGTGGTCTGACCTGGAATTCCCATATTGACAGTGTAACTGCTAATGCAAAAAAGACTCTTGGGTTTATCCAATGTAATATAAAAAAAACTTAGTTGCCTAAGGTTCGTGTAACGGCTTATAATTCCCTTGTAGGACCCCAGTTAGAATATGCTTTGGCTGTCTGGGATCTGCACACGAAGGTGCAAATATCCCAAATCAAACAAGTCCAGCAAAGAGCTGCTCGCTGGACAGCAAGTAACTTCGATAGACAGTCAAGTGTAACAACTTGGATGGCAATCCTTGGAGCAAAGAAGGACTGACGCCCGTCTTTGCTTGATTTACAAGGTGATTCGTGGCTTGTTTGCTGTACCCCTATGGGAATACATACTATACTCTAATAGAATATCTAGGTACTGCCACTCCATGACCTTCAAGCAGATCTCAACTACAACAGATAACTATAAGTTTTTCTTCTTTCCATTAGCAATTGTTCAATGGAATTCCCTCCCTGAGTCTGTTGCATGCTTGCAAAGTCTTGATGCTTTCAAGGCAGTTGTATGCAAGATGCAGCACTCACGCCCATAGATCCCCAAATGCTTGTTTTAACTGATATTAGCTAACTATTTTCTATCATAACCTATCATCTGTTTTTGTTCTTCACTTTTATGCTTTTAAATCTCTCTACTATAAGTCTTCCTTGTTTACTGTCTTGTACTAACAGACGCTGTGCAAACCTGCCTAGAATGTCAGAAAGGGCGTATGGCAGTATAAAGAGAAAGAAAGAGCTGATGAAAACATTCTGATTTTTTAGTTCCAAAAGAAGATGGCGAAGCACTGCCTACATGGGTGTAAATATTTGTATCATTGACTTGTTGTGAAGTACCCCAAAGTGCCCAGTTTTACTTGTTTTAGTTGGTTGTTCTGGCATTTGCTGTGTACTCGAAAATTGCTAAATCAAGTTTCGCCCCAGTACATTGTACTATTGCCAGTTATTTAATCATATAAATAGTGCCTCTCAAACCTTTTCGGGCTAATGTTGTCTGCCAATAAGCAAGCAGTTTGGACCCAGATCAGGTCCAACACATTGTAGGGCCTGATCTGGATGCAAACGGTTAACTTTTAAAGGAGGCACCTTTTTGTTTGACTGCGCATCTCAAAACAAACCTACTAATTACCCCTTAAGACACAGTCCGAATCCAACTGTTTGTCATTCTGTTGGTATTACTAGATTTGTTTTGAAGAAGTTAAATCATAAGAATCAGCAGAAAGCACACATGCTAAAATCAAATTACCTCTGAACAATTTAACAAAAACTGTTAAAGTAGACAAATGTTTTATTTTTACTTAGCTGATATTAATAATATTAGCTTTATTACTATGCCGAAGCAAATTCAGAAAAAAAATACCACAATATCAAACAGTTTGAAACCTGATCCTGTTATCCTGTAATCTGTACCTGGAACTCCATTCATGGAGAACAGCACACCATGTGCGGGTAACAATCTTCTTCGTTAAAATATATATACATTAAAACTTATATTCAAAGGTAGAGGGCAGCATAGATCCACCATCCGATGTTAGTTAAAATAAGTCTACTACACAAACATATATGCAATTCTTTAAAACCCGAGATGTCGGGCCTGATCTGGATTTAAACTCTTTGCAAAGTGAACAATGAGATGGCACATGCAGATGGCCCTGACAGGTGCACTTTACTGTAAATACAGGTAAATGGATAGCTTAATGTGAAACTCTGTCTTTGGGTTTTGTGACCAAGTAAATCTAAAATGCAGTTTGCCGGCTTACTTCACTACAACATGCAGTAACTGAGCTAGATCCATAACAAATACAATAAAAATGTGAATAAATGTAGGCTGCTGTCCGTTCTAAGGCGGTGGTTTTTTAGTTGTTGACTTTTTGTTTATTGTTACTCCCATTGTGGGAGTCTATGTTTTGTTGTACGTTACTTTATGGCCATTCTAGTAATGCAATCATCTTGATAGGGAAGAGAGAGCTGATTGCTTTGCTTAATTTGTCTTCCTGGTGTCTAGTGATGGTTGAGCGGCTTTTCCATGCGGTGCCATGGGGTTGTCTGCGGTTTGTGATTGTGGTATTTCCTGATCATGCACACTAACTATTTTTGCCATTGAATAGATTTATCTCAGGATGAATACCCCGTACAATTAAATCAACATGGGAAAAATTCCTGCGGGGAAAATCCCTGTGGAGAAATATTCCCAGGGGGATTTTTCCCCATGGGGAAAATAAAAATATTATTATATACTTGAAACATACTCAAATGTGTTGAACATATTTCAAGAGTGGACCTAAGCTTGATTTTAGACCCTTTAACAGATGTTTTAAAAAATACCTGCAGGGAAAAATGAAAAAAAATGTTATTTGTGGTGGTCATTCATTTTTACATATCATTTACATGAGATCTTGTCATATTTGAATAAAAATATGAACTTAATATTTTTCAAAATCCCTGCTGGAAAAAATGTTGCGCGGGGATTTTGTCCTTTGTTATGTATTATCTATTAGGTCACTATAGATTTTAAGCCAAAGAGCCTTAGAATTACCTCAGTTCAGTCTTTTTCTACTGGAAGTATGTCACTTTAAGTGTCTATGTCAGCTAAAAGTACTGGGTCATTTTGCCAAAAACTGGTTTGGCAAAAAAATTCCGGTGGCAGTTACAAATGGTTTTGCTCCACTGAACAAAAAAGGCCACCAGAGCTCCAGATAAAATATATTTAAAATGCATCTCCTCCTGGACCATTAGTCCAAATTCAAACAAAAAATCACAGAATTGTCCCCATAATGCCCTCTACTAAAATTGCACAAATGGTTCTGCTCCATTGAACAAAAAGGCCAACCGAGCTCCTTTCTTTCTTTCTTTCTTTTATTACTGGCACGACCCCATGAGATCATTACGCCAGGGAGTGCAAATTTTGAATTTTGAAGTAAAAAACAAAACAAAATAAAAAACAATTAAAAACACAAAAAACAAGAAAATCTATCGGCTGTGTTTTGACTAATGAGGGGTGCCCTAAACTCCTCAGTAGTCTGGGAATTGACCACTGAAGGTGAAAGACCATTCCACTGTGGAATAGTTCGGGGAAAAACTAGTTCTTCAGGGCATCACTGTATGTCTGGTATCTACAATGATGCCCTGGTCGATTTCTTGTCTTTTTCTATAGACACAACACTAGAATGTATCTTATGAAAGAGAGGCCGGGAGGACAGATCCCTAAGGGCCTCAAGAGATGGCCACTCAAGCTCGTCAAGCATCTCGCTGACACTACTTGTATTTCGCCTTCTCCTGCTTGTCTAGCGGGCTGCTGTCCTCTGAACTTTCTCTACCTGGTTAATCTGAAGTTTCGAGTAAGGGCTCCAAATGGGTGCTGCATACTCTAGTTTAGGTCGAACAAACGTTTTGTATGCAGCTTCCTTTGTACTCTAAGGTGCAAAAGCAAAGTTCCTGTGAAGGAAACTAAGTGTCTTAGTTGCTTTGGAAGAAATTTCTTAAATGTGCTGACCCCAACCGACTGAATATTTTCCAAGGTTTGGTTGTGAAGGGAATAGTCAAAGAGTATGTGTTTGTGATGCTGATGCCGACGAGTCACTCTCATGGAGTGACATTTGGCCACATTGAATTTCATTTGCCAATCGGCTTCCCATTGTCCTAAGCTAGTGATGTCTTCTTTTAGGGTCAAACAGTAATGAATTGAATATTTGTTCCTATACATGACATAATCGTAAGCGAACAGGCGAACAGAAAATCTGATGCGATAAGAAATATCTTTAAACGGCATCTCCTCCTGAATCAAATTTGCAAGGAATTGCACAAATGGTTTTGGTCCGCCGAAAAAAGGGTTGGACGAGCTCTAGATAAGAAATATCTTCAAATGAAATCTTCTGAACCACTGGTCCAAAATCAAAATAATTTCAAAGCAATGATCCTCATGTTGCCCTCTACTTAAATTGATCAGAAGGTTTAGCTGGCTACCATAGCTAAATATAGATTATATTTTAAATCATTTCATATCTCCTTAGCCACATGCCAAAACATCATCTACTAATGTGCCAGGACTCAAGTGAGCGATCAAGGGCCGTTGGGACCTCATGATAAAAATGGAATGAAATTAGTGGTCCTCAGACGGTGGCATGTTTTGGAATTCTCTGTTGGCACAAAATGCGACAGACGTTGTTCTTTTTATTATCATACTTTATTGGTGATGTGCTGTACTTGAAGGACTGCGTGGAAGAAAGTTTTTGGAATGCGCAGTAAATATACCATTTCTTTCTAAGGTTTGTATAATAGCTTTTGGAAAACCGTTTGGTACCGTCACCCCTTTATCCCACTCTTGTATACTGCTTGATGCTCTTATACTCACAAGCTTTTAGATCCAGATTAGTTGACATCTGAAGATAGATAATACAACTGATTTAGACCTACTCTGTTGTCCATTCAGTTAAAATCGATGATTATAATAAGAAACGAATTAAGCCAAGTATATCGATTTATATTGATTCTTTGAGTGTTATTGGCTATATAAGAACAAATGGCTAATTGACTGTTGTTGGCTTTATTAGAATATGTGGCTAATTGACTGTTATTGGCTCATGAGGATATGTGGCTTATTGACAGTTGTTTGTTAGCTTATGAGGATATGCAGCTAATTGACTGTTATTGGCTTTAGGAGAATATGTGGCTAATTGACTGTTATTGGATTTATGAGGATATGTGGCTAATTGACTGCTATTGGATTTATGAGAATATGTGGCTAATTGACTGCCATTGGCTCTATGAGAATATGCAGTTAATTGACTGTTATTGGGTTTATGAGGATATGTGGCTAATTGACTGTTATTGGATTTATGAGGATATGTGGCTAATTGACTGCCATTGGATTTATGAGGATATGTGGCTAATTGAGTGTTTTTTGCTTACGATGATATGTGGCTAATTGACAGTTGTTGGCTTTATGAGGATATGTGGCTAATTGACTGTCATTTTATTTATGAGGATATGTGACTGATGCTTTGGCTTTTTGTCGGGCCCACCAGGGTTTACCTGTTGGACTTCTTTTGCTCCGGTATTCTGTTTTATTTACTGTAGAGTCCTTATCTTTGCTTATCTCCTTGTTATATCTTGATTTATAGGTTCTATGAGATGATGCATTGATAAGTTAGGGGTATTGCATGCAAACAAAATATCTATGTGTCTTGATCAACATCTGCATTAAGGGTGAGGTTGGCGCGCCTTAAAATCGGTTTAAGCCCTCTAGCAAATAATTTACTGACCGTTCCAGGGCGATACTTCTTTTGTTGATCTTTTATGGGTTTTTTTTTCTGTCTTGCGTTTGCTATGCGTTTTTGCGCGTCTGTTTATATGTGCCTTCTTGTCACCTGCAGGGAAAGGGCTGACCTCTTGGCTCTCGTTTGTGGTGTTTTGCTGTGAGTGTAAGAACTGTAACCAGTCTTTAATTCTTAAATTAATTAATTCATCATAATATAATAACGTAAATTGTATTTCATCGTAAGCAAATTTATTTGGAACGTAAATTTGCGCATTTTATGTCTCGCTGCTTTTCACGTTGCGTTCGCTATTTTACGTCGTTACGTTAACAAATAAGTTAATTTGACAACGGCAGACAAAGATAAGTCGCCAAGACGTTAAGGATTTCGAAGATTAATAAGACAGCATAGTTGGTAAGCGATTTGTTTGAATGTGAAACGTCGAAATATGATTTACGCTATAGTTTCTATAATTTGTATTTGAATTACTTTAAATAGTTGACCATTTTAATATATGATAATTATTCTTTTTGTTGGCCAGCGATCAAATAAATTCGCCGAACTCTTGAGTACAAGATAGATCGAATGCGTATTTGTCTGTCTTTTGAATAAGTGTGTTTTATATATCTCGAGTAGCAATAAGTTATATTTTATTCATTTATTGTTTCAGAGAATCACTATTAAACAAGAGTTACAGTGTATATCCTCTTATGTTGACCCGAAATCCTGAACAGTGAGTTTGTCACTTTCCCATTGATATCTTGGGTCAGGTGTGGTACTTGATTGTATCGATTCCTGATCGTTGCACCCTTACTTACTTTAATTGACCGTTATTGGCTTATGAAGATATGTGGTTAACTGAGTATTATTTGCTTTATGAGGATATATGACTAATTGAGTGTTATAGGCTATATGAGGATATGTGACTTATCGAGTGTTATTGCCTTTATAAGGATATGTGGCTATTGACTGTTATTGGATTCATAATGATATGTGGCTATTTAACTATTTAGCCACAGGTCGTCTTAAATTCAATAAAATTCAAAGTTTATCCTGTCTGTAGGCTTTCCAATTTATATACATTAACAAGATTAAATAAAGTCACCTCTGACTTACTCAAAGTCTACAGGATGAGAGTTATGATTAGTATATAACACATGCGCTTCTTTTTATTGCTGACGAGCTGTTACGACGGTCAGCACTCATATACATGTTCCTGTGCATGGTTCTTGTAAACGATTTTACTAGCAACTGTCCTACTGTGTGTGGCACGGTTTTCTATTCCCAGTAAAAACATATTTGGCAAAAATTCACCAATTTGCTTTTAAAGTTTGAACTATTTGCACTGCAAAAGTAAAAACAACAACAGATGTTAGAAACTAGATGTTATTGACAATCCTCATGAAAGGATTGCTAAAGTAAAAACAACAACATATGTTGAAAACTAGATTGTTATTGACAATCCTCGTGAAAGGATTGCTAAAGTAAAAACAACAACATGTGTTAAAAACTAGATTGATATTGACAATCCTCATGAAAGGATTGCTAAAGTAAAAAGAAGAACAGATGTTGAAAACTAGATGTCATTGACAAACCTCATGAAAATATTTTTTCTATTGCTAGCTCCAGTGGCCATTTTATGCTCTGATGAGGGGGAAAGAAGGCCTTGGAAGGGGAGGGGGATGGTCCCAGTATCACATATTCCTTTAATTTTTTTCGAAAAATATCCCATATCCCTAAAATAATTATGGTAATTATCCCCTTAATTCAGAAAGCATTGTATCCCAATATCCCTAAAATTTATCCAAGATTACCGTATCCCTTTAAATATTTACAAAATTATCCCGCATCCCTTTAAGTTTTTGCCAATATCCCAGTATCGCTAAAAACATTTCAGGGCCTCAAAGAGGAAGAGAGGATCCAAATAGCACTAAAAGCGGGCCATTATCGGCCAATCAGCGAAACGCCATTTTAATGGCGTTTCGCTGGACGGACGATGATGGCCAAAAAATGACGCTGGCTAGGTAGCTTTGTGATTTATCAGGGGATCCGGACTAGTATTGCTATGAAGCCCTATATTTTTGTGATTTTTCACGGGGGGGGGGGGTCTAAGTGTGGGGTCCGACACCCTGTAACCTCTCTGGATCCGCGCATGGATTTTGTTCAGCAAAGCAAAACCGTTTGAGCGAGTTTGGTAGAGCGCCTCGTATGTAGAACATTTATTTTGAATTTTTGGTTGGTAGCTCAAGATGAAATCGATCTTTTCTTTAGCTATGGAGGCCATTTTGCTTAATGAAGTTGAGCCATTTCAGCAACTTATAAAACAAAAAAATAGTGAAATTATTTTAAATTAATAAGGCCAGTGAGAGATGTGGTTTTAAGAAAAAGTTTCCTCCGAATGCACGTCAGATGAAAACTAGTACTGTGTTCTGTGGACATGGGTGTCTCCTCTGTCGCAAAATTCGCATATTCTCACAAACAAAGTCAGCAATGATATATTTTGAACAGGAACCGATACAATCAAGTACCACACCTGACCCAGGATACCAATGGGAAAGTGACAAACTCACAGTTAGACACAATAAACGAGAGCCAAGAGGTCAGCCCTTTTCCAGCATATTCTCACATACAACGCCAACAATGACATATTTTGATGAAAAAAGGGCAAGTTAGTGAGTTAGTGAATATAATCAAGATATACATATAAAAAGTAAAAGGAATGACCGATCACAAAAGCTCACATTTCAGTACTTTGAGCTCAGCTGAGATGACAATTGAGCCGCAACATGTGATTTCCAACAATATGGCATTTCACAAGTGTAGACTCAGACGAGCCTGTGCAGTCTCCTGTAAATGTTGTTTGGTCTGTAGCTCATAGATTATTCAAGCGACTAGCAAAGGCTCTGATCAGACTACGCGTAAGCACACACTGATCTGAGGCTTTGCTGGTCGCACACACATGTACCACATTGTTGGAAATCGCATGTTGCGGCTCAAATAGTGCAGGTCGCTGTGTAAATCCCATGTACATTTTTCAATTAAAGTGTCAAACATACATTTTCTTGTAGACAATATATTTTGTTTAAGATAAAAAGATGTGTCCACAATTTGTTCTTGCTGTTTTGACGTCACTGTGACACATTGATGTGCATTTTAGTAGGTTATGAGCTACTAAGGGTTTTGATCCCTCCGGGGGGAATTTTGTAGATTATTTTTTCATAAAGCGTATTATCTAACAAACTTTTTGAAACATGTTAGCCCTCTAGTGGCTGGGGCGTTTGGGTGTTACAGCGTGTTAATTACGTTACCCCTCATTTAAAAAAAAATATGAATATAAGGCTGTTAAGGTAGTACTTGAACAATTCAAATTGGCTAAATAGTCATGTAATATACAAGAACAGTTAATTCCCTGTAGATATTTATGTATGTCAAAGTTATTTAGGCCCATTATGGTGTCATTTACGTTACATTTTCAACTACACCGTATAAAATCATTGAAATTTTGTGAAATAGTTTCATTTGATAATTTTCTCTTTAAATAGTTTAGATTTAAACAACACGTCTATGTAAAACAACCTACTGACCATTCCAAAACTGCAAACAGCTTGCTTTTATCACAAAAAATCGAAGAGTTATAAGTTGTTGAATATGACAACCCTGAAGAGAACGTTATGTAAGGTAAGAATATTTTCCTTTTAAAATACAACATGCAATCATACCTGTATGCTTTTAAAGACCATATATGAGCATTCTATTGATAAGCAAGACTGAAAGGGGTTATTAAACAGTGTTTCTGGTGTAAAATATCATTTTGATGTTTGATTGCCAATATGTTATGTATGTTACATTAACTTCAAGGCGGTCTATATATTAACTAATACTCTAAATGATACACCATAGGGTATTTTAATTTATTTCAAAAACTTTATTTTGTTTATTTAATAGAGATTAAGATAATAATTTGTCTGAAAAGGAATTTATCATCTCGTATTAAGAGACTATATCAAATTGTCAATTTGAAAGCATATTTGCTTTGTGAAATAGTATATTTTTGAACTTTAAAAATTAGTATTTTTACCGATTTGGCATTTTTTATAGCTTTTAAACTTTATTAACAAAGAATATTAAAGATTTCAAGTGATAGCTGAATAAAAATATATAACCATGTTTTGTCAAAACTGTTAAAGTAACGTATATTACCCTATTAAATATATCATAGGGTACTATGTGTGTCCAAAATCATGTCAAAGACAGTATAAATTGAGTCTGAAATGGTATTATAAGTTGGGTTTAGATTTTGTAATACTTATCTGAAGACTATTGGTACTAAGTTTAATTCAATTACTTATTTAACAGCAACCAAATAATTTTAGTGCAACCAGTTCCATGTAACTGTTATTCATATTATAAGAACATAGTCAGTAACACGATACAGGCTAGTATTCCTTGTATATCTATGCTCATCTACAGTAATAAAAACTGCTTTTTAACTTAATGTTGTGTTGGAGGTTGTAGCATACAAACGTGTGTGCTAACAATCCAGATAGAATCGAGCATATATTAGTTGGTACAATAAAATTTGATATGACTTGTGTTACATTAGATACTAACAGATGACAAGTGTTATATTCTCCTAAAATATTTGTATTATGCATGTAACCAAGATAAAGTGTATACTGGACATGTTTTAGATATAGAGGGATTCATTACCATAGGGAATATAATCATGGGGTCGGCATGGTGGGTGTGATATGTGGGTCAGAAATCACTTTGATTTTATTAAAACTTTAGTTTTTATTCAAAGGATAAACACCTGGTTTAATTCTTCATTTCTCGATTTTGACCATGCTTAAAATGACTTTGTAGGGAAATTGTAAGGTAGCTTGATTGTTATCAATATAGTTGTTGTAATCAATAGGTGATAAGCTATATTTGTATTTTGTTGGCTTACACAATGGTCAATAGATCTTACTAAACTACTAAATGCTTAATACCATGTTTCATCTCAATTGAACTGTGGACAGTGAAGAAAAAATGTCCTGCATATACAATGTATCATTTCATGTATAAGAATAATTAAACTTATATAAATGTAGGACAGATAAGTGATATTATTTAAGCATTAAAGCTACATAATCTGATTATTCAATTAAGTATTTTCTGAAAGTAATATTTACATATATTCGATAAAACACTCTTAATTCAAATGGCATTTTATGTGCTTTGAGCTCAAGTTTCTTCCTTTTCATCACCCATACTTTTGCCAGAATTTAATCCCACTTAAAAGTTATGTTAAAAGTGTAATATTTATAGTGTCTCTCATTTAAAAGAGCTCTCAAATGGCAACGATCTACATCCTCTAGCAGTTAAACCTCATATGATGATAATATTGTACTAAAATAATGTATTTAAAGAAATGTAACGTATGCAACAGTAATAAAATGTGCCTAAACGTGTTAAACTTATACTGATAGTCATTTAATTTCAATTACAAGATAATATTGATATATAAGAATAAGGAAGAGTTTGATATATATACTATAGGATTTCCTATTATTTTATGGTAACGTATTAAACTCCGCTTTTGCAGGGTAACGCCCCAACCCATAACAAGGTAGCATGCATTATTTTGTGGCTTATGTAATGCGGCTTTAGAAAATTATAGTGTATAAAACTCCGCCTCAGATAAATTTTGCAGTTCATGGTCAAGTGATAGCACAACACTAAGTAGTAGTATTTTTGAAAGTAAGTAACGTATATAACTCTAATATAATAGACTTAAATTGTTTTGATGCATACTAGCTGTTTGCTGCGTTTGATTAAGTGAGATTAAGGCCATCAGCATTTTGGATAAATAAGATTTAGGTATAGGTTTGTATTTGCACAAGAGAATTGGAAGCTGTTATAGGGTAACGTAATTAACATGGCTGTAACACGGTAACGCTCCAACTGCCAGAGGGCTACCATGTGCCATTTCGCGTTATATATAGTGTAGTTTTAGATAATCATAGTGTACAAAACTCACCCTGGGGGGAGGGGGTCTACTGGCAGCTCACGGTCTATATGGCTTAAAACTGAGTGCTATGATTACAGGTGGCTTAAACATGTACTGTTTGGTCAGTTGTAGTAATATTACTGACAACATGTGGTTTTTGGAGCATATACTCTGACTCTGAGGGTACATTAACTTCAAAATGATGTCAAAACAAGAAAAATGACGTCAGTACCAAAATAAAAAGTATGTTATAGTGAAAGTTCATATGTCATTAAAGCACGAGACGCTTATAGAACCTTCTCTCACTGCAGTGATAAAGTGTACACTATGATTTTCTGAATTTATAATGAAGAACTTTAGAAACGCACCACCTGCTTCAATGCTAATTTATGTCGAAAATTTAATATTTTCATTATGTGAAAAATGAAATTGACATGTTCCGTCAATCAGCTTGCATTCAATAAGAGTATCGAAACGCTGTGGCTTATGATTGCCGTGACGTCGCGATAAATCTGAGACAATTCAAATTAAAAAAGTCACAGAGTACCAATACCTTCCACAAAGAACGAAAACAAGTTTTCGAGTTGATATTCGTTCTCGAAAGCATAAGGAAAGACAAAGTCAAATCATGAAGTTTTAGGCCTATGGCAACGTTGATTTCGCCTACTTGGCGTCATTACTTTTTGACGTAATTGGCCGTTTATATCCTAAGAATCAGGAGTAATAAAAAAATATTATCAACAGAAACTCCTCAATCAGTTGCATAAAAGACAAAAGTATCGCGACATGCACAAACGTCAACCGTCTGTTATTGCTGTTTGAAAATTTAAGGCTGACGTTAGCAAAGAAACGCTGCGGTTGGGAATGTAATAAAACGATTATATCTGAAACATTTTGAGTTTTTCCATTAGTTAAGACATCTGGATACCACCTCAAAGTGTTTGTTTTCAAATTGAATCAAATATACACCTGTCAGACGTCAATTGTTGAAAAACGCTAACGTCGGTATTACGTCAGGATGAACAGTATGAGTAAATCAAAATTATGCTTAATCATTGTCCATTGTGCAAGATGATAAAAATGATAAAAGAAACAACCTCAAATCAACCACGTGGAAGAGGCAGTGGATGTAAAATGGTGCGTTTCTAAGGTCGTCTCTCAGTATGCATACATTATATAATTAGAAAAATAACATATACTGACGTCAACAAAAACGCCTCATCCAGAGGTAAAAGTTAACATCTCTAAAGACTGATCAGACTTAAGTTATGAATTTAAGTGCATTATAACATCTCATTAGTCAAGCGTATCTCATGAAAACAAATTTGATCTAAGAATATTTTAGGCTGAGAAAACGACCTCGGTTTGAAAAAGGGTTAACCAATATCGTGTGACATGGAATTTTAGCCACTTCTGCTATGTTACCAGACGCCACCCTTAGACATGAAAAACTTGTTTTACCATTGTAAAATTGTCTCTCTTTTACCAAATATGCGTTAATAATGTTTAGACAATGGTTGTACGCGTCTGCTGAACGAAACAACTTACCCCGCCCAACTTTTTGTAATGCATTTGAGTGAAAATTAAACCTCATGTCTCGTGTTTCAAACGACCGTTTTGGATGACGTTAACATAGACACACGATCGGCCATTGAGCGTGACAACTTATTTTAAATGGCGTAATTGATGTAGGCATATTCTTTGAACATTTGCTAATGCGCCCCTTATGACTTTTCCATTACTTGAAGCAAAACGAGAATATTGGCAAGTTTTATAAACGGACCTTAGATTTTGTCTTTAATATGACGGTATAATTTTATAAAATTATTGCTCGCAAGTATGACTGACAAAAATTTGTTCATGGTTGAGCAAAACATAAACGGCAAAAACTGGGTGCAAATTCAAAATGAAATCATAAGCGACTGGTGAATGATGCCGTAATGTGTATGTTGAACCACAGGAGCTTGAAGTTCGGTCCTTAATTCAGTTTTATAGCCACAAAACCAAAAGCTCACAGTGTCCTTACGTAGTAATGACCAGGAGTCAAACTAAGCTCTCGGTAGGCGTTCCGGCTCCAGATTCCAGTCAATCAGCAGTGAATGTTGCGGCGGCAACGTCAAAGTGTTCGATAACTTTTCTTCTACGTTATAATTAAGATGGCGACGTTTAGGGAAAACAGGGCAATGTCTCAAATAAACTTTAAGTCGATATAGTACCAGGAAACCTATTTGTTGAGGCATAAACAATGAGACAATGTTATTTTCATCTACGAAATAAGCCCTAACACGTTATAACTTGACGTTACGCTTTGTACGTCAAATCGTGCGCGACGTCAACGTCACATGATCTTTGAAAAACAACGGGTTCAGTTTTGAATTTCCGCAAAGTTTATGAAAAACATATTTTTTCGTGATAAGTAAATGTAAGGGCTTGATTTTTTTAATATTCTGAACACATTTAACTGAAGTTTAAGTTTTTGGTTGAAGAGTTTGTAAGTTTTGAAATGTATTTACTCTAAGTGTGACAAAGGCTCGGATTCACTGCGTCAAACCGGATACTGGAGCCGGAATGGCTACCGTTATTTTTTTCCTTATTTTCAATCGCAGATTGATGCAAATTGTTGATATGTCAGGAAAAGTTATCCATGCCTCGCATGACCTGTTGATGTAGTTTTTATGGTTAGATGAACAGCTTTCGCCAAAACGTCCGTGTAAATGCGATTCAAAGGGCCTAAAACTTAGTTTCACTCCTGGTCATTACTACGTAATGACATCGTGCGCTTATGGTTATGAGGCTATATAAGAGATATGAGGACCGAACTTCAAGCTCCTGTGGTTGAACCTGTATGGCGTCATCGGAATAACGCGTCATTTTCCCACTTCGTCCAACATCTACATAAATAAGCCGTACGTGGCTGTTCATTTTTGTATAGCATCACTAGATACTGGAGATAATGAGTGAGGCATGTTTTGTTGACATCAGTATATGTTAACCCACTGCCCTTTCATAAATAGCCATGTTAACTAACTTAAAGTAACCCTATAATAGTTTCAAATATTATTTTGCATATACCAAGTTATACCTATTTCTTATTTATTGGCGTGCTGTGTGACTCAAAGCATTTATCTAAAAGCAACAAACAACAAGTAAGCGTTTAAATAATATACCCCTATGATATTCCAGTTATATATTACTTAATTCAAATTTATTACTATGTAATGCAGTATTTTCACTAGACAATGGGCTGCCAAAACACACCCAATGGGAAGTTTTGTTACTATTTTTTTTCTAATGGCACAACATAAAATCGCACAATAATGTATGTTAACTCTAAAGTGGTGACAGCGTTACCATGCAATAGCAAACGTATTCCGTAACTCTAAAATAATAGGAACTATCATTTTGTTTTCATTTTTACAAGTCGATATGATATTTTGATTGTAAGCAAATGACTAGCAATTTAATGTTTTTAAATTAAAGAACCTGTTATTGCTGTTATATCCGTTACTCTTTTTAAATACATTATTTTAAAGCAAACACGGCACTATACTAGTTCACACTGCTAGTGGGCGATTCTCTCCCATTTAACTGCCATTAATTGCCATAATCTGAACATACCAAAAAGTCATGGATGATTAAAGGGAGGACATTTGAAATTGAATTACATAAAACGGCATTAGAAGTCTGTGTATTTTATCAAATATGAAAACTGCATTTTTAGAAACTGCTTATTTATATGATCCATTAATGTTTCTTAAATGCTTAAATGAGATATTTTGTCTCATTGCCACACCAAAAAAAAGTAAGTGAGTATGATCAGGAAATACCACAATCACAAACTGCAGACAACCCCGTGGCACCGCGAGGAAGAGCCGCTCAACCATCACGAGACACCAGGAAGACAAATTAAGCAAAGCAATCAGCTCTCTCTTCCCCATCAAGATGATTGCAATACTAGAATAGACATAAAGTAACGTACAACAAAACATAGAACAATTACATACTCCCACAATGGGAGTAACAATAAACAAAAAGTCAACAACAACAGAACCACCGCCTTAGAACGGACAGCAGCCTAAGCCACCGAGGGGCTTAAATGCATTTTACTGGTACCAAATCTTCGCCCTAGATTCTGCTGTTGTTGAAGTACAAAAAATGTTCAGCTCGCATGGAGGCCATCTAACCATCTAATCAAGCCTATCTTGATGGTCAAAATCGCTGATGTCCAGTTTCGTGAGGAAATAATTCCATTTATGTTAGTAAAATGCCCAATAAGGAAACTTTAATGAGAATGTTACACTTAAAGTCTGTTCTGTCTGGTAATAAAATTTCGTGATGCATTGAAACAGAGCATCATTTCTTCTAATGGTTTATTATAGTCACACATTTGGATGGGATAGGTTTATCACATTGAAAACAAAATTCCTGGAATTGCTAGTGTTATATATACATTGAAGCCATAGCTAAAAGGATGGACTCAAACCAAGTAAAGAGTTATTTGTTTTGCATTATTCTATCAATTAGGGTTCATTATTCTATCAAATAGGATTCGTTGCTGCCTTGTGGTCACCTGCTGGGAAAGGGCTGACCTCTTGGCTCTCATTTGTTAGGTTTAATTTGTTTTATTCACTTTCCCATGTGGTGTCCTGGGTCAGGTGTGTCACCTGATAGTAACGATTACTGATCTTTGCCACCTTTCTTACTTTAGTCTTACAGGGAAATTTTGTTTCAGATAATATTGTGATATTTAGCCCATCAAATATGAACATTATCATCGATACCAAAATTACATGCTATTAAACATTTGCATTTTTCAAATCAAACAAAATGGATTAATTTGTAAAGGAAACAATAAATTAAAAAGCAAGTCCATTTGATTTTGGTATTTACATGTAAGCCTGTCATTGATGACAGTGTTGATACTTAGTACAGTGCCCTCTTAATGCTGACCTGTGCTAGAACAGTTGACATTTGTGCGTGTTTCTTTCGAATCTATACCATAGAGAGTTTACAACACAGTCTAATGTTTAGTACACATATAACTATAACAATTTATTGTAAATTATAGCATTTACTATGTCTACAAGGTTCCCAATATATATATATATATATATATATATATATATATATATATATATATATATATATATATATATATATACAGGGCTTTTAAAAAAGTTATTTCACTACGCAATATTTCAAAAGTTTTTTCACATCTTATTAAATACATAAATGGTCTAAGTTCATGTAATTAAATTTTCATGCAATTTTATTTCTTTAAATCATATCAACGTATAATCAGACAACATTTGTATATGAATATTAAATACATTCCAATGAAAGCACAATAGCATGCTTAAATACATTCCATTGAAAACACAACTATACACCTGTACGCCTACATCATAAAGTAAGTATTCGTTGCACCTCCATTTGCTTAATTAGATCTGCAATTCTCCTTGGCATTGAATTGTTAAGTGCTTCCGAGACGTTCCGTGCTACACTGTACCACATACTTGCTTCAACATCTCTGCTTTTAAACACGGCAGTTGGTTACCAATATCTTTCTTCATTATCTTCCAAACGTTATCTATGTAATTCATTTCTGGCGAATATCCTGGCCATTTCTGAACGATTTTTCGTTACATTCTATGCATGTTCTAGTTCTTATAGAGTTATATCATGAGGCAAGATCATGCATAAAGATATATCCATTATGTGGGCACATAACGCATTCACATTAGTCTGTATTTCACAGTCATAACAATCGACGTCATTGTCGTGTTTGGCGCAAACAGAATGTAAAATATCAGGCTAAGCTAATTCAGACTACTGTAAAATTGCCGGCAAGTGTGCAAATCTGGGGAGCAACAGAGGCCTGTCTCTTCAGAGAAATGTGAATGGTAACATGGATAGAGCAAAATACCAGAGCGGTATTATTATGATAATGAAATGACATGTGAATGCGTTGTGTTTCTACAGAAGGGATATATTTTTATGCATGATCATGCGCCATGCCATAACTCTAATATTACTAGAATATTCCTAGATTTAAAGGAATATGCCCTCTGGAATGACCAGGGAATTCGCCGGACATGAATCTCATAGAAAACGTTTGGAATATAATGAAGATAAAGATTGGTAAACAAATGCCATGTAAACTAGAAGAGATGTGGAAGTGAATATGTTAAGCGTGGTTTAGTGTAGCACTAAACGTCCTGGAAGAACTTTACAATTCATTGCCAAGGAGAATTGCAGATCTTATTGACGCAAACGGAGAAGCAACGAAATACTGACTTTATGATGTAGGCGTACAATGTTGTTGTGTTTTCATTGGAATGTATTTAAAGTAATTTTGTTGTGTTTTTCATAAAAATGTATCTGATATTTATATACAACTATTGTCTGATTATACTTTGATATGATTTATAGAAACAAAATGGCTTGAGAATTTTATTACATGCATAATAAAATATAGACCATTAATGTATTATAAAAATGTGAAAAAACTTTTGAAATATTGCGTAGTGAAGTAACCTTTGTAATGGACCTGTATATATATATATTGTCAAACCCACATTGTGTTTAGTGGAAATAAGCATCAGTAATATAAACATATATTGCTAAAATTGACAGATCTCATGACTGCACCTTTAAAAATACATACATTTTATTATCCTATCTAGCATTCTAAAAAATCGTTGTAAAACAAATACATAAACTTGACTGTTGCCTGGTCAAATTTGGCAAGGCGTACTTTTGGCTGATAAAGTATTTATTTAAATTGGTGTCAAAGAAACATTAGACCTGTTTCCACAGATATGATCAGATCTAATGTGATCATTGCTATAACATATAATTCACCACTATAACCGATTCCCTCATTTCATATCAATAAAATAGTTCCTTATTTAGTATTATTGGTTGAGAAAGTGGTTGATGTGATTGGCTGTTTCGTTATTTGAAAACCCGAATATTAATTAAAATCATTTAAAAAGCTTAATAATGCGTCACCATTTGCATACGCGATTAGATGTCAGGATGCAAATTGATTTTGAGACAGTATCTTTAAAGACTATGCGACTACAGATTATACAATGCATACTATCTGTCTACCTCCCTTATATCGTTAATGTACCTAGATATCCATGAGATACATGGAATATAGCCTGTTTCAGGTAACTGAATATGTTACCCGTAATTTGAGCAACCATTAACTGGGCTTTTAGATCTTATTATAAGTATTTAAATCAAACTTAAAAAATGCTTCAGATAAATATATTACGTAATTAAACTCACTCCAATATATTAGCCTTTCACGTTCAATTACATAGACTATCTCAGGCAATACTTTGGATAACCAAGGTGACTTATGCTATAATTTATACGGTAATAAATGTTATTTTGACAAATTTGACAGAAAATGGGAATTTTCTTTGTTTATGAGTTTATAACTTTGCGCAAATCATATTCTGTAGAAATAAAAAGTTCAAAAAATTACTTTTTGCAAAATTTAATTATGTAAATGTGCATGGATATCTCATACGCACTTAATGCGAATTGATAAATTCTTTTTTCAGACAATCTGGTATCTTGATATTAACCTAAAACAAAAAGGTTTGAGATAATTTAAAGTACCCTTGAAAGTTGTAACATACTTTATATATTACCATACAAATAACAAAATAATAGTTTACACCAGAAACGATGTTGAGTATGACCTTTCACTCTTGCTTATCAATAAAATGCTCTTATATGGTATTTAAAGGTTTTCATATACATGTAGCATTATATGTTGTTATTCAGGAAGAAAATGTTTCTGACTTATTAAACGTTTAATTTGGGTTTATAATAGTTCAACAGTTAATAACTCTTAAAGTTTTTGTGATAAAACAAGCAGTTTGCACTAATAAATTGGTCCATTAATTTTCTTTTGGAACAAGTATTTGAAACATGAATGTTAACTTTGAAGTTATGAAATTAAACTAATTATCAACATTTCAGTTAATTGATATGGGATAGTTCAAAACGTAACATAAATGACACTTTAATGGGCCCATCTATTTTTTATATAAACAAAGAAGCTATATGAAATAAAAGGTTCATGTACGAGGGTTATCCCAGAAAGTCGTAGACTTTTGTTATAACACGAGAATGTGTATCAGGAAGTCCTGAATATTGTTTGATATTTTTATACACATTTCATAAACATTTTCTACACATATGGGTGGAATCAGAGTTTATATAACACAGTTATGAACGTTTGCTTGACTGTGTGTCAGCTTGTGTGGAGCAAGTTGCAAATAAGTTAGCTATATTTACAGATAGAGTTGAACAAATGTTTTGTCTATACTCCTTTTATATATGCTCTAACTATATCAAGCATTGTGATCTGTTTGTTAAGTAAGTCTTCGTAGTTCAAGTAATGGCTTAATATTCTGTTTAGGCATGTTAAGCAAACACACAATTGCGATGTTTTAGAGTTCATACGAGAATACAGATTTACTATCAAAATAACTGACAGCAGGTAAAATGACTCAAAGGAGCGTGTTTTTACCGTATTACTAAAATAGTTTTGAACGAACTCCATTTTACTATACTAGGGACTGCTCGTCTAATTGGTAAACATTAGAAGAATATTATTTTCTGAGTATGATTAGCCAAATGATATCGAAATTCTATTTTTGGGCCACGCTGTTCTTTTAACTTTTCTATTTTCTGAATAATAAAAATGATGTAGGCATGATAAATCTTCCAAAAATCAATGCCGACGGCGGAGAACGTTTCAAATTTTCAATACTATACCTTGAGTAGTTCATTATTGAGGTGGTAATAAATTGTTTGAAATACAACTGCGAAATTTAATTGAATGTACACTAATATTTGAAGTAGATGAATTTTATTACAAAAATTTTGACGTACTCTGCACCAACAGACACACAATCTAGGAAAGGTTCACAACATTGTTATCAAAACTATGATTCCACCCATATTTGTGCAAAATGTTTATGTGATGTATATTAAATATATAAAACAAATTTCATAATATCCCTGATACACAGCCTCGTGGTATAACAAAAGTCTACGACTTTCTGGGAAAACCCTTGTGTATAACATGAATGTTTGGCCAATTCGGATAGTTCAAGTACTACATTAACAAGCTTATTTCTTTAAAAAATGAGAGGTAACTTAAAATGAGGGGTAACTTAGTTAACACGCTTTAACAGTCAACCAGAAAGCTAACATGTTTCAAAAGGCTTAATCAGAAACATAAATTATGCTAACCTTTGATTCTAATGACACACGCAAATTTCCACAATTATATTGTTGTATGCTATGATGTTTTTTGTACTGCATAATGACATCAAATAGACGTCGATTTGACGTAAAATAGAAGCCCACATTGAATCAAGTATTTGTTTTAGGTGTTTTAAACCATTTCAACGCAATAAACATGATTACAAAAAATGTTATTATTCAGGTATATACAACACTAGAAGATATAGTCTCTTTGAACCATTTGAAAAGACGGTTAGTCATTTTGCGACTTCACTGTGACGTTTAAACCGCAAGAAAAATTGGAAACATATTTTTCCTTTAAAGCAATATAATTATCTTTCTACCGAAATTCGATAGAATTTACTTTTTCAAAAAATGCACACTGGACTCAACATTTCGACACAGCAGCCTATACTAAAACAAAACAATGGCTTATTTATGTAATATTTAAAGAGTTTGATGCTCTAACTGTCCTGCCAGCCAAGAGTAACAGTGACGTCATGTTTGTTTACAAAGTTGTCATGGGGTTTACTCGATAGATCACTTGTGTTTTAATCCTATCCACAGGATAGGATTAATACACACGTGATCTATTTATTCGCGTAAGCCTAGGTGGGGTGTACAAGTTAACATTTTACTTATATGTAACAATTGTTAAAAACAAATATAACGTCACTCTCATTCTCGGTTAGCAAGACAGTAGCTGCAATAGCTAATCCTCCATAAAACATTATACATATACATATACAAATACATATATACAAAACACATTATGGTAAATTATAAAAGCATAAAACACAGGGTACAATTTCTGTAAACATAATGTAAATTCGGAAATTTACGCGAGGGTTTTATTGTCGCGAAACTTCGCATATGTAAAGTTTCGTGAAAATAAAATCCTCGCAAAATGACGAAATTACTCTGTCATTTAATGATGAAGGTAAATCATGTCATAGTCGCGAATTTTTATGTCGACAATATGTCTTTTAACGCTATTCGCGAAAATAAAATCCTCGCAAAAATTTCCCAATTTACAGTATTGAAATCTGGTTTAAAATATATCAGTATCTTTGAGTAAGAACACACTCATACATCTCAACCTGTGATGATGATTGTGAATCTACCATTCTTATTTTCCAAAGAAACATCAGTAAAGGAGACGAAAGATAACGCATCTTAAGACGTTTTAAATGAACAACTACATGGGAAGCGTATTTAGACATTAACACATATCACTTTGAAAAATCAGAAAAACCTCATTGGAAGCGTCTCTACATATTAACATATACCCATTTGAAAGGAGTCGAAAGATAGTGCATCTTTAGACGTTGCAAAACTAAAACCTCATGGGAAGCGTCTTTAGACATCAACAAATTACACTTTGAAAAATCAGAAAAGTCATTCCGGCCAGCATAGAATTTTGGGCCACTTTTGGCCCGCCAGCGAAACGCAATTTAAATTGCGTTTCGCTAGTGGTCCGATAGTGGCCCATAGTTTACATGCTAACTGGGATGCGTCGTGCTATGGTCGACTTTCCCATTGGTATTCTTGGTCTGGTGTGGTACTTGATTGTATCGATTCCTGATCTTTGCACCCCTACTTACATTACATGGGGCAGTTTCTGTAAAGAAGACAACTGTTTTATTTCGCTAATCTAATATGATACTTATTTGATAGTTGAGCACATTCTGCATAGCATCTTCAGCAGTAACTGTACTTACACGATGTATCACAAATTCAAATTTAATACAACATAATTGTCAATCTTCGTCTGATCCATAAAACAATATTTAGCCTCCTTATGAACTGCCTGTCCACAAACATAATTTTATTTCAATTATAGAAAAAAATTTCAGGTGGTTTAATTCATTATATATAATTTTGAGGTTAAATTTTCAGACTTTGCATAAAACAAAAGTGTCTGACTAGAACTTATAGTCACTGATAGCCTACAGCACAGCGATAAGAGAGACAAGAAACATAGACAAAAAAATTTATTTTAAGATTTTGCATAAAAACAACAAACAAACAAAATCAAACAAAAAAAAAACACCCAATAAATGTGTATGATCAATTGTCACAGAAACCTACGTCCTCGAGATGAAGAGAGACAAGACACACAGACATTTTTAGATTTTGCATAAAATAACAAACAAACAAAAAACACAAAAAAAAAACTACAGAAATTGTGTATGACCATAAACAACCACTGTCAGAGAAACCTACGACATCGAGAAAAAGAGAGAAAAGAGACACAGACAAACTTTTTTAGATATTTCATAAAACTAATAAACAAACAAAACAAATTGTCTGACAATAACCTACTATTGTCACAGAAACCTACATCCTCGAGAGTCGGAGATACAAGAGAAACAGACAAACATTTTAGATTTTGCAAAAAAACAAGCAATAACACACAAAAACAAACAAAAATGGGTATGACCATAAACTACAATTGTCACAGAAACATACGTCCTCGAGAGGAAGAGAGACAAGAGACATAGACAAACTTTTTAGATATTGCATAAAACAACAAACAAACAAAAACACTTAAAAACAAACAAAAATGTGTATGACCATAAACTACAATTGTCACAGAAGCCTACGACATCGAAAGGAAGAGAGACAAGGGGCACAGACAAACTTTTTAGATTTTGCAAAAAACAAGCAAAAAAAACCCCAAAACAAACAAAAATGTGTATGCCCATAAACTACAATTGTCACAGAAACTAAAGTTACAGAGATGAAGTGTCAAAAGAACACAGGCAAATAAATAAACTTAAATATAACAAAGAACACTATTAACCCATAAAAGCCTCCTTTTGTGGGACATGTGCATTCAGTGAAGACCCATATCAAACGCAACAGATAAATATACCTTCCAACAACCCTAAAAACGGAAATGGACTGGACCAATTGATAAGAGTGGGTAATTCCACACAATTTTAATGGGTAAAAGTAACCTAACACGCTTTCTCACTCAGAGCGATGATTGGAAGGACATACTGAGCCTTATCATAACATCTGGAACAAACACAAACACCAGAGAGCAGCTTTATCACAACTTGAAGAACAAACACAAACAATGAAATAACAACGGCAGCAGAACCACCACCCCAGAACGGACAGCAGCTTTATAACAACATGGGGAGCAAACACAAACCACACTCACGCAATGGAGGCAATAACAAACAATGAATAGACAGCCGCAGCAGAACAACCTTCCTAGAACAGACAGTGCTTGATAACAACATGAGGAACAGATATAAACCACACTCATGCATTGGAGGCAATAACAAACAATAAACAAACAGCGACAGCAGAACCATCCCCAAGACAATAGAGGTAATAACACACGACGAACTTACAACAACCGAACCCCCTCCCCAAGAAGGATAGCAGCTTTATCACAACATAAGGAACAAACATAAACCCCACCGACAAAATGGAGGTAATAACAGACAATGAACAACCAACAGCAGAGCCCCCTCCCCAGAACGGACAGCAGCTTTATCACAACATGAGGAACAAATATAAACCCAACTCACACAATGGAGGTAATAATAAACAATGATAAAACAAAAACAGAACGCCCTCCCCAGAACGAACAGCAGCTTTATCCCAATATGAGGAACAAACATGAACCCCTCTCACAAAATGAAGGTAATTAAAACTATGAACTTACAACAACAGAACTCTCTCCCTAGAACCGACAGCAGCTTTATCACAACATGAGAACAAACATAAACCCCACTCATTAATGAAGGTAATAAAAAAACAATGAAGTTACAACAACAGAACCTTCTCACCAGAACGGAAACCAGCTTGCTTTATCACAACAGGAAGAACAAACATGGGCCTCTCTCACACAATGAAGGTAATAACAAATAGTGAACTTACAAGAACAGAACCACCTATTAAGAACAGACGGCAGCTTTACCACATCATGAGAAACAAACATAAACCCCACTTACACAATGAAGGTAATAACAAACAATGCTATTACACCAACAGGACCCCCTCCCTAGAACGGACAGCAGCTTTATTGCAACATGAGGAACAAACATAACCCCCACTCACACAATGAAGGTAATAACAAACAGTGAACTTAAAAAACAGAACCCCCTCTCAAGAACAGACGGCAGCTTTATCGCAACTTGAGGAACAAACGTAACCCCACCTACACAATGAAGGTAATTACAAACAATGAACTTAAAAACAGAACCCCCTCCCAAGAACAGACGGCAGCTTTATCGCAACATGAGGAACAAACGTAAACCCCACCTATGCAATGAAGGTAATAACAAATAATGAACTTAAAAAAACAGTACCCCCTCTCAAGAACAGACGGCAGCTTTATCGCAACATGAGGAACAAACATAAACTCCACTTACACAATGGAGGTAATAACAAACAATGCTATTACACCAACAGTACCCCCTCTCAAGAACAGACGGCAGTTTTATCGCAACATGAGGAACAAACGTTAACCCCACTCACACAATGGTGGTAATAACAAACAATGCTATTACACCAACAGTACCCCCTCCCAGAACGGATAGCAGCTGTATCACAACATGAGAACAGGCATAAGCCCCATTCACACAATGAAGGTAAAAACAAACAATGCATTTACAACAACAGAACCCCCTCCCCAGAACGGACAGCAGCCACAGCAACCCAGGGTAGGGTTTATATTTGCGAATATTTTAGTCACCTGGGTGGTTCACGAGGTCTTAGTTCATTAAGCAATAGTTGTTTACATTTATACCACTATCAAAGTCAAGTTACTGTAGGCGATTATTATATCAGCTTGGCGGTCCAGGCCTTGGCAAGATAAGAAGGCAGACCGTACACCTTGACAGTGCCAGAAACTTAAGTGTATTTGCTGCCAGCACGCACAAAGATCAAGAAGCTGATGAATTATCAAACCAAACTACACATTTCTTGACCCACTAGATAGGACAGCATTGATGTATAAATGATTGTTTATGCACTAATCTCATGGCAACATTGGTATGTTCGTTTATTTTAGTTGATTCCTTATGTTCCTGTCAACATTTTTCATTTATGTCCCTGTCAACAATTTAGCAGTTATGTCGTGACGCTTACTGTGTTAAACAATTACTAAGCAGTCGTTAAAGCGTCTTGCTAAAGGCACAAAACAGTGCCTACGTTAAGGAAGGAACCAGCGATCCATGCAAGTTACCACTTAACCACCTTGGTCAAAATTTGCTTAATTTTGTAGATAGGCAATTTGTCTTGATCATTTGAGAGCTGCTAATAAAAATATTATAAAGTGAAAAAAATCATCAAACTTAACGGCAGCTAAACTGCGACTGGTCTTGATATAACCACTGTAAATTCAGAAACATTAGCGAGAATTTTGTTCTTCGCAAATAGCATTAAAGAAAATGTTCACGTCAAAAATGGGCGACTATAGCATACTTTACCAACATCATTTATTCGACATTTTGCGGTGGTTTTATTTTCACGAAACTTCGCATCCGCGAAGATTCGCGAAAAAAAACATCGCGAAAGTTTCCTAATTTACAATATATTATATCTGATTATATATTGATCTGGAGAACAACACCATCAAGTATGTACGAGTAAAAATAGAATATCATACAAATGCTACTTTCACTGGAGAAACCTTCTCCTGTGTTGATTTACACGTATATGTTGACTTACACTTATATTTACAGTGTACATGTGGTTTGGATACATACTTCATAAAGTTGAACAGCGAATGCTCTGATGAGTCTGTACATCCCTGCATTCCCAGCAGAGTGTTTCGCCTGTTCAGTCACGCCTAGGCCTAGAATAAGTGTAACATTACACCAATATTGATGGCAGCTGAAACTACCACTGGTTTTGATAGAACTATGTTCTGTTTGATTATGTTGATCTCTAGAATAATACCAACAATTACATTCATGTAGACCACGTCGCGACAAAAGCTGTTTTCAGGGATTATAAAAATCAGTCTCCTCAGCTACAAAGACTAGCTAGAAATTGAGTTTCACCAGTATTAAGCTGATAGAATTCTTCCCCAAAAAACAAAAACCAAAGCGCTAATCAGTCTGCGCGGATGCGCAGGCTGGTCTGCGCGGATACGCAGGCTGGTCTGCGCCTTTGTTGTTCAAAATTTCAGGTTTTCTCGCGTCGAGCCCATGTACAAATACAATGTATAATTATATCACAAACATGTTTTACACTTTCAATGAAGAAACACTGACCCTCAAGTTTTTTTTATAATATAACCGAAATCATAAGTGTACTGGGCCCGGAATTACAATGCATCCTTAAAGTAAAGAAAGACTTAAGTTATGTTTTGATATTTCAACATGCTATATCATATGCTTAATAAACTGCCTGGATCGATGCAGCACTTGTGGCCAAAGATGTTATTGTGATCTACAGAAAAAATGAAACTATTTTGATTTTAATCAGTTTAAAACGCTATGTTTCGCATCCTGAAAAATCAATACTTAACTTAAGTCTTCCCTAACTTTAGGGAAGCATTTTAATTCCGGGCCCTGGTCAATTCGACCTTAAACGGATCCAAAATTGGACGTGTTTACGTAGTAGCACGTGAAAGATTACTCTGATTATCACATTTAATCTACGGTACGCGCTATCGACGTAGACTGACTCCAGTCCTTAAAACATTTTTTCATCAACGAGTCATTTCATATACTTGGAGCAAGTCTAACTCTGATGGCTCTGTTCTCTGGTGGCCTTGTTAGCTTTTGGCAGAGCCATCAAAATTAGGCTATAGCTACAAGTATGTGAAAATACTGATAAAAATGTTTTGAGGACTGAAAATTATCACCGTTATTTCATCCAGCTTTCCACATCCCGTACAGTACCCCTGATTCGTCTAACCTTTGATCTGCCTGCGGTCGAAATTCACCAGTACATCTTATTCTGTGTTAAATTACAGGTCGTTGGTTCGTTTACAAAACCTTTTAAGTGCAATTTAGTAAATTTTCAGGAGAAACAAAATACTTTCTGAATCGTTTTTTTATTCTTGTGAATTTCGGACTGAAACATATACTAGTCAAAAGTTCAAATCGGCCACGTGTGTTTTTACCGATTTCCTGAAAAGCTATATGCTCTATATTAATTTAATTTGCATTCCCAAATAGGCCAGCCTATCAGTTAACGATACCAGAAAACGGCTAAGCACAGTTCATTAAATTGTATCCGGAATGCTTTGCCGAATACACATACCCTCAATTTGAAAATTCACAAGAATTTGCATTGGAGGTTGGGAAATTTTTTGACATTTTGGCCAATAACAACGAGACAAACGCAGATGGAGTGTTCATTTCAGCAATTAAGTGTTCAATATGAGTTTTGCTTTTGAAATAAAAACGTTTTGCCTGTGAAAGGAGGTTATTTCAAAAAGTCATGACTCACAAATTGTGCCAAAATGCGAAGTTTGAAAATGGGGGTACCACTGCTCTTGGCACTCTGCGTGGTGTACTGTTGAACATTTTGTAAATATCTTTACTGTCTAAGGTACATGACTCGTCTTGTTATTTCGAGATGCAAAAAGATTTAAATTAGTAATGTCATTTTGCATTGGTTTGAAGAAAATTAATAAAATGCAGGCTGCCTGTTAGAACTTTTGGCTAGTATATTTTATAAATAGTAAGTGAGTACGATCAGGAAATACCACAACCACAAACCGCAGACAACCCTGTGGCACCGCGAGGAAGAGCCGCTCAACCACCACGAGACACCAGGCAGACAAATTAAGCAAAGCAAGTTTACTTAATGGGTGCAATCAATATATTGACAAATTTTTGTGTTTCTATGGGATTGTGGTACTTTAAAAATACACGAGGTTTTGTCAAGGACGACCGTTCTCATATTGCAGTTACAACTTTTGTCATTTTGAAACTTAATAATGGCGGTTAGCGATACAATAAGGTGTTAACCAAAGCTGCTTCCGTTCCTATTGAAATGTGAATGCTGTCTTTGATTTATCCACATTATTTGTGTGGACGGTTCTATTTATATGGGCAAGATTCTCGTATAAACAACATTCACACCAGACAACACATATATACTGAACAGCAAAAGAAACGCATATTTTGCATATTTGGTAAAATGTATAAATTGGGATTTAAATACTGATCTAATGAAATGTAAGGTGTCACTTATGTATGGAACATGTGTATTATCAAAAGCATCACACATGGATGACTAATTGGAATAATGAAAGGGGCGTAGCTCTGGGCGTAATAAAATAACTCATAAAAAGGCGACTTTCGAGATGGTGTATGCCTAAAACCACTGAACGGATTTGAATGAAAATCTCTCTGTGTGATAGTCATGACTCGCAGACTACTTATGAAGGTTAAGTTATCCGATATTCTCCAAGATGGACTATTGTGATCCAGTTACATTATTGGACCATTAACCGGAAGTGTGTTTGATACAGGCAAGAAAGGGTCAAAAAATTGTTTTAAACGGTTCTGTCGGACAGTACCTTACTTGACAGCAGTCATACTGTGCCAGATATCATTACACCACAAAGATTCCGGTGGTTGTCAATACCAATGCAAAAAATGCAAACATTGGAGATTTTTGGAAGGCAGTTAAATCTCTACAGCGATGAATATTAAAGTTTTATGATGTTTTCATATCTGTTACATTATGTTCTCGTGACATGCAATGACATCGAGTTCAAATCATGTCTTTCCAATTACGGTACTGTTTTTAGTTTCTTTTGCATTAATTAACAAAAAATATTAATCCACTGTGTAATGGCGAATAAAACGGTCAGGAGCGAATGCATGAATCCGTTCAAACATGTTCATATCATTAAGGGTAAAATTCGATAAGGATTTCTGGTATTCAATGGATATATATATCTTTTGCTGTCAAGTATACAAATTCTCGTATAAACAACATCCACACCAGACAGCACATCTACAAATTCTCGTATAAACAACATCCATACCACACAGAACATATACAAATTCTTGTATAAATAACATCCACACCAGACAGCACATCTACAAATTCTCGTATAAACAACATCCACACCAGACAGAACATCTACAAATTCTTGTATAAACAACATCCACACCAGACAGCACATCTAAAAAATTTTGTTTAAACAACATCCACACCGTACAGCACATCTAAAAATTCTTGTATAAACAACATCCACACCAGACAGCACATCTACAAATTCTCGTATAAACAACATCCACACCAGACAGCACATCTACAAATTCTCGTATAAACAACATCAACACCAGACAGAACATCTACAAATTCTCGTATAAACAACATCCACACCAGACAGCACATCTACAAAATCTCGTTTAATAAACATCCACACCAGACAGCACATCTACAAATTCTCGTATAAACAACATCCACACCAGACAGCAGATATACAAATTCTCGTATAAACAACATTCACACCAGACAGCACATCTACAAATTCTCGTTTAAACAACATCCACACCAGACAGCACATATACAAATTCTCGTATAAACAACATCCTCACCAGACAGCACATCTATAAAATTCTCGTTTAAACAACATCCACACCAGACAGCACATCTACAAATTCTCGTTTAAACAACATCCATACCAGACAGCACATCTACAAATTCTCGTATAAACAACTTCCACACCAGACAGCACATCTACTAATTCTCGTATAAACAACATCCACACCAGACAGCACATCTACAAATTCTTGTTTAAACAACATCCACACCGTACAGCACATCTACAAATTCTCGTTTAAACAACATCCACACCAGACAGCACATCTACAAATTCTCGTTTAAACAACATCCACACCAGACAGCACATCTACAAATTCTCGTTCAAACAACATTCACACCAAACAGCACATCAACAAATTCTCGTATAAACAACATTCACACCAGACAGCACATCTACAAATTCTCGTATAAACAACATCCACACCAGACAGCACATCTACAAATTCTCGTTTAAACAACATTCACACCAGACAGCACATCTACAAATTCTCGTATAAACAACATCCACACCAGACAGCACATCTACAAATTCTCGTTTAAACAACATCCACACCGGACAGCACATATACCAATTCTCGTTTAAACAGTACTTTTGTACATAATCTGATTGAAGATGAGAAACAAGTTACTATGAAGAATTTAAGCTTGCATTAGTAAGAAATTATTCACGGACATATTTTGCAACCCTCACAGAAAATAATAAGCTCAGGATTTTGGGGCTTAACTAATTTGCATATACGAGAATTTAGAATTAGTAATTTTGACAAATACAAGTACATTGTACGGGTTTGTATGATATCACATTAAACCACTTTCCATTGGATATTGCATACGAGATTTTCTAACCTGCTGCATTGGAATGTCGTTATTCACGCCATGCTAAAAATGAATTATACACACTAGAATATCGAGAATTGGATGTGTCGCCTGGTAAAACAGAGGTCAAACAATGCATATTTGTTGAATTTATATCCCCGGCGAAGGGTTATTTTAGAGCAACTTATAAGTCACAAAACATAAAACAAATTTCTCCAACCACTATGTTCACCTTGCTTATCATACAGATCAAAGTTTAAAGCCTATCAACTAGTTTTCAGTGGTTAGTTTAATAGTAACATGTACAATTTCATGTTGCGATCATTTTGCTGTATTTCGTGATTCTCTTAAATTTTACAGGTAGCATGTCATTGTTCTGAAAAAGTTGAATTTTGACATTTGACCCCTAGGGTCAACGGGGGGGGGGGGTGGGGGGGGGTGGGATCTGCAAATTTTTTGCTACCAGGTTGCTACATTTCGCGTTGATATGCAATATGACCATTATCAGAAAAGGTTGACTTTTATCCTATTGACCCCATCGCCAGGGTGGGGTGAAGCGTCTGTGGGCAAAATATTTGCTACAATGTTGCAGCATTTGTGGTTCCTTTTAATATGATATGCAACATGTCTATGTTAAAAAGTGGAATTTTGACCTTTGCACCCCAACCACAGGGTTAGGGGGAAGTGGTCTGCATGCAAGACAAACATTTGCTACCATGATGATGCACTTTGCGATTCCCTTTATTTTGATAAAATATGCAAAATGACCATGTTCTGAAAAAGTTAAAATTGGACTTTTTGACCCAACCCCAGGGTCAGTGGATGGGGTCTGCAGCAAAATTTGTTGATTCCCTTTTATTTGATATGCAACATGACCATTTTCTGAAATAGTTGACATTAGACCAATTGACCCCATCCCCTAGGGTCAGGGCCGGGGTTAGGGGGTCTGCAGCAAAAGTTTGTGATTCCCTTTTATTTGATATGCAACATAACCATGTTTTAAAAAATTGACTTTTGACCTATTGAACCCATCCCCCAGGGTCAGGGGGTGAGGGAGGGTCTGCAGAAACATTTTGTGATTCCCTTGAATTTGATATGCACCAAGACCATGTTATCAAAAGTTGACTTTTGAACTATTGACCCCATCCCCAGGGTCAGGGGATGGTTGTCTGCGGGCAAAATATTTGCTACTATGTTGCTGCATTCGTGATTCCCTTTAATTTGATATGCAACATGACAATATTCTGAAAAAGTGGAATTTAGACCTTTTGAAACCAACCCCTGGGTTAGGGGGAGGTTCTGCAGCAAAATTGTGTGATTCCCTTTAATTTGATATGCAACATGACCATGTTCTGAAAAGCTCACTTTTGACCTTTTGCCCGAATACCCAGGGTCAAAGGGTAGGTTGCTGGCAAAACATTTGCTACCATGTTGTTGCATTTCTGATTCCCTTACATTTGATATGCAACATGACATTGTTCTGAAAAAGATGAATTTTGACCTTTTGACCCCAAGGGTCAGAAGGGGCCTGCGGGCAAAATATTTGCTACCATTTTGTGCTTCCAATAAATTTAATATGCAACATGACCATGTTCTGAAAAGCAGGAATTTCGACCTTTTAACCCTAAGGTCAGGCGTGGGGGTCTGCGGGCAAAATAGTTGCTACCATGTTGCTACATTTTGAGATTCGATTTAATTTGATATGCAACATGACCATGTTCTGGAAAAGTTGAATTTTGACCTATTGACCTCACCCACTAGGAACGGATGTGTTTGTTTGGGGGTGGAGGGGGTGCAGGCAAAATACTTGCCACCATGTTGGGGGTAAGGGGTGCAGGCAAAACATTTGCTACCATGTTGCTGCATTCGTGATTCTCTTTAATTTGATATGCATATGCAACATGACGTTGTTCTGAAGAAGATTGATTTTTGACTTTTGAGCCCAATGGCCAGGAGGGGTCTATGGGCAAAATATTTGCTACCATGTTGCTTCATTTTGTGATTCCAATATATTTGATATACAACATGACCATGTTCTGTAAAAGTGGAATTTTGACCTTTTGATCCTAATGTCATGTGGGAGGGGAGAGTCTGCGGGCCAATATTTGCTGCCCTGTTGCTACATTTCGTGATTGCATTTCATTTTCTATGCAACATGACCATGTTTAGTAAAAGTTGCATTTTGACCTATTGACTTCATCCCCTAGGGTCATGTGTGTGTGTGGGGGGGATGTATGGGCAAAACATTTGCTACTATGTTTCTGCATTTTGAGATTCCCTTTAATTCGATATGCAACATGACCATGTTCTGAAAAAGTTAAATTGGACCTTTTGACCCAACCCCAGGGTCAGGGGGGGTGGGGTCTGCAGCAAAATTTCGTGATTTCCTTTTATTTGATATGCAACATGACCATGTTTTGAAAAAAAGTGACTTTTGACCTTTTGACCCCATCCCCTAGAGTCAGGGTGTTAGGGGGCGGGTCTGCAGCAAAATTTTGTGATTCTGATTAATTTGATATGCAGCATGACCATATTCTGAAAAAAAGTTGGCTTTTGACCTATTGATCCAATCCCCAGAATCGAAGGGGCGGGTGTCTGCAGGCAAAATAATAGATACCATGTTGCTGCATTCGTGATTCCCTTTCATTCGATATGCAATGTGGCATTGTTCTGAAAAAGACAAATTTTGACCTTTTGAGCCTTAGGGTCAGGAGAGGCCTGTGGGCAAAATATTTGCTACCATGTTGCTACATTTTGTGATTCCAATATACTTGATAAGCAGCATGACCATGTTATGAAAAACTGGAATTTCGACCCCTTGATCGTAAGGTCAGGTGGGGGGATCTGTGGGCAAAATATTTGCTTCCATGTTGCTATATTTCTTGATTCAATATGATTTTAAATGCAACATGACCATAATCAGGAAAAGTTGAATTGTGACCTTTCGACCCTAAGGTCAGTTGGGGGAATTCGGGCAATAAAATTGCAACCATGTTACTATTTGTATTGATTCCATATAATTTATTATTCCCCAACCGGCTATATACGGAGTAATTGTCTTGTTTTGCTATGTCATGAGTTACTGAAATATTTCCACGGTCAATAAAAATGACTATTGACTGGCACTATACTTTGGCCTGGTTTCCCGCTTCCCTGTTAAAACACACAGGTGCTTATCGACATGCGCGACGACGATGCGCGAACGGTTCGTTTGTGTAAGCAATGTTGAAAATGAGGCATGGTTTGGCAACTTTAAACTCGAATAACTTCGCTGTTTATTGTCAGAAACATAAAGTGTGGGTACTCGTTTTCTTAGTAAGAACGAGCGGAACATTTTGAGACCAAAATTGAGCAGATTTGGAGAAATTTTGTGTTTTGCAAAAAAATTGCATCGTCTACAGCAACTCGATTCAAGGAACGCTGCTAAGTATTTCATTAAGTGGGTTGGGTAATAATATAGATATTTTTAATGCCTGTTTGTAGTATAGTCAAACTATTATCCCTCGGTACCGTGGACGACCTGATGCACTATTACACTCGGCCTTCAGCCTCCTGCAATAGTGCATCAGGTCGCCCACGGCACCTCGGGTTAATAGTTTTGACTTTACTACAAACAGACATGAAATAACTCTATAATATGCAACATGACCATGTTCTGAAAAAGTTGAATTTTGGCCTAATTTTTGCTACCATGTAGCTGTATTTCGTGATTTCCTTTAATTTGATTGCAACATGACCATATTCTGAAAAAGTTGAACTTTGACCTATTGACCCCATCCCAGGGTCGAGGGGGAGGGGGTCTTAAGGCAAAATATTTGGCATCATGTTGCTGCATTGGTGATTCTCTTTAATTTGATATAATAGGGTTCATGTTCTGAAAAGGTTGAATTTTGACCTATTGGTCCCATCCCCAGGGTCGCGGGTATGGGAGTAAGAGGGTCTGCAGGCAAAATATTTGGTACTGTGTTTCTGCATTCATGATTCTCTTAAACTTAATATGCAATATAACCATGTTCTGAAAAAGAGGAATTTTGACCTACAGACCCCATTCACAGGGTCGGGGGGTCTGTGGGCAAAACATTTACTTCCATGTTGCTACATTCGAGATTCTTTTTAATTTGATATGCAACGTGACCATGTTCTGAAAAAGTTGAATTTTGACCTTTTGATCCCAATCCTAGGGTCAGGGATTGAGATAGGTAGGGGTGGGTAGGGTCTGGGAGCAAAGTATTTCTACCATGCTACTGCATACGTGATTCCCTTTAATTTGATACGCAACATGACATTGTTCTGAAAAAGTTGAATTTTGACCTTTTGACCCCACCCCCCAAGACCACCCAGGGGATGAGACACAGGCCTTGGATCCAAAATCGCGTTTGGTATGTTTCATATTTATTGTACCTCTGTCTGCACGCGAAATTTCAGTAAAATATTGACAGCTTACTAAGTTATTGCTAAATTTAAATCTTTGACCTTTGACCCCACCTTAGTGGTCAGGGGTGGGGTAAAACTTTGATTACTGTCATGCTTATCTAAAGGCGCTTGGTAATCATGGCTTATAGTGAGAAGTTGTCAGATATTATCAGTCAGGGACATAACTTCTATAAGTTAAAATATATATCACTTGAGGAAGTTAAAATTGTGCCTTTTCAACAATAATTTCTGAGTGATGCTACAGAAAGTAACTTATTTAAGTTATATCTGAAATTATTTAGGCCAATGTCGAATTGCAAGCCGTCAACAATATAACCTATTCAGGTTAAAAAGTAGCTTATTTTCTGAACTTCAATGACCCCGCGTACTTATTTATAAACGATGTGTACAAAATTTTAGTGCATAATCGTAAAGTTATGTAATAGGTCTTTCAGATAAGATTACCCACATGGCTGTGAAAATTGCGGGAACTCGGGAATATGAAGATGAAAAAAGACACGTTCACTCAAACAGGTTACTTTTGTTTTTGTTGCAAAAATAGTTAACTGGTTTAAGTGATATATTTTTTAAACTTTTGGAGGTTATGCACCTGACTGATTATAGTTTTGGAGAAATGTGAAGTTTATTCCACAAAAAAGCCAATATATAGCTTTTGCATTAGCTTAAACCTAAGTCAAAAAAGGGCCATAACTTGGTCAAAAATTTGCAAATGACCTTCAAATTCAAACTTGACCTGTATTATACTACGCTTTACCCTGTTGCCTTATATCAAAGAAATTGTTGCATCCTTCAAAAGTTATTGGTCCCAAAACAACAAATTGACAATTTAGCCAATATCTAAGTCTAAAAAGGCTCATAACTCAGTCAAAATTTTGCGGATTATCCCGTTAATCGAAATTGACCTGTATTTTATGATGCTTGACACAAGTGTAAAGTTTGAATGAAATTGATGCATCCCTTCAATAGATCGATCTGAAACCAAAAGTGTGACGCCGTGGACGACGACGACGCTGCCTGAGTCATTATCCCCATGTTTCGTCCTTGCATCGCAGGCGACAGAAAACGTGCATATACGAGGTTTTGTAAACGAACCAACGACGTATTTTTACAGTGCTAATGCGGGTCTGGTACATAATGCATAAAGATGAACAGCGAAGGCTCTGATGAGTCTGCACATCCACGCATTCCCAGCAGATCGTTTTGCCTGCACAGTCACGCCTAGGCCTAGAGTAAGTTAACATTACACCAATAATGATGGCAGCTGAACTGCACTGGTTTTCTGTTTGATTATATAACACCAACAATAACATGTATGTGGAATTCTGAGCGATAAAATTTGTATTCAGTGTTTCTGGCAAAGCAAGATTAAAATCAGTCTCCTTAGCTAAAGGGGCTAGCTAGAAAAATGAACTTTCAACTCAGGCAAGTTCAAATACACGTCTTTTACAAAGCAAACATCAAAGGCGCTGATCAGTCTGCGCGGATGCGCAGGCTGGTCTGCCCCTTTGTTGTTCGATAACCTCCGAAATCAGGTTTTCTGGCGTCAAGCCCATGTACTAATAGAATATTATAAAAAAATGTTTTCACTTTCATTGGAGAAATGTTAACCAAGTTTTCATAATATAATAATTAGTGTTAGTTATACCTCCTTCTGTGTTAACTAAAACTTGGGCCTCATCGCGACAAAACCTGTCTTTGGGGTTTCTGTTAAAGCGAGACTCGAATCATTCTCCTCAGCTTCAGAGACTAGCTAGAATATTAAAATTTTGCTTGAAGCATGTTTAGATGTTATACTTTATTATATATGATACGACTTTAGAACTGTCTGTTTTATGGCCATCTGATACAGAAAGCCGGATCAACGAACTGAGGTTTTCTGATTCCATATCACTATCCTTTAAAACGAGGCTAACGTCGGTTACATGCTTTAACGGCGACGTTACGTAAAGTAAATTGCAAGCATGGAACCAGAGACGGAAAACTTGTTGACGTTACGTCAAGAAACGTAACGTTATGGCAAACGTTCCAGGTCTTAAAATCAGAAAAAAGCATATAATAAACATATTATCATAATAGTAACTTGATCTGGCGTACAGTATCACGTCTCGTGGATGAGGCTATACCATTGGATCACCCTCGACAGTATGCCAGATTAAGTTACTATTAAGATAATGTGTATTTCCAGTAAGCGAATAACAAAGGCGCTGATCTGTCTGCGCTGATGCGCAGGCTGGTCTGCGCCTGTGTTGTTCGAAAATCTCCGAAGATAAGTTTTCTCGCGTCGAGGCCCTCTCATATTTGCAGAGTACATGCGGTTTTGGTACATATTGCATAAAGGTGAACAGCATATGCTTTGATGAGTCCACATCTTCACAGCACAGCATTTCTTCTGCACAGTCTGGCATAGGTCTATACCAGCAAAGCATAGGTTAAAAAGCACCATCTTTTCATGTGAATTTCCCATACAAAACTTCCGTGGACAAATGACTGGTATTTTATATACTTAATACCAAAAGTAACTTTACACTAATAACATGTATAAAATTAGACGGTTCTTTTTCGCGTTGACATAACAAATGTCTTATTATGGATAAAATATTTTGGGAAAATTATTGATAATCCACATCCTTTAGAGTCGGAACTACGGATATTTCCAGAGATAACACTGGTCCACTGGACTGCGAGTTATTGATAATCCACACCCTTAAGTCTAAACTACTGATATTTAGAAGTGGTAACACTGGTCCACTAGACTTCGAATTATTGATTAATCACAACATTCAGTCTGAGCTATTGATATCTCGAAGTGATAACACTGGTCCGCTAGACTTTGAGTTATTGATAATCCACATCCTTTTACGTCCAAACTACTAATATCTTGAAGAGGTAACAATGACCCATTAGACTTCGAATTATTGATAAACCACAACATTAAGTCTGAACTATTGATATCTCGAAGTGATAACACTGGTCCACTAGACTTCGATTTATTGGTAATCAACATCCTTTTAAGTCGGAGCTACGGATATCTCAGAAAGGTAACACTGATCTACTATACTGCGAGTTATTGATAATCTACATCCTTTTTAGTTGGAACTTTTGACATCTCGAAGTAGTAACACTGGTCCACTAGACTTCGAGTTATTGATAATCCACATCATTAAGTCTGAACTACTGATATCTCGGAGTGGTAACACTGGTCCCCAAGATATCTAGTTATTGATAATCCACATCCTTTGAAGTCTAGACTACTAATATCTTGGAGAGGTAACACTGTTCAAATAGACTTCGAGTTATTGATAATCCACATCTTAAGTCTGAACTACTGAAATCTCGGAGTGGTCCCCTGGATTTCGAGTTATTGATTATCCACATCCTTTTAAGTTGGAACTATTGATATTTTTGAAGAGGCAACAATGGTCAACTAAACTTCGAGCTATTGATAATCCACATCCTTAATTCTGAACTACTCATATCTCGGAGTAGCAACACTTGTCCCCTGGATTTCGAGTTATTGATAATCCATATCCTTTTAAGTTGGAACTACTGATATCTCGGAGTGGTAACACTGGTCCCCTGGATATCGAGCTATTGATAATCCACATCCTTTTAAGTTGGAACTATTGATATCTTTGAAGAGGTAACAATGGTCAACTAAACTTCGAGTTATTGATAATCCACATCCTTAATTCTGAACTATTGATATCTTGGAGTAGCAACACTGGTCCCCTGGATATCAAGTTATTGATAATCCATATCCTATTAAGTCTGAACTGCTGAAATCTCGGAGTGGTAACACTTGTCCCCTGGATATCGAGTTATTGATAATCCACATCCTTTTAAGTTGGAACTATTGATATCTTGAAGAGGTTACAATGGTCAACTAAACTTCAATTTATTGATAATCCACATACGTAATTCTGAACTACTCATATCTCGGAGTAGCAACACTGGTCCCCTGGATATCGAGTTATTGATAATTCATATCCTTTTAAGTTGGAACTACAGATATCTCGGAGTGGTAACACTGGTCCCCTGGATATCGGGTTATTGACAATCCACATCCTTTTAAGTTGGAACTATTGATATCTTGAAGAGGTAACAATGGTCAACTAAACTTCGATTTATTGATAATCCACATCCTTAATTCTGAACTACTCATATCTCGGAGTAGCAACACTTGTCCCCTGGATTTCGAGTTATTGATAATCCATATCCTTTTAAGTTGGAACTTCTGATATCTCGGAGTGGTAACACTGGTCCCCTGGATATTGAGTTATTGATAATCCACATCCTTAAGTCTAAACAACTGATATTTCGGAGTTGTAGCACTGGTCCACTGGACTGTGAGTTTTTTATTATCCGCACCTTTCACTAGTCTCATAAACTAGCAAGTATTGCCTATATTTCATCAGTCTTATACAGCATACTTAGTATGATGTATAAATATGCTAAGCCACGGGTGTGAGTCAGAGCATTTTAAGTTGGAACAACTAATATCTCGAAGTGTACTGAATAACTTTAGAAAAAAACCACCTGCTTAAATGCTAATTCATTGTCGAAAATTCAATATTTATATTATGTGATAAATAAAATTGACAAGTTTGGTCATTTAGCTTGCATTCCATAAGAAAATCGTAATGCTGTTGCTTATGATTGACGAGACGCCGCGACATTTCTAAGACAACCCAAATTCTAAAAGGCACATAGTATCAATATCTTCAAAAATTAGCGCAAAAAGTGTTCCATGGATGTTTGTTCTCGAAGGCAAAAGAAAAGAGCAAATCAAATCATGAAGTTTTAGGCCTCTGCCAACGTCCATTTCGTCTATGTGACGTCATTGCTTTTTGACTTCGTTGGCCGTTTATATCCTTAAAAACAGAAATAATCAAAATCTGTATGTGCCACCAGATACTTCTTAACCCGTTGCATTAAAGACAAAAGTATTGCGTCATGAGTGAATGTCATCCGTTAGTTATTGCTGTTTAAAATAATTAGGACTGGCGTGAGCAAAGAAACACTGTAGGTGGGAGTGTAATTATCATTTTTTCCAAAACCTTTGTGTTTTCTCATTAGTTAAGGCATCAGGCTACTAGCATAACATGTTTGTTTTCCAATTGAATTAAACTCACATTTGTCAGACGAAAATTGATGAAAAACACTAACGTCGATATTACGTCAGAGTAAACAGCATGACAGCATGAGCAAATAAGCAAATAAAATTTATCGCAAATCATGCTCCATTGTGTAAAAGGAAACATACTCAAATCAGCAATGTGGAATAGACATTGAATGTAAAATGGTGCATTTCTAAAGTCCTTCAGTATAGTAGCACTGTTCCCCTGAACCATGAGTTATTGATAATCCACATCTTTTTATATCAGAACTACTGATATTTCGAAGTAGTAACACTGGCCAACTTGACTACTAGTTATTGATAATCCACATCCTTTTTAGTCGGAACTACTGATAACTCGAAGTGTTTACAAAGGTCCACTGGACTTTGAGTTATTGATAACCCACATCCTTGAAAGTCGGGATTACTGATATTTCGAAGTGGTAACTCTGGTCCACTGGGCCGCGAAATATTGATAATCCACATCCTTATAAGTTGGGATTATTGATATCTCGAACTGTAACACTGGTCCACTGGACTGTGAGATATTGATACTCCACATCCTTTTAAATGAGGACTACTGATATCTTAAAGTTGTAACACTGGTCCACTTGACTGTGAGTTATTGATAATCCACATCCTTTTAAGTCAGGACTTCTGATATCTCAAAGTGGTAACACTGGTCCACTTGACTTTGAGTTATTGATAATCCACATCCTTTTAAGTCGGGTCTACTGATATCGCAAAGTGGTAACACTGGTCGACTTGACTGTGAGTTATTGATAATTCACATCCTTTTAAGTGAGGACTACTGATATCTCAAAGTGGTAATACTGGTCCACTGGAATGCGAGTTATTGATAATCCACATCCTTTTAAGTCGGGTCTACTGATATCTCAAAGTGGTAACACTGGTCCACTTGACTGTGAGTAATTGATAATCCATATCCTTTTAAGTCAGCACTACTGATATCTCGAAGTGGTAACACTGGTCCACTTGACTGTGGGTTATTGACAATCCACATCCTTTTAAGTTGGGACTACTGATATCTCAAAGTGGTAACACTGGTCAACTTGACTGTGAGTTATTGATTATTCACATTTTTTAAGTCAGCACTACTGATATCTCGAATTGATAACAATGGTCTCCTGGACTTCGAGTTAACAAGTGTTAATCAGTCTTGTACAGCATACACAGTATAATATACACAGATGCTAAGCCATGATTTTTTCGAATAGCATCAACAATAGTATCAACGAGGATCAGATTGTGAAAAGGCGCTGTCTGATGTGAGTCAGAGTCTTTGCTAGTTCGTATAATGTTTTGACTGAGGTGCCTTTTGAAAATATTAAGCTTAAATTATACTTATTATTAGTTTCCTTGTTCACCACGAAAATGACACGGCTGATCTGGATCTTGACTAATTGCTTCACCTGATGGTATATTATATGGATAAACTTGTGATAGTTGGTACTTAATATAATATGTGTAAAATCAGAACATGTGCTGATATCCAGTTAAAAGAGATGCTCATTGTGTAAAACGCTTGGTCCAAGTATCTTCATACATCTACATTCTATTTTGTGAATGTCTTTTCATCGCATATACTAAACATATCGTTGTTGTAGCTACATCCGGGCTTAGGGGTGTTTGTCCGACTGTCTGTACGTAAGAAGAGATGCACATGGTCCAAGTATCTACATGTATCCAGATTCTATTTCGTGAATGTTATTTCATCTTATATACTAAAATATCGTTGTTGTAGCTACGTCCGAGTATAAGGGTGTTGTCCGTCTGTACGTTAGAAGAGATGCACAGTGCATCTAATGTTTGGTCCGAGTATCTCTCTACATTCTTGTTTTGTGCATGTGCTCAGCGAAGATTCTGGCGAGACTGCGCATTGCGCAGGCTCGCCTGAGCCTTTGCTGAACGCACGATAAGTACCAAACTTTTAATGAGCTGGTTCAGATCATTATGTTTTATTTCATCTTATATACTAAAATGTTGTTGTTGTCGTAACATCCAACTATAATAGTGTTGTCTGACTCTCTGTACGCTACTGAGCACGGACGATAGACACCGTACTGTGATGTAAGTAAAGTACAACACTTGGTGCCATCTGCTCTGATAACTTGTACATTATGGGAGCGATGGCCACACACAATGACATTACCACCTTCATCAACACATACACCTCTGGGTCCTTTTAACTCTGCATCTTTATACTGGTATACAACAGTTCCATCAGGCATCAGACATGATACAGTATCTGTGTATTCGTCAGTAATAAACAGCTTCCTGGTGGAGGGACATACTGCTGCTGACTGGTGACACATCCCATGGCTTGTAGTCCAGTTGTAGACTGTCTTTGATAGTGAAGGTACCACTGAGTAATTTTATATTGCTGTTATTCCAGTCACACAGTACTACGTCCCCATTGGGCATAAATGTACACCCGCTTATCCATGGAATTTCCCTCTCTCCTGACATTTTGATATTGACTTCGCTCGTTCTTGCAACTGTCATCTCTGTAAATAATTTATCCGTACTTGCAGACATGGGATGTTTTACAGAATCAATTGACAATTGTCCGAGTTCGTTCACATTTTCCCATTCCATAGTTCTGTATAGCTGAAAAAAATAAGCAAATAAATTAGTTCATGTTAATGATTCAGTTTATTAGTGTATATCGCACATGAGTAAACGCATTTTTCAAACATTGGACTCGTCGCAAGAAAACCTGTCTTCGGTACTTTGACAGGTCATACCCAAACCATCCTACTCAGCCACAATGACTGGCTAGAAAAATGAAATTTGCTTGAAGCAGGTTTATATATTATACTTGCCATAAGTGTATATCAAAGGTGCTGATCAGACTGCGCGGATGTGCAGGCTGGCCTGCAGCTTTGTTTTTCGTAAACCTGAAAGACAGTTTTTTCGTGTTGAGTCCAATATAAATGTATAGTTATCTAGTGAGATTAGATACCTAAACAATAGCCTGAGTCTTTATATATTCACATGTTTGTTCCAATTTAGTGTGTTCGAGCTTCGAAAGCTCTGACGATACTGTGCATTTGCGTAAGTTCGTCTAAGCCTTCGCTGTTTGCATATGCAGGAATTACAAACAACCCATAAACGGGCTCATTCCTTCAGACGCTGTTGGAAGTGATCGTGCCCCGATCATTGATTCAAATGTTTCATAAAGTCTGAAAATCAAAGGGAAATAAATAGGACTAATATATAACTAGAAAACAGACACAAAAACTAAAATGTAAAATAATGACTATCAACGACATGAGTAGTTATTTGAGCCAGTTGATGGAACTGGGCACACATCATAACGCGTACATACATTTACTTTGTATATTTCGTTAAATGCCTGAATCTTGGTGCGCTCGGGAACTGAGTCTTTAGGCATATGCGCTTATTACTATCCTGAATGATTAGTTTCGTTTTATCCAAAGCTGCTTCAAAAATCAGGCTGCGTTAACTAATTTTTAAAATGCGTTTATATTCGCTGCTTAGTACTGGTTAGACTCAGGGAGACTCGTCCCAACATGACTGATATATGTTGATTGGGACGTAAAAAACAAAACAAAAAAAACACAGCAAAAATACTATCGAATATTTGAAAAAGCAAACATTAACACGCACAAATAAATGAATAGCTGTTGATGAAATAAAAATATACACATGCACTTTAACTTATATGCGTGAGTTCATTATTTAAAGACGCATGTGTAGCTATATGTGGAGCTAGAGACCTTTATCAACGTCTTTACTTTATGTGTGCGAGGAAAAGCTGTGGTGAGACTGCACATCTGCGCAAGCTCCACTAAACCTTCAACGATGTCTTACTTTATATGTGCGAGGAAAGGCTGTGGTGAGACTGCACATCTGCGCAAGCTCCTATTAACCTTCACTAACGTCCTTGCTTTATGTGTGCGAGGAAAGGTAATGGTGAGCCTGCACATCTGCGCAAGCTCCACTAAACCTTCAACGATGTCTTACATTATATGTGCGAGGAAAGACAATGGTGAGAGTGCACATCTGCGCAAGCTCCTATTAACCTTCAATAACGTTCTTACTTTATGTGTGCCAGCAATGGTTACATTGTGACTGCACATCTGCGCAAGCTCCTATTAACCTTCACTTACGTCCTTACTATATGTGTGTGAGCAACAGTTACGGTGAGACAGTACATCTGCACAAGCTCCTATTAACCTTCACCAACGACCTTACTTTACCTTTGTGAGCAACGGTTACAGTGAGACTGCAAATATGTGCAATTTTCTCTTTATCTTCACAATCGTCTTTACTGTTGTGTACGAGGAAAGGCTGTGGTGAGACTGCACATCTGCACAAGCTCCTTTTAACCTTCACTAACGTCCTTGCTTTATGTGTGCGAGGAAAGGCTGCGGTGAGACTGCACATCTGCACAAGCCCCTTTTAACCTTCACCAACGTCCTTACTTTATGTGCGCGAGGAAAGGCAATGGTGAGACTGCACATCTGCGCAAGCCCCTTTTAACCTTCACCAACGTCCTTACTTTATGTGCGCGAGGAAAGGCAATGGTGAGACTGCACATCTGCGCAAGCTCCTATTTACCTTCACTAACGTTCTTAATTTATGTGTGCCAGCAATGGTTACATTGTGACTGCACAAATGCGCAGGCTCCGATTAACATTCACTTACGTCCTTTCTTTATGTGTGTGAGCAGCAGTTACGGTGAGACTGTGCATCTGCGCAAGCTCCTATTAACCTTCATCAATGTCCATACATTATGTGTGCGAGCAATGATTACGTTGAGACTGCACATCTGCGCAAGCTCCTCTTAACCTTCACTAACGTCCTTACTTTTTGTGTGTGAGCAACGGTTATGGTGAGAACGCAAAATCTACGCAAGCTCCTCCTAACCTTCACTGACGTCCTTTCTTTATGTGTGTGAGCAACGGTTACGGTGAGACTGCACATCTGCGCAAGCTCCTATTAACCTTCAATAACGTTGTTTATTTATGTGTGTGAGCAACGGTTAAGGTGAGACTGTACATCTGCGCAAATTCCTCTTAACCTTCACTAAGATCCTTACTTTATGTGTGTGAGCGACGGTTAAGGTGAGACTGTACATCTGCCAAAGCTCCTCTTTACATTCATCGACGTCCTTACTTCTGCGCAAGTCCCTCTTAACCTTCACTTACATCCTTACTTTATGTGTGTGAGTTACGGTTAAGGTGAGATTGTACATCTGCGCAAGCTCCTCTTTACATTCATCGACGTCCTTACTTCTGCGCAAGTTCCTCTTAACCTTCACTAACATCCTAACTTTATGTGTGTGAGCAACGGTGAAGGTGAGACAGTACATAAGCGCAAGCACCTTTTAACCTTCTTAGACGTCATTACTGTATGTGTGTGAGCAACGGTTAAGGTGAGACTGTACATCTGCGCAAGATCCTCTTTACCTTCACTTACATCCTTACTTTATGTGTGTGAGCAGCGGTTGCGGTGAGACTGTACATCTGCGCTAGCTCCTCTTAAGGTCACTGCCCATACCTTTTCCAAAAAATATTTTTTTTTCAAACTTTGAAATTTTGTAGTACACTAGCTTATTACAAGGGAAATAGACGAAAACAGAGAAAATTTACCGTCTAGTTTTAAAGCTATATCTGCTCATTAAATGACCCATTTTGGCTTTTTTACGCATCTTTTTCAGAACTCATTGAGATAAGATTAATTCATTGTTACTTCATTTTTAAAATCAAAATCTTATTTTCGAACATAAATATGAGGTCGTCAGTAAATAGGAAATATGTAACAAGCCCATTTTAGCAGTGATACAAATGAGCCGCGACATGATATTTTCAACAATGTGGTATGTGCAACCAGCAAAGGCTCAGACCAGCCTGATCATACTCGCAGTCTAATCAGAGCCTTTGCCAGGCGCTTCACATTGATGGAAATCACATGTCGCGGCTCAAATATATATTTTGAATATCTCGCTAGCAAACCTGTAATTGATCACAATTTTGCTTTCATTTTCAAATGCCACATATTGATAAAGCAATAATTAAGCATGTTTAAAACATAGATTTTCCTATTTTTTTTCTTTCTTGTGAGTTAGTATGATTTAAGATGCATTGTTACAAAAATTTAGCAATTTTCATAGTCTAGTTTGTGAGATAATATTAAATAATTAACCCTACCCCCTAAACTGAAAAATAATAACTAAACAAGATTTTCTTATTTCTTATGCTGTTAAAGCCATATGACCACAGAAGTATTATTTACAATAAATCTCTTTGATATTTCACATAAAACTGTATATGTTTGAAAGATTGGTACACTTGCAAATTCATATGGCAGGACTTTTTCACAACCAAAACGATACCAAAATACCCCAACCACTTTAAAAAGAAACTTATCTGCGTTTTGTCTGAACACCTAGTCGATATATTATGATCAAATTTGCATAGATACACCATCAGGATAGCGATATAATGTTTGGGGACATTGGCTGTTTTTCAAAGTCATGGGGTAATTGTGCATGTCTTTAGCTGAAAAAGTGGGCTGTTTTAATATGCATCGCTTCAATTTATCGATGCATATACTACATGTATTCATCCAAGAATTTGAAATGTTTTTTTAAATCTTTATTGCGGCCTCGGGCGCCATCCTAATGTCTGATCGGGAAGCAAGGCCAGATTAACACTTGACCAGAGTTGGTTTATTTCTATTAGTTCTTTTTATCCCTTGACCGACATCCTTCAGTTGAAACATTTCAAATGTAAAGTAAACTAGGAACACAGGTCACCATTAGCAATCTTTTAGCGTAAAATTGTAAATACTTTATTGCTCATAATTTTTTATATTTGTTTTTACAGGGGGCTAACTCAGTCACAGTGTGGGGTGATTCTTTATGAAAGTCGTCAATGATGCTTTATGAAAGGGTTACAGGTGCTTTATGATTTCCTTTATCAGTATAAGGTAGGTGATGGGAAACTGCATTAAACGTAAGATTTTCGAAGCCCGAAGTATTTTATTTTTATTAATTAATATAATTGAAAAGCTAATGGTTTTACTCTGTCAGGCTTTGCGATGATGATTTAGGTGTCAGGGATTTATGAGCGGTTTAATTCAGATATTGTTGAAATCCATAACAAAAATCAGTATATTTATCAAAGAACATATTCCAGCAAAGATAGTGTGTATACAATTTCAAGTTCACTCTAAATGTGTTTGAAAAAATCAATTTTCTCCTCATGTAAAACTATAAAGGGCTTATTTTAAATGACTAATATTGATAAGCCAAAAACTAGTGGTAAAGAATCAGTAACATATTTTGGTTACAGGTTCTTTACCTGTACGAATGATGGATAACTGGTTCTTTATGAAAGGGTTCGGATACTTTATGAAATTTTTTGCAAAGATTTTAATGGTTTTAGTATCAAATATCAAGGCAATTAGACATTGTACTGAAGCCCTGACTTATTTATTGGTTGAATTAAGACTTAAAGGCCCAGTCAAGAATATTTCTGTCGTGTTGGGACTCCTCCAAGAGACAGGGAGAGACTAAAAGGGCCCAATCCTATCCAAATTTGCCGCAAGTCAAGCAAATCACGCCCTATCATTACGATTATGGTTAAGATTTATTTCAATATTATATCAGTGATGCCGAGACATAGTCTCTGATTACGTTTAATTTAACTGTTGTTTGATTTGTTTTGTTGTCCATGGTAAACAGCTGTGGTCAGCTTAACTACAGTGTTCCTATGCAAGCCTACTGTAGGGCAGTTTACCATTACTTTTGCTCATTCTTATACAGGTAACTGGCAACTTGGTCTTCTTGAATCATCAGGAGAGGAAACAACTCTCCATGAAAAATATGCTGGGTGCGATCTCCTGTCTGCTCGCATATTAAGCAGATAGGCAACTGACCGAGCTACAGAGTTCGGATTGTTAGCTTAGCATCGCATGTGCATGTCCCGAGGGTGGGGGACAGCGGGTTTGCATCCCACCTGGAAGATCACAAGTTGTTATATGTTTCCTTAGAAATACTGTTATTGACAACCTCGAGAAGAAGTAGGACCCCTTGGGTCCAAATGCTTGGAAAAGGAGACCAGGTCCGCACTGCCCTCTGTGAAAAAACTAAAATAGAGTTTTCAGGACACCCAACCCCCAGACAGAATTTTCTGGATCCTTCCATCCATCATAAATATTCAAACCCTTCTATCAGCATCTAGTATTGTAGCATTGTATCCGGGACATCAATATGTCTTTTTTCGAAACTCCCAATAGGAGCATGCGGTGGATTGATGGGGTTGGGGTGGCTCAGCATATTTGGAGGGACTTCACATGAATTAGTGAGAGTTGAGCCTGACAGGGCAGAGTAGGAGCATTTGGTTTGTTCGTTTGCTTGTTTTGTCTTGCATGGCTTGATTCTTTACGCCCAAATCAACAATCTTTCAGTCTTGTCGGGATGGGTTTACCTGGGTGGATCCAGTAATAAGCAGCCTTTAAAATATCTGTTTGCTTTAATATTTTTCATCCCAGTCGGATCTGGACGATTTCTTATCCTTCTGTTTTATACTAGTTTCGATGCCTTGCTCTAGGACACAACACAGTGACTCTGACGTCTGTGAGTCTCGAACTAGCAAACCTTCAATTGAGCCACTGCGCCCCACACAGGCATGAAAGATTAAGGCAAACATTGTCCATAATAACTTTAATCTTACTTGTTAGTCTGCTCTTGATAAATAAAAAGAGACATGTAGACAACGACTATTTACATGTTTTGATTCTCAAAAAAAACGTCTCATTTAGACGGTTCTTTTGAGTACCCAGAAGATATACAAATGATTTTTTTTTCAAAATTCGCAAACTTGCCTCGCCTAATGATATATCCAATCATTAGAATCTAACAGACTATTTGTGAACCCTGTCCCAGACGCCAGATTTCTCGTTCTGGATACCTGCAGATGCAGTTATAGTTCTCTTCGCTGGAGTTGTTTACTCATAATTTGAAAACGAAACAACTTGCAATGCACAAAGCTGGTGCAGTATTGAGATTAAACATACCGGGTAGGCGGCAATTGAAAACGCTCTTAACAATCGACGAACGCGGATAATAATCGCAAGAAACGGTGTTTACAATGACAATAGAACCCCCTGTTTCTATCGAGTTTTGATCTGCGTTCGTCGACAGTAAAACGTTTTCGATTGCCACCTACCTGGCGTGATAAAGAAAAGTGTATGGCTTTTATGTCTGTACGGGCGATAATCCTCACTTACGCTTACGGCACATCTTAAGAAGCAAAGCTTCATTGGTTCCTTCATGTATATGCGAACATTATCCTTTTATGCATTATCCAAGTCACATACCTCGGGGAAAGGGTGCGTGTGATTTTGGGGAGGGGGTACCCTCAAGTACTCTTTCTACAAAGGCTTGGTCCCCCTTCCCCACATCCCGACAAAAATTTCAGGATCCGCCCTTGAATAGCGTTTGATGTAGCACGAAAAGTGATCAAAGAATACAAGCTGGCTCCAAGGCGCTCCGTGCATTTTCTTTTTGAGCTATAAAAGCTAGCTAGACTTGAAATATTGGGTGTAGTTTTTATAATTGACAGAAAACAACATAGATGCGGACAAATCTGCACCATCTGTCTGCAAAAATGCAAAAACATGTCTTCATTCGGTAAGTGACAATCAAGCATAAAAGTCAAAGGATGACTGGGCTTACGTCTGATGCAACCTCAGAAAGCTAGCCAAAAACTGCATTTGATCATTACACACAAGTCGGCTGCTGCATATATTTGTTTAGATTATTGACAATTATATTAGCACAGAAGCAAACTGCAACAGTCTGTTCTGGGTCTACATTGTTTGCCTAAGAGGCTTCAAAAACATTCAGCATACGACAAAAGCAGACAGCTTTTGATGTAATTGGCAAGAGGGTCAAATTATCGATGTCCATGCACGTTAGAAGAAAATATTTCTAGTCTTACCATATAATAAACTGTTTTTGGGCGAGGTACTTCTATTACAGAGTGGACACGATTAAATCGCAAAATCTACAATTTTCCGTTTTAAAGGATCATATATGTTTTTTTATTTTAAAAAAAAAAGGTAAAACAGAGTTAAAGTCCTTTTGTATTACATGTCGTCTTATGTTGATTCATATCTGTTTCATGAAGATGTCTTAAACTGTTATTGAGATACAGAGAGGACTCGAAGCACGTTTGATCGATGGACAGACATCTGAGTTGAAGTTGTTGCCTTGAACTTGGGAGATGGTGGCTGAGAGTTGTGCCAATACATTAGATTCCGGACCAGGTTTGAGCCAAAGTTATGTCCTTGACTTTTGGAGTTGGTGGTTAAGTGTTGTATGCGACACACCTTCGTGGGATCAGTTATAACCATATGAAGTTATAATCAAAATATAATGAGATTGGCCTACCCAGGCACGAAACCCATATTTGCAGCGTGGCTCACAGATTTTGGGTCAATGCTGTGACTAAATTATTATTGATATCGATACATATGCGCTTCCGAGAGTAACCCTGTCTTTGGTGGTTGCGAACAAGAGAGTCACAGAATAGCTAGCGCATCTGCGCAGTCTGATCAGCGCCTTTGTAAATCGCTTATTGGAAAGTATCATATCTAGATGTGCTACGAGCAAAAATTTAATTTTCTAGCAAGTCTCTGTAGCTAAGCAGGATGGTTTGAATCTCACTTTGTCGGAAACACCGAAGACAGGGTTTCTCGCGTCGCGGCCCAATTATAAAGTCTGATGAGATATGATTTTTTATTCATATGTTTTTTTTATTTTATTTTTATTGATATTGATGTATTTTTACTAAATCATCATTCCTCTAAAATACTTCTTCGTTTGCCTTTTCTTCTTCTACTATCTCAAAGATGTTTGAACAGACATAAATGAATTTTCTGGACAGCATAAGATAAGATGTGGAATGGTAGCTCTTGCTTGTTTGTTTGATTTGATTCTTTATGTCGCAGTCAACAATCTTTCAGCTATGTCGGGACGGGTCTTCCTGGGTTGAACCAGTATTAAGCAAGGATAAATGTGTGTTGCTCAATGACACAAAGCAGTAACGCCTGTGGGGCTCGAATCCGCAACCCCTCGGTTCTGAGTCAAGCACTCTATTACTGATTTGGAATGGTAGCGGTTGGTATGAATTTATAGGGGCAATATTAGCATCTACGACAGCTATCAGTCCAGTGGTACACCTTCATGCTATCGGTAATATTCATATGAGAGTATAATTTTATTGGGTCCCGGAGCTCAGTCGGAGGCAAGTCCAGCTGTTCATCAAGGGTTCGTGAGTTCCATTGCGACCCAACCAAAGTCCATTATTTCCTGGAGATTGGTCATGAAAACAGATATTATACAAATACGTTCAATCGCCACCTTCTGCTGATTCAAGAAGGGTTATTGTCAGTTTCAAGTGAAAGTATGTGCAAAAAGTACTGTTTTATACCCCTATTCCACACAGGGCCTGAATCCCACGAATCGCCACGAATTGACAAATATTTGGATTCGTGGGCTTAAACGTACTGTGTTCGCGAAGATCTTAATAATAACTGAATCATACAATCCGTAGTCAGTTCTTGCAATTCGGAGGCCTATCGGGAATTGGGATCAAAAAATTTGAACTGACGAATTCCCCGATTTGAAAAATCGTGCTTGATTCGTAACAAATTCCTAATGCATTCTTGGACATTGTAACTGAATCGTAATCGATTCTGATGCGTTCTCAGGCATTCGTAGCTACTCTCAACTCATTCATGCGTAATCAGGATATTAAGACAAGCAATGAAACCAAGGAAGAGATAGTAGAAGGACTTTCCCTTAGAGTAACTACCCCATCACGCGCATACATTCGAGCCAGTCCTGGAAGTTAAAACAAATTTGGCAGATTCAGGAGCACAATCAGGATCAGTCAGTAGCTCCTGGCTGGTGGTTTTGCTGATGGTGAACTACCATATTTTTCCAAGTCAAAGAGCCAGGAACAGGGCCTCTCGACATTAACGTAGTTGTTTTCTTCTAGCTATATGAGTAGCTGTTTTAGACACTCAAGTTGCAGGATCAATTCTACAGCTGACAAACGAGGAACATTCATTTTGTAACTGATCCCCCCCCCCCAAGCAAGGATGGGCTTTTTTTATAACTGTCGTGAGAGGTGAGAGAAAATCTCGCGAATCATCACGAATCGTCGCGGATTTCTGTTAAATCGTACCCAATTCGTGCTGCGTTTGGCGTATTCTCAACTAATTCGTGATCTATTCTTTAACTTATTAATGGGTTATTGTACATCGTAGTGAATTCGGCACTCAGGCCGAATCCAGACGAATCCCGCGAATATTCTAAACTGTTTCTTACCTATTTTGTAACTGAATCGTAGAACATCACGAATGAGTTGAAAAAAAAATACAATTCTCCACGAATCCTTACATCGATTCTTGATGATTCGGGGTCTGTTGGGAAATAGGGCAAGCTTGCCCAGTAAAGTGTGGGATGCCCTAACATGACGGAAAAATTGTTGACTTTCCCCTCCCCTACCCCCCCTCTCCTACCTCCCCAGACCCTTGGGATTAGGTCAATAGGTCAAAATTCAATTTTTTTCCAGTACGGCATCAACCCAACCCAACACCACCAAAGATATTTGTACCAGGACACCATGCGCGGATCTAGGAATTTTTTGTCGGGGGGGGGGGGGGGGTTCCAGGCTCCTCAACTTATATTACAGTTTAAAGAGGGGGTCAAATGGTTTAATTACACATTTTCCAGGGGGGGGTCCAACTTGCGGCATTTTGGCACGAATAGGCTCAGACGAGCCTGTGCGGATTCCTTTTAAGCTAAGAAACTTCAAATGCTAATCGGTCAATAGTTTTTAAGCGACTAGCAAAGGCTCTGATCAGAATGCACATATGCACAGGCTGGTCTAAGCCTTTGGTGCTCGCACATACCACATTGTTGGAAATCTCATATTGCAGCCCATTTATTGGTGCAAAAAATGCATTACAGCTGTATATCAGGACGAAATTGCATTTTTCTCATAAAGAACCTGTAACTTCTTTTATAAAGAATATGTTACAACTTTCTAAAAGAACCTGTAACCCGAATTTTAGGCTCATAAAGCATTTGTAACCTTTCATAAAGAACCATTAACTTCGAAAAATTTTGAAATTGGCTAAAACGTATATTTAAGGAAGAATTTAAGCTTCAGATATCAAATATATAATATAATGGTACGTTTCTAAGCATGTTTTTCTCGATAAACTATGAAATACACACATATGGCATTTGTTGCTACTTAGCATCTCTATTGTAATTGGTGAATTGTCGGACAGCTAAACTGTATGATAAATGCATAGACTATCATAAAACATGCTGCTTATATGTCTTTTAACAAAATTTGACTCTAAAACTGACTAATATAACCATTTTCACCCCGTTTCTGGCATGAGCATCGCATCTTGTCAAGAATCATAAACCCAAAGTAAAGAATCTGTAACCCTTTTCATAAAGCATCATTGACAACTTTCATAAAGAATCACCCCGCACTGTGACTGAGTTAACCCCCTGTGGTTTTGGGTGCTCAAAAGAACTGACTCACAGAGTACCTATAAATTACCCATGGTTTGGTTTGACCCGCATTTATAAGAATGTGTTCTTTTTATGACCCCACCCTTCCTGCAACCAAAGGGGGTATTCAGTGGCGTGGAGGGGGAGGGGGTATTATTTTTGGTACGGATCCCGTGGGCGTTGGCTATGGACGGAATTAGCTGGGGCTAGACACCTTTTATGTGCATATCACATGAACCAGGTTTGTGGATTGGGTCCGCATTTACATGAATATAAATGAGCATCGATGCGACAAAACCTGTCTTCAGGGTTTCCGAAAAGATCATACCAAAAACAGCCTTCTCAGCCACAAAGACTAGATAGAATAGTGAAATTTTGCTAGGAGCAAACTTAATATGATACTTTTCAATGTGTGAATAGCAAAAGCGCTAATCAGGCTGCGCCGATGAGCAAGCTGGTCTGTGCCTTTGTTGTTCGCAGACCCCGATGTCCATATTAATTTTAATGTTTGCCAGCTAAGTCACAGGCTAGACTGAGCATCCGTAAAGAATGCCACCTTTTGTTGTTCATTATACTTAAAATATTGTTTGCATTTCTTGTGTGATATTAATCACTTTCAATTTACCAAAGTGCAGTGTAACGGGCATTACTGTCGATAGAAAACATATCATAGTTGCGTAACATCACACTTTGTCATAATCGAACGCTAACAAGTATTACCTCCCTTGTTGATTTAGAGTTACGGTTAATGCTATGGGCAGTGACCTTAACTTTCACTAAAGTTCTTACTTTATGTGTGCGAGGAAAGACTGTGGTGAGACTGAACCTCTGCGCAAGCTCCTCTTAACCTTCATCAACGTTCTTACATAATGTGTGTGAGCGACGGTTATAATGAGACTGTGCATCTGCGCTAGCTTCTCTTAATCTTCAGCGATGTCCATATAAAGTTTTAATGTTTGCCAGCTAAGTCACAGGCTAGACTGAGCATCTGCATCGACCATAAATGCTACATCCACAGACCACAGACCACCCCACGGTTGACTATCTATCTCACACGGTATAATTGATGTTTGGTAACTTTGATTTGAAGTCCTACCTACATGCTTCATATTAGCAGAACCGCCAGTTCCGTTTACAGAGATTCGAGGTTCACTTTCCTTCTGGTATCCTGGGTCAGGTGTGGTGCATGATTATATCGATTCCTAATTTTTGCCCTCTTCTTACTTTAAAAAATTGCTTAATAAATTGTTAGTTTTCAAACCTGCTAATTGTCGCCGGTTTTATCTGAATTGTCTTTGTCTGGATGTAAACAACCTACATTACATCACGACAGAAATAATGTGGATAAAACCGCTAGCATCAGCTTAGATAAAAAAGTTAAACGACCAGAGCAGAGCACTACATTATCCACACTTTGCTACATTACATGTAATAGCTCTAAATGAAAAACGAACGTTTTTAGCCGATGTTTTTAACCTACATGTACAGAACGGAAAGTGCAACATAGAGCCGACGGTTCTATTTTTTCAGTTTTCTTCCCGTTACCTAGCATGGTTTAACTCATGTATCAAGTTTAATTTCCCCCGTCAAACATTTAAGCAGGTCGTTTTCTATATGCGCATTAAATATATGCCGGCCCATATCATTATGTTTTATTTCATATCATATATCAAATGCCAAGATTGTTGTTGCTACATCGAAATATACGGGTGTTGCCCGAATGTCAATAGGCAACGGAACCAGAATTTTTTTTCTAAACAGGGTTAGGAATTAGTATTCGTATTACAACATGGTAAATAAAACAGTCTAACTTTTTAATATAATTGAAGCTTGGAATATATATCAGTTGTATTGCAATATGCACCTTTGGGTACCTTAAAACAGCTCGGGTGCTCATACAAACTTGTTGTGTAATTATTTGGAGAATTGTAAAATGGGTTTTTAATTGCACGAAGGTGGGTCAGGACTCAGACGTTATGACGGCTCTGACGTAAAGCTTTAATCGGTGGGTTGGTGCCTGATGATTGTCTGTAGCTGGACTCACCGTGGCTCAACTTGAGGTTTTCTTTAGCTCTGACTATCTGTGAGTCATGAGCCCTTTTCTTTGTTTCATCGTGGTGTAGTAATTTGATTAGAGTGTTTTTTCCATGATGATACATTGCATTAGTTAGATGGCCTCCACGCGAGCTGAACATTTCTTGTACTTCAACAACAGCAGAGTCTGGGGCGATGATTTGGTGCCAGTGGGGTGCATTTGGGCCCCCTGGTGGCTTGGGCTGCTGTCTGTTCTGAGGCGATGGTTCTGTTGTTGTTGAATTTGTGTTTGTTGTTAATCCCATTGTGGGAGTCTGTGGTTGTTCTCTGTTTTGTTGTACGTTACTTTATGTCCATTCTAGTATTGCAATTATCTTGATGGGGAAGAGAGAGCTGACTGCTTTGCTTGATTTGTCTTCCTGGTGTCTCTTGGTGGTTAAGCGGCTCTTCCTCGCGGTGCCACGGGGTTGTCTGCAGTTTGTGATTGTGGTATTTCCTTATCATACTCATTTACTATTTTTGTTGAAAATATGGTTTTAAAGCAGAAATGCTGCATGATGTACTGGTATTTATTTAACTTCATTTAAGAAATACATTCGCGCTCCCAGTGATTTGTTGCTTAATATATCACTGGCTGGAGGTCAGTCGTTAAAGTGAATAAATCATGAGCGCGAAGCGTGAATGATTTATCTACACACAACAGACAGACAGACGGTGATATATTAAGCAACAAATCACTGGCAGTGCGAATTAATTTCGATTCTAATACACAAAATGATTAAAAATATGAACAATCCTTCATAGTCTATAACGATTTTGCCATCTGGAACAGACCGTCTGAATTTCCTGCAACTCTTATTCAGACGGAAACGCGTATTTTTACGTACATTTTGGACGTCAGTTAGTTGTAAAAACGACGTTACGCTGTCATATGTCTACGTTACAATGCCGTGTGTGATAAATGACGTCATGAAAATCAAACTGGCGACCAGATGACGTCCCTGCAGTGATTTATAAACCAATTATTCACATAATTTAGCTATTGGCTATATAGGCGAGGTATGTTAGGATAAAAGATTAATAATCATTTTATTCCAAAAAATACTTTTAATTTACAATGTAGTTAAAACATATGCTGCTAATTCCTATGCACACATTCTGACGTCAGAACACTCAGAAATAAATTGAGAATGTTTGCCTCCCCTGTCATTCGATCATTTACGCATTCAGAATAATTTCAGTGTTTAAGTCCTCCAGTAAAGACGTTTTTACTGACCGTTCCAAGGCTGTACTTCTTTGGTAGATCATTTGGTTATTTTTGTTTCGTATTAGTCATGTTTTCTTGTCGGTTTGTTGTAGTTTTATGGTCGGTCACCTGATGCGAAGGGGCTGACCTCTTGGATCTCTCATGTGTGATTTTATTGTGTTTGTGTTGCTTTCCCATGTGAGGTTCTATGTCAGGTGTGGTGCTTAGATGTATCAATTTGTGATATTTGCCTTCTTTCTTACTTTCATATACTCTTATGTCAATTCTACATTCAAAAATTTCCTAAACTAAATATAATGTATCTAAGACTTAGTACTAAGCACGATATATAGGTCAAGGGAATAAAAGTGACCTACAAGATTGGCCACAAATACAAAAGTGGCCAAAACTTGGATTATCTATTCCTTAAATACGTTTATTTCCAGTCAAGAACGACCTTTTGTAGTGGTTAGCGTGTCAAACTATGACAGTTGACAATTATACTTCCAAAGATAGATGAGAATCGATGTAAACAAATACTGGCCAGTTTACCTTGATTTTGGGCGTGCAGGTAGTCTCAGTTTACAGTTATATTGAACCTACCACAGATTATTGCATATGCGCGTAGCAGTGAAAAATCATGCTTTACCTGTTTATAAGAAAAATAGAATAGCCTCATTACTATGCATCTTTGAAAGCACAATAGAGTCGAGTTCGCTGTAGGCACTTATTTTATTGAGTTTTTTTTTTCTTCCTTTTTAACGATTTACTGCAGAATTACTTCATACTAGTAAAACTGAATTATAAAAAATATAAGTTGTTACTCATGAATGTTTTATATTGAATTATTCTAGCAATCTGAGGTGGTTGGTACAATTTGGTGCATCAGCAAGATCATTAGTGTGGTGACCCCTAATTTTGATTCTCTTTTTAAAAAGGTTATATGATAGCCAATGAAATAAACAATAGAATGCACCAAGCTGATAAAGAAATGCAATTTTAATGTGCACTCAAATAATACAGAAACGTTTTGCAGATATTTTCACATAATTCTTCTGACAATAAAGCTTAAATTATGATAAATCGTTTCAGGCTAATTATCAGTAGTGGTTTTAACATTTACGAGTATACCCCTTATAAAATAAAATGACAAAGTGCTCCAAGAAAGTCGCATACTTTTTTATCAAAAGAAATTAATAGGGATTTACAAACCAAGTAACAAATTGGTGTTTAGGTCAGGTGTGTTATACTTGATCGTATATTTGCCTTCCTCTCTACGTGTACTGGGGTAGTGGTCAGAAACAACTTAGGTGGGAAAGTCACATATTAGGGAAGAGTCTGATCTGACTCTGATTGATGAGTCTAACAAGAGTTACCCTTCCACTCACATAAATTTTGATTGATGATTTTCGAGGGTACAACTAATGCTTTATATATGGATGACATCCTGTAAGACTTGGGACTTGAAACGTTTGTCAATCAAAACTGTCGGATATGTCTCGCTTTACAAACAGTGAAGTTACTAGGATCCAGGCAAAGAATTATGAAAGGATATACACGAGACCGAAGGTCCCTGATCTGATTTTAAGTGGTGATAGTGAAGTTCTATTTGGAGGTCAGATTCTAAGTTAGAGAGTGGGGATTGGCAGTGTTACTGTAAATTGTGGTTACTCGTATAAATGGGTTGATTTAAAGACACATTTCTTTTAGAGGTAGAGTTTCATTAACCTATGTTGCTCAAACTAGCTTGACTGAAAATGTGCTTAAGTTGGCTCATGGGACCTTCATGGCAGGTCACCAAGTTATTAGGAAAACTCAGATGGGTTGGCTGCTGCTTATTTTTGTCTGACACTGTGGTGATGAAGTGCAGTTTTGCAAGTAGTGTAATTTTTTAAGGGACAGTGCAAAAAAGGTAGTCTCGCAAAAGTTCTGTTTGGTAAACGGCTTTTGACTGATAACTCATTTTAATGCATAGAGGTTGGCATTGTAGGACCACTTGAACAACAGTCAGGTAATAGGGCTGGACGCCTATTTGCAATATGACATATGCAATAAGGATACAATGAAATGTAAGAATCACATAGTACTACTTCCAAGTATAAACCCGGGGCTTGCTCTTTATGCATGAATACATTAAACGGTCATTTCAAATTATATTTACATTTGCTATGACATCGTGTAACATTGGTCATAATCGATACCGTGAAATTCGTACAGCTTATCGTAAAATAACTCTAAACAAATGCTCATATTATGTTAAGATGCTAGTTAGCATAGGGACGACGTATGTGGCTGTACACCTGAAGGCCTTGGGTTTGTGTCTCAATTAAAATCTTTATAGAATATAAGCATAGAGAGCTAGAGGATGATGGTTTTCGTGTGCTTTGCAAACTGGCATTTTTGGACAAAGTAAGAAAGAGGACAACAATCAGGATCAGATACAACCAAGCACCAATTATAAAGTGACAACGTCACATTTAGGCATAACAAACGCGAGTCAAGGGGTCAGCCTTTTCCCAGCAGGTGACCACAAGGCATCAACAAACCGACTGTGCCAAACAAAAGACTATGACAAACACATTTGACAACAACGGCCCTCTAAATTCTGGAAGCTAGGAAATAATATATTTGGAACCAGATGACTTTCTGCTTGTATCAGAGTACTTTGTAAAAAATTAAAGAGACTCTCCGACTCTATACTTAGAAAGGACAGCTGAAGCCAGGGATGTCAATTGGGTGTATCCAACAGAGAAATCTGAAAGATTGGCAGATTGTCATCAACAACGAGAGTGAAAAGGGAGCCGTACAGGTATGTTTATTCCTTCGAACAGACAGCAATCTGATATAAGAAAATCAACCTGAGTGACACTATTGAGTCTGAACCCAGTGACAACGATTTCAGGGCCAGGTATGGTGCTTGATTGTATCAACTCCTGGCCTCGAGGTTATAAAACTTGAGTTCATTCTCAAACTCAAAATAAAATGCAATGATTGGCTGCTTGTGGACATGTGGCCCAATCATTGCACTTTATTTTGAATTTGAGATTGTGCTCAAGTTTTTTAACCTCGAGGCCTGATCTTTGCCCTCTTTCTTACTTTGTTGTTTTATGAATCAACTAGATGAAATACTAAGAAACTATGGAAATTCCGAAAAACAACACATAACAAAAAAAAACAAGAACAAAAATCATAAAACAAATTTTCAAAGTTGCTTTTAAGCCTCTAACCCATGCATTTCTGCAATTAAAAAATTGCAGTGCAAATTGACAGACATATGGATGGAGGGGCGGTGTGGACTCAGTACTAGACCTGCTTTTGCTTAAGCAACGCAGGTAACAAATGGCACCTTCATATTGCGTGTCAATGATTTATATGTTAAGTTAGTATAGTTTAAAAAAGTTAAAACGTTAAGTTGACTTGTGTGTTCCCATGAACAGTAATAGAAAACATGCAGTAACATACGACGCAAAGCTAATCAACCATGTTATTGATCAAATAAAGGTAGAGGCGTCAGGTTAATATGGGGAACTCTATTGAAACAGACTGCATAGTTGGAGGCATAACTCAAAAGTTTCATAAGGTTTACAAAACTTGTTGGGTACCCTATATTTAGTGGTCAATTTAAGGATTTAATTAAACGTTGTGATACTATCCATCAGACGAGATAGCCAAGCCCCCTACATTATATAATAGGCAGTTAAAAGTGTCATCCTAGTTAATCTACCTAATATTATAAAATCATCACAAAGCGCATTGAGAGTATGAGAACATTCAAAGATTTGCCTTTAAAATTTTGTTTGAGGGAGATAAATTAAACAAAAAGCAGGGACAGTAACCATTTTTAAATGTCACACATAATCGTGAAATTCTGTTTTATTCTATTGTCCTACCAAACATTATCATAATATATCAAAGTATGAGAGAAATGGAATACACAAGGTGTCACCTTAAATACTGAATCAAGGAAGATAACTCAAACAAGAAGTAAGCAGGAGTTACCATTCTTGCTTGTGACAAACTGTGTTGACCTAATATTTTATAACTCCGCCTAATATTATCAAAGTGTCGCAAAGTATACAATAGTTATTGAGCGCATGAAGTCTCTACTTTAAATTACATTCAAAGGAGTTACTTTAAATATGACACAAGAGAGAGCAACCATGACGTAAAGCAACACATTGTCTTGATCTGAGATGAATGACTGCCAAAATCATCCAAATTGATTAAGAGCTTTTGAGCGCACTTGCTCTCCATTTTTAATTCATTAGAGGGAGAAGTACAGACCAATCCCAAGAAAAGCAAAGTGGTATGATCAGAAAATTAACAATCACACACTGCAGACCAACCCATGGCTACTAGAGGAAGCGCCACATACCAGTCACAAGATACAAGAAAGACAAACGAAATACGCAGCCAACCCTATCGTCCCTATCAATAAGACTACGAAACCAGAATGGAGACGCAGCAATACACAGCAACACTGGAAACAAACACAAACTCCCACAATAGGAGCAACAATAAAAACGAACCATCGCCTAAGACTTGACAATTGCTGAAGCCACTTGTGACTTTAATGAAATTTACTGGTACCAGGTATTTCCATAAATTTTGTTATGTTAAAGCGCAAAAAAGTTTAGAGCTTGCACGAAGGCTTCCTTACTATAGCAATATATTCTCACAGAGAAAAATCTTATCAAATTATCACGCTATGATGAAACAAAGAAAAGAGCTCACTATTTACAGATAGTCAGAGCTAAAACAAACATCAAGTTAAACCATGGTGGGCCCAGTCAAAGACATGCATCAGACGCAAAGCGATCAATTTAAGCTTTACTTCAGAGACATCATTGATTCAGTGGTCTGACCCAATGTCGTGAAATTAAAGAGTAAACCATAGCTACAAACCATGATCGTGTTTACAGCCATGCATGCAGACTGTCTTATAATACCCATGTTTAATCTAACATGTTTATATTGTTTGATTATCTGTTTGGACTTATAACTAACTAAAATTAGATTTTTTTAATTTAGAAAGCTAAATCAAAAGTCTGTTGTATCAAAGTTCATGCAAGATGAGGCCATGGTCAATGAGAAAGAAACATTATTTTCAAACAGTTTTGCCTTTATGAAACAACCTTGATGGTATGTACATTTTGAATGCCTACTTTCACATGTCTACATCTGCCCAGCAGCAAACTAAGACTCTGCTCAGACTATACAGAAACACAAACTGATATAAATCTATGCTGTTTAGATATGGCTACTTGTATCTTATGCTAAATACCAGCTAAATTATAGACATTTTAGGAAGACAATATCAATAACATACTTTTAACTCTGCCTGGGTTTCTTCAATCTCTTTCATTTTCTTCTCTGTTTTCAAGTTCTCCTCTACAAGCTCTTTCTCTCGTTTCTGAAGGTGAGCCTAAAATAATCAAACAATTGAGAACATTTTTGGTAAAATGGTGCCATATTATACCACATTTGAGCTAATAGGTGCACTGTGCTCTTATGAGTTAACATAAAATACATCACACACATATGATTAATGAAACAGCCTTGATAGTAATACTGTGATCATGTATTTTAATATTGGTATTACAGAAACTATAGAATTCTAGTTATCACCAAAAAAGAAACGAAAAGCATTTAAGTGACAGTTTTCCTATGGCTATGGTTTCCTCTTTAATTGCACGACGGTGTGTCAGGCCTCAGACTCTATGACGGCTCTGACGTAAAGCTTTAATCGGTGGGTTGGTTCTGATGCTTATCTGTAGCTGGACCCACCGTGGCTCAACTTGAGGTTTCTTTAGCTCTGACTTCTGACTATCTGTGAGTCATGAGCCCTTTTCTTTGTTTCATCATGGAGTGTTAATTTGATTAGAGTATTTTCCATGATGATACCTTGCATTAGTTAGATGGCCTCCATGCGAGCTGAACATTTCTTGTACTTCAACAACAGCAGAATCTAGGGCGAAGATTTGGTACCAGTAAAATGCATTTAAGCCCCCCGGTGGCTTAGGCTTCTGTCTGTTCTAAGGCGGTGGTTCTGTTGTTGTTGACTTTTTGCTTATTGTTACTCCCATTTTTGGAGTCTGTAATTGTTCTGTGTTTTGTTGTACGTTACTTTATGTCCATTCTAGTATTGCAATCATCTTGATGTGGAAGAGAGAGCTGATAGCTTTGCTTAATTTGTCTTCCTGGTGTCTCGTGATGGTTGAGCGGCTCTTCCTCGCGGTGCCACGGGGTTGTCAGCAGTTTGTGATTGTGGTATTTCCTGATCATACTCACTTACTATTTTTGATATTATTATGACAATCATTTATGTAAATATTGCTGGTACAGAAATGATAGAAATATGTTTATCACCAAAAAGAAGACAAAACACGAGAACAACATATAACAAACACATTTCAGTTGAGAAGAAAAGACAACAATATATAAGTAAATGTCTACTTTTAGAGCAAACATACCACAAGTTATACTTTTGCAAAGTTACGGTAAGAAAAAAACACTATCATACTTACAATAAGATCTTCAAGACGTGACTTCTCATGTAGTTCTGCTGTTTGTAAGAGATCTAGCTTAGATTCAAGGGAAATAACTTTTTCTCTTAACTGGGTTTCAACATCAATCTTCTCCTTTTTCACCTGGTTCAGAGCTGTTTCTAATCCATGTGTCTGTGTTAACATAAATGAAAGGAACCGGATAATAGTTATGTCACATTGACTTTAAGACGACTTTTCTCTTATCTGCTTATGTACTTTAGTAGTCTAAATGTAGACAGTATGGACCCAAATTAGGAGCAGTCTTAGCAAGGATCATAGAGTTTGCTTCTCTGACAAAACTATTATGTGATGCATTAGATCAAATGCCACAGACGTAGTAAGCAGAAAACACTTTTTGCAAACAAGATATCTTAGATTTTACTGGGAGATAAAAAGTCTTATCTTACCGATGGTAACCTAACAAGGACGTTAAGAAACGTCATCACGTAAAATGCATCTTAGCGTATTCAGGGACTTCTGGGAGTTAACTTAAAATAAATGAATAAACACAGTGGTGAGCAAGAAAAGAATCCATTATTCGTGTGAGGGTAGGATAAAATAATATGTCCTTTAGGTTCACCGTTTGTCCTCACTAGGCACGCCTTGGGACGGATTTTTCTATCCTACCCTCACACTAATGAGCAGAAAATAATGGCAAGAAACAGGTTACCACCTACTGCTATACTTTATGGTTGTGAGAATCTGAGACTATGGGTACATGTTTGAGTACAGAAATTTAAAAAAACAGGCCCATATGCCGTGATACATAAACTCTTACAATAAAGACTGTAACAAACTTCATCAGAAAGTAACCTTAAGTGACAGATATATTTCAAATTTGATTAAAATTTGATTAATATGATTAAAATTGTCTTTAAGGTTTATGTCCAGGTATGTCTAATTAAGCCTGCTCAGTCTGATATTATCTATACTACAGCTTGTCTGATTAATGCCTTATGTCCCAGTCAACAATATCTTACTCATGTCAGGACATTTTCCTTGGTTAAACAGTAATAAAACCGTGTTTTGCTGAAATATACACATAGTGCCTCCAGTTAGGCACCTACCATTCATACCTGGATTTCAAGTTTACCACTGAGCCATGGCGCTAAACTATTTGAATGTTGCATGTACCAAAGTTATTATACTTTCCAGAAAGGATCAACAAAAGTGGGAATCAGCTTATGCAAAAGAGTATGTTTATCTACGCCTTAGTTGTTTGCGGGTAATTTTGAAAGATATATAAAATATAATAAAATTCATTAAGCATTTTCGAAATGTTACTCCAGACAATTTGAGTTGATTATTTAATACAGCATTGGTCTAAAACACCTCTGCGACAGAGCAGATCAGAACCTGTATTTAATGTTGATTTAGTTTATAATTTTAAAAGGAATTGTTTAAAACCTAATATATGAGATCAAACGTAATACAATTTTTGATTCTACCTAAAATAGTGAGTATGATTAGGAAATGCCACAATCACAAACTGCAGACAAACCCATGGTACCGAGAGGAAGAGCCACAAAACAATCACGAGACACCAGGAAGACAAACTAAGCAAAGCAACCAGCTCTCTCTTCCCCATCAAGATGTTTGCAAAACTAGAAGGGACATAAAATAACGTACAACAAAACATAGAACAATTACAGACTCCCACAATTGGAGTTACAATAAACAACAAGTCAACGAAAACAGAACCACCGCCTTAGAATGGACAGCAGCCTAAGCAACTGGGGGCTTTACTGGTACCAAATTTTCGCCCTAGATTCTGCTGTTGTTGAAGTACAAGAAATGTTCAGCTCACATGGAAGCCTTCTAACTATTGCAATGTATCATGATGGAGAAACACTCTAATCAAATTAACACACTATGATGAAACAAAGAAAAGGGCTCATGACTCACAAATAGTCAGAGCTAAAGAAGACCTCAAGCTGAGCCACGGTGGGTCCAGCTACAGATACTCAAGAGTTAATCTTTAAATATAATGTTATCTTATTTCTTTTTTGCAACAAGGCATTTTCGAGACAGCATATTATGGTGAATTGGTTAATAAGTAAGGCAGAAGGCTAATATCGTTAAGTCGTTAAAATCAAATACCACACCTGACCCAGGACACCATAGAGAAAAGTGAAAAAACACACAATAAAACATCGCATACAAAAGAGCCTAGAGGTAAGCCCTTTCCCCACAGGTGACCACAAACTGCAAGAAACAGACAGGGCAGCATGACAGACATGAAACACAAATGTAAAAAAAATCCAGACAAGAAGCACCGCATTGGAACCGTCAGTAAAAAGTACTGGAGGGCTAAACATATTTGACGGCGCCAACCTCAACCTTATTTCTGATGTGGATCGAGACAAATACATGTTTAGTATTTCATGAAGATTCCTAACTTATCGATGTTTAATCTCCTAGTAAATACATATCGAGATTCGTTTCATGATCAATTTAAAACGATCGTCAACATTATAAAAGAGTTAGATAAAGCATGTATATAAGCCAAACACAAAAACACAAATTACAGAAAGACCCACAATCCCAATCACGATTATAGCCATGGGTTGCTCTTAAATAACACGAGGGTGGATCAGGCCTCTGCCTAATAAACAAAGCTTGTTGTTTCTCCTGTTGTTTGTTGGAGCTTAATGTAAGGTCTTGTTTTTTGCAGTACATTTTGTCTAGTTTTCAGAGTACGCTGGTCGCTGTACTGTTGTTGTGTTCTGAATGTCTGCAGTACATTTTGTCTAGTTTTCAGAGTACGCTGGTCGCTGTACTGTTGTTGTGTTCTGAATGTCATGTTGCTTTTATCGTTTTTTGGCTCTTGAACGTGGTGCTGTGGGTTGATCTGTGGTGTGTGATAGTAGCATATCCTGGTCATAATCACTTTACCATCTTGACTGCTTTTTGTGTGTTACTGTACAATACAGGCCTGCTGGCCCGGCACAATTGTAACAACCGTTACTTCTATACTGGTCTGGTGTAGGTGCAACAGGCAGCACATATGGTTGGATATTGACTGCTGTTTAGGTACAGCTGTGAAAGACATAGCTAAATGCCGGATGCAATTTTTACAGACATGGCTGATGGTCAGGTGCAAATGTAATATACATGGATGCTGATAAGATAAAACTGTAACAGACATGTATGCTGATAGTATGCAACTAATAAAGACAAGGCTGCTGGTTAGGTGAAATTGTAACATACATGCCTGATGGTCTGGTGCAATTGTGCTTACCAGTTGGTTGGTTGGGTACGAGCATATGGACGTAACTTTGGGTCTAAAGCAAGTGTAACATATATACCTGGTCAGCCCCACAACTACAGATGTGTTGCAAGTCAGTTGAAAGTGATTCACATATATCTGCTGGTGAGACACAATTCCACACTGACCACGAATCCCCTGAGTCATCAAGAATCAATAAATGTTAGGCTGGATTCGTTGAGAATTGTAAATTTTTCAAACCATTCCAAAATGTTCTACGAATCAGTTACGAAACAGGGAAGAAACAGCTACGAGTATTCGCGAGATTTGGCTAAAATCAGCCAGAATAGCCATGATAGTGTAACAAATTTCTTACAATGTGCAATAACATATTTGGACATACTATAATAAGTTAAAGAATCGATCACAAATTAGTTAAGAATACACCAAATGCAGTACGAATCGGGCACGGATTAACAGACATACACGACGATTCACGAGATTTTCTCTCACAATAGTTATAAAAAGGCACATCCATACTTCAGGGGCATCAGTTCCAAAATGAATGTTCCTCGCGTAGCAGCTGTAGAATTGATCCTGTAACTTGAGTGTTGAAAACAGCTACTTAAATAGCTAGAAAAAAACAAATACATTAAAGTCGAGAGGCCCTAGCCCTGACTCTTTGACTCTGAAAAAATATGGTAGTTCGCCATTTGCAAAATCACAAGCTAGGAGTTACTGACTGATCCTAATTGTGCTCAAGAATCTGCCAAATCTGTTTCCACTTCAAGGACTGGCCCATATGCATGTGACGGGTTAGTAACTTTAAGGGAAAACCACTTTATGTATATCTTCCTTGGTTTAATTGCTTTCTTAACACAAAATAAGCGGAAAAGCTCACTGAGTTATGGTGCGTACAAGATTCCCCACACATGATCCAAGAGTGACTACGAATGCTAAAAACGCCTACGAATCGATTACGACTGGGTTACAATGACCAAGAATGCATTAAAAATTTGTTACCAATCAGCACACTTTTTCAAATCGGGGAATTTGTGACCAAAGTTTTGAACAGTTTAAATCTTTTGAGCCGGTAGTCCTTCGAAGTTTTGAACAGTTCAAATCTTTTGAGCCAGTAGACCTACGAATTGCAACAACTGACTACGGACTGTGTGACTCAGTTAAGATCTTCACGAACTAAGTACATTTCAGCTATCAATCCAAATATTCGACCATTCTTGGCGATTTGTGTGATTCGGTGCCTGTGTGGAATAGAGGTAAAACACATTCCACATTAAATTTCATGGATATATCTAAAGCAATTACCGAGTTTGATAATGGGGTGTACATGAATGAAAATTACACAAAATAAGCCAAAACGGTCACTGAGTTATGATGCGTATACGATTTGCTTTACAACATTCAAAGTGGCCTTAAACCTAAATCTTCATTAAGTCATCTTTAACGAGGTATCCAGGATGAACTATGTTTTGGTTCCAGCAGATAAAGCTGCTAACAATGTTGTAGTTGTTTGACGATTGTATTATATTAATACTCTTAAGCGTGAGCTTGTTGACACTTATAAAAAATAGTAAGTGAGTATGATCAGGAAATACCACAATCACAAACTGCAGACACCCCCGTGGCACCGCGAGGAAGTGCCGCTCAACCATCACGAGACACCAGGAAGACAAATTAAGCAAAGCAATCAGCTCTCTTTTCCCCATCAAGATGATTGCAAAGCCTATAAACTGCAGCCTTCTTTGATTGAGAGGGTGATTGTTGATGGACATGGTTGTCATACAGCCCTACATTTTGGTGTCAAAGCTAAAGAAAATCAAGACAAAGTTCCTACGTTGTACTGGTCACCTAAACTCCATAAAAAACCCTATAAAGCAAGATTTATTGCTAATTCTAGTTCTTGTACGACAACAGATTTTCTAAATTGTTAACCTCGTGTCTTACAGCTGTTACAAAACATGTTATCAAGTATTGTGAAAAGGTATATGAGAGATCCGGTAAAAAACTATTTTGGTCTATTGAAAATTCAGGTGAAATTTTAGATAAACTTAAAGCTAGAGATTTCAATGCGACCAGTTTGTCTACTTATGATTTTTCTACTCTTTACACAAATTTACCTCATAATGTAATTCAATATAAACTTATTGATCTTATTGAAAGAACCTTCCAGAGAGAAGGCTCTCCTTACCTTGCTTGAAATGACCGAAATGCATGTTTTACTTCAGAAAAAAACAAAAAAATATCATAAATGGTCGTGTCAAAATGTATGTGATGCGCCGACATTTTTGTTGGACAACATTTTTATTGAATTCGGCACCAAGCTGTATAGACAAGTAGTTGGGATTCCTATGGGCACTTACTGTGCTCCCCTGGTTGCAGATTTATTCCTGTTTTGTTATGAGAGGGACTTTATGATGTCTCTTTCTGATGATAAGCAGGCTGATGTTATTGATGCGTTTAACACTACTTCCAGATATTTGGACGACATTTTAAATATTAATAATGTTTATTTTGACAATATGGTTAGTCAAATATACCCTTCAGAGCTCGAACTGAATAAAGCTAATACCTCTGATATCGAAGCCGTATTTTTAGATTTGCATTTGTCAATTTCTAGTGATATTGTTTCTACCAAAATTTATAATAAACGTGACGACTTTGATTTTGAAATTGTCAATTTCCCATTTTTAGATGGTGATGTTCCTCGTTTTACATCCTATGGAGTCTATATTTCTCAACTCGTTCGTTTTGCTAGAGCATCTAGCATTGTTGCTGGCTTCAACACTCACAATAAATTGTTAACTCAGAAGCTTCTTAAACAAGGCTATCTGTATCATAAACTTCGCACATTTTCAAAATTTTATAGACTATACTCTGATTTGATTTCTAAATTCCAAGTTGGACTTAAATCTCTTTTGCGCCAAGGACTTTTAGAACCTGATTTCTATGGTGACTTGGTGTATAAATTGAAGAAGATTGTTGGCTCTAATAATTTTTCAGCGCAGTTCATTAAAATAATTTCCCATTATAAAAAGATTGGCTATAACATTAATGTATTGCAACAGACTGCATGCTTGGTGGTCAGCCAAATAACGGTTGGCAACTTTGCTTTCCTTTTTAATTGCACGCTGGTGGGTCGGACTTCAGACTCTATGATGGTTCCGACTTGAAGACTTATCTTTTTGTGAGATGGTAGGGGCCTGATGCTTTGGCTGTTTGTCAGGCCCACCGGGGTTTACCTGTTGGATTTCTTTTGCTCCGGTATTCAGTTTTATTTACTGTTGAGTCATTATCTTTGCTTTATCTCCTTGTTATATTTTGATTTATATGTTTTAGGAGATGATGCATTGATAATTTAGGGGTCTTTCATGCAAACCAAATTTCTATGTGTCTTAATCCACATCTGAATTAAGGGTGAGGTTGGCGCGCCGTTAAACCGGTTTAAGCCCTCCAGTAAAATATTTTACTGACCGTTCCAAGGCGGTACTTCTTTTGTGGATCTTTTATGTTTTTGTTCTGTCTTATGTTTGCTATGTCTTTGTGCGCGTCTGTTTATATGTGCTTTGTGGTCACCTGCTGGGATAGGGCTGACCTCTTGGTTTTCGTTTGTGGTGTCTAACTGTGAGTTTGTAACTTTCCCATTGGTATCCTGGGTCGGGTGTGGTACTGGATTGTATCGACTCCTGATCTTTGCACCCTTACTTACTTTACTCAGAAACTAAGAATGGGTTGTACGTGACACATTGTATTGACCTATTACACGTTCCTATAAAGTTTCATGAAGATTTATGTAACGGTTACTGAGTTATGGTGCGTACAAGACTTTTTACAATAATCAAAGGAACATAGCTAAGAACTTAAGAAAGGTGGAATGCCCATTCTTGTATGCGACACATTGTCTGGACCCGATACTTATACCTATAAAGTTGCATAAAGATTTCCCAAGTGGTTACTGATATATGGGGCGTACAAGAACATTTGGAAAATAAATAATCAAAGGGACATAACTCTGAAGCTAAGATTGGAGAAACAACCATTTTTGCGTGCTGCACATTGTCTTTATCTAATACGCATTCCTATAAAATTGCATGAAGATATCATAGACAGTAAGTGGGTTACGTAGTGTAAAAGAATGTTAATTACACAAAATAAGCATAAAACACAATCAAAGGGCCATTACTCTGAAATGAAGAAAGCAAAAGCAACTAATATTGTACGTGACACATTATCATGCCCTGATATATATTCCTATAAAGTTTCATAAAGTTATCCTAAAGGGTAACTTAGTGAATGGGGCGTAAAATTCTTTTGGAATAAATGTTAAAAAATAATCAAAGGGGCATTTCTCAGAAACGAATAAAGCGGGAACAATCAATTTTGTACGCGAGACATTGTTTTGAATTAATTCACATTCCCATACAATGTCATGAAGATATACCAAACAGGTACAGAGTTATAGGTTGTACAAGCAATAACAAAATAAGAAATAAAACAACCAAAAGGCCATAACTCTGAAACGGGGAGTAACCACAATTATATGCAACACGCGTCATCTTGCCCTGATACGCATTCCTATAAAGAATCAAGAAGATATTTATAGTGGTTACTGAGTTATGGTAGGTACATGATTTTTTCACAATTTTCAAATGGTCATAACTCAGATACTAAAAAAGGAGAGCAATCATTCCTGTGTGGGACACTTATAATTGACCTAATAGGCATTTCCATAAAATATTATGAAGATGTCTTGAAGATTGTTTATGGAAGGACATACGGATAGCGCCATGCCATAATATATCCCGTTTTTTTTCTCTTCAAAACGGGCGTATAAAAACAAACACATTACTGTAAATTTAGTATTACAATTGACACTGTTTGGTGATTAGGAAAAGTAAGAAAGGGCGCAAAGATCAGGAATCGATACAATAAAGTACTACACCCGACCCAGGATAACAATGGGAAAGTGACAAACTCAGTTAGACACCACAAACGAGAGCCAATGGGTCAGCTCTTTCCCAGACGGTGACCACAAGGCACAAATAAACAGACGCCCACAAAGGCATAACAAACACAAGACAGAAAAAAATATAAAATATCCACAAAAGAGGTACCTCCTTGGAACGGTCAGTAAAAATATTTTACTAGGGCGTTTAACTTGTTTCATGGCGCCACCCTCACCCTTAATTCAGATGTGGATCAAGACGAATAGATATTTGGTTTGTCTGAAAAACCCCTGACTTATAAATGCATCATCTCTTAGAACATATAAATGAAGATATGAAAAGGAGACAAAGCAAAGATACGTACTCAACAGTTAATAAAACTGAATACTAGAGAAAAAGAAATCCAACAGGTAAACCCCGGTGGGCCTGACAAACAGCCAAAGCATTAACCCCCTACCAGCTAATCAATTTGATTTGGAACCGTCCTAGAGTCTGAAGTCTGATCACCGGTGTGCAATAAAAGAGGAAAGCTAAGTTGCCAACCGTGTCTGTTGCAATACATTAATGTTATAGCCAATCTTTTTATAATGAGAATTTTTTTTTAATGAACTGCGCTGAAAAATAATTATAGCCAACAATCATCTTCATTTTATTTACCAAATCATCATAGATTACAGGTTCTGAATGTCCTTGGCGCAAGAGAGATTTAAGTCCAATTTGGAATTTAGATATCAATCAATGTAATGTCTATAAAGTTTAGAAAAAGGTTTTACGAAGTTTGTGATACCACTAGCATTGATTAAGAAGTTTCTGAGTTAACAATTAATTGCGAGTGTTGAAGTCAGTAACATGGCTAGATGCTCTAGCAAAACGAATGAGTTGAGAGTTATAGACTCCATAGGATGCAGAGCGAGGAACATCACCATCTAAACATGGGAAATAGACAATCTCAAAATCAAAGTCGTCACGTTTATCATAAATTTTGGTAGAAACAATATCATTAGAAATTGACAAATGCAAGTCTAAAAATGCTGCTTCGTTAACAGGGGTATTGGCTTTATTAAGTTGGAGCTCTGAAGGGTATATTTGACTTACCATTTTGTCAAAATAAACATTAATGCTTAAAATATCTTCCAAATGTCTGGATGTAGTGTTAAAGGCATCAAGTTAGCAATTATTAAAATGATTTATCTTTTGGGATCAAAATTAGCTTATCATGGTCAGAAATGGTCATTATGTTATTTATTATGTCCAGATTATTATAATAAAGATCTGTAAAATGGATTGCAATTCTAAATTGTCTTACAAGAAAACGTAAAATACCGTGTTTAATCATTTCTCCAATATTTGTGCTTAGCCATAGAAAAATTCTACACATAAATTGTCTCCATAATTAATTACGCTGTTTTATATAAGATATTTTGCCTTTCTGTGTGCAGTAGGGTAAGGTTCTAGACATAATTGAGCACCTTTAAGAAACTTAAGTATAGATAAACACAAAATAGCGTAACATTGCGTACACCTTCTTATCCATTTGTATAAATATGTGTTTTGCTGCTTAAAAAGGTCATCTCATCCAGACGGTTCTTTTGAGTACCCACATCATATGGTTTGGGTTAGGAGCAAAAAATGAAATTCTACCACACTTGTCTGGGGACCTTTATGTTAATTAGAGTTGTCTCATTGAGACAGTTTTGATCAACACCAACAAATCTATAATTCAAACAGAAATAAGAAGAATACGCTAAAGTCAATCTCACAAAACAGGAAAACTGTGTTTAAATGATTATTTCTACTAACTAACGATGTTAAGTTTTAACCCCTATCATGGTGGATATCATGGTAGATAGTTTTAAGTTTATTCAGATAAGTTACAGGATTCTATTTACAAACGGAGCGTAAGATAGTGTAGATTCTGACGTGGATTCACATTCTTTATAAAAAAAATAACATATCTGGGCTGTAAACATGTAAAGAAATAATAAAACATTTATATGACCGAAATGATGATAAATCTTTGAGGACTATGAAAATATTGATTTACTTTATTACCAAATAAAAGAGAAAAAATGTGTTTAATATCGCCAGAGTCAATAATATACACTTCCTATATTTGCATTTACTCAGAATTAAACAACAAAAAGATGATTAATAAACAAAATATAATCCAATAATCACTGAAACGATGTTATAAGTGGCCAGCTTTTTTTTGCGCCTGTTCAGAAAATAAAAATCGCTCTTACAAAAGTTTAATGCTATGCAAAAATCCAAGCCTTTGTCAAGACTCTGAAAATAATCTCATTTCAAAATGGCATGTATATCTTGCGCAGACAAAGTCTGAGAAAAGGTATCGTCCGTCATTTCAAAAAGTCACACTTTTTAGTGTGATATTAAATATGGCTTAGATACATTATCCATTTATATATCAATTAGATTGAAACTGCTAATAACAGATGCGATATCAGATGAAAAAGAATCAAAAGTTTTGTGACAATTGAACGATCCATTTACCTTGTACGTGAACATGAAAAGAGCCAATATCACAGCTTAATCAAAAGTTTCAGCTTTAACCAGGCAATTTGCATACAAACTAGGTATTACTCTGTCTGCTTTATTATCTCTGGCAGGGGATTGAAACTTTCAGCGATTATTCATTATGAATATGCGTCAGTGTTTTACTGAAAAAATTAAAAACTCTTTTAAATATACCATTTAAACGACCTTTAAAGTTTCACGTTAAAACCGAAAGTGGACACCAGTCTTGAAAAGAAATATCGCTTGAAAATGGGCTGATCAAGCTGTATTGTGTTTGGTCTACACATTGTCACATTAAATCACACACATACACTGATATGAGTTTGAGCAGCTGATGATTTTCGAAAATAGTGGAAAATGCAGAAATTAAGATTTAAAAAAAATCATAAAAAATCTGTGATATGGAAAAAAAACAAGTGTTTGGTATTTTTTCAAGTCGGCTAGACGGGTTTGTGATAAACGTTACGACTTTGATTTTGAAATTTCCCATTTTTAGATGGTGATGTTCCCCGTTCTACATCCTATGGCGTCTATATCTCTCAACTCATTCGTTTTGCTAGAGCATCTAGCTATGTCAGCGGATTTTTCCCAAACTTGCATGATTTTAAAATCTGGACATGGCAATTAGCCGTTAAAGGTGTTGGTACCTTGACCTTATTTTCAAGGTCACATTAAAAAATTGCTTAATTTAGGCGAATAATTACTAAAATACATATTATCTTCAGACTTGGCCAGCGGATTTACCCAAGTTCACATGAATCTAATACATGTACATGACAAAAAAATGGTAAAATGTTTGGGACCTTGACCTTATTTTCAAGGTCACATTGGAAAAGAAACTTCTAAATTTAGGCAGAAAACCTTTAAATGCACATTTTTTTTGGAGTGGTTCAACGGATTATACCAAAATTTGCATGATTCAAAACCTAGACATGACAAAAGTTGATGCGGTTTTTGTGACCTTGACCTTATTATTCAAGGTTGCATTAGGAAAAAAAAGTCAAATTTAGCCTAAAACTAATTAAATGCGCATTATCTTCAGAGCGGGTCAGCGGATATTACCTAAATTTGGATGAAATTAATATCTGATTATGACAAAAGATGATAAAGTTTTCGGGACCATGACTTATTTTCAAGGTTACATAAGAAAAAGCTGCTATGTTTAGGCAAAAGTTATCTAATTTGCGAGGAGTCGGCCGATGTTTTAAAGTTTACCAAATTTGTATGAGCAGGTAAATAGTGGATTGTATTATGGGAACCTTGACTTCAATGTCGATGAAGAAAAAACCCTGCTTAATTTAGACCAAAGGTACTTAAATGTACATTATTTCTTGAAGCATGTTAGCAGATTTTAATGGAGTTTGCATGTCTGCTACACCTGGACATGATAAAACTCCGACTAGGTTTTGGGGAATTTGGCCGAATTTCAGAGCTACTGCAGAAGCAGTACTGTACAATTAAAGCCAAAAAAATCACCTCAATCTTTGCTGGATAGATTTTCTTCCTTAATTTACGACGCAGCTCCTCTCGGGATGACAGTACCACCAAAATACATTTTAAGGCTGTGATAATTGATATTTTCAGATGAAAGATTAATACATTCTTATGTTTGCTCAAAATATAGACTGTGGGTGCGCATCAATGAGTCAGTCCAAACGCGTGCACACAATTTATGTTTTATGGCAAAATAAGAAAATTATTTTCGAAACCTTTAACTCCGGGGATGACTCGACTGATAAATTGTTTGTTGCAACCATTCAAATATGCAACGAGCTGGTGTTTTATGTCTGCAAAATCAGTTTGTGAGTGTTTCAATAATATGTGAAGCAACTAGGTTAGCTATTACAAATTTAAGTTCAATATTTAACAAGATGGCTCTTGGGTCCTTGGTCGCTCACCTGATCTGACCATTCATAAGGTCAGGGAAAAGCATAATCACTCCCAACAATACAGCTGTCAATATTCGATGTATCTGTAGTTTTAATAAAACATTGGTTTTGAACGTGTATATGTAATGTTAAGGAATGTAAAGATAAACCTCAGTGGATATTAACATTTAAACCAAAATAAATCAAATCAGGTCAATGGTTAATGGATAACAGTTCCAGCCAGACAGATGGACGCAAATGAACAGGCAGAAACATATCAAGGCCCTTGACCTTGTGGATACAGACAAGAAGATGTGTTTTATGTTTTCCATATAATTAGACAATGTAAATATTGTAACCCCAGGAAAGAGCCACTTTTGGCCCCAGTGCCATAATTGGAACAGATTTGGTAGACGTTTACTAGGTATTGCTTCATATTAAGCGTCAAGGTTCAATGCTTTGTGTATTTTGATTTTTTTTTTTCAGTTTGAAAGTCTATTTTAGCCCATTTGAGCTAGATACATGTATTAACTGGAATAAAACCATTTAAATAATAAAATTTATGAAGGCCATATATGGATCATCTCTGTCAGGTTTGGTCAAAATCCACCAAATAATGCAGGAGAAGATGTCTTTTGCAGCAATTGTTGACGACAGACAACGAGCAATCGAGACCTTAACAGCTCACTTTGAGTAAATGGCTCAGGTGAGGTAAAATATCTTGTCTGTTCAGCTTGACCCAGTTTTTGGAAAACAATATGACTGAGTAAACAGACATTTGATGTAAGAATGTGTCTGCATTTATTTAGAAAAGACGCTCGAAGGTAGCTTTAGTGTTGACTTTAATGTCACTATTAACATCCAAACGGAACATACCAGAGTTTTTATATTTTCGATAACGTCAATTGTTCAATCCTAAGGACCGTCCAACTCTCCAAATGGTTGAATTAGTGAGCAATGCAGGCGAAAAAAGGTGGGTGGGGTACGCCTACGTTTTGCAATGAGCCAAACAAACTTTAAACTTTGATATTAATCATAAGAAGTGATAAGTTTGTAATCAGGGGATAAAACTAATCTTCAAAGACACGAGTCCTACCTTTGGTCATTCACAACAACAGATAGAATCAGGACACAAATGTTACGTGATACAAGTGTTTTAACGCCTTTGTCGAGAATGACCTTGACATCAAGGTCAAATAAAAAAAAATTAACCAAAATAGTAATCCAATTAGATATTAACATGTACATAGGTAGAAGAAAATTCCTTTCGCAAGTCCGAAAGAGTTACAAAAAAGAATTTCATTATGATATGCACAAAAAACTGGGTGGGGTATTTCCATGTTCTCCTTGCTCTTTTGGGGCGTTTGAACTTGCTATCATAGGTAACGGCTATGATTTTGTGTAGCACAGATTGTGGCCCCACTACAGAAATCTGACTTTGAAACTTTGGACCGAAATAAAGTAGAGTATGTTTTAAATTGGACTGCCATTTCTTCTGAGTTTTTAAACGTAATTTGTAATTTAAATGTTGTACTTTGAATGACAGCTGATATAGTTATAAACCTAATTTTGTGGTGAAATTCGCCTATTACACATCTAAAAGTATTTGTTACAAGAAAAGGTGCAAAAAATACGAATTTGTTTTAACAATAACAAGTAGTTTCATGTTAGCACAATAATCGCTTCTACAGCTTAAAAAGTGGGTGGGGTACTTTTATGTTCTCCGTGCTCTTTTGGGGCTTTTGAGCTTGCTATCATAGGTAACGGTTATATTCTATGTAGCACAGGATATGGTCTCGCTATAAAAATATGACTTTGAAACTTTGGACCGAATTAATAGAAAGTCTGGTCAAAGTTGGAAGAGCATTTGTTTTCTGACAGTTTTTAAACATAATTTTTGTACATTAAATGCCTGCCAATATAATTATAGAGTTCAGTTTGTGATGAAATTTGCCTATAATACATTTAAAAGTATCTTCAACAAAAAAATATGCAAAAAATTGTGGATCCGTTTCATAAATCATAATTTGTTTTCCTTTTAGCATAATAATCGTTACTCAAGCTTTGATAGGGGTTGGAATATTTCAAGGGCAGATAACTCGATAAGTACATGGAACCAAATGCGACATCATTGGTTTTTATAAACCACAGATATTGGCTGTAATTTTGGTATATGAATTGGCTTGTTGACAGAGAGGGCACCTAAACTCCCTCTCAATGCCTTGATATTTGCAGTACAGAAACGAGAGCTCAAAAGTCATCTCCATCAGGACTAGTAGGTGCCCTCTCTGTCAACAAGTAGCGTTATAAACCAAATTGTTTGTTAACATCTCTAGTTTCAGAAACTCTATGATGTCGGTTTTGGAGTTGCGTACTTACAGAGTTATTGCCCTTGATAGTTATCTACCCTAAACCATTTTAAGACTGATTTTAGGGTATAAACATAATTAGAACTTTTAAAAAAATGGTGCCTTCGTTGAAGTTACCAACTTAGAACAAACTCTCGCAAAATGAATAAGTTGCAAAATGTTTACACCATAGGAAGGGAAGCAAGAAACATTCATCTAGAAATGAGAAATTAACTAGTTCAAAAACTATGCCATTTGTTATAGACAGGTCCAAGTTCGAAAAGAGGGCTTCAGTATCAAAGGCATTTGCCTTATTTAACTGAGGTTTAATGGGATATATTTGACTTACCATTTGTTTGAAATAAGGATTATCTTGATTTAGAGTTCAATGCTGCAACAACATCAGCTTGATTAATGTCAGAAAGAGACAAAATGAATATCTCTGATAACAAAACAAACATAAATCTGTAACAAGAAGAGCACATTAAGTACCCATTGTCAAATCTTAAATTGGCCCATAATTTTTCGAGTTAAATCTTGTCAAAATATTTTGGATAATTGAGAGGAACTCATGCCCTCTAGAATAACATTGAGGTCAAGGTCACATAAATCTATTTTTGTAAGCAAAATACTGATCCATTTATATATTTATAAAGGTACCAGATGGCCCTTTTTTAAAAAATCCATAAGAGTAAGAAATAGGAATTTCTTTTTTATACATAAAAAGTGGGTGGGGTACTTCCATATTCTCCATGACGCTTCGGGACATTTGATCTTGCTATCATATGTACAATTTATAACTTAATGTAGCACAAATTGTTGTGTTGCTATAAAATGCGACTTCGAAAGTTTGGACAGAATTAAAGGAGAGTCTGGTTAAAATTGAAATAGCATTTTTTCTGGCGCATTTTCTAGAAATAATTGTGTACTTTAAATGTAAGATGATATGGTTAAAAACATGATTGTGTGATGAAATATACCTATTACATTTCTGAAAGTATATTTTGAAAGAAAATATGCAAAAACTGTCGATCAATTTTAACAACTACAATTGGTTTTCATTTTAGCACAATAATCGCTTCTCCAGCTTAAAAAGTGGGTGGGGTACCTACATGTTCTCCGTGCCATTTTGGGGCATTTAAACTTGCTGTACTAGGTAACTGTTACATTTCTTACGTAGCAAAGATTTTGGTCTCGCTATGGAAATGTGATTTTAAAACTTTGGACAGAATTAATAGAAAGTCTGGTTAAAATTGGAAGAGCATTTATTTTCTGACAAACCTAAATTTTGTACTTTAAATGTCAGGAAGTATAATTATAGACATCATTTTGTAATCAAATTTGCCTATTATATACTTAAAAGTATCTACAACAAGAAAATATGTAAAAAATGTGGATCTGTTTCATTAATTTCAATTATTTATCCTTTTAGCATAATTATCGCTTCTCAGGCTTAAAAAGTGGGTGGGGTATTTCAAGGGCAGATAACTCGATAAGTACACGGGACCAAATGCGACATCATTGGTTTTCATAAACCGCAGATATTGGCTGTAACTTTGGTATATGACTCAACTTGTTAACAGAGAGGGCACCTAAACTCCCTCTTAGCGCCTTGATATTTGCAGTACTATGACATTTTTTACTTGCTTCAAACTCATTAATAACAAATTATTATTTTTTTTATTTTTTTGAATCTCCCCAAATTATAGAGCTAAGCCGATAAGCTTATTTTAATTACAAGACATTATACAATTATTGACTAATGAGGCATTGGATATGATGTGATATCGACCAGATAATACCAATATTGACCTCATTAGTCAATAACTGTTTTATTATATAACATTTAGAGAAAGATGTACAGGTATTATTGCACCTGGAAAAAATACTGAACTTATATACAAGTTTTGGGACAGACAAGCATTTAGCAGAAACGGTGAAACCCTAAATAAGACCACCTTTTTACTATTGCATATATGTTGTGCATGAGTGTCATCATTCGACATTTACAAACAAGAATTCTAACACACTTCGCATGTAGAGCCAATGATAAAATAAGTGTGATATGCAAAACAATAATTCACAGCTTTGAAAGCGCAGGGAAAATGTGTGATAGCTGACGTCATTTGTTACTGGTAAATGACGTCATTCATGGCGTTAGACGGTGTAACGTCGTTTTTACGCTTGAAAGACGTTACAAATACATTTAAACGTATGCGACGTGGTCTAAGTATTGGCGGGAGTTCTTCAGTGCAAAGGCGGAAAGTTGGAAGAAGCTGAAGACTTCAAATTTGCTTTCGCCGTTTATTATGCATTAAAATCGAAATCGACCAGCTCCAGTGCGTGATTTGTTGCGTTCTCAGCATCTACGATATGATTATTAGCCACGCTTTAGAAAAGCAGAACCAGAACGGAAAAAAACAGCAAGGAGTCTAATTTTAGTAACTAATTTACACTGGCAAGCGCGCGCAAGCTAGTGAATATGACAATATATTGACTGGCCACGTGAGCGCTCTAAGCCAATGAAATTCAGTCTTTTTTCTTAGTTATATAATAATAGAATTTATTCTTCGAAAAACTATATTTTTCAAATATATAACATGACGTTACGACGACAAAAATACTCTTTTTATAACTTTTGTCTCAGGAGTGTATGTCTAGATATTTTTTTGAAAACTTTTTTCATGTATGCAAGGCAAATACCAGTAGAGACAAAAGTGCATTTTAAAACTTTGTAATTTCTTGCTATGACGTATGATGTGGGGGTTTGAAGTTTTGATTTTGAGGTTATCTAAACGGCAGTGTTGTGTCCCTTTGTTCAAGCGATTTTTAGAAACTGAAATGACTTTGAGTCAGCCAATCATAGTAAGAGAATGCATTTTCAAGAATAAGAACTTAAGTTTTTCGTCACGTTAAAGGGTAAAAGCAGAACAAACCAAATTTAACGGCAATTTAGAAACAACGTAAACTACAGTACAACCTGTCTTAAGTAGCCACTCAAAAAGAAGACCAAACATTGGTTTTCAGACCGATTATTGCTTAATGCAGGTCAAAAGTATTGCAGAATGCTCCAAGGGGAGCATTCTGCAATACTTTCGATCTTCATTAAGCTACCATTTGCCATTAAGACCCTTGTTTTGTCTATTTTTGAGTGGCTGCTTAAGACAGGTTTTACTGTAAGGATAATAACCGTTTTTTATTGTCAATGTATGTCGCCGTTTAGTGTGTGCTGTCTTCTTTGTTGTAGTACCAATTGGCTTCCCATTACTTAAATCGCGTAATAATTTCAGGCTTTGCAGTATACACATATCAGCATGTACACGGGTGGTAAACCTAGGAACTACCACGAAATTTTGTTAACGTAATTTTGTTCCCAAGCCACATCCGGGACGTGTCGTGGTAGTTTCCAGGCCGAAAATTGGATAAAGAAAGGTTGGTGTCACTTTCATTTTTGTTTTATTTTACAACTAAGAACGAACAATGGTGAAATCCGACAATGTGGTTCCGTGTAAATATGTCTCAGCGTCCCCTCTAGCCCAAAATTTTGTTTGAAAAGTTATTTTCTTTCTTTAGATTTGTGTTTCCCCACTGAGTATCGGACCAACTTTCCCCAAAGTTCGAATGATTTTAGCCCATATCAATCAAATTAAATGGAATTTGATATCATTTGACGATGTAAATGCTAAAAAGACCCTGAATAAACATTCCCACACAGAAAAAAATCTGAGCATTTACTTGTAAACGATCCATGCCCCGTTCGTCCTGTGTGGTAGTTTCCAGCTCATCGTGGTAGTTAAAATGCTATAGTGGTAGTTTCCAAGACTTTGTAGGATACGTTTCTGAAGTGTTACAAAACATTATATATAGTGGTTGTTTGTTTCGCATGATAATCCTCGGGCTCATTAATTAATTACCACAGTAAACAAATAAATCACATTTCAACACCATGAAGAAGCTAAACAGAGGACTCAAGAGATTCAATGTGATGCTTGACAGTTGGAGATCATGCCCTGGACTGCCAAACAACACCTTTGGAAATCCAAAGCAAATGAGCCGTGGTGGACCAAGCAACAGACAAAAAATGATATAAAAAAAAATGCGTCACTCTCTACCTTGTTCCATGTTCAGTCAACTTTAAGATAAAATGGCAGGCTAAGACTTCTGGCCCAAAGTATCGTTGGTACTTGCGCTTCAGAAAAAGGGAAATATCCTCAGGTTGGGACACTTTTTATATACATGGGAGTGCGACGATAAACGGACATGTTATTTGATAATTAAAAAGCATGTTTATTCAAATACAAAATATGTGAATATCCCTTCTTTTCATTCTTCTCATCATTTCAATAGCCCACTAAAATTAAAATTCAGGCAGTGGACATTTGTTATCTGACAAAAGTTTGTTTGAAAAGGTCTTCGTATGAATAAGAGGGGTATTCAAGGTTCAGCCCGCACACCCTGTCTTTATAAAAAATGAAGTAGACCTGAATAGTGAACATCTGCTGATGCCTACTACTACTAAATTCCTACAAAGTCCTGGAAACTACCACGATAGCATTTTAACTACCACGATGAGCTGGAAACTACCACACAGGACAAACAGGGCATGTCTGTGTACAAGTAAATGCTCAGATTTTTTTTTCTGTGTAGGAATGTTTATTCAGGGTATTTTTATCATTTACATCGTCAAATGATATCAAATTCCATTTAATTTGACAGATATGGGCTAAAATCCTTCAAACTTTGGAGAAAGTTTGTCCGATGCTCAGTGGGGAAACACGAATCTAAAGAAACAAAATAACTTTTCAAACAAAATTTTGGGCTAGAGGGGACGCTGAGACATATTTACACGGAATCACATTGTCGGATTTCACCATTGTCCGTTCTTAGTTGTAAAATAAAACAAAAATGAAAGTGACACCAACCTTTCTTTATCCAATTTTCGGCCTGGAAACTACCACGATACGTCCCGGATGTGGCTTGGGAATAAAATTACGTCAACACAATTTCGTGGTAGTTCCTAGGTTTACCACCCGTGATGTAATTGTGACGCTTGCCGTTACTAAATGGACGAAGACGGCAGCTACGGAGTTCAAAAGGACTGAAACATTGTCAAAATGCCTTCCAAACATCATACAAAGAGAAAAAAGTTGATTAAGTGCTTTTTAAAAGCTCATACAACGCTGATAACGTAAAATGGACGTAAAGAAAATGAAGAAAGGCGTTTTGGTTGAACAATGCATGCTTGCTTTATTTGAATGCCCAGAGGATGTCAATGAAATAACAAAGTCTCTCACTAAATCGGTTTCTGGTGTTTTTGTGTGATTTCTGTGCACTTGCAAAAAATGATTTTAGGGGTTACGTGAAGTTTTGATAGCTGATCTCTGAAATTAGTTCATCTTTTCAAATAATTTCAGTGCATCTTAGTCTACATTTGTTCAACTTTACGCAATGGAAAGACAAGTGTGCATAGTATTCATTTATTACCAAAAAGTGACACACAGTATGTGTCAGGTTTCTTTAGTTAATAAGTTTATGTTCTAGGAGATGATGCATGGACATGGTAGGGTCTTTCATGCAAATCAATCATCTATGTGCCTTGGTCCACATTTGAACTAAGGGTGAGTTTGGCGTCATGGAACCAGTTTAAGCCCTCCAGTAGAATTTTCTTACTGACCATTCAATGGCGGTACTTCTTTTGTAGATCATTTGTGTTAGTTATATCTTGTGTTTGACAGGCTTTCGCATCTGTCCATTGCTGCCTTGTGGTCACCTGCTGGGAAAGGGCTGATCTCTTGGCTCTCGTTTGTGATGTTAAATTGTGTGTTTTTCACTTTCCCATGTGGTTTCTTGAGTCATGTGTGGCAGTTGGTTGTATCGATCCCTGATCTTTGTCGCCTTTCTTATTTTGTGGCAAAGGAACATTACTTTGACGCTCAATTTAAGAAAAAAAGATCAGATGCAATAATGATTATAGTCAAAGTTGTAAAATGCCTTAAAGAAGGATTTTTTATGATATTTAAGTGCAGAATAAAGTTTCATTAACTACTATTGTGCCAATGAAGAGTGATAGTGACGTAATATTTTGTTTATAATTGCTAAGATATAATACAATGCTATCCGTAAAACATTAAATTGTTCACTCCAAATTAGCATATTCCATAGTGTAGTGAATATGTACAGGGCTTTGGACGCAGGCGTACCAGGGTCAAACCTACCTAGTGGTATGTATTTTTCTTGCTTAGCTTTACAAATATAGTAGACAAACTTGTTATCAAGTTTTTAATCGCACGATACTCCCGTGTACTACACCTCAATTTGATTTTGCATAGACATACATATATCAGCATGGCATAAGAATATTCCACTAGTCTGAATTATAAGGTCAAACGTAACAATAGGTACAGAAAAGATGGGAAATGCAGAAGGCGTATACTTTTGTTTATTGGATTTAAAAGATATCATCAATAGTACAGTCACAGACAATTAAACATGATTTAAATAAAGAAAAAAGGGCTGCCAGTCCGATTCAAACCTAAAACTATTTCTATATGGTTACTTAATCCTCCTCAATATCACTTGAGAGCTTACGCGAATCGTTAGATCACTTGTGTATTAATCTTATCGTGAAAGGTACTGGTAAATTTCAACCTGAGACAGATCAAAGGTTAGACAAGTTCATGGTGTAGCACGAGATATGTAAATCTGGTGTAATAACGAATATATCTTAGTTCAACGTCGATAGAAAGAACTGTTGATATTTTTGGTTAAGAAATAAGTGTTATAATCTGTGTAACCTTTCACGTGCAATTGCGTAGCATCGTCCAATCTTTGATTCGACTGAGGTCGAAACTTACCAGAAACACGTCCGGTTGATAAGGTATCACATTAGACTGTTTCAATACGATTCTTGCTATGGCGCCCTATCGACATACTATGATTTTGTGTTGCTTTATCAATATTTCAATGCAAAAAGCACCTCTATGTTTGTCTCCGTTGTATCACGATTCGTGTAAAAGGAGTTTGGGTTTCTTGTATACCTCCCTTTAGATACAGTGCGATATACTGTATTATGGGTATTTTTTCTTATATTGGAGCGAGCAAGACGGAGACACTATAAGGTAAATATCTTGCCTAGAAGAGGAGTTGAGCTGGAACGTCTTTAGCCCCCAAAGTGACATTCACAACAAAATATGTCTGCTATGCCATCTACTAAAATGGTTTAGGAACATTTTGGTCAAACCACGTACACTCAGATCAGACTGCTCCTTTAGGAGCATATTGATCTGGGTCCACACTGTTTGCTTTAAAAACAAAATTATATCCCTGCTCCATCCACCCATCAGCATGATGGTCCTCAGCACCACATTCTACTAGGACACTCTAAGTAAGGATACAAGGCTATCCTTAGGCATTAGTGCCCAGGAGCCATGAAATGCAATTGATAAACCCCTTGTCTTTTACCCAAAGGTTCTGTGTTTGATTTCCCGCTCCTCCAGTCTGTGGGGCGAGACTCTTAGCAATAGCCCCATCTGCTTATGACCTTAGGTGTTGGTGGGACAATTAACACAAAGCAATTCACTTACATTTATCATCGACCTGTCTGCTAAGACACATCATGACTGCAAAGTCAGGTTTGTGTCAATACCTGGTGTGCTTTACTCAACACATTACGTTACTAAAACAGATTTGGAAACATTTCCCACATGGTCAGGTCAAAAAGCCGTCTCAATGACGCCCGATGACACAGAATGATAACAAGTTTGAATCAACTCAATCCGACAGATCACGTGATTTGGTGACGCATTTGGTTAACAAGTATGGACCCACAATGCTCAAATCAGATAGGTCAGTTTGCGATAGTCATGCCAACTATTTGAGATATTGTTACATTTAAAGGTTCTTGATTGCAGTTGGAGATATACTTTAATCTGTTTGCGCACTAGAGTAACCTATCTCTGAATGAGAACCATGGTAGTTGTCTGCATTCACATCATGTAGATCGAACATTCATTCTCGCGAGACCTGACGATACCTCATCTAGATATTCCGCGTTTTCGAGCCGCAACGTGGGTTGCACGTAGTCTGATCAGAGCATTTGCTATAGCAGTGCTGCCAAGTTTTAGAAATGGATAAGTGTGAGATTTGTGCGCGTGCCCTTAAGCGCGCGGTCGACCGAGCGTAGCAAGGGAGTTTGCTAGGGGGGTCCGGGGGCATGCCCTCACCTTAAAATTTTGAAAGTGTAGATGCAATTTACTGCATTGTGAGGCACTAAATACATGCTTTTGAACCTTTCATTTAGCTACCTTTTTTGCTATATTCTTACATGTTTGACATTAAATTACCTTTCTAAAGATTAACCCTACGTAGTACGAATCAATGTTACTAACGAAATTATCCTCAAATAACAGCGATTTTGATGCCATTTTTCTCAATTAATATCGCTGATCATATCGCATATTTTGCTGACGTCTGATTCTTTCAATTAAATAAATTCTTTTACTCAAGTAAAATAACTTAGTTGAACTCCATTACCTTTTAAATATATTTACAAAATTTGTATGTAACTCACCCATGATTCGTTCTGTGTCAAAATATCGCTGGTTTCTTAGCTCTTGGTGCAGTGAGCAATCGGCTTGTTTCCTGCTTTCGCGAAAGTAAAGACCAACACAACCAGCGACTATTGACGCATTCGTCATTCGGTCATTGATAGATAAGAATCTATTGGCATCGTTGGTTTTTATACCGGAAAACAAAGCGACAGTCTGATCAAGACTCTATTTTGCGTCTTGTTGACCAAGATACAAATAAATACGGAAATACAAACATTTTAGGTCTAAATATGTATGTTTTGTAGAAATTAGAGATATTTTTACCAGTTCGCATGAGATTTCATCTGGTGGCGTGTGAGCGTGTGAAAACACAGATTCGCGTGTGTCACACGCGAGTTGTGTGAGACTTGGCAGGACTACTATAGTCGCTTAAATAATCTATGACTGTTAAGCTACTGTTCGAATAGCATTTGGAGTTTCTAAGCTTAACAAGAGGCTCCACAGGCTCATCCAGACTACACTTTTCAAAATGCCACATTGTTGGAAATCACCTGACGCGGCTCAAACATGTACTTTCTACATGTATATAGATCTGTACATTTTTAAATATGGACCTTAATGAACAAATTCGTAAAAAATACCAAACAAAAGTACATAATATGTCAATATCACACCATGAGCCATGAGTAAACTTGTCTTTGGGGTTTAAAAATCATATAACAATTCAGACTGGCGTACTCGGTTGCAGATACCAGTTCAAGTCTTCAGAAAAAGAGGTGGTGCAGATGGAAAGGCAGATCTTTCCCTTAGCTTAAGCCCCCGCTGTTTTACTCGGCTATTTAAACAGGAATAAAAACCCAGGCACATCCCAGGCACTGGGGGGAGAGATCGTAGGTCAATCTAGGCATATAAAACCCGCTATGTCCCTGGTCTTCCTGGTCCCAAAGGTGTGGGGCATACAAATGACTAGTGCGTAAGTACGAGCCAGGTGCATGAACCACCTAAGAAAGATTTTGCACCAAATTTAAAAGTACAATCAATGAAGACCTCACTGACTTCATTGCACTGTCGCTGAACCAGTACAAGTCGTTCACGGCCATTTTGTAAACCTTAGCACACTTGTAGCCATTCAGCTCTCATGTTTGATCAGCAACTGTTGCCATGATGCCATGCTATGTATTACGTGCAATACTTGTAGAGCATGCAACAACATTATCCAAATATTTGATGGAAAGTGAGGTTGATTGCTGATTAGCAACGGAAAACTGGTATTTAAGCTAACCTGTCCCGATTTTCCTCACACAAAACCTCATTTAAAAAAAAACATGATCTGACATTCAACTAGTATCATGAATCTGAACATAACTTGTCATTTATTTGTTCTAGTTTAATTGTTCTTAATGTTACATATTAAATATGGCCACTTACATGTCCAAGTTAGTCACGGTTACCTAAGCAACCAAGTAATTGTGGAAAAGTGGACTAATTTTTGCACTGTCTATATTCTTGTTGCCAGGCAGCAAGAGACACATTTGATAATGCTTTGAATACATATTGTTTTGAAATAGAGAATATATATTTATAATAATTTAAAGATGGCTCAAAACTTTTATTCCAACGAACAATAATCATAGGACCAATTCATGACCCCTACCCCACTTTCTGAAGCCACAATTTTTACATTTTTATCGCTTTTTCATGTTAAACGTACCTGCCAATTTGACATTTTTCAAAAGAAGTCATGGAGCTCTACAGAATAGTTACCTTGTGTTGTAGTTAAGAAAATAGATTATTTTTGGAACTGATCTGCAAATTACACTAACCATGGCAACCATTTAAGACATCTGGCCAGGTTAGCTACAATAACATGTTTTTGTTGCGAAGCAACAGGCGATATCACTTCCCATCAAATTTCGTATATGTTGTTGCATGTGTAATGAGTAAGGCCAACTAATGGTTACATTTGTGATGTTTCAATGGTACAGACACTTATAACGAAATTCCCGCTGTTTATGAGATGATCTTCGTATTAGTGTTTCACATTGTGGTACATGTATTTAATCGGTGTTAGAGACTGGTTCATACAACCAACCGCCAACATTGTTCTGTTTGAAGCCATATTTCATTTGCAAATGTTGCTTTTAATTAATCCCATAAAATCCAAATAGAATGTCCCATTCTTATAAATGGGACCAATCCATTTCAATTTTAAGAGTTCTTGGTTGGTATTTTTCATTTAACAGAACGGTCTGTCAGCCAACAGTGAAGACCCCAATGGCTAATGATCTGCTCCTCTGTAACATGTGCCTTAAGAAACGCAACAGTCACCACATTACAGACAGGACAGGTAATACAGCATGTGTTTTTTTTTCAAAAGGGCCTGCTACTGATGTGATTGTTTTCATTGGAGAGGAGGTTGCTCTGCAATCATCAGCTGGTAAGCGACGTGTTGATTGATACTCTGTCCCAAATCAAGCACTAAATTATTGTCCCTTCCTGTCCAAAAGTGTAGATATGGCAAGAGTCCAACTGATTGGAATCATTGTCTTGAATTACAGGGAGAAGTGTGTTGCTCAGGACGGAGGCGACCATCAAGGGTAAAACTGAGTGATCATTCATGAAGATCCTAGAGAATCCTTGTCGATAGCCTTATACAACATATTGTGTCTATTGATGATACCTGTCGAGTTTGTCCCAGTAAGAGCACTACAGATGCAATCGTTGTGGTGCGTAAAATGCATGAGAAACGCCTAATAGTGAACAAATATATTTGTATGGATCTTGGATCTAGAAATGCAATTAACAGTGCCCCTGGAAAATTTATCTAGTAAGAGCTGAGAAAGCTATGTCATCATGGGAGTGAACACCAATGCGCTAAGCCATATATGTGTTGTTTATAATTACAGCCAAGTAACTAAGGTGAATGGTGGGGTTCACCATCGCTCTGCACTTAGTACTCTGCTCATAATCTTGATAAAATAGTGCAATGATACAATTAACAGCAGACTGGGGAGTGCAATTAAGGTCGAACCTGATAAGTTGGAGGTGGTAGCTTCCTTCTACTACCTGAGTGACATGTTTTCCGTTGGCAGAGGCTGTGAGGCGGCAATCAGTAACCATGATCAAACGGCCTGCAAGACATTCGGGGAGCTACTGTCAGTCCTAACATCCCGCCACCCCTCTTAAAGTCCTGCGGTCACGTGTAGAATTCTGACACGTTGATCGCTATCCTCCATGGCAGTGAAACTTGGCTGTTGACTAGGCCGAACCTTCAGCACTTGCAGCTCAAGATTTGGTCATGATCAGAAAGATTTTCAATATCATGCCAAAAGGATGTGACCACTGAGAACGGTCAGGAGAACTACTTGTATAGCTTGAGATCAAGAAATGTGACCTCATTTGAGAGAGTGATGGCATAACTGGTTTGGATTTGTTGGGCATTCATGCAGCTTGTGATATACACATTGATGGAATGCGCAGGCCAGGGGGGTCAGATGCAAGGAAACAACTGACAGATAATGACTGTCATGAGTGGAAGCTAAATGTGCAACAGTCCATCCCCAAGAAAGAAACAACTAGAAATCAGATGCGAGATCTACTATTCATGCAGCTAGCCAGGTACCTGCGGAAACTGGCGACTCTTTGCTTTCGTAGTTTGTTTAATACCAAGAATATTTTGTTAAAAGCTGACTTATATATTTATGATGGACATAATTAGAAACATTGTACATGTAACAAAATGAATGATAAAACATCATACATGCACGTTATGTGCTATAAAATATAAATGGATGTAAAATCACTGCAATACTTTGTGGTAGCTGTCTGCTACATAATCTTACAGGGCATTTTTTCTCCTTCAATTTGTAAAGCTTGGAGTTTTAATGTGTTATCAATATTATAAACAGTAATATACAATATAAGGCTCCTTATGTCTGTTATAATATCAATTCCTAGGAAATGCTATGTCTATCTTCCACAGTCGACTAATGTAAATGCCCACTTGGAAACTGCGTTTATGAGTGCTTTTAACTTTATTACAGGGGGTATCATGACTAGTGTGATATATGGCTTCCTATCGAAGGCACTGCGTTTAAAGCAGCAGATCTCATAGATATGTAAAGAAAGTGTTATCCTTTGTAATAACTGTCTAAATAACTATATTCAGTGCTTTTTGCAAACTGTGAAAATTTAGTAAATGTCTTAATTGGCTAATTTTTACAGTTACAATGGGCATAACCCTTATAATTTACAAAACGAGTTATCTATTCTTATTTTAATATGTGAACTAACACAACAAATATTTATTTTAAGATATGTGGTTTGAGAATTTGTAAATACGGACTCTATATTCTCATTTATATAGATTCACAAAAAAAGAAATATTTAGAAATAAGGGGCATATAATTATTTGCATACAGTAGGTTTATCCAGCATCCGTTTTTTGTCCAACAAGTGACATTCAATGCAGAAGATAGTAAGCTTTACAGTGATATAGGTGTCATAAAATCCCACTAGGGGGGACCTAGGGTACAGTGGGCCCTTAGTCTATACTCAAGCAACGTTATATTCCTCCTTATATTCGCTCAAAGCTTATGCTGACCAAAATAAAAATACCAAAATAATATGCATTATATAAAGTTAAAAATAGGCAATTACAAGGTACTGTACAATCAAAACCATAGTTCTTCCCTCTAATAATAGCAAATTTCTATTGCCGTCAGAAGATACAAGAGATATGTCTTGGAGTCAAAATTTGCCAAAATGGTTGGTTTACTTAAACTGTCTACCTGATGTCTTGTGACTGTTAGTGATTTGTGGCTCTTCTTCATGGTGCCTTGGGTTTTGAATGTGGTATTTCCTGATCGTACTCACTTACTTGTTTTTGGCAATATTACCTGACACATTTATTGACCTATCACTTGCAAAATATATCCTATTTTCTTTAACAAATAGATGATTCCATCTGGTTTTTAAACTGTTATGCTTATTAATATTATTTTATATTATGATTTTTTTCCAGTAAAAAATGCATTCCCCTGCATTGACCCCTGCAGACGATATGCGCGATCATTTCTTTCTACATTTTTAAACGTATAGTTGGACTAGATGACGTGGTTTGTGCAAATGATTGTAGGTGGGAACAGAACAACATTTTTTATAATTTTCGATTTGGTATGCATTACTTTGTGTTCCTTCTAGTTTTACACTCATCTTGATGAGGGACAGGGAGCTAATTGCTTTGCTTTAATGTTTTTTTCTGATGTTTTGGTTCTGTTTTAGTTCTGTGGCTCTTCCTAAAGGTGCCACCGGTTGGTCTGCAGTGTGTGATTGTGGTATTTCCTGATCATACTCACTTACTTTTAAAGTATATTTTTCGGAAACATTCCTATGCTCCCTCATATCCCTCATATCATACTTTAAACATGTCAATTATGTAGTACAGTCAATGTTTACGTTTTAATCTGCTAAGTTCAATCAAAATATGCTTATCTGCAGGATTGTTTTAAGTGCTGGTTCAGATAAAATTCATGCAAAATCAAAATTTCTTTCCACATGGTGGTCAACAGATTTTAGTAAAAAATACACAGTAGGAAGGTTAATGGACCTGCTATTCAGTCCTATTTTATTTTTTCTGAAATCATTTGCATTACTTAGAAAATCGGGTTTATATTTTTTGACCATTATTTTGACATTTAGCTTAAGTCTACAGAAAATGATACTCTGAGGTTTGTGTATACAAACTTTTAGAACTTGACGTTTTTTCAAAAAATGTTGATACCTACGCTCCGTCGATGTTAGCGACCCGATACATGAGCAAAAAATCTTCTTGCTACGACCTTTTCGTAATTTTGCATCAGTAAAGGAAGGATTCTTTGAATGTCTCGATTTTATGCCTAGTCAAAATTATGCTAGTGACGTCACATTGTGACGTTGTAGCCGCTTTCAAGGCAAGATGACTATTCCTGGCTATCAATTTAGAGATTCTTCGCAATGTCTACAAAGAAAAATGCGAAAAAAATGCTTTTGAAAATTCTGACACGTTAACATTTTATTTTTGCAATTGCGTCGTTAGTGTAAACAGCTTTTTAATTACCCAATGTGTGCTTATATGAGCATGTGTGTTTATCAGGTCGAATAACATACCTTAAAAGTTCTAAAATTTTAAACTTTTTTCTTTGCACAAAATGCTGATAACTCAGAACAGCAAATACTTAATACCATATTAATGTAGTATTGATTAATGCATTCTATCTTCGAAATAAAATCTTGTTTAAACTAAGAGATTTTCAACTGCCTTCATTTGCTGATACATGTAAAGACCCAGATTTGCCAGTGTGAAATATAAAGTACATACATATAATAAAAATTGAAACATCACCCTTGTCCGTTTGTCCCTTACATACCCTGGGTCTCATTCGAATAATGTTTTTTTCACATACAATGACCCCGGGCGGGGGTCATATGTGTCACATTGACACATAAATTTCCAGTTATTATTATTGTTGGAAAAACAGAAACAAAGCCATTTTCAAAGTTGACCTAAATGCTAGTTAAAAGTAAAGACCTCTATGAAATGCAAAGAGTGAAGAACTTGATCAGACTTCTCACTAACTCCAAATTTGGATCATTTTACTCCATCTTTTTGATTCTGACTCCAACTTTTTCACAAGTGCCAATAGAAAAGTATGGTAAAACTCCCAACTTTTTCTGGCAATCAGCATTTTTACTCCTATTTTCAAAATCCTAGTGAGAACTCTGCTTGATGAAATGCCAATACAACACAGCATTCCATCAGGATCTGCATTGTTTGCGGGACAAAAGCAGTCTTCAGAGAAATAACTATCTTTTTAGAAATCATAACTTGGACCCCTCAATTTATAGAATGGGCCATTCTGACTTCATTATAAGTAAAAATCTGAAAAGGCTTAGTATTTTTTTTCCTTTCAGGATATTGCCTATATTTTCATACAATTTTACAAACTTTTATTGAATGGTTACCGTTTGGTTTATCATTGCAGGGAAAAAGATGAAGTATGCAGTCCATATTGTGTAGACTCAGTTTTCTTCAAATTACTCACCTCAGCCCCTATGATGCCAAAACGAGTTTTGGGTATAGAAGATTTTGATTATTGGAGAGCCTATCTGAGACCTGCTGTTGATCAAGGAATCTTTAATAGGCTTAGGACAAGAACATGACAGCCAAGTAGAAAATGTGCTACACGTAGTTTAGACAATTGTGTTCCATCTAAGTGATAAGAACAGTTCTAAGTGAAACTCTTTTTTGTGGGTACTCATTGGAAGCATCTCAATGAGACACTTCCAATGAGCATCAAGGTTTTTGTAGAATAATGAACCCTCCAGAATAAGATATTGCATAGTTCAAAATTGATTTCCTTTTTTCTCAATTAAATCATTATTGTATGTGGATACACAAAAGAACAGACTTATTGAGACTTTTCAGAACCAAAAGCAAATGTTAAAACTGATGAGTAGGAAAATATTTACATTTTTAATCTGAAAATTTTGTTTACCTTGAAATAAGGCAACAAAATATTTGACAGTTTTTAAGTGTAGACCAGATGATAGTTATAAGGAACCTGAATGAGGTTTAACTATTGTTACAAACATTTTTTTCTACTGAAATTGACACTGGATTTTAACCATAATGATGAAAATCAGTTTTTGTTTTGTCAGTATTACATGCACTCCCTGTTTATTGAATAACACATCATTGATGGATACTTCTTAATTCTAATCTTGAATAGCAAATGGGGTCAAGTCTGACAGGACTAGGGACCAGAATTCATGTTGTATAAATCTGATTGTACATTTATCATGCACTGTTTGAATCAGAATGTTTTGGTACATGTGACCTTATTACACTTATTTTCTTAAGAAATGTCTGATTTACACTTATTTTCTTAAAAAATGTCTGATTTACACTTTTTTTCTTAAGAAATGTCTGATTGAATCATCTCAATGAGACACCAAAAGATGAAATCTTGAAGTTTGGTTGAAGATGAAGGGCAAATTGTAACATAAGTATGCTTATGGAAACTGTTTTAAACAGGTATTGTTCGTTTAGAATATGTGTACTTGAAAGAACCCTCTCAATAAGACGGTTGTTTTGAGCACCTAAAACAAGTGATAAGAAAAACATTCACAATTTTACTCACGAAAATTTTGTTTTATCTTGACATAGCCATGTAATATACAGGTAGCATGTTCACTAACTTTAACAAAATTGCAAAACTTAGCTGACCATTACTTCTAACCTGCCTCAAAGTGTTTGATCTTATTTGAAATAATAAGGGATTGATGAGTTTAGACCCAACTTGCTCAGATACACCATTGGGTAATTTTTAAGAACTGGTCCCGAAGTTATAAAACTTTTTTTCATGCTCAACTCAGCTAAGCACAAACAAATTTCTACTCAGAAAAGTTAAAATGCCAACAATTGTTGGTATTTTAACATTTATTAGCATGATAAATCTAATATTTGAGAGACTTAAAGCAAGAACAAATTTTATTTGTTGGTATTTAATTTTTATGAGCAGTTGAAATTTCGTTCTCAGTTGAGTTGAGCATGAAAAAAGTTTTTTAACCTTGAGGCCTGATTAGATCTAGGTGACGTTTGACTTATTTTCAAGGTCACAAGAGATCATAGAAGTTGAAAAATTCCTTGACTACACCATAAGTATCTTCAGAATAGATGGATAGATTTGAAACATGCTTGCACCTAGATATATCAGATTCAAAGGGTATTGAATTTCAAGGTCAAATAATTTGAAAAAAAAATCTTGTGTCTGATCTGAATGTGCCAGTTACTATGGTAACATTATGGTAGGAGTTTTTATTCTCAGGGAAATCAGTGGGATATTTAGCAATTCTCTCAATATTTAGCCCTAAATGGTCCCTGCTTGAGACACAGACCTTGACTATGTTTAAATAGGCAATTACAATGTATAGTGCAAAGCTATATTGGTGGGGGACATATTGTTTTGGTGCAGATCCTGTTGTTGTCCCCATCCCTGACCACATGGCTTATCTTTTGTTTTACTTTTCCTTCATTGGTATGGTTGCTGTCATAGCAACAAGGCAACCAAATATACAAATAGGCAAAGTATTTTATTATTGGATCATGTAGTTAAATTGATCATAATGCTATAGAGAAACTGTATCTGATCCCAGAATTTGCTGCAAATTGATCTTGAACCATCTATATATACTGATTTTTTTTATATCTTCAGTGGTTTGTTTTTTTGTTGCCATAGCAACCAGATATATGACTTTGCAAATGTTTTATTATTGGAACATGTAACACAGTAGTATGTCTATGCCTTTAGTTAAGAGTGTGTACCAAAAATAATTTTCTTATTTCTCAACCAAAACATATGTTGTGGGAACTCAAAAGAACTGTCTCAATGAGAAGGTTCTTTTGAGCACCCAAAACATTTGCTTAAACTGATGGATAAGAAAATATTAAAACTTTAACACTTAAGAGTCTTACTACTGCATAACCGTTACCAGTTTGAAAGAATTACTAAGAATTGATGGTTCCGACTTAAAGACTTATCTATTGATGAGATGGTAGGGGCCTGATGCTTTGGCTGTTTGTCGGGCCCACCGGGGTTTACCTGTTGGATTTCTTTTGCTCCGGTATTCAGTTTAATTTACTGTTGAGTCCTTATCCTTGCTTTATCTCCTTGTTATATCTTGATTTATATGTTTTAGGAGATGATGCATTGATAAGTTAGGGGTCTTTCATGCAAACCAAATATCTATATGTCTTGATCCACATCTGAATTAAGGGTGAGGTTGGCGCCGTTAAACCGGTTTAAGCCCTCCAGTAAAATATTTTACTGACCGTTCCAAGGCGGTACTTCTTTTGTGGATCTTTTATGTTTTTGTTCTGTCTTGTGTTTGCTATGTTTTGTGCGCGTCTGTTTATATGTGCTTTGTGGTCACCTGCTGGGAAAGGGCTGACCTCTTGGCTCTCGTTTGTGGTGTCTTCTGTGAGTTTGTCACTTTCCCATTGGTATCCTGGGTCAGGTGTGGTACTTGATTGTATCGATTCCTGATCTTTGCACCATTACTTACTTTTAAATACCAAAAATAGCAAAATTAGGGCTTTTGTCTTCAGTAGAGTGCTATTTGTTGCCAAAGCAACTAGACTTTTGATTTGACAAAGCTTTTTTATGTTTGAATCATGTACTACATGGGATGCAGTTTTAAGTATGATACTATGAACTAACTGTACCAATTTACAAAAAAATGCTTAAATTGATCTCAAAATACAAAACATAGCAAAATTTGACCGTTTGTCTTTTTAAGTGTGTTATTTGTTGTCATGGCAACTAGGCATGATATAGAGAATATGATTCATATGATTAGAGAAGTCTTTTTAAGTTAAAATTATGTAATACATGAGATGCACTTTAGTTTTGATACGATAGACTAGCTGAACCAGTTTACATGAAGCTGCTAAAAATTGATCTCAAAATACATAAAAAAACAATAGGCTTGTTGTCATTATTTGTGTGTTATTTGTTGCCATGGCAACTAGGCATACAATATGACAAAGCTTTCTATGTTTTGAATAATGTAGTGCATAGGCATGTGATGCACTTTAAATATGATGCTATTGACTTATTAAACTAAGTGAACCAGTTTTTTAAAAAATGCTAAAAATTATATGAGCTGTGAAATGAGATTTTCAACAATCTGGTAGGTGTGACCAGCAAAGTCTCAGATCAGCCTGCGCTTTATATGCACAGTCTGATCAAAACCTTTGCTAGTTGCTTGAATATTTCAGGAGTGTTAAGCTACTGACCAAACATCATTCAGAGTTTCTAAGCTTAAAAGGAGGCTCCAAAGGGCTCATCTGAGTCTACATTTGTCGAAATGCCACATTGTTGGAAATCACATGCCATGGCTCATATCAAAGTGCTTGAAAATATCAAATAAGGCCTTTTATCTTTGATAGTGTACGATGTGTTGCCATGGCAACAAGGCATTTGCTTTGCAAAACAGTTTATGTTTTAATCATGTAAAACAAGAGTTGTTTAACATGTATGATGCTTTGAACTAACTCTACCAGTTTACAAAAATTGCCAACTTGATCTCAAAATACCTAAAATAGCAAAATTATCCTATATGTCTTCGATAGTGTAATACTTGTTGCCAGGGCAACTAGGCATTTGTTTTTGTAAAGCGTTTCTTTTTTGAATCATAAAATACAAGAGTAAGACTATAAGTATGATGCTATGGACGCTCTTTACCAGTTAACAAAAAGTGCTAAAAATTGATTTTAAAGCAGCTAAAAAAGCAAAATTATCTATATGTCTTCAATAGTGTATTTGTTGCCATGGCAACTAGTCATGTGATTTTGCAAAGATTTTTATTTTTGGATCAGGTAATACAAGAGTTGTACTCTAAGTATGATGCTATGAACTGATTGTAACAAGCTAGGAAAAAATGCTAAAAACTGATCTCAGAATAGCAAAAATTAGCAAAATTTCTTTGATAGTGTGTTATTTGTTGCCATGTCAGCTCCACATATGATTTTGCAAATGTTTTATTTTTTTTAATCATGCAAAACAAGAGTCATACTAAAAGAATGATGCTATGGACTAACTCTACCAGTTTACAAAAATTGTTAAAAATTGATTTAAAAAAAGCTAAAAAATTGAAATTAGGCTATATGTCTATCAAGAGTTGCACCCTAAGAATGATGCTATGAACCAACTGTAACTAGGTACAAAAATTGCTAAAAATTGATCTCAATATTGCCAAATTAGCAAAATTTGGCTATATTTTCGCGATAGTGTGTTATTTGTTGCCATGGCAACTAGGAATATCATTTTGCAAAGTATTTTATTTTTGAATCATGCAGAACAAGAGTTAAACTATAAGTATGATGCCATTGACTAACAGTACCAGTTTACAAAAAACTGCTAAAAATTGATTTTAAAATAGCTAAAGTAGCTAAATTAGGCTATATGTCTTCGATAGTGTATTATTTGTTGCCATGGCAACTAGTCATGTAATTTTGCAAAGATAATTATTTTTGAATCAGGTAATACAAGAGTTGCACTCTAAGTATGATGCTATGAACTAACTGTAACAAGGTACAAAAATTGCTAAAAAAAACGATTTTAAAATTGCCAAATTAGCAAAATTTGGCTTAATTTCTTCGATAGTGTGTTGTTTGTTGCCATGGCAACTAGGCATATGATTTTGCAAAGTGTTTTATTTTTCATCATGCAATACAAGAGTTAAACTATAAATATGATGTTATGAACTAGCTTTACCAAGTTACAAAAAGTGCTAAAAATTGATCTCGAAATGGCTAAAATAGCAAAATTAGGCAAAATGTCGTTGGTAGTGTGTTATTTGTTGCCATGGCAACTAGGCATATGGTTATGCAAAGCATTTTATTTTTGAATAACACCAAATAAGAGTTGCTCTTTATGAATAATGATAAGACATATCTATATCAGTCTACACAAGTTGCCATAAATTGGCCCCAAAACACCTAAAAATGCAATTTTTGAATTTTGCTCTTCAGTGGTATCCTGTTTGTTGCCATGACAACGGCATAGGCAATTATTCAATTGATGCCTTGGCTTAAAATGTTAAAGTGGTGTTGTTTGTTTGTTTTATTTGTGTTTTTTTCTTTATGATGGAAGGCAGTTGTGTGTAATATTTGACTGAATTTGGGCAATTTCAGTTGCGTCATTGTACCATTTTGGCTTAAATATTGGTTTTCGTTGCCATGGTTACCAAAATGTTGGTTGGCGGTTGCTCTATACTTCTTTCCCTTCTAATATGATAAGCAACATGACCACTTTCAAAAGAATGTTTTGACCTTTGATCCCATTTCCAGATGTCGAGTGTGTGTAAAAGGGCAGTGTATTTGCTTGAATGGTGTTCTGTTAATTTGAGAAAAGGAACAAAATACATTTTGACCCCAATCCAAGAGGTAGAAAGTATGTGTAAGGGTAAAGTATTTCCTAGCAGTTTATTAGATTTAGATTAGGCATATGTTATTGTTTATACAAACCCTGAAAATCCAAATTAGTAAGGTTAACTATTTTACTTAGTGTACTCCTGAGTACTGAGTACTAAGCAATTAGTTAAATAAACTAACCACTTCAATCGTTGATTGTACCAGTTGTCTAGTAGATGCTTTACTATTCTAATAAGTTACTATTACTAACCAGATCAGTAATCTTAGAAAATGCAAAATCATTTATTTTATTTTATTATAATATTTCTATTATTTATGTTTCATGATACCTTATGTTGTATCATAAACTTAACCACTCCGTTCCACTTTTGCACTGTGGTTATTGTGATTTATTGAATTTATTAAACGAGTTGAGGTAACGAGAACAACTGCGAGGCTTGCCTAGCATTTATCTCTGTTTCACAACAAATTTGATAAATAAAATAATACAGGAGCACGAATGCTAGATTCTATTTATCACATGACATTAAAATTAACTAAAATCAGATTTTCGGCGTAAAAACCTTAAGATTTTGTATTTTTAAACACTACCCTATAACGAACGTCATTGCATAAGGTTACAAAATCTGTAAATATAGCGCTTTATCGATTTTATTAAATGGCATTATATCACTACCAGACACGACGTCATGTGAAAATGATACTTTAAAAACGGGTGTCAGGAGTAAACACAATTTAACTGATAAAACCAAATGATTCTTTCCATCAGTGTCATGATACCTTAGAAAACCAAAATAATCACTTCTAAAAAAAATATGTTTACGTATAACTGACAATTGACCAGTTCAATAAGTAACATAGATTGGTAAGGTATATTGTATCGTATTTAGAAGAGACAGTCGAACAGTTTAATTGGAAAACTTTTCTATAGACATGGTTTGGTTCCATAAAATATAAAAAGGACTTGGATTTTAGCATTCATATGCAATGTAGCTTTCGAAAAATAGCGAGAAACGACTTATGACCATGTTATTATGCGCTTACCAGGCTTATGGCTTGAACTGCAGAAGTGTTTTCTAGGGTTATTTCTACTGTTTGATGGTCAAAAGAATATTAATGTGTTTTTTTAAAGTCACTTTTTAATATTCTGCACATTTTTGGCCGCTAAGTTAAACATAAAAAGTTAACCGCTTCTTATGAATTTTGCAAGCAACTTAAATATTTGTATAACACATAGTGTGGCATTCACTAATTATCAGCAAGTATTTCAATATTGGTGTAGAAAAGTGTGATATTCATTCACTTCGTCATGGCACATAAGTAGTTGCTGAAAAAGGGCTATACATAAGCTGATAATACTTACTAAATTACATTGAAAAGTCCAACTGTAGATGGCTGTAGAAAATACACCCATATCTCAGGGGACATGGTTTTGACACTAGTGCTGGCACTTTTAGTTCAAGTGAATAATATTAGACACTAGACATTCATATTTCCCAATAAATTAAATTCCTCTATCATAAAGAATACAAATACTTACCTTTTCTTCATTTTTTTGATTCGATTATTTTAATTGCGTTGAAAGCAAGTCTCGTTTTTCCAAAAGAGAATTAATTTGTCTTTGTTGTTCCTCTGTTTTCTTAGATAACTGACTTACATGCGCCTTCAACACATCATTCTGACAATTAGTACGTTCTAGAGTGTTCTCAAGCTCCGACTTTGCCTGTCTGAGTATTTCATTATGATGCTTCAAGTCTTCTACTTGAGTGCGTGCTTTCTCATATTCAAGCTCTAAATTAGAATTGATTTGCTCGAAGTCAGCCAGCTCTTTCTCTAAGCGTTTGAGATCTTTAGTGTTTGTACATTCTATTTCAGATTCTAGTGCTTCATTCCGTTCCTGACTTTGTTTAAGTTCACGTTTTAGTTCATTTATACAACTTTCAAACTTGGCTCTATTACTTGATTCTTGTAGTTGTTTATTTTCAAGTAGTAGTTTATCTTTGTCACTTATCAAGTCTTTGACACACATTACGTCTTGAAACTGTTTATGTCTGTCAAATGCATGACCATGAGATTCCTTCATATCCCTGATTTCACATTCAAGTTTCTTTTTCTCTTCTCTTAAAATTGCTATGTTCGTGGAAGCTTCAGCTAATTGATTGGTTAAATCGTCTGACTGCTTTTCTAATTCATTATTTCGTTTTCTAAGAGACACTTCTACTTCCTGTGGTTTGTATGGATTTTGATCAGAGTTATTTGATTCAACTGTTCTAAAGAGATCCTCTACTTGGGCTGTAAGACGGTTTAATTGTGGCTTCATTTCTTGCAATTCATTTCGTGTTTCCTGCAAATTTTCTTCTAAACTGCCAACTCGTAATTCCAATTTCCTACACAAGTCTCTATCTTTGCGTATCAACTTTTTAATCGATATTAGCTCAGTGGATAGCTACAATATATAAAAAAATAAGTATAATGAATGTTATAATGTAACTGACACAAAACATTGTCATACCCAAAATAAGCTGTACATAAATATCCGGTGACACTGGATATACGCCAGTACGTGAAATTTTAAAACTCATCACTTATCTGCAGAAGCCTACTTTAAGATTTTGCTGGCAGGTGACCACTAAAAAATAGTAAGTGAGTATGGTCAGGAAATACCACAATCACAAACTGCAGACAACCCCGTGGCACCGTGAGGAAGAGCCGCTCAACCATCACGAGGCTTCACAAGGCTGCAATGAACAGGCAAGAACACGAAACACAAATAACAAAGACAATCCTCAAAAGAAGCGTTGCCTAGAAATGGTCAGTACAATATCTTTACTGGAGGGCTTAAACTAGTTTCAAAGCGTCAACCTCACCCTTACTTTATATCTTGATGAAGACCCATAGATGTTTAGTTTTCGTGAAAGATCCCTAACATATCCATTAATTATCTCCTAGAACTTATAAAGTCTTGTCTCAAGTTAGCTGAAATTTTCATAGGGTGCATGTACGAGGGATGATCCAAAAGTTCTGATCGTTGCCTTGTAGCTTTGTCCAGAGACATTTTTGAGAGGCACACCATGCACCATTTAAACGAACAAGCGTTGACCTTTATAATGATGCTAGTATTTTCTCGCTGTACTGTTTCGTTAAATAACTACAGCACAATATATATGGTCCACTCCATACCACTGGCCTGTTTTCATGTTATAGAATTATAATAGAATTTGAACCTGAATCTTTCAAGCCCCGCATCTTTAAAACTACAAAGTAAAACGGCAATGTTTTTTTAGTTTTTGTTACTTATAAAGTCAATTCAGACGTAAGAATGGCGACAGGTTGTGTCGATTCAATGTTTAAAGGACAGTGCGCAATTATTATGACGTCATTACAATTGACAACTACGTCATTTTGAGTACATTGCAGAATTTACATTTCGGAGAACATTCTTCTTTTGTCATTTTATATGGACTACAAACATGCCAAACCTAATATCGGCAAAATATTTCAGACCAGTATTGTTTTGATAACGAAATATCTTAATCTTAACTGGAATATTGTAAACCCTTTTATTTTTATTTAAAAAATGAGTGATTTTAAATACTATTTTTTTAAAATTGATATTGGTTTCAGATCGATGCTCTGTGCTCAGTGTAATCCCATATTGCATCATTTTACGATAAAGTGCACATTTCGACAAATGATCGGTTTTTGTTTTAGATATACACATGCAAATTTGTGTACCTCAAAATATTGGCCTTATTTGTGGACTCGTTTTAATTTTTCTAATGTTGGCTACTATCAGTCTCCGACGATAAGGACTATTTATAATTGCTTCAGACATAAGTCAGCTCATCAAAGATTGCCTAAAATATTTTTTACCTTATAAAGCAGCTGTTTTACTAAAGTTTGGGCCGGTCAAAAATTCAAGTGGTCCAAAATTTGATTATAGCTGACAGTTGCATAGCCATACATTTAAGGACCTAGGAAACCGAGATCATATAGAAACTTCACAAAATATACAGGACATATTGACTTCTGTATGAACATTGTGCAGCCATAAATATGAATTGCTGAGACTGCTTCTGTCTAAATTGTGAGGTCTCTTTTATGCACAGTCTGCCTGATAGGTCAGTGCATTGAGGGTATGGCTGTTTTGGGGTAGTTTTCTGGCCGCTCCTTCAAGCTACATAAAACTTGTCAAAGCGGTGTATAGACAAAAAATATATTATTATTTGGTACAATTTTAAGGCATGTTGCATTTCTGGTTACAGAGATATCACGCCAGGATCAGAACTTTAGGATCATCCCTCGTATTAATAGGGGATTCCATGAAATTTTATTTAGGTTTGAAGAGTTGTATCTTTAATTGTGTATATAGCGTTAATGATAATTTGAGTGCTTTTCATTGTTTTGTGGTTGCCTGTGTAATATGTTTCCTCCTCTTGATGTCATGGGTTGGTCTGCAAGTCTGTGAGTGTGGCATGTCCTGGCCATACCAATCGATTTTTTTTATAAACATTAGTCTTATGTCTGATTTAAAATTACATGTATCATGCAGATTTGATTATATTTGAAATATCTATACATACGTATGCCAATTAAACAAAATTAGATTAAAAAAAAAGTAAGTTAATATGATCAGAAATTACCACAATCACAAACCGCAGACAACCCCGTGGCACCGCGAGGAAGAGCCTACACAAGTCTCTGACATGATCAGCAACATACTCTCAAAACAAATACTTAATACGAAATAAATAGTTTGACAAATTATTTTCGAAACTCTGTTGATAATAGTTTACTACTGAATGCCTGGGTGAAAACCCAAACATGGTTTATATCTATGGTTTCTTCTGCAATTGCATGGCGGTGGTTCAGGTCTCAGACTCGGTGATGATCCTACCCTAAAATTCTCATTGATAGGCGAGTGCCTGGTTCTCACCTTATTCTAGGCGCACTGTGACTCAACTAAGTGTCTTCTTTAGCACTGACTCTCTGTAAGTTGATAGCCCTTTTCAGTCTGTGTTTCACCTAACTATGTTAAATGGTTTGATTGTTTCCATGTGATGACATTTTATATAAGTGAGAAAACTTATACAAAAGATAAACAAATTTGTGTTTTGACAATGACAGATTCTTAGGCGAAGATGTGGCCAGTAAATAGTTGTTGTTGTTGTGGATTTAATGTTTAATGTTGCTCCCATTGTTTGTGGGGGGTCCTGTGTTTGGTCCTTCAGCACTTTCTAGTTTTTCAATCTTCCCGCTTGGGAACAGAGAGTTGAATGATATACTTTTTAGTCTTACTAAGGAGCTGGTTGCTTTTCTTTTACTATCTTTCTGATGTCTTATTCTGTGGCGGCTCTTCCTCACAGTTCTGTGGGTTTGCCTGCAGTGTGTGATTGTGGTATTTCCTGATCACATTAACTTGTTTTGTCCTATCTTATGCAACGCATCATCACACAAAAGCAATATATTACAATTAACACGACATGATAAACAAAGAAAATGGCTCATGATTCACAGATTTTCAGAGCTACAGAACAAAGTAAGTGCGTACCATAATCACACACTGCAGACCAACCCATGGTGCCATGAGAAATAGCAACATATTAATTACAGTCAGAAAGCACCAGTTAGAAGCCATCTTTTACTTCATCATCAAGATGATTGCAAAACTTGAAAGGACACAAACACTGGACTACAGAAAACATGTGGGTATGGTCAGGAGATGACACATCACATTCCGCGGACCAACCCATGACACCGTGCGGAAGAGCCACTGAACACCGTCTGTCTCAAGACATTAGAAAGACGGTTAAAGTAAAGCAATCGTCTCTCTCTTCCCAACCAAGATGATTGCAAACCCTAAAAGGACACAAAGTAATACATAACAAAAAATACCAAACACATAACAAAATCAATCTAATTCAATAAACACACTGTGACGATAAAAAGAAAATTGCTTATGACTCACATATCGTCCCAGCTAAAGAAAACGGTGGGCCCAGCCAAAGACAAGCATAAGGCACCAACCAACCGATTAAAGCTTTACGTAAGGGCCAAAAGTCTGAAGCTTCAGGGCTGTCATTGAGTCTGAGGCTTGACCCAACGTCGTGCAACTAAAGAGGAAACCGTAGCTATTAACTGTGATTGGGTTTACAACCAGATATGCGGACTGTTTCGCATTCTATCCATGTTATATCTAACTTTTTATTATAGCGTTTGATAATATGTTTGAATTGATCACTAAAATTGGGTTTCCAAAGGTTCTTTTGAATTTATAAACTAAATCACAATGAAATAATGGCTTTGATATGCCCTTCTGCAGCAGAGTGTTTAACACAATATTGTATTTAACAATTAACTCTAAGTAGCTATGGTAGAATTTAGAAAATTCTTTACGAATTTTATATCTATAACCTTGTATTATAACATTAGCAGTCAATACGATATTGGTAAAAAGGCAAAGTAATTCTAAACGAACATTGACAGCAAAAGCGGTATACAAACTTTTATTCAGGAATGATGGACCGATCATGCAGATAGCCGCTCTCTAAAGCAGGATGTGTCTTCTAGAGAGCTTTTATAAAAATGCGTTTCTGACAACAATGCAAAATAATGAGTAAAATACGTCCTTAATCAGGTTTTCACATGTCCATTTGTTACAATATAATAATCCAGATAAACAAATGTAGATAGTCCATTTTTTAAATCATAGATTACCACACTCTTCACACAGCCCAAACAATGGTCCGTGTAATTTGTTCTTATTCCAAAATTAAAAAAAAAACAAAACAAAAAAAAAACAAAAAAAACAACAACAACACCTTTCTGATAGAGTTAATGTGTCCATGAGTTAGCTTTATTCTGAAGTTTACCAATTTCTGATCAGTGTAACAGAGATATGAAAAAAAAGTTTAATTAAAGTGGATTCTCAGATTAAAACGGTATGTGCTAGTATAAGGGGAATATGTTAAAATTACTAGACTATCGCTTTTTAAACTTTGATAAGCTTTTTTGAGATAACGTATCATTAACAAGATTTTTCGAAAATTCCACTTATCTTTCCACATCCCTTCGTAGGAAACAAAACTTTCTTTTCAAGGTTCTATACATTAATTTACTGGGATAAACATGTGTGTGTTCTCGATGAATTTTGTTCAATAGAGTTAATGCTAGCTTCTCCAAAAAGTTATGGCATAGAAGATGCCACATTTAACGTTGTGCAAAGATGTATTCTTTGAACATTTGTAACAGTGTTGCATTGCACTTTCATTATTCATATACTAGAACGCTGGATGGTTTGTTTACATAAAATAGAAAACAGCCTTATTCCCTCCTGTATAATAAACTGGTGGGTCGAATCAAACACGTCAGTTCTGGAACACGTGAACAAGATAAAAAAAGACTACTATTGTGCCAGTAAATGGTCATCTATAAAATAGATTCTGCACAGTACGTTCTGAGTATGTATTTATGCTCTATATTGTAACTTAAAACAATTTTTGTACTAAGAGTAAAACAACCAGCTTTTTCTATCTCATGCCCAGGTCACACATTCACGGATCACCTCGCCGGTTCTACTACGGATTAAATCTCACGGATGACCCCAGAAATGCCAATTTCCGTAGTCTGATACGGATGCACCATATACGGATGATTAAGTACTTCTATGTATGATCACGGATGCAATACGGAAAGCTACGGATCAATACGAATTGCCACGAATGTACATCCGTGGCTAATCCATCGCCCAGTCCGTGAATGTGAGACCTGGGCTTAAGCCAGGTGATTGCAAAACTAAAACTACACTAATTAGTTTAAGTACTACATATCAACACGAGATTCAAACACAACAATTGGTGCCACAGTAAACAAGAAATCGGCAACGGCAGAACCATTGCCTGAGTATGGACAGCAGATGAAGCCACTGGGTGCTACCAACAATTACAAGTAAAGCATGATACTTTTATGCAAACCGAACATCTATGTGTCTTGATCAACATCGTATCTAAGGCTGAGGTTGACGCTGTGACACGGGTTTAAGCCCTCCAGTAAAATATTTTTACTGACCGTTCCAATGTGGTTCTTCTGTTGTGGATCATTTGTGTTATTTATGTCTTGTGTTTGTCATGCTTTTGCGTCTGTTCATTGCTGCCTTGTGGTCACCTGCTGGGAAAAGGCTGAACTCATGGCTCTCGTCGGTGATGTTCAATTGTGTTTTTGTTACTTCCCAAATGTGGTATCCTGGGTCAGATGTGTTACTTTACTGTATAGATTCCTGATATTTGTCGTCTTTCTTACTTTCCAAAATGATATGACAAGAAAGTTAGGCCATCAAATACAATTTACTTGACTTCATAGTTAAAACTAGAACGCGCTAAAGTTTTTGACCCCAGCACCCCAAATTCCTGCCACTGAGCGGTGACCCAGGTGAAAGAGTGAATATTTCTTTAAACATTTTTTATATCTTAATTTGTGAGAACACACGCAACGTTTAGCATAATAATCTTTGAAATTGACTCTGCACGTGCAATTAACGATATTTGAACTTATGACCGTACCCCAATGTCATCAGTTTGACCCTAGGGTACACATTTTACTTGCATTCTGTTCTACTCATTATCTCGATCAATTTGATATGCCACATGACCATGTTAAAAGAAATGACACCCAGCGCACCCCTGGCACCCACAAGTCTCATCCCTGGGGCATAACCTAGGCGTCAGAACAAAACTCTCATTCGATATGTTTCATATCTTTATTTATAAAACACTAGGACATGAATTACTAAAGGTTTTTCTCTCCCCCACGCGGAACTTTGTAGACTATGTTTTTTCTTAAAGTATAACATCTAACGAGCTTCTCACAACATGTTGGCCATCTGGCTTTCGGGGCGTTTGGGTGCTACAGCGTGTTAAAAACATTATCCCTCATTTAATTGAAAAACAAAAATATAAATTTAAGGCTATTCAAATGGTACTTGAACAATTCAAATTGGCTAAACAGTCATGTTATATGTAGGAACAGTTAATTTCCTGCAGATACTATGTTTGATAGAGTAATTTAGGCCCATTATTGTGTCATTTACGTTACATTTTCAACTACACCGTATAAAATCATCAATATTTTGTTATGTTGTTTCTTTTTTTCTAAACACCTCAATACATATTTTAGATACAACTTACATGCCTCTAAAAGACAATTAACTGACCATTTCAAAACTTTAAACTGCTTGCTTCTATCACAAACACTTCAGATTGTATAAGCTGTTGAATATGACAACCCCTCAGAATATGATATGTACTGTAAGAACCTTTTCATTTAAAACAAAGCATGTGATACTCTCTGTAAGCTTTTAAACATCATATGAGCTTCATGTTGATAACCAAGAGCAAAAGGGGATATTAAACATTGTTTCTTGTGTAAAATATCAGTTTATTGTTAATTTTGCAATCTGTCACGTATGTTTAAAAGGCTTTCTATATATTGCTTAATTCCCTATATGATACATCAAAGGGTATTAAAAATTATTTCAGAACTGATGTTTGTGCTAAATAGACATGAAGATACTAGTTTGTCCACAATATAACTCATCAGTCCTTATTAAGAGACTATGTCAAATCATATTTACTTTAATGAAATAGTTTATTTTAGAACTTTTTTAAAACAAAAAATGTTGATTCGGCCAATGCTATAGGTAGTAACCCTTATTTACAAAGACAGTTTTGCTCTCAAAAAGGATAAGATCCCATGTTCTGTCAAAATTGTTAAAGTAATATATGTTACCATATAAAATATATCATGAGGTACTATATAAAGCAAGTAAGGGTGCAACGATCAGGAATCGATACAATTAAATACCACACCTAACCCAGGATACCAATGGGAAAGTGACAAGCTCACAGTTAGACACCACAAACGAGAGCCAAAAGGTCAGCCCTATCCCAGGAGGTGACCACAAGGCACATATAAATAAACCTGCACAAAGGCATAGCAAACACAAGACAGAGAAAACACATAAAATATCCACAAAAGAAGTACCGCCCTAGAACGGTCAGCAAAATATTTTACTGGAGGGCTTAAACCGGTTTCATGGCGCCAACCTAACCCTTAATTCAAATGTGGATCAAAACACATATATATTTGATTTGCATGAAAGACCTCAATTTATCAATGCATCATCTTCTAGAACATATAGATCAAGATATTACAAGGAGATAAAGCAAAGATTAGGACTCAACAGTTAATAAAACTGAGTACCAAAGCGAAAGAAATCCAACAGGTAAACCCCGGTGGGCCAGACAAACAGCCAAAGCATCAGGCCCCTACCATCTTATCAATAGATAACGCTTTAAGTCAGAACCATCATAGAGTCTGATGGCCGACTCACCGGCGTGCAATTAACGAGGAGAGCAAAGCTGCCAACCGTAATTGGGTTGACCACCAGGCATGCAGTCTGTTGCAATACATTAATGTTATAGCCTATCTTTTTATAATGGGATTTTTTAATTAACTGCGCTGAAAAATTACTAGAGCCAACAATCTTTATACACCAAGTCACCATAGAGTTCAGGTTCGGAAAGTTCTTGGCGCAAGAGAGATTTAAAATAAGTAAGGGTGCAAAAATCAGGAATCGATACAATTAAGTACCACACCTGACCCAGGATATTTATGGGAAAGTGACAAACTCACAGTTAGACACCACAAAGGAGAGCCAAGAGGTCAGCCATTTCCCAGCAGATGACCACAAGGCATATATAAACAGACGCGCACTAGTGCAACTTGAAATTTAGATACCAAATCATAGTATCGTCTATAAAATTTAGAAAAGGTTTTCCAAAGTTTACGATACAAATAGACTTGTTTAAGAAGTCTAATATGCTGTGAAAGACAATATTAAATTGAGTCTGAAATGTTTATGCATGGTGGATTTAGATTTTTGCATTACTTATCTGAAAAACACTAAGTTCAATCTAGTCTTTATTTAGCTGTAGCCAAACTATTTTTGTGTACCCAGTTAACTGCTGTTCAAAGTATACAAACATAGTCAGTAACACAATACACGCTGGTATTCTCCGTATATGTTGATTCATCTACAATAACAAAAACTTGTTTAACTAAGTGTTGTATGGTAGGTTATAGCATACAAATATCTGTGCTATTACAACCCAGCTAGAATCAAGTACTTGTAAGTTGGTAGAGCATAAATTGATATATTTTACATAGATGATATGCATTATAAGTGTATGTAATCAACTCGGTTTGAAGAGACTGTCTCCAAATCAAATTTTATACTGACATTGTTGTATTTGCCTATATATATATATGTTGATGCGTTAATTTACTTTTAACTTTAAATGGGCTTCAGTTTATCTTCAGCATAGCTTTGAAATTCATTGTTTAATGGATGAAACTGATTATTAAATCAACATATATTTTTGTGAAATGGGAAAATAAGTGATAATGGTGGAGTTTACATGACAATAATCGCAAGTTATATGAGCATATTTAAGAAAATAAATCAATTTTTACTTACGATACCGATTTAAATTTATAGGATTTTATTTGCCAGAATAAGGTCGGACCAAATTGGACATAAAAGTTGATGTTAAAAAAATTTCTTAATGTTCTTTAGAATGTTGAATGGATAAGTAAAATATTTAAAGTTAAAATTGCAGTCATGAAATATTACTTAATGTATTGGTAGTTTAAGCAGTTAAAGCTCAACTAGCTGATGCTAAATTCCATTATACAGAATGTAACATAAACAAATTATAGCAAAGCATTAGGAACGAACAAACACTATAAATAAGCGTACTATGATGAAACATAGAAAAGAGCTTGTGGCTTACTCACAAATTATCAAAGCTAAAGTAAAACTCAGGTAAATTCACGCTGGGACTATCCAAAACAAAGCATCAAGATTTTACCTTTCTTAGCTCTTCCTCTTTATCTTTATTTTCCTGGGTCATTTTGCTGATTTCTTTCTGTCTCTCTGTGACTTCTTCTGTCAAGAGGGACCGGATGTCCTTGGTCTCTTTGTCGACATGAGCTTGCATATCACTATTCATCGACTTTAGTCCATCTACTTCACCTCGCAGTTGTTCCTGCAGCCTCGTTAGCTCAGCAAGCCTTTCCTTGATAACTTCAAATTCAGCCGATTTGGTAATTTGAAAGTTAGATGCTTGTATCTATTAATAGTTGCATAAATTTAAACTTTAACTAGAACGCGCAGTCGATAGGGCACCATCGCAAATCCCCACGCTAAGAAATTTGACCCCCAGCACCCAAAGTCCCACCCCTGGCCCATGATGCTGGCAAAAGAATGAAAATTACGTTCAATATGTTTTTATCTTTAATTTGTGAGAACACACACAAAGTTTGACATGGTAACCAAAATTTAATGATATTTGACCTTTTGAACTCACCCTAAGGTCACCAGTTTGACCCTAGGATAAAAATGTTACTTGCATTTTGTTCTGCACGTCATCCCCGTCGATTTGATATGCCACATGACCATGTTAGGAAAAAAGTTATTTGACACCCCTGGACACCCAGCGTCTCATAGTCCCAACCTGGGGCATGACCAGTATGACAGAATGAAAATCGCATCTGATATGTTTTGTATCTTTCATTTGTGAGAACACACACAAAGTTTGGTATAAAAATCTTTAAAATTGACATGTTAACCAAAATTGAATGATATTTGACCTTTTGACCTCACCCGAAGGTCACCAGTTTGACCCTAGGATGAAAATTTTACTTGCATTCTGTTCTGCTCGTCATCCCCGTCGATTTGATGTGACACATGACCATGTTTTAAAAAAAAAAAGTTTTTTGAACCCCTCAGCAACCTAGCGCCCCTAAGTTCGACCCCTGGGGCATAACCCAGGCAACAGAATTAAAATCCCGTCTCATATGTTTTGTATCTTTCATTTGTGAGAACAAACACAAAGTTTGGTAGAAAGAACTTTGAAAATGACTTTGTAATTGAAATTAAATGATATTTGACCTTTTGACCCCTCCCCAGGGCCCCAGGGGGCGGGCCCAAACATTTTTTGCTGTTGCATGCCCTATTCATGTGAGCTACTCAAACACCAAATTTGGTTGAATTTCGTCCAACGGTTTAGGAGGAGATAGCATAACCGACAGACGGAGGGACGGACAGACGGACGGACAGACAGAGACGATTACAATATCCCCTTGATGGGGCTGTACCCACAAATCAGTAATATCTCAGTTGCTACTTACCATAGACTACTAAAATTGATACCAATTTAAAGCTGAGATACAGTTTTTACAGTTCGTTTTTTGTTGTCAAATATGCAAATTATCTTATTGGCATATTGTTTCTCATGAATATTAATAACAAACTTTAAAGATAAGGAGAAAACATTATCAACATACGCTCTTGCAATTCCCAGATCACCATTGCTACATGAAATTATTTTATTTGTAATGCAATTTGACATTTCCATTCATCAAGCGTTTATTTTGTATATTTTCTCATTTACAAAATTATTAAAATACATGAAAGTTTAAAAACAAACAATGAGGGAAAATCATGTAAAAAAACCCTATAAAACTGGATGGGAGGGAGGTGTTGGTTGGTAGTAAGATATTACTTGCACCTCAAGGGATTTTTATCCAATATTCATAATTGGACCGCCTTAATGCAAAAAAATATTGACAGAAAAGAAATGTCAAGGTAACGTGACGAATGCTCCCAAAGAATTTTGTCTAGCATAAGACACATTTGAGGAAAGTTAGCTGTAATATAGGATATGCTTCAGACACGAAAATCCTAGAAATGAGGCCAGATATCAATGTCAAGGTCAAAGTGACCCAAAGTGGTATGCAGCACTCTGCCATCCCAAGAGAAATCAACACACTAAATTTGGTAGTCCTACATCAAATAATATAGGAGAATCGCTTCAGGTACGATTTTTCTACAAACTAGGTCATCGGTCAAGATCACATGACCTAAACATCTGCGCGACATATCGGCATCCAGAGATGCATCCATACACCAAATTTGGGTTTCCTCCTTCAAATAATACTTGAGATATGCTCCTGACACGAATATTCCAGAATTAGGTCAAGGTCACAGTAACCCCAAAACTTATAAATGACATTCTGTCATCCCAAGACGCAGCCACACACCAAATTTGGGATTCCTACCTCAAATAATATTACAGATATGCTCTGGACACGATTATTTTAAAACTAGGTCAGAGATCAAGGCCACAAATACCAGTAAAGGTGCACGACACTCCACCTTCCCAAGATGCATTCACACACCAAATTTGGGATTCCTCTCTCAAATAATATAAGAGATATGCTCCAGACACAATAATTCTTAAAACTAGGTCAGAGGTCAAGATCAAGGTCACAATGACATGAAAGAAAACGTGACACTCCACCATCCCAAGATGGATTTACTCACCAAATTTGGAATTCCTACCTCAAAGAATGTTAGAAATATTAGTGTAGGCCGTTGTGTAATTCCATGTACATGTTTTGGTAAAAGTGTTGAACATACATTTTCTTGTAGAAAAATGTATCTTGTTAAATGCACAACACTGACCTGGGATACCAATGGAAAAGTGACAATTTCACAATTAGACATCATAAACGAGTGCCAAAAATAAACCTTTATAAGCTAAAAATAGGCATGCCACTTTGGGACGTCACTGTGACGTTAAAACATCAAGAAAAAAATTGAAACATCTTTTTTCTAAAAAAAAATGTATCCTGTTTTAGAAAAAAAAAGATATTAATAATTTCTTCTGGATGTTTTAACGTCACAATCACGTCACAAAATGACGTACCTATTTAAGCTTATTTAAAGCTGCATAGTCTGTAACTCGTGATCTTCTAATGTTAGAAATAAAGTTTTCAATTTTTCAAGAATACAGTAAAAATACTCAAATTCAGGTAATCATTTTACCATTTTCATAAATATTAACACATTATCACTATAAAAACAACAGCATTTATGTTTAGAAATCGACTGTCTAGAATTATTGGAGGGACGTAAATAATTCCTAATAAGAGAAATATAACCTGTTTTTATAAGATAATTCACTTTTCCATGCAGTTTTCAGCTGTACTGAACATATTTATTGTGAAAACATATACCCCGGCATCCAATTTAGGTTACCTTGCACCCCCCAGGATAATTTTTCATGGGTGCCAAATTATTCATTGGGACCCCCTGGATGGGAAACGAAGGTGTCCTCAAAAAAATTTTGGTTTGGGCTATGTGAAATTGCATGGTTTCTATGCCAACCCATAGCTAATTTGAGAAGGGGTGTCTGCCTATAAAATTACTCATATCTCAGATGTTACTTATCCTAGACTACTAAACTTAATACCAAATTAAAGCTTAGACATATGCCTATTTTCCCCTTGTTGCATATGGAAATTATCTAATTTGCATATTTATAAATATTTATGAAAACATTAAAAATGTGTTTTACGAATGGGGGTATACGTACAAGATCAATAATATCTCAGCTGCTTTTAGTCGTAGAGTACTAAAATTTGTACTAAAATAAAGCTAAGACATAGGTCTTTCATTTCATGGTCAAGTATGCAACGTACCTTATTTGCATAATTTGCATATTCATGAATATTAATAAAAACGCTAAAAAATAAGGGAAAATCATTACAAATATAAATAGGCTGATTTCATCCCAATATTGTCATTGTTGCATGTTTTAATATAATCAATGTTACAATTTGACAGGTGCAATCATCCAGTGGTCCTATATGAATATTATCTCATTTGAATATTCCTGAAAATGCATGAAAACTTAAAAAAATGAGGGAAAATCACGTAAAAACTATAAACCTAGGGGAGTGGTTAAGGCATGATCTATCCTTCACTCTTAGGGCCTTTTAAATTCATGCCAAATTGTTCAGTGGGACCCTCAGAATGTAAAATGAAGTTCTCCTCACAAGAAATTAGGTATGGGCTACCTGAAAATGCATGGTTTCCATGGCGACCGCTTATATGATTCTCGATATTGGGGGGTAGGCCTACAAATTCAATCATATCTAGGGTTCTACTTATCCTAGAGCACTAAAATTGGTGTCAAATTAAAGCTTAGACACATGTCTTTCTTCTTGTGGTCAGATTTGCATATTTATGAATATTAATGAAAACCTACAAAAATGAAGTAAAATCATAAAAAAGCAACACAAATGAACGTATTTCAGCAAAAAAACATCATCAAACCACCATTGTTGCCAGTTTTTATATCCTCAGTGATTCAATTTGATAAGTTCTTTCATCCAGTGGTCCTATATGAAAATTATCTCATGGTCCTATTTGAAAATTATCTCATTTGCATATTCATGAATATTAATGAAATCTTAAAATGATGGAAAAAGCATGGGTAAACTATAGTATGCAACAGGGGTAATCAGACCTAAATTGAACACATCAGACATTGTATTATGGGCATAAATTATTGATCTTGTACGTATACCCCCATTCGTAAAACAAATTTTTAATGTTTTCATAAATATTTATGAATATGCAAATTAGATAATTTCCATATGCAACAAGGGGATAATAGGCATATGTCTAAGCTTTAATTTGGTATTAAGTTTAGCAGTCTAGGATAAGTAACAGCTGAGATATGAGTAATTTTATAGGCAGACCCCCATTCTCAAATTCGCTATGGGTTGGCATAGAAACCATGCAATTTCACATAGCCCAAACCAAAATTTTTTTAAGGACACCTTCGTTTCCCATCCAGGGGGTCCCAATGAACAATTTGGCACCCATGAAAAATTGTCCTGGGGGGGTGCAAGGTAACCTAAATTGGATGCCGGGGTAATAACATAATTCTATTTTTACAAATGATTTAAAAAGAAAAGATTTTTTTTCGAAAAATGTTCATAGTTACAGACCTAGTCTCTTTAAGGGATGTCTAATTGTGACGTTGTCACTTTCCCATTGGTATCCTGGGTCTAGTGTGGTGCTTGATTGTATCGATTCCTGATTTTTGCCTTCTCTACTTTGAAAGTGTAGTGATATGATTTCCAGCTGGCATAAACTTATACTGTTTGATCCGTTGTGGTAATATTACTGGCGACATGATTTTGGAGCAAGGTCTCTGACTCAAAACTTAAAAGAGGTTGCATTAACTTTAAAATTACGTCTTTACAAGAAAAAATGACGTCAGTACTAAAATGAAAAATCTGTTACAGTGGAAGCTCAAATGGCATTAGATCATTAAATGTTAGACCCTCTACCCCACATAGCAGGGAAACTATCGTTCACGATATGCAATATAATCAATAAACCACTGGTGGTTGACAGATTTCGTAACGTCTCGTAATGTCATCCATTATAAAATTAGGCAAAAGATACCAAAACCGCGAGGTTATTGCCCTTAAAAGCGAATTTAATTAACATTTACGTCATGTGATAAATATAAACTAACTTTGTGCATCGTTTGTATTATTGAATTATTGAATTTATTGAACTTAAAAAGAGATAAAATGTTCAGCTATCCTCATATTGTATCTCTGTTCCCTAACTCGTTTTATAAACACTCATATAAGATCCTCTATGTGTAATTTGGAGCTAATGCTATATACCAAATGTCAAGGCTTAAGACCTTGTGATTTAACTTTTTCATATTTTCCCTATATATGCCTAATATGTAGATTATGTGACCCCTGAGGCGGGTCCATTTTTGGTCTCAACGGCATAATTTGAACAAATTGACAGTCTTAATATTCTGAACAGCAAAAGAAACGCATGTTTTTCATATTTGGTATAGTGTATAAATTGGGGTTCAAATACCTATCTAATGATATGTAAGGTATCACTGATGTATGGAACATGAGTATAATAAAATGCATCACAAATGGATGGCTAATTGGAATAATGATAATAAAAGGGCGTAACTCTGGGCGTAATAAAATAACTCACAATAAAGGCGACTTTCGAGCTGGTGTATGCATAAAATCACCAAACGGATTGAATGAAAATCACTCTGCGTGATAATCTGGAACATACAGAATACTAATGAAGGTTAAATTGTCTGATATTCTTCAAGGTGAACCATTGTGACCCAGACATTTTCGGACAATTTACCGGAAGTGAGCTTAAAACAGACGAGAAAAGGTCCAAGCAATTGTTAGAACCGGTTCTGTTGGACAGTACCTTACTTGACATCAATCATACTGTGCCGGGTATTCTTACAACCCAACGATTCCAGTGGTTATCAATACCAATGCAAAAAATGCAAAAATGAAGATTTTTTGGATTAGCAGTATTATTACTTCAGCAGTGAGTTTTAGACTTTTATGGTACTTTGCTACATTGTGTTCTCATGACATGCAATTAAATTGGATTCAAATCATGCCTTTTCCAATGAACGGCACTGTTATGCGTTGTTTGCATTAATTAACAAAAATAATAATTAACTGTGTATACAAATAAAATGGTCTGGAAAGAACGAATGAGTCCGTTCAAACATGTTCATATCATTAAGGGTAAAATTTGATAAGGGTGTCTGGTATCAAATGGATATTGAATAATATGCGTTTCTTTTGCTGCCAAGTATTGATGATGCAATATACCAAAATATTAAAGCTCAAGGCATTGTGGTTTCAGACAAAAAGATTTGTTAACACCTATAAGCCTATGTAAGACATGTACACGCGGGTTGGTGCCATGTTTAACCCTAGGAGCATAATTTGAACAAACTTGGTAGCCTTTAACTAGATGATACGACATACCAAATATCAAGGCTCAATGCCTTTTGGTTTCAGACAAGAATATTCATCTATACGTATAAGCCACTGTGTCTCCTACGGCGGGGACATGTTTTGCCCGAGGGGATTATTCGAACAAACTTGGTAGAAGGTCTATTAGGTGAAGATAAAAACCAAACGTCAAGGCTCTAAACTTGACCACCTGACGAAAATTTTTATTTGCAGTCTAAAAGACGCCAATCAGTCTAGCTCTTTGGAATATTATGTGCTTTGCAGCAGTCCTTTAAATCGAAGTAAATCAAAGCCTAACATAGGATAATTCACATACCTCTTTAATTGTGCTGGAAGCAAGCTGTGCTTCTGGAATAAAGCACATGAACAATGGATCCTCGAGAAGTCCTATCATATATTTTGTGTACGTCATAAACTCCAATTCAGTTATTTGCATTGACGCCGAGTGCATGATGCTGTTTCTTCCATCACGTACCTAGTAGTAGAGGGAACAACAATGTATGAATAAACTTTAATTGCCAGGTTTCGTTAGAATAGTCTGCCCTATGTTTCTCTTCCTTGAGATGTCTTGGGATGGTCTGTCATCTGTATTTATTGCATTTCCTGGTTATACTCACACTTATTAAAATCAAACCTGACAGCTAAACAACAGTGAAAGACTGCATGAAATACAACGCAAAAAGATTTAGCCCTAAGATTTTGTTCCTTGGGATAGTCTGTGATCTATAGTTGTGGCATTCCATGGTCAATATCACATATTTGATTTGATCAAACCTGACAGCTAAGCAATAGGGGAATCCTATATGGCATTCCAGACAAACATATTTAGCTCCAAGGTTATTAAAATGTCATGCTCAACTCAACCACTCATACGCACTAAAACACTACAAAAATAAAGAAAAGTTCATTGTTAAAAACCAGACCTAATGACCAAACAAACATATATAATAAAACATTTTAGTGGACTGTTGCCATATTAATATTTAATAGTTATGAGCTGGTCGCAAAACACATCCACATTAATTAGCAGGCCCTGTACTGATAATAAATTATTTGAAGATTCAAATCCGGGTCAAATGTTTTCCACAAAAACTATTGAGCTGATGAGTTTAAATCTGGTCCAGTGTAAAGCTGTCTTAGTACAGGATTCGTCATTTAAATCAGGACAAGGATATAACATTTTGATACACGTTATTTAGGTAGCAGGCTAACTTAATTTAGATATTGAGTCTCATGAACATCAAAGGATAGGTGTAGACTGATCATGATTTATTTTCATTAAATACTAATTTTCAGATAAACACTTAAGCAACTAGAAAAAGTGTCCATGGGACACGGATGCCCCCGCCTATTGTTTTTTTTTCAAATAAAGTCCATAAGCTTCTGTAGTAATTTAGCCCAAAAATGACTAAGTTCAAACTGTGAAAAAAGTGACAAAAATTGATCTGAGGGTTATATCCAAATGTCATGCACATTTTCAGTCCTTGACAAAAACAACAGTAAAGTTTCAAAAGGATTGGGATAAAATTGTAGGAGGAGTTGCGCTCACAAGGTACCTAATGGCCATAAGCTTCAGTAGTAGTTGTAAAGCATATATTCCGTTTTTGACAAAACAACTGTAAAGTTTAAAAAGGATTTAGTAAAATTGTAGGAGGATTTGTGCTCACAAGGTATCTAATGTCCATAAGCTTCTGTAGTAATTAAACCCAAAAATGACTAAGTTCAAACTGTGAAAAAAGTGACAAAAAATAATCTGAGGGTTATATCCATATGTCATGCACATCTTCAGTCCTTAACAAAAACACCAGTAAAGTTTCAAAAGGATTGGGATAAAATTGTAGGAGGAGTTGCGCTCACAAGGTATCTAATGTCCATAAGCTTCTGTAGTAATTTAACCCAAAAATGACTAAGTTCAAACTGTGAAAAAAGTAACATAAATTGATCTGAGGGTTATATCCAAATGTCATGCAGATCTTCAGTCCTTGACAAAAACAACAGTAAAGTTTCGAAAGGATTGGGATAAAATTGTAGGAGGAGTTGCGTTCACAAGGTACCTAATAGCCATAAGCTTCAGTAGTAGTTGAGCCCAAAATTGACTAAGTTCAAACTGTGAAAAAAGTGACAAAAATTAATCTGAGGGTTATATCCAAATGTCATGCACATCTTCAGTCCTTGACAAAAACACCTGTAAAGTTTCAAAAGGATTGGGAAAAAATTGTAGGAGGAGTTGCGCTCACAAAGTACCTACCTAAATGATGTACGAACGGAAGGACGCACGGACGGACGGACCTGGGCAACGCTTGATGCCCTTCCGCATTCTACGAATAGCGGGGGCATAAAAATACTTTAAGTGTATATCCAGTATATTAGTCCATACTGACTTTTATACAGTGGACTATGCTTAATAGTATAAATGGAGACGCTGCTTCAATAACAAATAATAATAATAATAATAATAATAATAATAATAATAATAATGATGATGGTTGATAATTATTTAATAGAATAAAACCAAGATGTGCATCATCCAAAGTCAACTTATTCCCTCACTTCAAAAGCCTTAGAAACGTATAATGATAACTTTCCCTGAGTCATTTTTATTTTTGGTTGCGGACAGTTCATCTAACTAAATCGTGTTTGGTCCTCTTCCATATTAACTAAGATATGCATGGTCTTGAAATCTTGTATTTAATACATTCTAAAACAAAAGAAAACTCATCTTCTACTAAATGCCATGCAGTACAATAACCATGTATTTCTTAATTGACATTTGCCTTTGTTTAGCTAATTTTCTGGTTCCAACTTCAAGACGATGAGAAAAAAGTGCAATAGTGTGAATGACCAGAAAACACCACATTATCAAAATACAGACCCCCCCCGCACTGTACTGAAGTGGTAAAGAGCAATAATAGCCACGTGACATCAAGTTGACAGTAAAACTAAGGCAACCATGTCACTCGTCTCCCCCAAGATGATTGAAACACCAGAAAAGACATAAAGTACTGCATAACAAATTACTAGCACAAAACACACACACACACAAACAATGTAAGCAACAATAAACAATGAATAAACAACAACAGATCCACCACTTTAGAACGGACACCTACTGAAGCCTCTTTGTGATTAAATTACCTTAACTGGCCAAATATTTGCAGTGCAGTCAGAATTTATCAACATATATCAAATTCAAATACGTTAAAATACAGATCGTGTTGAGTGACCTGTTGAAAACTGTTAAACCAATTTTAAAAATACAGCTTTACCTCCAACACTCTGTTGCAACTAAATATCCATGATCCATTTCAAAGTAAATTATCGTCGCTTCAGTACAATAGTGTTCTACCATTGCACAAGTTTTAAGAAAATATGAGTTCGAAATTTTTAGTATCCGGATTTTTGATGCCTGATTTATCACAGACATTTGAATCATATCAGAGGGTTAAAATAAAATAAAAATGAGCTTGTTGACACTAATGCCTATAAACTGCAGCCTTCTTTTAGTGAAAGGGTGATTGTTGATGGGCATGGTTGTCATACAGCCCTACATTTTGGTGTCAAAGCTAAAGAAAATCAATACAAAGTTCCTACGTTGTACTGGTTACCTAAACTCCATAAAAAACCCTATAAAGCAAGATTTATTGCAAATTCTAGTTCTTGTACGACAACAGAACTTTCTAAATTGTTAACCTCGTGTCTTACAGCTGTTAAAAAACATGTTATCAAATATTGTGAAAAAGTATATGAGAGATCCGGTAAAAGCCTATTTTGGTCCATTAAAAATTCAGGTGAAATTTTAGATAAACTTAAAGTTAGAGATTTCAATGCGACCAGTTTGTCTACTTATGATTTTTCTACTCTTTACACTACTTTACCTCATAATTTAATTAAAGATAAACTTATTGATCTTATTGAAAGAACCTTCCAGAGAGAAGGCTCTCCTTACCTTGCATGTAGTGACAGAAATGCATTTTTTACTTCAGAAAAACCTAAAAAATATCATGCATGGTCGTGTCAAAATGTATGTGATGCGCTGACCTTTTTGTTGGACAACATTTTTATTTGATTTGGCACCAAGCTCTATAGACAAGTAGTTGGGATTCCTATGGGCACTAATTGTGCTCCCCTGGTTGCAGATTTATTCCTGTTTTGTTATGAAAGGGACTTTATGATGTCTCTTTCTGATGATAAGCAGGCTGATGTTATTGATGCGTTTAACACTACTTCCAGATATTTGGACGATATTTTAAATATTAATAATGTTTATTTTGAAAATATGGTTAGTCAAATATACCCTTCAGAGCTCCAACTTAATAAAGCCAATGCCTCTGATACCAAAGCCGCATTTTTAGACTTGCATTTGTCAATTTCTAATGATATTGTTTCTACCAAAATTTATGATAAACGTGACGACTTTGATTTTGAATTTGTCAATTTCCCATTTTTAGATGGTGATGTTCCTCGTTCTACATCCTATGGAGTCTATATCTCTCAACTCATTCGTTTTGCTAGAGCATCTAGCTATGTTACTGACTTCAACACTCGCAATAAATTGTTAACTCAGAAACTTCTTAAACAGGGCTATCGGTATCATAAACTTCGCAAAACATTTTCAAAATTTTATAGACGATACTATGATTTGATTTCTAAATTCCAAGTTGGACTTAAATCTCTCTTGCGCCAAGGACTTTCGGAACCTGATTTCTATGGTGACTTGGTGTATAAGTTGAAGAAGATTGTTGGCTCTAATAATTTTTCAGCGCAGTTCATTAAAATAATTTCCCATTATAAAAAGATTGGCTATAATATTAATGTATTGCAACAGACTGCATGCTTGGTAGTCAACCCAATCACGGTTGGCAACTTTGCTTTCCTCTTTAATTGCACGCCGGTGGGTCGGACTTCAGACTCTATGATGGTTCCGACTTAAAGACTTATCTATTGATGAGATGGTAGGGGCCTGATGCTTTGGCTGTTTGTCGGGCCCACCGGGGTTTACCTGTTGGATTTCTTTTGCTCCGGTATTCAGTTTAATTTACTGTTGAGTCCTTATCCTTGCTTTATCTCCTTGTTATATCTTGATTTATATGTTTTAGGAGATGAAGCATTGATAAGTTAGGGGTCTTTCATGCAAACAAATATTTATGTGTCTTGATCCACATCTGAATTAAGGGTGAGGTTGGCGCCGTTAAACCGGTTTAAGCCCTCCAGTAAAATATTTTACTGACCGTTCCAAGACGGTACTTCTTTTGTGGATCTTTTATGTTTTTGTTCTGTCTTGTGTTTGCTATGTTTTGTGCGCGTCTGTTTATATGTGCTTTGTGGTCACCTGCTGGGAAAGGGCTGACCTCTTGGCTCTCGTTTGTGGTGTCTTCTGTGAGTTTGTCACTTTCCCATTGGTATCCTGGGTCAGGTGTGGTACTTGATTGTATCGATTCCTGATCTTTGCAACCTTATTACCTTGTTTTAAAGAACAAATCATAATGATATGGAATCTACAGTCATTTTTCAGTTTGCAGACAGAACACTATGCCCTAATGATTGCCTTCTACGTTCGGTGCTATATTGTTCTATCGGTTGCTTCAGCTTATTATTCTGTTTATGGAGTCAATTCGTTACTAGTTTGTACAGAAATAATTATTTGTACCTAAAAGTAGCAGAATAGGTAATGTGTTTTGGATTACAGCAACAAACCGCACGGATTAGGCTGTTAAAATTATGTTAGGGAGTTAATCTGTTTCACAGTTTTCTTTTTCTTTTCATGGGATGGGGTCATTTGTATAATATTTTAAATTGAACTGATTATTTGGGTCTAAAAGTAACATATTTAGCCATTTATGTGTCATTACACCAACAAATTGCTTCAATTCAAGCAGCTTGGATATGTGTAAGGGAGGTAATCAGTTTATACAGCTTATTATTCTGTTCATGGATTTAATGTGTATAATACTTTTTACTGAGCAGATTATTTGGAACTAAAAGTAGCATATATTGCCATTGGTTCGTCATTACACCAACAAACCGCTTCAATTAAGGAGATTTAACTTGATGTAAGGGAGGTAACTGCATTTTTTACCGATTTAGGGATTGTGACTTTTGGTAGATGGAACAGTATGACACAAAATTCACCCAGTCACGTGACATACATCATCATTGGCCATTGTATGTAAATCACTCAGAACACTTCAGCTCTGAACGAATTTTCTTCTTGTAGATAGAACAGAAAAGCACATCAATTTTAAGCTTACTGCGAGGAGATAGGTAAATGAAACCTTCACCAGTAGATAAGAAATTTGATTCCCTTTCCAACCAATTGCATAACTTACTTTTGACCAATATGTCAGTTAGAACACTATAGCACCGAGGCGACGATATTGCATACTACAATCTTAAACACTAAAATTGATACAAATATAAGAAGCTATAATGTATAAAAGTAAGAAAGGTAGCAAAGATCAGGAATTGATGCAATCAAGTACTTACCTGACGCAGGATACCAAATGGGAAAGTGACAAACACAATCAAAAACTGTTTAAAAGATCAATATAGTCAGTATAGTCCTAACCATGGTACTAGCTTTAGCACAACTAGTCTGGTAGTTGTTTACTGTTATATCGAAAGCTTAAACAATCATTGTCAATCAATTAAAGATTTTTTTCCTTGAGCCAAGCATTATTTGTCATTTTAAATCATTGTTAATCATTCACCAATTGTGTGTGTTTTGAGTACCTGTTCTGTTGAATAATGAATATCTGCAGTTTTGTCAAAATTAAGGTGAGTTGATATATTTAACAATATTTCATTTTTGCTTTCATATTGTTTCAGACCCTGATATTTATAATATTTGAATGCGCAAAGAACTGATTTCCTGTCAGCAAATAGGCTTACTCCCGGTAGTATGAAACTACAGCAGTATCATGTTACCACTGAGTTCCACTAGGTACATTCTGATTGTAGCAGACAGCATTTTCTGTGTATTTGCATAGGAAATCTCTCAAATTTATTTCTTTCTGCTAATTTTTGGGTCTTTACCTGATGTAATTTACCTAAAATGCAATCTGAAAGATGTTTTTGAGGTTGTTGCAATATTGTCAGGAGATACACCGAATAAGCTGTTAAAAGTTATGATAATTTCATTACTTTATTTTAGTCACAATTAACTTTCTGATCAGATCTACGCTACTTCACCTTTTAACTCTTTCCTTGCAAGCAGCGACTTTTGTTATCTGCTGATAACCTTTCAAACAATTTAGACCCAGATCAACCCAACAGAACGTCGGTCCTGATCTTGATTCAAACTGTTTGACACTCTGATTGTGTTTGTGAAGGAATATTTTAGGAAAAGGCAACCTGAGCAACAAACAGTATGGATTCAGATCATGCCCCAGTGGCGGATCAAGAGGGTTCGCTCGAACCCCTTTTGAAACAAAATTATTCCATTTTCATGGAGAATTTTAAGAAAATAAGGAAAAAATAACAATTAACTATTCGAACCCCTTTGTAGATTTTAATCCCCAATGAAGAAATCCAGGATCCGTCCATGTGCCCCACAGCTTATCAGACTTGATCTGGATCTATAAAGTTGGTGAAGGTTATAAGCAGACGACAGTAGTCAAAGGCAGACAGTGCAGGCTCAGATTAGGCACATTTATAATCAAGAGATTTTATTACCATATATTCTTAATAAAACAGTAGGATAAATTACAGATTTCAAAAAACGAATGTTGGTGGGCTGGGAGTGGGGCTAAAATTATTAAATTTTGATTCTTGATCAGTTTTTAGATTAGACAATGAATCCATATATTTTTTGTTATTTATTTTTCATTCAATATTTTGTCCCTATCATTTGGAAGTCTATCCAGTTTGTCTTTCTGTCCCAAGCCTCTCATTGTAAGCAAATATCTAAAAATGCAGGTTTTTTATGTCAGTAAAATGCAATCCTATCATCTTTTAAATACTTCTGCAACCCTTCTAAAGATCAAACGGTGAAATTAGTTTCACCCATTTTCAATTAATTAGAATAAACTGTTAGCAGAGTACACACTTCAAGATTTATCCCCTATCTTTACACACACTAGGTGCAGAGAAAGGGCGGTATTTGTACCTAGCACAGCTGTTAACTGCTGCTGGAAGCATTTACCGGATAAGACCTATTGGCTATCAATCTAAAAGAAATCAGAGTCATAAAAGTTCAGTTTCTATATAACAGTAGAAACAATGTACTTAAATCCTCTCCCTCAAAAAAGTTCTTTATTCACCAAATTAAAGCTATGTTTAGGTACCTTATCAATGGCGATGCAATATTACCTTAATATGTGCAATATTTCAGATTTTGAATGTGACGAATCATTTTCCTTGATTTTTGGAAAAGAAGTGAATGATATTTTATAAAATATTAAAAAGTGACTAAATAACCATATTGTAAATATTTGAATGAACCAGAATACATTATTTTCTACAATAAAGCCGTCCTTTTTCCGCCAAAAGTATTTTATATATTGAAAGGAAGCATTAAAGACTGACCATTGCATGTATGTGAACATCAGTGATGCTTGTGACTGCATTTACCAACACATATCTTCAATACATTTTGAAAAACTTTAATCTTGAGGAGATAGTTAAACCTCATGCTACTTTCTAACTTAAGACATATAAGAAAGTGACCAGATGTAATTCAAATGTAATTCAATTGTAAAAGCCATTACAGGCCAATTTTTGAATGTAATGCATTATATTACAATTACAAAATGAGAACAAATGGCCAATTTCAAATTTCTTTTCCTTACTTTGAAAATGTATTTCGTTATAATTACATTACATTTTACAATTACAATTACCCCAGGTCTGCCAATAATATGGGACAGCCCACGGGATGTTGGTACTTATCACATATGCTAAACGTCATCATTAATGGGCCTCGACGCGACAAACCTGTCTTCGGGGTTTCCGATAAAGCGAGACTCAAACCAGTATACCTCAGCTACAGAGACTAGCAAGAAAACTAAATTTTCACCTGCTGCAAGTTTAGATACAATATATTCTAAATCGGGTATAAAAAGGCGCTGATCAGTTTGCGCAAATGCACAGGCTGGTCTGTGCATTTGTTGTTTGAAAACACCTAAGAGAGGTTTTCTAGCGTCGAGGCCCATTTTATAAAGCACTTGCATCAATGCAGAGGTACTATTATAATATCACATTCAAACAAGATTTCAACCAAACATATGTTCTTTTTTTTGATATACCTTTGAAAAACCTTTGATATACCTTTGATAGAATATTGTGTAAATAATTTCCCATTTAACAATTGCACAGTGGTCAACGTGCAGATCCAAATTTCAAAGATACTTAGCATGGTTTAATTCATCACTCAGCAAACATGAAAATGCTATAGCATATACGATCTTGATACAACAGGGCCAGATTAGCATGCAGATTAGCACAGTTTCTCCATAGTATACATTGCTTGCACTTATTAGTTGTATCTTTATGGGAAAAAGTAAGTGAGTATAATCAGGAAATACCACAATCACACACTACTGACCAAACCCACGACACCTTGAGAGTCAGCCACAGGAAGACAATTAAAGTAAATCAACCATCTCTCTCTTCCACGGTCAGAAGATTGAAAAACTAGAAGTTGAACTCAATAATGCATAACAAAGCAATGACCAAACACAGAACCCCAGGAAACGACGGATCTTCAGAAAATAAGCTGATAATATTAAAATCGCATCGTCATACTGCAAATAAACGCATGCACGGTTTAAAAACGTAAGAGGAGGTCACCTAGTATAATGTATGAACTACATGTGATAAGTCCCATATTCCATCGATTTGTCCATATTTTTTGCTTTATTGTTGCTTTATCTAATATGGATAGGGTGTTCAAATAAACGCATGCACGGTTTAAAAACTGAAAGAGAAGGTCACCTACTACAATGTATGAAATACATGTGATCAGTACCATATTCCATCGGTTTGTCCATATTTTTGCTTTATTGTTACTTTATCTAATATGGACATGGTCCGAAAAAATATAAACTTTATCATTATCAATATATACAGAGTTTTTACTCTTGGCAGACAGACATCTGTCATCAGCATTTTCCAAAAACTATCAATAAGTTGCTGTATACATGTTTAAATAGTGCGACCAGCTAACAGAGACAGGGCGTGGCAGACAGAGCACTGTCATACACTGTCAAATAAGACTAGTCTACAGTAAATCGGGTGCAAAAGCCTATGCTCGCTTTACTCATGCAACCAACTGAAGCGCAGACTACATGCCTGGTAATAGTCTATGTCGAATGGGCATCCCATGTAAATTGTGTGACAATTTTTGGTGACCTATACCAAAATAAACTTTTGGTAATATGTAACAATTTGAACCATTTCGCCCATCTGAGTTCAGCGCCTGGTCCGAGTAATGACGGCATCAAAATGGCGGCCATAGTGCTACGTATGTACACATATAAGACATCGTATTTAAAGCAATAGTTGAAGGAGAATTTATTGCTAGAAATAATTTTTCGTCTTTATTTAACTGATTGGACGTCAAACAATGCGAAAAAGATGTGTCTCTTTTTTTCAGACGCCTAGAGTCCATTTGGGGCTCCCAAATCGATAAATTTGACCCAGATCCCATTACTTTTGTTGTAATCCTGTAGAAAGTTCGTGCTAAAACTAAGTGATTTTTGTTCTGGTTTAGATGATTTGGGGCCATACTATACAAAATATGAGATGAATTAGGTTTTATATCCCTAGAATGGAAAAAATAAATCTATTTTTGGGGTCCTTATTTCATTGAAATAGGCCTAGAGCCGAATTATGGAGGTCTTATCGTACACGACATTTGACCTTATAGTCTATGTCGAATGGGAATCTCGTGTAAATTTTGTGACGATTTTTGGTGACCTATATCAAAATAAACTTTGGGGAATATGTAACAATTTAAACCAGTTCACAAATCTGAGTTCTGCGTCTGGACCGAATGATGACATCATCAAAATGGCCGCTTAAGTGCTACTTATGCACATATATACATTAGTAATTACACTGACCCAAAATGAAAACTTTACACTTTATTTCTTTGAATAACTGTTTTGTTAGTATACATGTCATTGTTAGATTTACACATGCTTATCGAGACTTCGTCGCAGATAACGATTATGCAATTTTTATTCAAATCGCAGGTCTATTCGGGTGTCAACGCCTGAAAAACGTGTTCCTTACGTTGCACGTGCGGAGGAACAGGTGGTTCATTAACAACTTTAAAACTGACAAGAAAACATTTGCAGCTGAGTACTGGTAATAAAAAGAAATTTATTGTTACAAACCGCTTCCATTTAGTAGCGGCACGTCTTTCAAAAGATCAAAGAAACCAAGTTATTGACGTGCTTAAGGCGAGGTCTACGGTAAATGATATCACGCATCATTTTGGCTGCTCTAGACAGACTATTCATTAACTTATGAACAGGTACAACAGAACTGGGTATGTCAGAGCTCGTGCAAGACCTTGTCGCGCACGTGTGACGACGTTACGTCCTTATCGTGTTAACACGTTAACTCACCGACGTAATCGTTTCAAACGGCAACCATTATTGCTCGTCTTTACTAGGTTCATGCATAAAAGATAAATAGTCATTTCGTGCAAAATAACGAACCTGACATTTCCAGCATGACAATGCAAGGTCTCACACAACACGTAAATAACCACATAATGCCATGCTAAAATAACGTCAACCTCTTGCCTTGGCCTGCTTCATCCCCAGTTATGAACCCCATACAACACGTTTAGGATTAATTGGGTCGGAGGGCCAGGTCCAATCATCAAATGGATGCGTTAAATGACTTCAATGTGCACCTCTGTTAGCGTTACATACGTATCCCTAACGTGGTCATACAACGTTACGTAAGTAGTAATGGATGTCACTATGGCCTCAAAATTTTTAAGCCTGAAAAGAACTTAGAATTTTTCGGGCTAAAATTTTGAGGCAATAGATGACTATCCTGGTAGGCTTGAGTGACTAGCTGTGAATAACTTAGTTTATTTTAGGGGAAATTCTGGTTGGTGCTATGATTGTGATAGTTTCCTGGGCTATTGGAGAATAACTTAGTTTATTTTTGAGGACTATTCTGGTTGGGCCTATGATTGTGATAGTTTCCTGGGCTATTGGGGAATAACTTAGTCTATTTGAGAGTTACTCTGGCTGATCAATGATTGTGATAGTTTCCTGGGCTTTTGGGAAAATAACTAAGTTTATTGAGAGATATTAATGGTCCTGCTGTGGTGATATATAAAATAACTTAGTTAATTTCAGCTTTGAAAATAACTTAGTCAATTTATCTAGAGTAAGTGTGTACTTAGGTACGATTAGGCTGCTTGAAAGTATTTAAGAATTACACTTTTTCAGATTCTTGCATGAAGTCATATTTGATAGCTAGGGTCTATCTTATGATTAAGTTAGAGCTTCTGTTGATATCTTAGATAATCATCATTGGCATGTAATAGTATTAGGGTTTAATGATCAGATGTCGATGAATGTGTCCATATCGCTTGAGATGTGGATGCAATGTGGACCTTCACATGTAAAATGTGTATGCAATGTGGATCCACCACATCTCCACATTTTGAATGTGGATGTAATGTGGAGCAATGTGGATGTATTGTGGAGCAATGTGGATTCCCACATTTCAAATGTGAATAAATGCAGATATATTGTGGGTCAGAATAATGGAGATTTACGTTCATTCTTGGATAAATACGAATTATATGTGGACCACCACACTTAAAATGTGGAGCCACCACATCTCCACATCTTGACAATGTGGATCCACCACATCTCCACATCTCCACAATGTGGAGTTTCCACACCTACACATTTGACAATTTGACATGTACTCTCTCTCCAATCAATCCCTGGTAGGCTTGAGCATTGAGCTGTGAATAACTTTTTTGGGCCATTCTGGCTGGTGTATGATTGTGATAGTTTTCTGGTCGTATCCACTAGTTGGTCTATGATAGTTTCCTAGTCCTGCTGTGGTAATATATAAAATAACTTAGTTAAATTCAGCTTTGAAGATAAGTTAGTCATTTTAGGGGGTTTAGTATGTGGTGATATATGGTGTGTGTAATAGTCAAGGCTACTAAGTACCATGCGTCTTAAGAGTCTCTTGGTCAATCAAGACCTCAACTCCTAGAGGCATCACTCTGTAGCGTTAACTAGTGTTTAGCTAGACGTCTCAAGCTTACTACTACTTATTTTTTAATGAAAGAACAACAAAGACTGGTGAACATTTCTATAACTTTATTGCCCCGCTAACTATAACTGATTACAATGACAGAGGATTAGGGCCGTCCCTCTGGATATTGTTTACAATATGAGAAATTAAAGAATATATGCCATCATACAAAGTAGAATTCAATTAGAATGTTTTAAACATTGATCCAGAGCCTAGTTGACTTTGAGTATATCTTGGTCCAAAGTTGTTCTGTTGCAACTGACTTGGTGCATATTTTGACCCTGAACTCTGCTGTAATGAGCCTGATTCATCACCTTCATCTAAGGAATAGGATGGTGGGTCATATTCTTCAAGTTTTCCATCCAAAAGGTATCTTCGTTTTTTAATAGCATATCTCAATGCTTCATCCTCATCAAACTCATCATCATCTCGTAGTCTCTTTGCTGTAGCTGTTATCTTCTTGTGCAAGGGGTCTTTCTTCATGGCCTTAGATACTTTAAGGAAGCGCTCGTAGCGATCAATGACCTCTGCTCTGTATCTAAGTTCTAGTTTATTAAAAGTGACCTCCTCTGCTTCATCTGTGTCCATGTCTGGATGTTTCTCTACTGTATGTTGTACACCTTCATTGTGAGTGTCTTGTAGGTATCTATGAGCTCCACCAACAAAAGTTTTCCAAGGATCAAACTTGCTCTTTTTTCTAGAATAATGTTGGTCTTCATCATCTTCATCAGTATAGTCTGTATCACTTTCGTCATGAATACCATAATCTTTGTCTGTATATTTCCCAAATATATCTTCTTTTTGATGACTTCTAGAAGTCCCTGCATCAGATTCTTCAGACATAGAAGAGTCTTCATTTTCTGACATTGTTTCTGACTCCATATATTCACTGCAGATACCACTTGTCAGATGTCGTCTCAAACTGTCTGATCTTGCAAACTGTCGTTCACACTTTGGACACTGATGTTGACACATTGAAATCGTTTTGGTAAATGAATAGCTTCTCTCTGATTGTGTCCTTTTATACTTGTAGTGACATAAAAACCCACAGTTTTGTCAATATTTTCTCACAAAAATATGACATTTTTCTACTCTTTATTATTTACATGTATCTCTTTTGCTGCAACACTTGAGAGAGGACTGCATTTTCTTGTTTTGCTGTTCTCTTTTGCAGAAGAAAAATTCTTTCTTTTATCACATCTCTGCTCCATGATATTTTTTCCCTTCATATATTTCTTCTCTAATGGCATTCTTTCTAGTTGGTTTCCTATCAGCTTACAAAGCTCTCTATGGCACATTCTACAGTACTTTGGTGGTCTTCCTTGCTTGAGTTTACTATCCAACGCTGTACTCAGCCTTTTCATCAGATATCGAATTTGTGCATAGCTCATATAATATTTAGTTGATCTTTTAGATGCAGGTGTTTTCATATCATCATTGGAGCTTGTATTTTTCTGTCTTGCTGAGATATCCATTCGTCTTCGTTTAGTGTTCAAAGAACAATAAGGATTGTCAATCAGACCAACCCTATTTATACCAATAGCAAAATAAATCAGCTTTTTATACTGGAAAAACCCAGATTTTCTGAAATCAACAGTTGAAATTTCACAAAATTGTTTCATCAAGCGTAATCACTATTTGATTTTTTCATCCGATCAAATATATTCCATAAGTTCAGAAAAAATGCTCAGTCAAGATGACTAGTTCTCAAATTATTTTGATACGCAGAACTACTTGAATTTTTCATCAGATCAAATATTTTCCATAAGCCAAACTACTGAAAGTTTCACAATCAAGGGTAACAACCTACGTCATAGCATTGATGATTTAAACACGTAGTACGGCGCCATCTTTGATTTACAAGGTAAGTTTTCCCCTTCGTGAAATTAAACAAATGAGTGTCTGTACAAACAAAGCAGTGCAGGCGGTGCCTAACATCACACTTGAACAGAATATATAACAGTCACGCCCCGATATGCCGTTGCCTTTGTAATCATTCACCCACAAGAATCGAAGCGGGAGACACGAGGATAATTTTAGCTGTCACCCACTTCGATTTTTGTGGGTGAATGTTTACAAAGGCAACGACATTTCTGGACGTGACCATTGTATATTCTGTTCAAGTGTGATGTTAGGCACCGCCTGCACTGCTTAGTTTTGACAGATATTAATTTGTGCGACATTTACGAAGGGAAAAACTAACCTTGCAAATCAAAGATGGCGTCATACTACGTGTTTACAACACCCACGCTATGACGTAGGTTGTTACCCCTGACAATACGACAATAGAAATCACTAGCAAAGAATTTGACAAGCCAACTATATGAATTTTTTCACAAAGTGTCTGGCAAGACTACAATTTTTGCTAGGCCTAAAGTGCAGGCGAGACTACATTTTTTGAAAAATTAGCAAGAAATATCAGGCACTGTATAAACAGCACCATTACTCCCCCAGTACTATCCTAACCTCGGAATCCCTGGCGATTGAAACTGTCTCAAATACAAGTCAAATTCCTGCATGTCTCTATGGACCAGAGAATTTGAGGCGGAGCCACTCCAACCCGAAGGCTGGCGCCCTTAAACAGCCGAAGCTGCTCTACCTTTTTAAATGCATATTCAACAGTTTCTGAAGCACAAAGCTTCTCTACGGTCCTCGGCGGACATATATAGTACCAGTGGTCAGTTATTTTTGTTCAACATATATCTCTACTGACTTAATAAGCAAATATTTGCGATTCATATATAAAGTAATCCTATGACAAGATGAGTTTGAAATGGTGTCTCAATGTTACTCTATCCCATATTAGTTTTTAAGCCTTATAGTATGTAAAATCGATAACTTGAATATAAGAGCTATCTTTTGGTAAAAAATTGAAGTCAATCGGATAAAAAAACACCCGAGCTATTACAAATTATGCATATTTTTTACCGTTTAATCTTTTATTCAAGGGAGATAATTCAATGACAAGAATCGGATTTCTAAAAAGTAAAAATCATATTTTCGCAATAACTTAAGCTTGCCTCGACCGTTTTTCAAATTTTTTTCACCCTATAAAAGCTGAGAACAATAGCTATCTTATCACACACATAAGAGTTATTTTATCTGCAAGTGTAATATCATGGAAGAAGCAAGAGAGCAAACAATTTTCTGTTTATGGCATATCAACTACCGACAAAAAATACAACATATAATTTGGACTCATGAATTTTACTTAGTTATTTTATATATCGTCACAGAAGTACCTTTATTCCACTAAAATGACTAAGTAATTTTCAAAGCTGATATTGACTAAGTTATTTTCAAAGCTGGAAATTATCACAATCATACACCAGCCAGAATGGCCCAAAAAGTTATTCACAGCTCAATGCTCAAGCCTACCAGGGATTGATTGGAGAGAGGGTACATGTCAAATTGTCAAATGTGTAGGTGTGGAAACTCCACATTGTGGAGATGTGGAGATGTAGTGGATCCACATTGTCAAGATGTGGAGATGTGGTGGCTCCACATTTTAAGTGTGGTGGTCCACATATAATTCGTATTTATCCAAGAATGAACGTAAATCTCCATTATTCTGACCCACAATATATCTGCATTTATTCACATTTGAAATGTGGGAATCCACATTGCTCCACAATACATCCACATTGCTCCACATTACATCCACATTCAAAGTGTGGAGATGTGGTGGATCCACATTGCATACACATTTTACATGTGAAGGTCCACATTGCATCCACATCTCAAGCGATATGGACACATTCATCACATCTGATCATTAAACCCTAATACTATTACATGCCAATGATGATTATCTAAGATATCAACAGAAGCTCTAACTTAATCATAAGATAGACCCTAGCTATCAAATATGACTTCATGCAAGAATCTGAAAAAGTGTAATTCTTAAATACTTTCAAGCAGCCTAATCATACCTAAGTACACACTAACTCTAGATAAATTGACTAAGTTATTTTCAAAGCTGAAATTAACTAAGTTATTTTATATATCACCACAGCAGGACCATTAATATCTCTCAATAAACTTAGTTATTTTCCCAACAGCCCAGGAAACTATCACAATCATTGATCAGCCAGAGTAACTCTCAAATAGACTAAGTTATTCCCCAATAGCCCAGGAAACTATTACAAAGCAGTCAAAAATAAACTAAGTTATTTCTCAATAGCCCAGGAAACAATCATAATCATAAGCCAACCAGTGGATATAACCAGGAAGTTATCATAATCACAGCCCCAACCAGAATTTCCCCTAAAATAAACTAAGTTATTCTCCAATAGCCCAGGAAACTATCACAATCACAATTATAGACCAGAATTTCCCCTAAAATAAACTAAGTTATTCCCCAATAGCCCAGGAAACTATCACAATCATAGGCCCAACCAGAATAGTCCTCAAAAATAAACTAAGTTATTCTCCAATAGCCCAGGAAACTATCACAATCATAGCCCCAACCAGAATTTCCCCTAAAATAAACTAAGTTATTCACAGCTAGTCACTCAAGCCTACCAGGATAGTCATCTATGGCCTCAAAATTTTAGTCTGAAAAATTCTAAGTTCTTTTCAGGCTTAAAAATTTTGAGGCCATAGTGACATCCATTACTACTTACGTAAATTCAATGAGGCGACGTATTCTGCTAAGCATTCGTAAAAATGGAGGTCATACTGGTTAATGATGATCTCTTAAACTTCACTTTAAGCACGCAGTCAGTAATTTCTTGTTTCCAAAATCTGTGTGACTGTTTTAATTGTTTTTAGAAATTTTCATTTTGACCCCTCTGAACTGAATTATTCATAAAAATTATTTAATTTATGTTTCTCATCCGATAAGTTTTTCAGAGACATCGATAAGGCATTGATGATTCGATGACCGAAAAAATTAACCCTGAAACTTAATTTATCACCAAAATATATACATTTGAACACTATGTAAAGTTTTCATTTTGGGTCAGTGTAGATTCAAAGCACTAGTTATTTGGGAATTTTTTGCTGGAATCAATTTTTTGTCTTTATTTGATCGATTTGGTGTCTTCTGATACGACAATGACGTGTTTCTTTTTTTCTGATCCCTGGAACCCGTTTTTTGGGCTTCCGATTCAATAAAATTGACCCAGAACCCATTATAGCACTTGTTATCTCGTAGGACATCATGCTGAAATTGAGTGTTTTTGTTTCCTTTTGTTTATTTGAATGTTTGTGCTTAACGTACCTACAACAGCTAAGGTCATATCGAGACGGGGCTACAGCTTTAATTCTCATCTGACAGCGTAGTGAAGCAGGAGATCAAACACACGACCCCTTGTTTACAAGGCGAGGAGTACAGCGGCTCCTTTGTTTTGATGAATTTGAGACCATACTATATATATATATATATATATATATATATATATATATATATATATATATATATATATATATATATATATATATATATATATATATATATATATATATATATATATATATATGACTGACCCCTGGAGCTATTTTGAGATAATTTTGTTTTGGGATTAAAGTCCTAGTCAATTGTCATTGCCATGTCCAGATGGTCAGTTAACCTAACCACGCTTTACTGGGACAGGCTTAGACTAGGCAGTACTTTGTTCACACGCTTTGGCTTGTAACTGACAGTATCCCTTCTTGAATCACTGAAAGAAGGAGAATGACGATAGAAAATAATTCATGATCAACCTCCACTAAAGTATAGGGCCCGGATCGAACTCACGATCCCTGTATCAGCACTCGAACTCACTACCAATTGCTTTACAGGGCCAAGTCATTTTGGGGTTCCTATTTTATTTAAATTGACCCTGAATCTATAAATTCAGTTTTTGCCCTATTTGATTGCTTTGGAGCCTTACTATATGAATTATTGATTGCTTGGCTCATTGACCTGGTCTATCAGTCAGTTGCATATGAGACATCCGCAGGGGTTTTGGCAAACAAGGAAAAATGGCATTTTTTCAGGGGAACAGAGGAAGAAAGGCCAACTTTTGAGGGAAACAGAGGCAATATTAGGGAATAGGGACTATAAGAAAGCAAAATTTGAAGGAACAGAGGAACATGCCCATTTATTTCAGAGGAACAAGGAAACATGTACCCTCCCCCCCCCTGTGAGGGATTCGCATATCACTTAGGCGACAGAATACCTCCAAAGTAATGGCATACAATATTACTCGAAATTCGCCATTGTAATACAAGCAATGATGTTCAAACAAATGCTAGTGCACAAGTTATTTATGGTGAGAAGGGGCGCAAGCAGATTTACTGCAACTATTTATTACTCCTTATTTGGAGGTAGTGCTGTTATAATAGGAACATAAGTGTCACCTTATCAATTCCAACTTGATTTCGTGTTTATGAATCTTTATTGTATTCTTGTTACTTTCCCATGTGGTATCCTGGGTCAGGTGTGGTACTAGATTGTATCGGTTTCTGATCTTTGCCGTCTTTCTTACTTTCAAGCAACTGTATAGTGAGAATTGGCTCCTTTGTGAATTTCCATGTGATGCTCTGATACTGAGATCTTTTGACACTCTGAGGAAGAGAAAGTTCAGTTTCCTACGAAACATCCACTGTCTTAACCTAGTAAAATTTCCAACGGTTGTTCCTGGCTGACAAGCAGGCATGTATATTGTTCGAGAGCAATCTTAGTCCCGTCACCCAATGGGACATGGCCAAGTTTCCTGAAAGCTTCATGGGCAGAAGAATCAGCGTTACTGAAAGCTTTCCAACATAATATTCTACCTTGCCTGACATTAATCCAGTAAAATCAGCAACATCTACTGACTAAAGTGAACGTAAAGATCTTTGCATGCTGACTTCGGCTGATCTAGACCTTAACCTATAACCATCGCATCAGCAAGTTCGCTTGTTAAGTATATCTCATCCTGACCTTTTATAGGCAAACCGAAACCCTTTTTTCAGCTACACACCATAAGCAATTAGTGTGCTAAATATGAACACCTTCCATCAAAAATGAAAGAAGTTCGTGTTACGAGTTGTAAGACAGATTTCAAGTATACTTGACCTTGACCTTTGACTACGAAATTATATCAGTAATCTGAAACCTTCGTTGTCATCTAGACATCATAAGCAATCAGTGTGCTAAATACGAACACCTTCAGGCAAAACTCAAGAAGGCAGTTGGAAGGGCAGCTGTATCCCTAACCGCAGAACGACAGAGTGGTTGGACCTGTAGTTGTCAAAGTGACCGCGTCACCGAGTAATTAGAGCTCCCAAATTTGGATCACAGCGTCCAGGGTTCGATTGCTGCTTGACCTATACATCACCTTATCGCACTCAGATTTAAGCCATCCATCCATTATCGCAACATGACTAAAATACTGTTTTATGGACATAAAATGGCAAGGCAACCATGCATGTCTTTGGTTGCTGAGAGCAGAAGTCATTAGCTCCATGACTGGTACCATGAACGGTCATGGACATGTGTTCTGCGCATTTTCCTTAACTTAGGTCAATATGTAACCAGAGTTAAATGAATATTCTGCAAGGCTTGGCTTGAAGTTAGGACACTGACCTTGAGCTGGTATAACGGAGACATGTATTCTGTTCATCTTCTCCCTGGAGAAACCATTTTAATTAAGCAAATTTAAAAGAAACATAATGCAAACATGAAATCAAATGTTCAAATTATTGACCTTCAACTGTGACATTGAGTTGGCATGGATGGAACATAATGTTTGCATACAGTCTCAATGAGTTGAATATTTGACTAAAGTTAAAATGAAAATCCTTCTGACATAAAGGAAGGAATACAAAAGTTCAACTGTGTGACCTTAAATTTTACATAGAGCTTTAGCCACAGTGTTGTCATACATTTTGCATATGCTCTCGCTGAACCGGACATTTCATCTGTATTTTATGAAATAATTTCAGGGTTAAGACTCCAATTTGTGGTCTCCACTGGTTTAATTACACGCTTTGACCAAATATTCGACCAAAATTAAATGAAGGGAGAACATGAAATTCATTGTAATGATAAACCTTCAAGGGTTTGGGGAGATATGGAGCATACGCGCAATGGAAGGCTAAATTCCATTACCTGTAACCCTGACTTTGAGTCTGCGTAATTGAGTCATGGGTTCTGCACACCGTCTAACTGAGGTGAACATTTGACCAAAGCTTAGAGAATTTTCAAAGGCTCAATGAGATACAAGAGTTATGGATAAACAGATGAATAGATACTTCGGGTTGGTGGATTTATGAATGTGGAGTTTGCTTTAAGAGCTGTTAGGCAAATTTTAAATATATTTGACTTTGACCTTTGACTCCAAAGTCATATCGGTGATCTTATTATTTTGTTTAAAACATTTGGTAACTATTGTGCCAAATATGAACACCCTTAGTCAAAGCATAAAAGAGGAGTTCGTGTTACGAGCCATAAGTCAGATAGATTCTAAGTATATTTGAGTTTGATGCTCAATTCCAAGGTCACGTCGATGATCAGATCTGAGATCTTTGTTATAATCTACGCACAAAAGCCAATTACTGTGCCAAATATGAACACCCTTAGGCATGTACAATATTGTGTAAATGTAGTTTATATTAACAATCTGGAGCGGCACAAGCACTGAACTATAAAAGACTTTGTCTGGCTAACATACTTTAATACAAATACTATGAATATTCGAATCAATAGCGCGGTGACCGCCATTTTGATGACGTCACTATTTACCCCAGAAGCGGATCTCAGATGTGTGAACTGAATAAAATCGTTGCTAATGCCTAAAAGTTTAATTTGATATACAATGTAGTTCGCCGAAAACCGTCACGAAATTTACACGGGCCAAATTTTGTCCTTTTCGACATATGCTACTATGTGACTTATGCCCTTTGCCCATGGGCAAGATGACCTATTGCATTTCAAAGTAGAATTCTGTGTAAATATTATTTCTGTTTAAAATCTGGAGCAGTACTGGCATTCAATCTATTAACAAAAACGTTTATTTTGCCACCATACTTTGATTTTTCTTAAATACATACGCATTATTATCGTGCGATGGCCGCCGTTTTGATGACGTCATTACATGGACGAGACGCCGAACTCAGATGAGCGAACTGGTTGAAATGGTTGCAAATACCCCAAAGTTTAATTTTATATGTCGCCAAAAATAGTCACGAAATTTACACGGGATCATTTTTTTGGCCCATTCGACATAGACTATAAACGTTTATCTTTAATATGCTGCTGGGGACCTGCTGCATTTCATTTACCGGGATAAATATTGTGGAGAGTAAGTTTGCATTTTCTTCAAATTCTGTCTGTTTGGCAAAACTAGTTTGATTTTTAAGCCCGATACAGTAATAATAAATCACCAATTAGAATTCAGCGGGACAAGGGTTAAGCATCTGGATTATGAGAAAAGGGCATAAAAACAGGAGTTTTGGCCTTATCGCATATCCGCATAATCGCTCATTTAGCTGTGTCCAGAGGGACTAGATGTCTTAAAGCTGTTTGGAGTCTTCTCCAACTTGCATACTTGTGATAGAGCAGAAAACTGGCAAAAAATCGCTTATTTAAGGCGGAACCCCTCCCCATCTGCAAAACGGAAAACGATTGCATGAATGATATGGCAAGTTGTTGAAGTTTCTTGGATCGCCAGAATTACTTACGAAGAGGGGCAGTGGTTTAAGAATTTGACAAAAACTACATTTTTAGAAGTGAAATTTCGAATTTCTGAAATCCATTTGCAGCAACAGATACACGACACCGGCAAAGAAAGACAGAAAAATGATTATTGAGTTTTATATAATCCTGACCTGGCTTTATTATGAACTCAAATTCAGAAATGAAATGTCTTCATTCTTGGATGAAAATCAGTATTTTTTTTTAAAAAAATCCAAATATTTGTAACCTGACAGGTAAAGTTTTTAAAATTCATAGTTTTTATTATCTTGTTTTAAATTTGATGCTGCATTATTCAACTTACATATATCCTGTCGTGTTTACTTATAAAAATAGTAAGTGAGTATGATCAGGAAATACCACAATAACATACCACAGAAAACCCCGTGGCATCGCGAGGAAGAGCCGCTCAACCATCACGAGACACCTGGAAGACAAATTAAGCAAAGCAACCAGCTCTCTCAACCTGCCTAAATATTTTCTTATTTTGCCTCGAAACTGTCATTTTTATATTCAGGTATATTTTGGGAAATGCATGCTTTGCCATTTTATAGAAATCAGGGCATTGTCATATTATGAAAATGCCGTACATATAGATAACATACCAAAGAGAAAAAGCATTTATCATGTTCTGTGGTGTCATATCAAGCATTGACACACACTAAAAGCGCGCCAAAAGACCCTGAATCGCTCACCTGAGTGTTTGTTTAAAACATCTAATCTATATGTATCTATGAAAATCTGACAATGCTCCTGGTGAATCCTTGGTGGGGCCATTTTTGTCCCCAGAACTCTATTTGGAGCAAATTTAAGTATGGTCCAATAGGTGATATCAGGGATCTAGACCTAGTGGTTTCAAACCAGGAGATTTTGTATGTTTCATTTTATAAGTCAATGTAAACTGTGTGACATCCCTGATGAGGCCATTTTGACCACATAACCATAATTTGAGCAAACTCGGTAGAGTACCACTAGGTAATGTTATATTACAAATATCAAAACTTTGGACATTTTGTTTTCTGGAAAGAATATTTTTCAATGTTTTCTCTAAATAACCTTTTGATCGAGGAAAAATCTGGCAAGTTATAAGTCGCTTAGTTGAAGTGGAACCTCTCCCTACTTGTAAAACAGGATTGTGATATATCAATGGAAAGTTTTATAACTGTACATTATGAAACCGATAGAGTTACTTTTTAAAACAGAGGCAGTGACTCTTTATTAGGCTTCAAAGAAAGGCACCCTTATCCAAAGAATCATATATAGCATCTAAAATAAGCAAAAGTTGGCTGTGTGAAAAGAAATGCAAAAATCCAAATAATTTCAAAATTTTAAAGCAGTAGGGGTATATATTTAACCAAATAAGCCATGCATTAAAACAGATAGGTCAATTTTAATGTAATAAATAAGAACGTGGATCTGACAAAAGGGACCTTAAGACATCCAAGCAATCATTACGTAAGAGATATTTGAAAAATACTTAAAATAACATAAAAATTACATGCCTTTATATTTCCATGAAAATGCTTTTAAACTTTGATTACATCAAAATAGCAAAAGTTTCTGATAATACTTTTTAAGTTTTCTATAATGGTCGTTGCCATGTGAACACTCAGATCACAACACCTACAAGTGGGTCATTTTGAATGCCTATAATACGACATAGAAGATACAAATTCATGTAACTTCATCTGCATTTTCATTATTACATGTATAAGACATGCGAAAACTTTATATTTGCTAGATTCTTATGCTGATCATGCAATAATCAACAAACAAATATAGACCAACACTCTGACGTCATCACACGGTTAACGCCATTCTTGACGTCACATTCCAAACTACTTTGCAGATGTAACATTAGCCTGATTTTAATTATAGCGACCATAAGGTACCTTTTTATCATATCCGGGCCCATATATATGAGCGCTGATCTGAGAAAAGGGTCCTTCGGGCATTTAAGCAGTTTTTTTTTTAAATCAAAATTTCAAAAACGTCTCACTTTTTAAGATTTTGCATGTTCTTATAATAGACTCAAATTGCTTCTAACATGTAATACAATCAAAGGCGCAAAGAATTCTGATAAAATAAAGTGATACGTATAATGTATGTTGCCATGGCAACAGCTGTGCATATGGACTACACACTTCCTTGAAGACAGGATACCTCATTTCAAATGCTTTTGTAAACACAGGATGTGCATATGAGGGCTATTTGTGCAGTCTATGTAATTGCATACACATCAAACTTACAGAAACATGAAGCATTTTTGAAATATTGCTCCTAGCGTGTTTGTATTAGCGTCATATGTTAACACAATGGCGTTGACGCCAGAGCGTCATTAACAACGTTAAGTTACGTCATATTTGAAACGCATCATATATACGAGTTTAAACGCTCATATCTTTGTCATTTGTAAAGATAATCTCTTCAAATTTTCTGAAATAATTAACAACAGCTTGGTCTTTCTTTCTCTGTAAATATCTCACTTTTGACTTTTATTGCCAGAAGGTCCCTTTTGTAAGATCTTGGCTCATATATATGCAGAATGGAAGTAACTGATTTATCATTTTGACATCATGGTTTATTACCATGGTTAAATTTATTTTAATCTATTGCCTTTTAATTTACACATATTTTCAGTGCGTACGATTTGAACGCATTCCAAATCAAGTATTGTCTTTTATCAATCAGCTTATTAAAAATATAGTAGGTTTTGCCTATTGGTATAAGTAGCAGCATGAAGTTTGTGCATCACCCTCTTGTCCTCCTAAATCTGTATTAAAGAGTAACTATGTTAGTTCTATAACAAGAACTTGCCATTTACCTTTATGCCTCGATGTTCATATTTGCCTATGGTGGGCATTTCAAATTATCAATATAATCTTGGAGTTAAAGGTCAAGGTCAAATTAAGACAAAATCTGTAATACGACTCATAACATGAAATTCTCTTTCATTTCTACGACCGAGGGTGTTTATATATGGCATAATGATTGTCTATGTAATGTAGATTACAACGTAGGTTTCTTAACACCGCTTTGCCATTGGTGTCAAAAGACAAGGTCAAATATACTTACAATCAGTTTATGGCTTGTAACGCGAACTCCTCCTTCATGTTTTGACCAAGGGTGTTCATACTTAGCACAATTATTGCTTATGGTGTGAAAATTACAAAGTATGTTTCATATCACAGCTATGGCTGTGGCGTCAAATGTTGATTAGAATCTGTCTAACAATGGTATGTTTTTGACAGATCTAGAGGCGCTATATATTTTGTAGAATAATTGGCAATATGACATTTAAGCCTTAATTTTCAAAATAATTTGAAGCTGGTTGTATGCACTGTAAAACAATATCTCTAACATGTTTTGTTGTAGATGGTTCATATTTTGCACACTGAATGTCTAAGGTGTTCTTTTGTCAATAATAGCTTCTGACTGCTGATATGACCTTTGTATCAAAGTTCAAGGTCAAACTTCTCAAGAACCTACATTTTAAACCGTCAAAATGGTACATATTATTGATGTGTTTATGACTCTCCTAGGTTCTATGCGAGGGGTAACAAAGAGGTCCTTAATATTTTAAGGTTTAAGTTATTTCCTGATAAAATATTTATATTTATCTTAGTGAACCAATATAGGCGGTAAGTCCCCTCTTAGAGCTCCTTTAGTTCGGTGAGATATTGAAATACACTTAGACATGTAATAATCTTTCCCTTAGCAGATAGTCTGCTGATGACCACTCATAAACCAAAATGTAGGCCTTTAAACTCTGCATATACGGCATGTAACGCATTCTGTTTTGGAAGAGATGTATAAATGATTATATTCAGGACACTGGCTGTCTATGGTTTTATGCTGGCAAAATCTCCTTCTAAACTACTAGCTAGAGTTTAACCAAATTTTTACAGGAATGGTTCTTATATGACCCTCTTAAATAATTGTTCAAATAGTTTAGTCCATTCATATCTAGGTCACATGGGCTAAAATAGATTTTCAACATGAAAATCTTCTTGTTTGAAACCACAATGCATGCCTAGAGTCTTAATAGTTGGTATGTAGCATAACCTAGTAGACCTCCGCCAAGTTTTTTTAAATGATAGCCCTGTGGTGTAAATGGCACATTCCTGGAGGTAGCATATTTTACATAGGATCACCTGCTGGGAAATGGCTGACCCCTTGGCTTTCTTGTGTGTGGTGTTTACTTTCCCATATTGTGTCTCGAGTCAGTTGAGGTACTTGATTGTATCGATTTCTGGGTTTTGCCCTCTACTTTACTTTTATATTGGGAAAACATAAAACAAATCATCTTGTCTGAAACGACAATGCCTAGCACTTTGATATTTGGTATGCAACAGCATCTAACTAAGTACGCCTCTTCCAATTGTATTCAATTTGGAGCACAGGGACTATTAATTGGCCCCTCCTGTGAGTTGAGACGTTCACTTTAGGAATCTATTGGGAACATCTTCTTGCGAGACACCACAAGGCATAGAGCATAGATATGTGTTATGTAGCATCACCTAGTATACCTCTACATTATGGTCCTTGTGTCCAACTGGCTCCACCCTGGGGTCACATGTTTTACATAGGCTCATATATGAAACACTTAAAATAGTCTAGTCTGAAACCACAGAACCTAGAGTCTATATGTGACATGAAGCATCATCTCGTAGACTTGCTAAGTTTGTTGAAAATTATGGCCCTGTGGTCGAAAATGAGGCGCCTCGGGGATCAAAGTTTTATATATAGCTTATATCGAGAGCATATTAAAACACATTCTTGTCAGATACTAAAAGGCTTGATATTGTATATGTAGCATCACCAAGTGGTATTCTACCAAGTTTGTACAAATAATTGTTCTGTGGTCAAAATGGCATTATCCTGGAGGTCACAGACTTTATGAGTCTCTTATTGTTCTCTGACTCTTCCTAACGGTGCCATAGGTTTGTATGCAATGTGTGAGTGTGGCATTTCCTGGTCATATTTTCTTTTTACATTGCTTTACAAGTTGTGAAAACACAAAAAAATGTTCTTGTCAGAAACCACCAGGCCTAGAGCCCTGATATTTGGTATGTAGCATCAGCTGGTACACAACATTTAAATATGTTCCAATTATGACTCTGGGACTAAACATGGACCACAAGGCAGGTCATTAGGAGCATGGCCAGTTTCAGATAGATACCTATAGATAAGACGTTTAAAACAAAATCAGGTGAGCGATCTAGGGTCACTTGGTCTTCTTTTTATTATGTCATTACTTGTTTTGATATCATAGTACATGATAAAAGCTGTTTCAATTTGAAATGTTTACTATATGTACCTCATTTTCTTAATATGGTAATGTTCATATATACAATAATAGCAATACGTTCATTTCACAAAATATACCTGAATATCAAAATGCCAGATTTGAGCTAAAAACGAAAATATTTTGGTGGGTTTTTTTAAGTATACACGACAGATATATATGTAAGTTGAATTATTCAGCATCAAAGGGGCTCTTGCATGGTATGGGAAATTAACATGGGAGTCTACCCTCGCTTGGATTTTGAAAATATTATGTTATTTAATTGTCTGGGGTATAACTTTAATATTTATGGTGCGTTTGAGTTTTTATGCAATTCCATTGCTAATTTATGACGTCATGAATGATATCACTATGATACCTTAGGATACCCAGTTATAATCATTTCTAAAATAATTGACATATCATGTAATGGGCGGAGAAATGTTTTATTAAATAGTTATATCATTGATAAGTTCGCTGTTACTTAAAATGGCTTTGTATGTATTAGGATATTTGGTAGGCATTCATTTTTATAGCATGGTACCATAATTTTCGAATTTATATTTTGTATTCAGTCAAATTTGGAATTAACATTTTGACAGGTTGCGGTCTTTGTCAAGATACCATTTCAACATATAAACTATCCATATATGTTAAGAATATGTAGACCAAATTTCATGAAATTCAAGGACCTGTAACATATTTTTTTAACTTGATGTAAACACATGGCCCTAATTCATCGAAATGTAAAAAATACAATAATTATGTTTCAGTGTAAAACATACTTGAATAATTGCTTAGTTTGAATCATCATGCTAGTACGTTCATTGGTAGAAGTTGATATGTTCAGTGTTTTCCCCTATTATGGATTTGAAAAAGAAAAAAACAATATTCTTTGATATTAAGTGCCACGGTTCTTATTTAATGAAGTGCTTACACAGTAATATTAGCCAAAATGATACAATATGTTGACACCTGTACTTAACACATCCAGTTTCTAACATTAAAACTACATCTAGCCAATGTTACACTTAATATGTAACATTATTAAGAATTTTAATTCATACAGAAGAGAAACCTTATGACAAGTCAGTTCATACAGGAGAAGAACCTTATATCTATGATTTTATAATTGTAAGACTCATTAATAAACCTGCTTTACAAAAATAACCCCCTGTCAAACTTATTGGTTAAAGTTAACCTTTTTGTCACAGATAACTCTTGGCTTCAAAGGTATTGCTAATTTAATGCTTAAATCTTCTCTGTTCAATCTGTTTTGTGAAAATGATGCTAATTTCCATCAAATAGCAACATTTACACTTTAGCTGGCTGTATATTCTAGGCAAACAGTTTTGTTTCTGGACCTCACTTTTTCATTTAGAACACTGTTTTATGATACCTTTGATAAGACTCTGTTACACGTTATCCTGGTCACGGCACCAAATGTGGTTCCTCTAGTTCAGTTGGGATGTAAAGGAAATATTAAGTCTTCTTGTTTTCACATGTTTATTGTTAGGATATTATGTTTCTTAAACAATATCATAGAGGACTTGAGGAAGTGATACACATTGTCTTGGCCCCATAGTGCCATGACACAGGGCCACGACCTTTGGCATTTCTGACCATTTAATCATCTAAAATTGTCTATACATGTCTTTCTTTAAGAAAAGTGGAAGTAGATTAAAAAACAACTCCTTATGTCGAGTTATTGATTCATTTAAACTAAATAATTAATTTTGCTAAAACTGACCTATACCCATAAGAGGTAGGAAATGACAAAGTTACCAGTTTTGGATTTTCATGATATTTGGCTCAGATCAGCAGTTTATATATATGGCATGTTTTTGTGATAATATGATATCTTGACAAAGACTAGAACATATCCATCTTTCGAAATGAATGTTGAATGTTTTGTAAATTTTTGAAAAAAATAATGAAATTTTGCAATCACTTCTTCTGAAAACGCAAACCATAATTTATCCAAATGGTTTCGTGGTATTGAAATAATGTCTATGGTATTTTGGATTCAATCTAGATGACAGATCATAGAAATAAACAAAACTATAGATTAAGGACATGGAAATTTAGAGACAGGTACCACCTCAAAGGTGGAGTACATCAGGGTTGCTTCCTAAGCCTTATTCTTAACTATCTAATTCGATTAATACATTTTCATAGTTTGTATACAATGAGTTATTAATATGCAAAGTTTAAAGAAAATCCATGCGTGGGCACAGATGAAAGTACCCCTTTGAAACAAGTTAAATAGCAACTCTATATTTTAAAACTTTATCAGCCAGATTTCAAAAATCTGTGTTTAAATTTATAAAAACACCGATTTTTACCCAAAAGTCTTGACATTGAAATTCCGGTTTTGACACCATAATAAAATCAGAGTGGACGTTCATCAGACTTAATAACAATTTTTCAGTCTTTCTTTGCTGTCGTCATGTATCTGTTGCTGCAAATGGATTTCAGAAATTCGCAATTTCACTGCTAAAAACGATGTTTTTGCCAAATTTTAACACCAATACCCCTCTTTGAAAAAGTAATTCCGGCGAACTAAGAAACTTCAACATCTTGTCACATCATTCATACATTCATTTTCCATTTTACTGATGGGGAGGGGTTATCGGTCAATCGTTGCTAGTTTTTGCTCTACTATTGTTTATGCCAGAAGTGAATAAAGCCCTGGCGAGGTCATGCGTACAGGCAGGCTCGTCGGAGCCTTTGCCACACGCCGATGTAAAGAATCATCATCTCGTGTGCTGACCAATGTCTAGTATAACGTAAGTCACTTTCCCATATGATGTCCAAGGTTAGGTGTGGTATTTGATTATATCGATTCCTGATCTTTGCCGTCTTCATTACTTTTCCGAATACCGGTGATTCTTTAAAGCTGGTAAAATAATTATCGTTAAAATCTAGATTACCAAGTAAATTTCGAAGACGCATTCCCCCGGAACAGTATGCAAATCATATATATAATATGTTTTAATCGATTCGAACGTATGTCATTGCTGAACAGTGCAAAAGGTTAAGTCAGTATTTATCAAATAAGTTGTAAAATACACCTACCGAATCCCCTATATACAAAGCAATTTTGAGTAAACTGTTTGGCATACAAAATTATTTCGTAAAACTGCAAATGAACTCGTTTAATATCATCTCCCTTAGCATAGGGAGCATAGTGGCTCAGTGGTAGAGTGCTTGACTCGAGACCGAAGGGCCGCAGGTTCGAGCCTCACTGGCGTCACTGCGTTGTGGCCCTTTAGCAAGACACATTTATCCTAGCTTAGTACTGGTTCAACCCAGGAATACCTGTCCCTATTTAATTGAATGATTGCTGATGGGACGTAAATAATTATCTCAAACAAACAAAAATCAGTCCTAGCATAAATCCATTTTATGCAATAATATACACGTACGTTTGCTAAGACGTTAGAGGTCCTTACCTGAGATATGTTTATTTTATCCTGTATGTCAACATATGGTACTGAACAATGGTCGATAAAATTGATCAGGCCACTTAGATCTGTGTCCTTTGGGCTTTTCTGGTATACTTTCTGCCCACGGTTCATGAATACTTTCATCATTTCCCATGCATCCGTTGGCCATAGCTGTATGTTTGAGTTTTGCCAGTTTTTTTTGTCGAAGGTAAATGGAGGAACTTGCAGTTTCACTATCTCATCCACATACTTTTGACAGTCATTACAGCAGCAATTTGATATCCATTTACCAGCTCTTCTATCAATTCTGGCGTGAATACATATTTTGCCAGTTTGATTAGGACCAACACATGTCGCGTTGACGAAGTCATGCGTTTTTATACTCCTTTCTTTGGCAAATACTTCCAGACCAGTTTTGACGTATGAAAGGCAAATACCAGCTTTGACCCAATACTTATATTCTTTGTTCGCCAGACGATCTTCTAGGGAAGCCATGTTAGATCTGAAAAAAATACATTTTAGCTCGTTAAATTGTGAGTAATAATCTACCTAATAGGTTAAGCATACAGTTGTGGTGCTCAAAGTACCCAACTGCATATTAGCCGTGACAACAGATCTCCAACAAGTTGGTATGTGCGACCAGAAAAGGCTAAGACCGGCATGCTCGTATGAGCAGCCTGATCAGAGCCTTTCCTAGTCGCTTGAATATTCATTGGCTGTTAAGCTACAGTCCGAAATCATTTGGAGTAATATGTTGAACAGCAGGCTGCACAGGCTCGTCTGTGTCTATTCCTGTCAAACTACCACATTGTTGGAAAACTTATGCCGCGGTTCATTATGTTTGTGGCGCTAAAAGTACCCGATGTATTGGCTTTTGTTGAGAAAAAGAGAATAATGGTTGATAATGCACTTTTATCCAGGCATTAGCATGTAATATAGATCAGTACATGTGAACAGAAGTTGGTACTTATGACATGTGCGCTAATGTGCAAAAACTTCCAACAAACGTCCATGCTGACCAATCTATCAACGCTAGACGTAAACAGTTTCTTCTATAAGTAAGTATTTTTTCTGAGGTTAAAAACGACTCTGGGCATAGACTCGCGGGAGCCTCTTGTTCTTGGTATTGCAAGAAATCTGATTTGATGGCTCATACGTATGAGCAAAGTGCTGAGAAAACGTGTCTACAAAATTAAATTAATATAAGATGGGATAATTTGCGGTATTAATGTTAGTACGGATATTTGTCTTTCACATTTACACGAGAAATGTTCGCAAGAAAAATGGATAATATATTGTCAAAGTAATAAAGGTGGCAAAGATCAGGAATCGATACAATCAAGTACCACGCCTGACCCAGGATCCCACATGGGAAAGTGACAAAAACAAGGTGGCCAATCACGAGGCCTGCCTGATTAGGTTCACAGACTTTACGAACCAGTAATCGGACATCACAGGTAAGGACAATCGTTCACAACTTTCGTTATACTAAGTCGAATTTCATGCGATAAAGTGCAAAAACCCTCATATTTTTCTGCACAAATTTGTGTTAAAGTAAGTAAGGGTGCAAAGATCAGGAATCGATACAATCAAGTACCACACCTGACCCAGGATACCAATGGGAAAGTGACAAACTCACAATTAGACACCACAAACGAGAGCTAAGAGGTCAGCCCTTTCCCAGCAGGTGACCACAAAACACATATAAACAGACGCGCACAAAGACATAGCAAACACAAGACAGAACAAAAAACATAAAAGATCCACAAAAGAAGTATCTCCTGGGTTCGCTGCAGTTTTCCAGATTACTTCGACCAACTGAAGTGTGTACACAATCGCAGAGATGTTTCTTTTTTTTTAACTTCAGTTGGTGGGGGTAATCAGGGAAACTACAGCAACTACTGAGTTGTCTATTCTTTTGACTTCTTGTCTCAATGCGATTAAAAACCATGTCATTAAATATTGCCCAACAGTTAATGAAAGAAATGGTAAAAATTTATTTTGGTCTATTACAAATCCAGGTGCAACTCTTAATAAATTGAAGTCTAGAGGTTTTCTAGCATCTGGTTTGTCTAACTATGATTTTTCTACTCTCTAAACCTCATTGCCTTATAATCTAATCAAGAAAAAACTAACAGAATTAATTGAACAAACATTTAACAGAGAGGGCTCACTTTGTTTGACTTGTAGTGAAAATTTGCCCTTTTCACTTCTGAACAACCTAAACGATATAATTTGGGGATATGTCAGAAAATGTGTGATGCGCTCCATTATCTTTTGGACAATATATTTATAAGATTTGGCTCGAAATTATATAGACAAATTGAAGGTATTCCAATTGGTACTTATTGTGCTCCTCTTGTTGCAGATTTGTTTTTGTTTTGTTATGAGAGAGACTTTATGTTGTCTCTGTCAGACAATAATCAAACTGATATTATTGAAGCTTTTAACTCAACCTCCAGATATTCAGATGGCTTACTTAATATTGATAATCATTATTTTGAACAAATGGTAGGACAGATATAACCTACTGAAATTCAGTTAAATAAGGCGAATTCTTCTGATACTGAAGCTCCGTTTCTGGACTTGAACTTGTCAATAACAAATAGCATAGTTTCTTCTAAAATTTATGATAAACGGTATGATTTTAATTTTGAAATAGTAAATTTCCCATTTCTTGATGGAGATGTTCCTCGCTCTCCTTCCTATGGTGTATATATTTGTCAGCTTATTAGTTTGGCTATAGTGTGTTCTAATGTTGATGACTTCAACAACAGAAACTTATTTTCAACTGCTAAGATTTTAAACAAGGTTATATATATCATATAAATCGATAAGCATTTTCTAAATTCTACCTCAAACACTCAGAGTTAATTGTTAAATACAACATTTGGTTAAAAACTCTTCTGCAACAAGGCATATCAGAACCTATATTTTATGGTGATTTAGTTTATAAATTCAAACGAATTGTTGGAAAACCTAATTTTAGTAATCGATTCAAAATGATAGTAAAACGTTATATAAGGGTTGGATATAACTTGGATATCATGGGACAGTTTGCATGCCTAGTTTTAAACCCAATCACGGTTTATAGCTTTGGTTTCCTTTTTAATTGCATGACGGTGGATCAGGCCTCAGACTCTATGACGGCTCTGAAGTAAAGCTTTAATCGGTGGGTTGGTGTCTGATGCTAATCTGTAGCTGGACCCACCGTGGCTCAACTTTAGGTTTTCTTTAGCTCTGACTGTCTGTGAGTAATGAGTCATTTTCTTTGTTTCATCATGGTGTGTTAAATTGATTAGAGTGTTTCTCCATGATGATACATTGCATAAGTTAGACGGCCTCCATGCAAGCTGAACATTCCTTGTACTTCTACAACAGCAGAATCTAGGGTGAAGATTTGGTTCCATTAAAATGCATTTAAGCCGCCCAGTGGCTTAGGCTGCTGTCCGTTCTAAGGCGGTGGTTCTGTTGTTGTTGACTTTTTGTTTATTTTTACTCCCATTGTGGGAGTCTGTAATTGTTCTATGTTGTGTTGTACGTTACTTTATGTCAATTCTAGTATTGTAATCATCTTTATGGGGAGAGCTGGTTGCTTTGCTTAATTTGTCTTCCTGGTATCTCGTAATGGTTGAGAGGCTCTTCCTCGCGGTGCCATGGGGTAGTCTGCGGTTTGTGATTGTGGTATTTCCTGATCATACTTACTTTCTATTTTGATCACAATGAAATATCAATGGCTAATGTAAATATAGATGCGCTTTTCGCTGGTAGTCTAAGAATACAAATATAAAATTTCTTTTCTGAGTAATTTGACATTTTATTAGTGGTGCGTAACTAAAGTGGCTCACTGTAGACAATAACTGAGCGTATGCCGGTGCAAGGTTAAAGGTCATTTAAGTGCAAATTTCATAAATAAAAGTATGTTATGTTAGGTCATCATAAGACTGCATGTGAATGGTAAGACATAGTGGCATTAATATTGCCATTACATGCCAGACAGGGGTTAAAGGTAATCTAAGTGCACAATTTGGGTAATATATATAATTATATTTGGGGATCAGCATAACTTACATATCTATCAAACACCAGGATAGGTGAAAAGGACGTATGAGCGCAACAAACAGCCTAACTAAAAGAAAAAATAGATATATAATAGTTAACTAGCAGTAAACTAGAAATGTGTCAGTGTGACTCACTCGCTGCCACCTAGGGCCATTATATGAGAGAAAAGTCTTTGTATGGGGCACACTTTAGGGACAGTACATACCGGATGGGTTATATTAGGAAGGACAATTGTCCATTGAACATGGCGGGAACATAAACTCATGACATTCTCATAGGGTAAAGTTAAGAGAAAATCTGCTAAAAGCATAACGAACAGCATAACCTGTCTTTAAAGCATTTTCGGTGTTTACTGATCATAAGGTAGTGTTCATCCTGGCTCTAGCTAGGCTTTGTTGTGGAGCAGGGGGAACTTTTTTAAATCTTTGGGTATCTTTTATGTATCTTAATACGGCTAAAATAATATCTTTGGTTTGTTCTGTATTGCAATTATCATTTCAGAAGTAAGTTAGTCAAAGTTTAATTTGAAATCAGGATTTAAGCTCTTTTTTTCAGTCTCAGACAGCAAGCTATAGAAACATTTTTGTGTCACTATAAAAGCATGTGTTATTTTGTCATTTTTGTCGTTTCTTGAAATGTATATCATTCAATAATTGCTGAAATGCCTTAAGGACCCTTTTCTCTGATCCGCGCTCAAGTACATTTAGATGCTATTTTGATGTTAATGAGTTTTATACAGCTTCATATTGGTCGTTTCTTTATAAAACATTGGAAAGTGATCTACTTTTGTTGAGTTATAATTCCAGGTTTCTCAATGTACTTAAATAAGCGCATTATTTATCAAGTATTATTGTTATAGCATATCTATTTTAAGTAAAATGTGTAGGTCCTGCGCTGTCATTGACATCACATCCACTAACTTTTGCTGGTGTCCATTACCAAGATACTTCAGAACATTTTCATCTGACTGGTACGCATTTTGTCTTGCTCCCACAGTTAATTCGATGTACATACACATACAGTTGTTACCAAACTACTTTTCGTCCACTTGCACATCTTAGCATGATAGTGTGCTATTGAGATATGTAAATCCATCCAAGTATTCCCCTCCTCATAACTTAATGCCAAGTGTTACCACATACTATCTTTTTCAGTCTATGAGTTTGGCTGTAATTTAACTGTACAATTTGTGTGACTTTCTCACAAGTTTAGGAAAAGTTCATAGTACTGGGTGAGAATAAGTCTGATTTGGCTGCTGTAATTTTGACACCTAAAATTCTCAAATACTTAGACTAAGACTTGGGTACTTCATGAGGAATTGAATATACCCTAAGAGCTACACGGAATATACACGAAGCGTCCACTTGTCATCCAATCGTGAAGACCTGGACACTAGGATGACATTACATTGATGATATGCAATAGCAGTGGGGTATTAAATATGTTGGCTAATATCTTGATACAGGCCAGGGTATCAGAAGTGTTTGTTTCAGGGCCTGCAGTATTTATAAGTTTGTATGCTCTCGGAAACAGCTTGGGTAATGATCTGTGTACCTGCCTATTTTGCTGCTGAACAGCTACCCATTTAGTATTGCCCATTATATTATGCTTTCATGCGCTAACAGGATGCGATACCATGTTACCCTTATCATAGCAAAAGCAAAAATACATGCAGAAAATGTTCATAAAGTGTACCAATCTTCTTACTGGAGTAGTTAGGGATGGACACGTCGCTTTAAGCTGACCATGGACTAATATAATGGATCTAGAAAATAAACCAAATGAACCAATTGATATGTGGTAAGAAGGTACAAATTCACTAGAAGTTGTTCGGAAGTACTTGCTAGCTATCCAAGTTGTGTGCATACAGCTAATTATCCGTTTATGTGAGGCGAAAGGCATGTCAATAAGGTGCAAGTGTTCTAAAGCATCTCTGAAATGCACACCAGCTTGTAGGCTTGAATTACCTTCTGCAGACGAACGAACAAAAGAGAGTCACATATATCACTATAGTGTGAGATACTTGTATCATATTGTTCAATTTTTAAAGAAATCTTAGAGACAGCTTAAGTAAAATATGTAGGTCCATTATAAAAAGATTGGCTATAACATTAATGTATTGCAACAGACTGCATGCTTGGTAGTCAACCCAATCACGGTTGGCAACTTTGCTTTCCTCTTTAATTGCACGCCGGTTGGTCGGACTTCAGACTCTATGATGGTTCCGACTTAAAGACTTATCTATTGATAAGATGGTAGGGGCCTGATGCTTTGGCTGTTTGTCGGGCCCACCGGGGTTTACCTGTTGGATTTCTTTTGCTCCGGTATTCAGTTTAATTTACTGTTGAGTCCTTATCCTTGCTTTATCTCCTTGTTATATCTTGATTTATATGTTTTAGGAGATGATGCATTGATAAGTTAGGGGTCTTTCATGCAAACCAAATATTTATGTGTCTTCATCCACATCTGAATTAAGGGTGAGGTTGGCGCCGTTAAACCGGTTTAAGCCCTCCAGGAATTTTTTTTACTGACCGTTCCAAGGCGGTACTTCTTTTGTGGATCTTTTATGTTTTTGTTCTGTCTTGTGTTTGCTATGTTTTGTGCGCGTCTGTTTATATGTGCTTTGTGGTCACCTGCTGGGAAAGGGCTGACCTCTTGGCTCTCGTTAGTGGTGTCTTCTGTGAGTTTGTCACTTTCCCATTGGTATCCTGGGTCAGGTGTGGTACTTGATTGTATCGATTCCTGATCTTTGCAACCTTATTACTTTGGTCGAGTTTGTGCACGTGGTCTTGAGTTGTAGAAAGCGTTTGTTTTATGCCATGTAAGCTGTTCTTCCATATTTCCCATTCGCATCTGTTGGAGTTCTATTTGATTTTGAGCATGTTCCAAAAGTTTATCTTGGGTTCTAAATGGCTCTCGATTGTTTTCCACCTTTTTTCTAAACTATTAAACATATTTGCTATCCAGCTTTGTGCTTTACTTTGTTCCGTCAAATCCGTGATAACGTGATCACCCAATCAGTACTGACTGACTGCGTCACTAGGCAACCAGTTAACTCTAAATTTGGGTTGCCTAATCTGCATTTCAATGCAAAAAAGGGAACTTCTAAAGACTGTTACATTTCGTATAACGGTGCAGGACTGTTTTGAAAAAAAAAGTATTGAAGACTGGCGAATGAATTTCCTCTAGTTATTCGTTCAATTTAAAATGATATTCCTGCAAACAGATGAAAAGGAAGAATAGGCTAAGCGATCATATATTTTGAGTTAGATAATTTTTCGTATGTCCTGTGTGTTTTCACGCGTCATGGCCACTGACACGACACACGCGACCTTTATAGAATACCCGTGGTCTGTTTTCTTTGATGTATGGTTGTTCAATCACCACTAAAACATTAGCAAACAGTCTGCACTCATCTCAGGCCCAAAATTTGAAAAAAGGTTTCAAAATGCTTGAAATGTTGACGCATACCTGAATGATGTCATTAAAAGAAATTAATAAAAAAATCTGCAGGTAACAAACACCGCGATATATCACGCAGCATGCAGAGTTGATTTACATAAATGTTGACCTAAAGATTAGGTTTGCAACCAAGTTAGAGTCATTCCAGCCTGCTCAGCTACAGAGACTGGCTGTGGTATTGAAATTTCGCCTAAGGTAGGTTAATCTGTTATAATTTCAACAGACAAATGCGCTGTTTTGACTGCGCAGTCAGACCTGCGCCTATTGTTTTTCGCTTCAAAATCACAAATTTCCCTATATTTCATGTTACGCTGACATACACGAATGCGCATTCTGATATGGGTCATCAAAGTTTCACATGATATTGAGAGCTTTCACTAGGCAACATTGCATGCGATTATTCGCTTTTTAAACAAAATTAATTCTACAAAGCACACATGACTTTGATACTTGTTGTATCAGCGATGCGAGTAGGTGCATATCGCGCGTGTGCGTGCAGCAAAATCAGGTTTACTCACAAGAATCTCCCTTAATATGAATTTTTTAAGGAATATGATTTTAAAATCGGTTGGTAGAATTGATGCCCTTTTCCCTTTGCCCTTTTTCCCAAACCACTTTTTTCGTTTTAAAACTCACAACAAATATTTGCCGTGGTGCTCTTTCCATGACCTGGGAGTATTCATTTTGCGCTGACATACACGGGTGCGCACTCTGATTTGGGCTATAAGTTTCACATGTGATCAAAAGCCTTTCCTGGCCAACATTGCGTGTGCGATAAGACACTTTTTAAACAAAATTAATTTGACCTAGCACACGAGATTTCGTCACGATCGAAAGTATGTATCAGCGATGTGAGTCTTGCATACTAGTCGTGCGTGCATGCACACGCGTGCGCGTGTGTATGTGTGCAAACTCTGTGAGACGTGAGGCTGACTGGCAACCAGACTGTCACGGGTTCGCTCTTTCAATCCCGCACCATTCAAATGTTGAAATTGGTCATGAAATATTTTCTGCAGTCATTCCCATTCCTTCTTATTCAAAGAAGGGCAGTTGTCGGCCATTTTGTAGATCTAGCAATCAAACAATTGGTAGATGGAATATTTAGGAATGATCTCACTACATTCGGCTCCTTCTATCAACTGGGTATAATCTAAATGGAGACCCAGTTGAGTTGCAATATCGAGAGCTCACCTGAGCCGAAAACTCGTGTGAGTTATTAGTATACCAATTATCCAACGTTCGGCATCTAATATTCCGTTCAAGTTTTCAAAAAACGTACATCACCTGAATTATATATAACGCGTCGTCAGGTAAGGAAATGGAAAGGTTCCATGTGGTTCAGGGGCTAATTGGATTTGAACTCTGGCATATAGCTCCATTAAACTTATGTTGGGAAAACGGTCATTCCTACATCATGCTACTGGTTTCTAAACTAGCTATGCCACAGGATTCATTAGCTTCCATTCATGGGGAAACACTTAAAAATCTTCTCCTCTGAAATCATGAGACCAACAGCTTGTAGTCCCATATATAAATACTGTAAGCACTGCCTCTTTGCTTCAAACATTTACCAAATACTGATGATCATTAGGCTACAATGGTTGCCATATAGCATAATGGAGATTTTTTTTTTAATCACCTGTCTACAGCTAATACTTTTGATCTGTAGCAAAGTTAAGTGTTTTCTATATGTAAACGAATGGTCACTTTAAAAGGACTGATATATGTACTATATAAGGCTCAGAAAAGCAGTTAACAATTAGTTTTAAAGACCATAATCAACCTAAGACAGATGTATGTTTACATTTTTGAAGTATAACTTCAAGACATTGTTTTCACAGGAACAAGTTTATCACCAGGGATTCAGTTCAATTGATCTGTTACTGCGAACATTTTGTCCAATTTGTCCAATTGTCCAAATCCTATCACGACGTTTGGAAGGTTGCTAGATAGGAGAAATGGACTGCCCCATTGGAGTTGGATAATTTAATGACATGTGATTCTTTAACCCCTTAAAATGTTGAATATGGTTATATCATGTTCTGTAAACATTATAGTTCCAGATAAGCTGGCTTTGGAGAAGCCATATGATCAGGATCAACAATGTTTTTTGCATCATGATTGTAAACAAATGCTTATAACCAGAGTAATCTTTTTTACAAATTGTGCGATGTTGGTGGCATAACCTCTGACACCTGCATAGATTTTCAGATGATGTTTGCATGGTTTGACAGCCAACACTAAACTGAATCCCTGTAAAAAGGCCTGCTGTAAAATGCATAACTTACTAAAAATGCAAATGAGGGATTTAGTCTGCTCTTAGTGGTAATGAATATTTAAGCAGTGATGGATATCTAAACAGGAACTGTAGTAACCAGAACTCCAGACCAGAAATCATATGTCGTACTGTTGAATAATATTTTGATGCAAACTGCCAGCAGTGATGGGTCAAGAAGACTGTAAGCTCCCAGTAAGTAACGTCCAAGTAATTTACGTCCTAAAAAGGCAAAACAAAGCAATTTTGAAACATGTGCAACAAACAGCTCGGAAGAGGAAATGTAACTATCATCTTGATACTCTAAATGATCTTAAGCATTTGCACAGCCAGCCACATTCTGGTGCAAAAATGAGAAATGAAAAAAAAGCCTGTGTAATACACCCACCTTACAGTGAGCACATGTTGATTTAAAAATTCACTTGATATGTCTTTTATCTAGCTATATATACTACAACCTACTTCTAATCGGTTACTTTTCAAACTCATTATTTCTGACCAAATGCTAAAAAAACTGAAATAAATTGTTGCTTATATATGTGCATTTTTATTGGCAAACGTTTTGCGGTGTTTTTGAAAAGTTTTCTTTTACTTCAAAATTTTTTGGTGCAAAAATCGACTTTTTTAAAGAAAAAATGGTTTGAGAGTAGTTCTATTAATTGACGTTGAGGAGGTTACAAACTGGTCTGTCCATCTGGAAAAAATAAAACAATTGAAATTTCGCTAATTGTAGATTTTTACACATTTTTATAAATGTTACATTTTTCAAAATTCAAGATTTTTGAAATTTGCTAGTAGCTCCGAGTAAAATTGTTAAATGCACTTAATTTGATTTGATCACTTTAGGCCAAACACAGTAGAACCCGATTAGTCCATTTTTGGCGATTAAAGTTTTTGACTTCTGTACACTTCCAGTTTCAATGTCAGATTTTAACAAATCGATTTGGTAGCATTATGTTTTTGTTTTGTTTTTTCAATTCTCAAAAAGAACGATGACGTCTGCTGATAATGAATAATCGCTGCAAATGCCAATGCCATGTTGCAGATAATAAAGCGTACAGAGCAGTGCAATTCTCTATATAAATTGAAAGCTTAAAGCTGAATTTCAATGATTAACCTGCTAAAAAGTGTTTTTTTATGTTGTTGAGAAGCAAAAACGACGAGTCTGATGGAAACAAAACTTTTGAGGCTTATTCTTCTTATATCGAGGTAGCAAGTAACATCTTTAAACAAACAAAAACATTAATTAATAGGGCTCTGTGTTATGGTTTATATCATAAAAAAGTGTGACGTTTTAAAATGTGGGAACCTTTTCTCTAACTTCGTCCATGCAAGAAGTACACGTCATTTTTAAATGAAATAACTTGCAGAGTATTAGCAAAGTATTGCTTCATTTAAAAAAAACATGCATTTTGTATACACTATTTCACTTTCTGAAATAGCGTAATAATGTAAGGTGACCGATCAGATCTTGGTTTTAGTATAGCCCCCTAAACTAAAAAGAGGATTACTCCATAGCCATTTTCATCTTTAAAGCCAACCCAAATGTAATAAAACAATTTGCTTTATCTGTATGAATGATAGTCAAGTACCTCAGGTTTGGTCAATATTGAACTGATGAAAACCAAGTTTGCAGATGCAGTGTCTACATAATAAAGCAATGTGCCATCTTCTGTCTAATGTTCAATGGCTACAGATATATCTCTTGGTTAAAAGAAAAACAACATCCGTTTTTTAATCTTGATAGAAAAAAAACATCCAATATTAAGGAATGCCATTTTTTGTGTTTACATTTTGCTCAGAACATGACTTTGTCCATTTGAATTCTAAAAGGTATTTTCAAAATTAAAAAAAATGTCTTGAAAACCCATTCCAATTATTAAGGAAGCCCCAAATCTGACTAAATGTATCCAAACACAAGTTATTTTCTTCCAATCCATCTTTTTAGTGAGGCAATAGAGTAATTTTGCTTTTGAATACATCTCTGTGCTTATCCAGATAATCAACAACCATCGGCCTTGGCTTCAGTCAAAATTGTGAACATTTGATGAAAGATGGGTGCTAGTCTAAATCTGTTAAATTACCATTTTAAAATGCATACTTTATGTCTAAATGATAGTAATATGTTGGTAATAAACTTGCAATTTCTTACGCACACTTTAAAGGATGTCATTTATATTTTCTAAAGTTCTAGTTCTGGAAAAAAGAGCACTTTTCACACAAAAAAAGTTTTTTTTACCTAAGATGGACTGTAAGAAGGTGAAAATATATTAAAACCATCATATATTGGTTCACTTTCATTTTTCATAATAAAACTGCCATTTTGTGATGCAACCAAAACATTTTCAGCATAATATGACAAACTTAGAGGTTCTAATATTAATGTATAAGGGACGTTATCCAAATGTCTATTTGGCCACAAGAATTTCTCTAGAGTCAAATTTTCTTTCATTAATAAGTTTTGATGAATCTCTTCATTAGATTATAGTTCAAAGGTCAGATCTCTAGATAAGACTAGCAATGCAGATAACGGTACGGAACAGGAAAGTGGATCTTGATCACACTTATCTACGTCTTATCCACACCTTTTTCAAAACAACATAAAAACAAAACATATCTTCATGTATTAGAAAAGGCTCAGACTAGTTATAAGACCATGACCAGCATGAGACTGATTTTTGTTTATATTTTTGTAGTATAACTTCAAGACATTGTTTTCGAAGGAACAAGTTTAGCACCAGGGATTCGGTTCAATTGATATGTTACTAAGGACATTTTGACCAATTTGTCCAAATCCTATTACAACATTTGGAAGTTTTCTAGATAGGAGAATTAATATGATATATTGGAATAGGACAATTTAAGGACATGTGATTTTTTAACCTCTTACCATGTTGAAAATGGTTGTATCATGTTTTGTAAACCTTGTAGATCAATATAAACTGGCTTGGAGAAGCAAGATGATCAGTATCAACAATGGTTTTTGCATTATGATTGTGAATAAATGCTAATAAGCAGAGATATCTTTTTGACAAATTGTGTGATCTTAGCAGCATGGTCCCAGACACCTGGATAGATTTTCAAATGATGTTTGCATGGCTCAAAAACCAAAACTAAACTGAATCCTTGTAAAAAGCCCGAAGCAAAATGCATTACTTACCAAAAATGCAAATGTGGTATTTGCCCTGCTCTTGGTGGTATTGATTTATTTATGAGGTGGTGGAAATCTAAACAGGGACTGTAGTAGCAACAGCTCCAAACCAGAAAGATGTCAAATCATCAGTCGTACTGTTGTATAGCATTCTGATGCAAACTGCCAACACTGATGGGTCAAGAAGACTGTAAGCCACAAGAAAGTTACGGCCAAGTAATTTACGTCCTAAAAAGAAAAAAAACACACAGCAATTTTGAAACATGTACAACAAACAGAAGAGGATATGAAATTATCAATCTTAATACACTAAATGACCTTTTGCTGAGACACCCAGTTTGTGTTGCAAAAATAAGAAATGAAAAAGGCAGGGCATGTATGATGCATCCACCTTACAATGTAGCACTGGCTGATATAATTTTATAGCCCTCTACAATAAAAATGGATAACTCCATAGCCATTTTTATCTTATAAGCCAACCCAAATGTTGAACATCAATTTTCTTAATTTGTATGACAGGCATCAACAGTCAAGTACATTGTTCATGCACTTAGTTTACCTATAATACAATGTAGAGCAGTTTATTAGCACTTTAGAACAGAGTACAGACCTTCTAACAAATGCTCGACAGTTAGAGTTATTTCTGTCGGTTAAAAGGACAACAATATTAGTTTTTTTAATATTGATAAAATGCCAATTAGTTTTGTTTATATTTGTTCAAACAATTCTAATTTGAAATTCTAAGTGATATTTTCAAAATTAAACATATCTTGAAAAACATTCTAACCATTAAGGTTGCATTACACAGTATTTTAGTGGTTTACCTAAAATACAGTTTAAAGCTGTTCGATAGTACTTTGGAACAGCTGGCAAACCTTCTGTAAAAAGCTCCACAGTTAGAGTTATTCCCTTTGTCAAACGGAAACAACATTATTTTTTTAATCTTGATTAGAAGTCATCAAATATTAAGGAATGCCAATTATTTGTGTTTACATTTTGCTCAGACCTAGTCCAATTTGAATTCTAAGTGCTTTTTTCAGAATTAAAAACATATATTGAAAAAAACATTTCAATCATTAAGGAAGCCCCAAATCTGACTAAATGTATCCAAACACAAGTTATTTTCTTCCAAGCCATCTTTTTAGTAAGGCAATCGGGACAATTTGCTTTAGAATGCATCTCTGTGCGTATCCCGGCCATCACCAAACATTTGCCTTGACCTTGACTTTAGTCAAAATTGTGAACATTTAATGACAGATGGGTGCTATTCTAGTAGAGTTACCATTTTAAAAGCCAAACTTGATGTCTTAATGATAGTAATATGATTAAAATAAACTTTCAATTTCTTGTGCACACTTTAAAGGCTGTAATTTATTCTTTTAAAAATTCCAATTCTGGATAAAATGGCACTTTTCATACAAAATAAAGGCTTTTTTTACCAAAGATAAACTGTAAAAAAAAGTGATAAAATATTAAAAACCATCATATGTTGGTTCACTTTCATTTAACATATTATAATTGCCATAATGTGATGACACTAAACATTTTCAGTTTCATGCGACATACTTAGAGGTTCTTATATTAATGTCTAAGGGAGGTAATCCAAATGTCTATTTGATCACCAGAATTTCTTAATAATCAGAATTTCTTTCATTTATAAATTTTGATAAAACTCTTCAATAGGTTATAGTTAAAAAGACAGAGTCCTAGATAAGACTTACAATGCAGATAATGATACTGAACCTGAAAATGGGTCTTGATCACACTTATCTACCTCCTCTTATAAGCATCTTTCTTTCAAAACAACATAAAAGCAAAATATACTTTCATGTATCATATAAGGCTCAGACAAACAATTAACAATTAGTTATAAAAACCATGATAAGCCCAAGACAGATGTTTGTTTACATCTTTAAGTATAACTTCAAGACGTTGTTTTCACAGGAACAAGTTTTTTGCCAGGGATTCAATTCGATTGACCTGTTAGTGCGGACATTTTGTCTGATTTGCCCAAATCCTATCACGACATTTGGAATTTTGCTAGATAGGAGAAATGGACTGCCGCATTGGAATTAGAAACTTTAATGACATGTGATTGTTAAACCACTTACCATGATGAATATGGTTATATCATGTTTTGTAAACATTGTAGATCCATATTAACTGGCTTTGGATAATCCAGATGATCAGGATCAACAATGTTTTTGCATTATAATTGTGAATACATGCTACATGAGAACTATTTTTGATAAAGTGTGCAACCTTGGCGGCATGGACTCTTACACTTGGATAGATTTTCAGATAATGTTGGCATGGTTCGACAGCAAACACTAAACTGAATCTCTGTAAAAAGGCCCACAGCAAAAATGCATTACTAACCCAAAATTGCAAATGAAGAATTTGCTCTGCTTTTGGTGGTTTCGTATATCTAAGCAGTGAGGGAAATCTAAACAGGGACTGTAGTAGTCAGAGCTCCAAACCAGAAAGATGACAAATCAAAAGTCGTGTTGTTGTATAGTATTTTGATGCAAACTGCCAGCAGCGGTGGGTCAAGAAGACTGTAAGCTCCAAGTAAGTTACGTCAAAGTAATTTACGTCCTAAAAAGACAAAAAAAAGCAATTTTGAAACATGTACAACAAACAGCTCTTAAAAGGGTATATGATTATCAATTTTGATACTCTAAATGACCTTTTGCTCAACCAGCCAGTTTGCGGTACAAAAGTGTGAAATAAAAAAGGCAGGGCCTGTATAATACACCCACCTTACAGTGTAGCACATGCTGATTTAGAAATTTACTCAATGTGCCTCTTATCTAGCTTTGTAGCCTCCCAAATCTCGCTTAAACTAAAAGTGGATAACTCCATAGCCATTTTTATCTTATAAACCAACTCAAATCTTGAAAAACAATTTGCTTTATCTGTATGACTGAGAGGCAGGCATTAACAGTTAAGTACCTCAGTTTGGTCAAAATGGAACGACTTGAAACCCAAGCTTGGCTATGCAGTGTCTACAGAATAAAGAAATGTGCAGCTTATGGTATGTTAATCACAGGGAAATCCCAAATTAGATAAAGGATGGAGAAAGTTACCTTTAAAAGTATTGTTTATGCATTTTGTTCGCCTAAAATTCATTTTAAAACAGTTCAATTGCACTTTGGAACAGCTGACAAACCTTCTATCAAATGCTCGCCAGTTAGAGTTATTTCCCTTGGTTAAAAGGAAAACAACATTATTGTTTTTATCTTGATAAAAAACATCCAATATCAAGGAACGCCAATAATGTTTGTTAGCATTTGCTCAGAACATGTCCAATTTGATTTCTAAGTGCTATTTCAAAATTAAAAACAAATCTAGAAAAAAAATCTAAATATTAAGGAAGCCCCAGATCTGACAAACTGTATCCAAACACTTGTCATTTTCTTCCAATCCATCTTTTTAGTGAGGCGATAAAGACAATTTGCTTTAAAAAGCATTTTTGTGCTTATCAAAACCATCAACAAACATCGGCCTCGCCTTCAGTCAAAATTGTGAGCATTCGATGGCAGAGGGGTGCTAGTCTTAATCTGTTAAACTACTTTTTTAAAAGCCATACTTGATGTCTTAATGATAGTAATATGATAAAAATAAACTTGCAATTTCTTGTGCACACTTTAAAGGCTGTCATTTATTCTTTTTAATGTGCAAATTCTGGAAAAATGACACTTTTCACACATAAGAAAGGCATTATTTACCAAAAATGGACCGTAAAAAGTGATAAACTATTAAAAACCATCATATGTTGGTTCACTTTTATTAACAACATTATAATTGCCATTCTGTGATGCCACTAAACATTTTCAGTATCATGTGACATACTTAGAGGTTCTTATAGTAATGTCTAAGGGAGGTTATCCAAATGTCTATTTGAGCACAAGAATTTCTCCAGTATGAATTTATTTTATTCATAAGTTTTGATAAAACTCTTCATTAGGTTATATGTCAAAATTTAGAGCCCTAGATAAGACTAACAATAAAGATAATGGTACCGAACAGGAAAGTTGGTATAGATCACACTTATCTACATCGTATCAGAACCTTTCTTTCAAAACAACATAAAAGCAAAACATACGTATATGTATTATATAAGGCTAAGACAAGCAATACTTAATTAGTAATAAAAACTATAATCGGCTTAAGACTGGTGTATTTCTACATTTTTGAAGTATTACTTCAAGACATTGTTTTCACAGGATCAGGTTTATCACCAGAGATTCATTTCGATTAATCTGTCACTGCGGACATTTTGTCTGATTTGTCCAAACGCTACCACGTCATTTTGAATTTTGCTAGTTAGGAGAAATGGACTGCTGCATTGGAATTAGCAACTTAAATGCCATGTAATTTTTTAACCACTTGCCATGTTGAATATGGTTATATTATGTTTTGTAAACATTGTAGATCCATATAAACTGACTTAGGGTAATCCAAATGATCAGGATCAACAATGTTTTTTTTTTGCATTATGATTGTGAATAAATGCTAATACCCAGAGAACTTTTTTGACAAAATGTGCGACCTTGGCGGCAAACATGTAGTCTCTGTCACCTGTATAGATTTTCAGATGATGTTCGCATGGTTCGACAGCAAACACTAAACTAAATCCCTGTAAAAAGGCCTGCAGCAAAATGCATTACTTACCTAAAAATACAAATGAGTAATTTGCTCTGCTCTTGGTAGTTTTGTAGATTTAAGTAGTGGTGGAAATCTAAACAGGGACTGTAGTAGTCGGAGCCCCAAACCAGAAAGATGTCAAATCAAAAGTCGTACTGTTGTATAGTATATTGATGCGAACTGCCAGCAGTGGTGGGTCAAGAAGATTGTTAGCTCAAAGTAAGTTACGTCAAAGTAATTTACGTCCTAAAAAGACAAGACAAAGCATTTTTGAAACATGTACAACAAACAGCTCAGAAAAGGATATGTAAGTATAAATCATGATACTGACCTTTTGCCCAGCTAGCCAGTTTCCTATGCAAAAATGAGAAATGAAAAAGGCAGGGCCTGTATAATACACAGACCTTACAGTGTAGCACATGTTGATGTGTATTTAATCTAGCTATATAGACCCCCATTAACTAAAAGTGGATTACTCCATAGCAATTTTTACCTTTTAAGCCAACCCAAATGTAAAAAAAAAACAGTTTGCTTTATCTTTATGACTGATAGGCAGGCATTAACAGTCAAGTACCTCAGCTTCGGACAAATTGAACTACCTCCGCCTCCACTTCAGTCAAAATTGTGAGCATTTGATGACAGATGAATGCTATTCTAAATATGTACAATTACCATTTTAAAAGGCATAGTTGATGTCTAAATGATAGTAATTTGATAATAATAATCTTTCTTTTTCTTGTTAACACTTTAAATGCTGTCATTTATTCTTTTAAAGTGCTAGTTCTGGAAGAAAGGCACTTTTCACACAAAACAAAGGCGTTATTACCAAAGATGAACTAAAAAGGTGATAAAATATTAAAAACCATCATATGTTTGTTCACTTTCTTTTCAAATATTATAATTGCCATTCAGTGATGCCACTTAAACATTTTTAGTATCATGCGACATATTAGAGGTTCTTATATAAATGTCTAAGGGAGATATTCCAAATGTCTATTTGAGCACAAGAATTTCTCCAGAGTTAGAATTTTTATTCATTCATAAGTTTTTATAAAAAAATCTTCAATAGGTTATAGTTCAAAAGTCAGAGCCCTAGATAAGACTAGCAATGCAGATAATGGTACCAAACAGGAAAGTGGGTCTCCACTACACTTATCTACCTCTTATCCACTCTTTTCTTTATAAACAATATAAAAGCAAAACAGGGCAATTGTCTAAATTTAACGACCCGCTGCTAAACAAAAATTTTATAATCACTTACGCTCTTCATTAGTAACAATAATAAGATTGGAAAAAGAGCAATCATTGGCAAAAATGCTATCACGGACCGTATGAACCGCACAGATTCCCTAAATAATGTAGATTGGCTTGTGTATAGAGGATCATGAGGGGCCAAACAGAGATGTTTTAGACCTAGGGGTCAGATTTATACACGACCACCAATCAATCTTTTGCATCACATAAAATTAATATAATAACCAAACGTATTATAATTATAAAGAATAATCCAGCATATTTGACTATTTAAGACATTGCCTGTTGCTGCCAATTTGATCAGGTTTCGATAAACTGTTTCCCTTGATACATTTTTAACTGTTGACCAGTCAAGCGGCACGCTGATCACCGATGACGTCAAACTTAAGCAAACATAAGCAGCTAAAGGAGATGCAATTTAATTGCAAAACATAAAGTTTTGCCTAATTTGTCCTAAAATGTTCTGCTCATTCTAATTAAGGAAACAAGTGCACATACTTTATGCTCCTGACACAAACAATGAAGTTATTGGCAATTTAAAGTGGAAAAATCATACTTCATATCCACCGCTGTTAATGATCGTCTTCCAACGTAATAAAAGCATACAAGCACGTAATGGCACAGCTGATATGTCATATGATTATCATTCGTATTTTCTTTGTTGGTTATTAAAACAACTATTTCAAACTTTTCTTTTCAACAGTCAAAACTATCTGACTGGATGCACTGTTGCCGTCGGCCTTCAATCTTGGGTAATAGTGCATCCGGTCATCCACAGCATCTCGGGGTAATAGTTTTGACTGTTGCACAGAAAGGTATAAGATAGTTGTATACTATGTTTGCTATGAATGAAATGACCATAAATTCAGCAAAAACATTATTTGTTTAGCCAATACACAATTTTAGAATAAAAAAAATCAGATAATATGTTGAAGATGATAAAGTTTGTTATTTTTTTTTTCGTTAAAGGATATTTTAAGCTGCCAAACAGGATATCCGTCTGTATCAAAAAGTTCAATGAGTGTCTCATCAAATAGCAAAGCCTGATTACTAAATTGTGCTCTCAAAATTTGGACACACACATTCCAACTGGTATATGCAATGAAGGAGCTGGATTGGTGGCTGTGCTATAGCAGTTGATGATATGAAAAAAGCTAAATTCTCACTCACCTCCCCAAAGTTATGTTGAATTATAATGATGAAACAACTTAAGACGTCTGTGTAGAGTTTCTATAGCTTGCTACCTGGGGGTGGAAGGCAATAGGAAGACACAACAGTCTTTGTACACTGGTGTTGAATGATAATGAAGAAACTACTGTAGCCGTCTGTGAAGAGTTTCTATAGCTTGCTACTTGATGATGGAAGGCAGTAGGAAGACACAACAGTCTTTGTACACTGGTGTTGAATGATAATGATGAAACTACTGAAGCCGTCTGTGAAGAGTTTCTATAGCTTGCTACTTGATGATGGAAGGTTAAAGGAAGACACAACAGTCTTTGTACACTGGTGTTGAATGACAATGATGAAACTACTGAAGCCGTCTGTGAAGAGTTTCTATAGTTTGCTACTTGGTGATGAAAGGCAATAGGGAGACACAACAGTCTTTGTACTCTGGTGTTGTATGATAATGATGAAACTTCTGAAACCGTCTGTGAAGAGTTTTTGTAGTTTGCTACTTGATGATGGAAGGCAAAACGAAAACACAACAGTCTTTGTACAATGGTGTTGAATGATAATATTTTGATCCTTTCCTCCAATATACTTTATTTACTCTGTCACATTCTTTCTGTAAAAAAACATGGACTCACTGTTTGAGCACTGTTTATGCATTTTGGAAAGTATAAAGAGTATTTTTTTATTACTATCCTGTTTTGCATCAATAAGTTAGGGGTATTTCATGCAAACCAAACATCTATGTGTCTTGATCTACACCTTAACTAAGGTTGGAGCGCCGTGAAACCAATGTAAACCTTCCAGTAAAACATTTTTACTGACCGTTCCAAGGTGGTGCTTCTTTTGTGTATCATTTATGTTATTTATGTCTTGCATCTGTTATGCTTTCATGCACGTTTGTTTGTTGATGCCTTGTGGTCAGCTGCTGAGGAATAGGCCGACCTCTTGGCTCTGGTTTGTGATGTCTAATTGTGAAGTTGTCACTTTCCCATTGGTATCCTGTGTCAGGTGTGGTGCTTGATTGTATCGATTCCTTATATTTGCCCGTTTTCTTACTTTGATTGAAAAAGTTTATTTGAAAATGCCACAATTGTGCTGTTTATTTCCTTTTTTTGTTACTGTCGCGGGATTGCTCCCGTTACTGTAAGTTTAACAGGTGACCAAGTCCAGAGCAACGACAGTAAACTAACTAGAATTCCGAGAACAAGATGTGCTGCCTCGCCAAACAGAAGTCAAAGAAGGCAAATTTGTAGAATTTATATCCTGAGCGAAAGGGTTATTTAAGAGAAACTTATAAATCACAAAACATAAATCTCATTTCGACAACCCCTAAGTTCACCTTGGGTATCATACAGATCAAAGTAATAAGACTATCAACTAGTTTTCAGCGGTTAGTTGAATAAAAAACAAACTAATCTGTACAATTTCAATAACAGGCTTCTAAAGGTCCTAAATATAGATTTCCCTCTAATATTGATTTCTCTAAATGTCGTAGAGAGATCGCTGCTTCTTTAAATGACTTTAGTAATCGTTGGTGCAAATGGGAAAATGTTGAACCTGAAGCCTTGAAGGAATGGAATATTAACATTTTTAAAATTATTGTTACTTGTATTTCATTTTACTCTCGTAATACACATCTTTTGGCCCCTAAACCTAAATCTTCTTTCGTCATCTTAAACGAGGTATCCAGGATTTTCATATGAACTATGTTTTGGTTCCAGCAGATAAAGCTGCTAACAATTTTGTAGTTGTTTGACGATTGTATTATATTAATACTCTTAAGCGTGAGCTTTTTGACACTAATGCCTATAAACTGCAGCCTTCTTTAAGTAAAAGGGTGATTGTTGATGGGCATGGTTGTCATACAGCCCTACATTTTGGTGTCAAAGCTAAAGAAAATCAAGACAAAAATCCTACGTTGTACTGGTTATCTAAACTCAATAAAAAACCTATAAAGCAAGATTTATTTCTAATTCTAGTTCTTGTACGACAACAGAACTTTCTAAATTGTTAACCTCGTGTCTTACAGCTGTAAAAAAACATGTTATCAAATATTGTGTAAAGGTATATGAGAGATCCGGTAAAAGCCTATTTTGGTCTATTAAAAATTCAGGTGAAATTTTAGATAAACTTAAAGCTAGAGATTTCAATGCAACCAGTCTGTCTACTTATGATTTTCTACTCTTTACGCTACTTTACCTCATAATTTAGTTAAAGATAAACTTATTGATTTTATTGAAAGAACCTTCTAGAGAGAAGGCTCTCCTTACCTTGCATGTAATGACAGAAATGCATTTTTTACTTCAGAAAAACCTAAAAAATATCATGCATGGTCGTGTCAAAATGTATGTGGTGCGCTGACCTTTTTGTTGGACAACATTTTTTTCGATTTGACACCAAGCTTTATAGACAAGTAGTTGGGATTCCTATGGGCACTAATTGTGCTCCCCTGGTTGCAGATTTATTCCTGTTTTGTTATGAGAGGGACTTTATTATGTCTCTTTCTGATGATAAGCAGGCTGATGTTATTGAAGCGTTTAACACTACTTCCAGATATTTGGACGATATTTTAAATATTTATAATGTTTATTTTGACAATATGGTTAGTCAAATATACCCTTCAGAGCTCCAACTGAATAAAGCCAATGTCGCTGATACCGAAGCCACATTTTTAGACTTGCATTTGTCAATTTCTAATGATATTGTTTCTACCAAAATTTATGATAAACGTGACGACTTTGATTTTGAAATTGTCAATTTCCCATTTTTAGATGGTGATGTTCCTCGTTCTACATCCTATGGAGTCTATATCTCTCAACTCATTCGTTTTGCTAGAGCATCTAGCTATGTTGCTGACTTCAACACTTGCAATTAATTGTTAGCTCAGAAACTTCTTAAACAAGGCTATCCGTATCATAAACTTCGCAAAACATTTTCAAAATGTTATAGACAATACTATGATTTGATTTCTAAATTCCAAGTTGGACTTAAATCTCTCTTGCGCCAAGGACTTTCCGAACCAGATTTCTATTGTGACTTGGTGTATAAATTGAAGATGATTGTTGGCTCTAATAATTTTTCAGCGCAGTTCATTAAAATAATTTCCCATTATAAAAAGATTGGCTATAACATTAATGTATTGCAACAGACTGCATGCTTGGTAGTCAACCCAATCACGGTTGGCAACTTTGCTTTCCTCTCGGTGGGTCGGATTTCAGACTCTATGATGGTTCCGACTCTAAGACTTATCTATTGATGAGATGGTAGTGGCCTGATGCTTTGGCTGTTTGTCGGGCCCACTGGGGTTTACCTGTTGGATTTCTTTTGCTCCAGAATTCAGTTTAATTTACTGTTGAGTCCTTACCCTTGCTTTATCTCCTTGTTATATCTTGATTTATATGTTTTATGAGATGATGCATTGATAAGTTAGGGGTCTTTCATGCAAACCAAATACCTATGTGTCTTGATCCACATCTGAATTAAGGGTGAGGTTGGCGCCGTTAAACTGGTTTATGCCCTCCAGTAAAATATTTTACTGACCATTCCAAGGCGGTACTTCTTTTGTGGATCTTTTATGTTTTTGTTCTGTCTTGTGTTTGCTATGTCTTTATTCGCGTCTGTTTATATGTGCTTTGTTGTCACCTGCTAAGAAAGGGCTGACCTCTTGGCTCTCGTTTGTGGTGTCTACTGTGAGTTTGTCACTTTCCCAATGGTATCCTGGGTCAGGTGTGGTACTTGATTGTATCGATTCCTGATCTTTACACCCTTACTTACTTCAACTTGATCCAAAGGTTAGCGGTGTGTGTAAGGCCAAAGTGTTTGCATCTATGTTAGTCTATACTTCTTTCCCCTTAAATTTGATATGCAACTAGCTAACTAGCTAATCTAGCTCAGGAAATATGCACACTCTAGTTTCAGTTCTTTAGTGCAGTCTTTGCTTCCAAGGGATACCCTTTTAAGAACATATTTACCGCCATACCGATAACGTGATCACCCAATCAGTGCTGACTGACTGCGTCACTAGACAACCAGTTAACTCTAAATTTGGGTTGCCTAATCTGCATGTCAATGCAAAAAGGGAACTTCTAAAGACTGTTACATTTCTTATAACGGTGCAGGACTGTTTTGAAAAAAAAGTATTGAAGACTGGCGAATGGCTTTCCTCAAGTTATGCGTTCAATTTAAAATGATATTCCTGCAAACAGATGAAAAGGAAGAATAGGCTTAGCGATCATATATTTTGAGTTAGATAATTTTTCGTATGTCCTGTGTGTTTTCACGCGTCATGGCCACTGACAAGACACACGCGACCTTTATAGAATACCCGTGGTCTGTTTTCTTTAATGTGTGGTTGTTCAATCACCACTAAAACATTGGCAAATAGTCTGGACTCATCTCAGGCCCAAAATTTAAAAAAGGTTTCAAAATGCTTATAATGTTGACACATACCTGAATGATGTCATTAAAAGAAATTAATACAAAAATCTGCAGGTAACAAACACCGCGAAATATCACGTGGCATGCAGAGTTGATTTACATGAATGTTGACCTAAAGTTTGGGTTTGCAACCAGGTAAGAGTCAATCCAGCCTGCTCGGCTACAGAGACTGACTGTAGTATAGAAATTTTGACCAAGGTAGGTTTATCTGTTATAATTTCAACAGACAAATGCGCTGTTTTGATTGCGCAGTCAGACCTGCGCCTATTGTTGTTTGCTTCAAAATCACATTTTTCTTTAAAAATCGCCGCAAACGTGGCCTTGCTCACCTTTCCATGACAAGTTTGCCGTCTTGCTGGGCCTTCATGTTACGCTGACATACACAAATGCGCATTCTGATATGGGTCATCAAAGTTTCACATGATATCGAGAGCTTTCACTGGGCAACATTGCATGCGATAAATTGCTTTTTAAACAAAATTGATTTAACCAAGCACACACGATTTTGATACTTGTTGTATCAGCGATGTGAGTAGGTGCATATCGCGCGTGTGCGTGCAGCAAAATCAGGTTTTCTCACAAGAATCTCCCTTAATATGAATTTTTTAAAGGATATGATTTTAAAATCGGTTGGTAGAATTGATGCCCTTTTCCCTTTGCCCTTTTCCCCAAACCACATTTTTCCTTTTAAAAATCACCGCAAATATTTGCCGTGGTGCTCTTTCCTTGACCTGGGAGTATTCATTTTGCGCTGACATACATGGGTGCGCACTCTGATTTGGGTTATCAGTTTCACATGTGATCAAAAGCCTTTCCTGGGCAACATTGCGTGTGCGATAAGAAACTTTTTTAAACAAAATTAATTTCACCTAGCACATGAGATTTCGACACGATCGAAAATATGTATCAGCGATGTGAGTCTTGCATACTAGACGTGCATGCATGCAAACGCATGCGCGTGTGTATGTGTGCAAACTCTGTGAGACGTGAGGCTGACTGGCGACCAGACTGTCACGGGTTCGCTCTTTCAGTCCAGCACCATTCAAAGGTTGAAATTGGTCATGAAATTTTTCTGCAGTCATTCCCATTCCTTCTTATTCAAAGAAGGGCAGTTGTCGGCCATTTTGTAGATCTAGCAATCAAACAATTGGTAGATGGAACATTTAGGAATGATCTCACTACATTCGGCTCCTTCTATCAACTGGGTATAATCTAAATGGAGACCCAGTTGAGTTGCAATATCGAGAGCTCACCTGAGCCGAAAACTCGTGTGAGTTATTAGTATACCAATTATCCAACGTTCGTCATCTAATATTCCGTTCAAGTTTTCAAAAAACGTACATCATCTGAATTATATATAACGCGTCGTCAGGTAAGGAAGTGGAAAGGTTCCATGTGGTTCTGGGGCTAATTGGATTTGAACTCTGGCATATAGCTCCATTAAACTTAGATTGGGAAAACATTCATTCCTACATCATGATACTGGTTTCTAAACTAGCTATGCCACAGGAGTCATTAGCTTCCATTCATGGGGAAACACTTAAAAATCTTCTCCTCTGAAATCATGAGACCAACAAATGTAGTCCCATATATAAATACTGAAAGCACTGCCTCTTTGGTTAAAACATTTTACCAAATACTGATGATCATTAGGCTATAATGGCTGCCATATAGCATAATGGAGATTTTTTTTAAAAAATCACCTGTCTACATCTAATACTTTTGATCTGTAGCAAAGTTAAGTGTTTTCTATATGTAAACGAATGGTCACTTTAAAAGGACTGATATATGTACTATATAAGGCTCAGAAAAGCAGTTAACAATTAGTTATAAAGACCATGATTAACCTAAGACAGATGTATGTTTACATTTTTGAAGTATAACTTCAAGACATTGTTTTCACAGGAACAAGTTTATCACCAGGGATTCAGTTCAATTGATCCGTTACTGCGAACATTTTGTCCAATTTGTCCAATTGTCCAAATCCTATCACGACGTTTAAAAGGTTGCTAGATAGGAGAAATGGACTGCCGCATTGGAGTTGGATAATTTAATGACATGTGATTCTTTAACCCCTTTCCATGTTGAATATGGTTATATCATGTTCTGTAAACATTATAGTTCCAGATAAGCTGGCTTTGGAGAGGCCATATGATCAGGATCAACAATGTCTTTTGCATCATGATTGTAAACAAATGCTTATAACCAGAGTAATCTTTTTGACAAATTGTGCGACGTTGGTGGCATAATCTCTGATACCTGGATAGATTTTCAGATGGTGTTTGCATGGTTCGACAGCCAACACTAAACTGAATCCCTGTAAAAAGGCCTGCAGTAAAATGCATAACTTACTAAAAATGCAAATGAGGGATTTAGTCTGCTCTTAGTGGTAATGAATATTTAAGCAGTGATGGATATCTAAACAGGAACTGTAGTAACCAGAACTCCAGACCAGAAATCATATGTCGTACTGTTGAATAATATTTTGATGCAAACTGCCAGCAGTGATGGGTCAAGAAGACTGTAAGCTCCCAGTAAGTAACGTCCAAGTAATTTACGTCTTAAAAAGGCAAAACAAAGCAATTTTGAAACATGTGCAACAAAAAGCTTGGAAGAGGAAATGTAACTATCATCTTGATACTCTAAAGGATCTTAAGCATTTGCACAGCCAGCCACATTCTGGTGCAAAAATGAGAAATGAAAAAAAGCCTGTGTAATACACCCACCTTACAGTGAGCACATGTTGATTTAAAAATTCACTTGATGTGTCTTTTATCTAGCTATATATACTACAACCTACTTCTAATCGGTTACTTTTCAAACTCATTATTTCTGACCAAATGCTAATAAAACTGAAATGAATTGTTGCCTATATATGTGCATTTTTATTGGCAAACGTTTGTCGGTGTTTTTGAAAAGTTTTCTTTTACTTCAAAATTTTTTGGTGCAAAAATCGACTTTTTTAAAGAAAAAATGGTTTGAGAGTAGTTTTATAAAATTGACGTTGAGGAGGTTACAAACTGGTCTGTCCATCTGGAAAAAATAAAACAATTGAAATTTTGCTAATTGTAGATTTTTACACATTTTTATAAATGTTACATTTTTCAAAATTCTTCGAGATTTTTGAAATTCGCTAGTAGCTCCGGGTAAAATTGTTAAATGTACTTAATTTGATTTGATCACTTTAGGCCAAACACAGTAGAACCAGATCAGTCTATTTTTGGCGATTAAATTTTTTTCACTTTTGTACACTTCCAGTTTCAATGTCAGATTTTAACAAATCGATTTGGTAGCATTATGTTTTTGGTTTTTTTTTCAATTCTAAAAAAGAACGATGACGTCTGGTGATAATGAAAAATCGCTGCATATGTCAATGCCATGTTGAAGATAATAAAGCGTACAGAGCAGTGCAATTCTCTATATAAATTGAAAACTTAAAGCTGAATTTCAATGATTAACCTGCTAAAAAGTTTTTTTTATGTTGTTGAGAAGCAAAAACGACGAGTCTGATGGAAACAAAACTTTTGAGGCTTATTCTTCTTATATCGAGGTAGCAAGTAACATCTTCAAACAAACAAAAACGTTAATTGATAGGGCTCTGTGTTATGGTTTATATCATAAAAAAGTGTGACGTTTGAAAATGTGGGTACATTTTCTCTAACTTCGTCCATGCAAGAAGTACACGTCATTTTGAAATGAAATAACTTGCAGAGTATTGGCAAAGTACTGCTTCATTTAAAAGAAGCATGCATTTTGTATACACTATTTCACTTTCTGAAATAGCGTAATGATGTAAGGTGACCGATCAGATCTTGGTTTTAGTATAGCCCCCTAAACTAAAAAGAGGATTACTCCATAGCCATTTTCATCTTTAAAGCCAACCCAAATGTAATAATACAATTTGCTTTATCTGTATGAATGATAGTCAAGTACCTCAGTTTTGGTCAATATTGAACTGATGAAAACCAAGTTTGCAGATGCAGTGTCTACATAATAAAGCAAAGTGCCATCTTCTGTCTAATGTTAAATGGCTACAGATATATCTCTTGGTTAAAAGAAAAACAACATCCGTTTTTTAATCTTGATAGAAAAAAACCATCCAATATTAAGGAATGCCATTTTTTGTGTTTACATTTTAGTCAGAACATGACTTTGTCCAATTTGAATTCTATATGGTATTTTCAAAATTAAAAAAAAATGTCTTGAAAACCCATTCCAATTATTAAGGAAGCCCCAAATCTGACTAAATGTTATTTTCTTCCAATCCATTTTTTTAGTGAGGCAATAGAGAAATTTTGCTTTTGAATACATCTCTGTGCTTATCCAGATAATCAATAACCATTGGCCTCGGCCTTGGCTTCAGTCAAAATTGTGAACATTTGATGAAAGATGGGTGCTAGTCTAAATCTGTTAAATTACCATTTTAAAATGCATACTTCATGTCTAAATGATAGTAATATGTTGGTAATAAACTTTCAATTTCTTACGCACACTTTAAAGGATGTCATTTATATTATCTAAAGTTCCTGTTCTGGAAAAAAGAGCACTTTTCACACAAAAAAAGTTTTTTTTTACCTAAGATGGACTGTAAGAAGGTGAACATATATTAAAACAATCATATATTGGTTCACTTTCATTTTTCATAATAAAACTGCCATTCTGTGATGCAACCAAAACATTTTCAGCATAATATGACAAACTTAGAGGTTCTAATATTAATGTATAAGGGAGGTAATCCAAATGTCTATTTGTGCACAAGAATTTCTCTAGAGTCAAATTTTCTTTCATTAATAAGTTTTGATAAATCTCTTCATTAGATTATAGTTCAAAAGTCAGAGCTCTAGATAAGACTAGCAATGCAGATAACGGTACAGAACAGGAAAGTGGGTCTTGATCACACTTATCTACGTCTTATCCACACCTTTTTCAAAACAACATAAAAGCAAAACATATCTTCATGTATTAGAAAAGGCTCAGACTAGTTATAAGACCATGACCAGCATGAGACTGATTTTTGTATATATTTTTGTAGTATAACTTCAAGACTTTGTTTTCGAAGGAACAAGTTAAGCACCAGGTTACTAAGGACATTTTGACCGATTTGTCCAAATCCTATTACAACATTTGGAAGTTTTCTAGATAGGAGAATTAATATGATATATTGGAATAGGATAATTTAAGGTCATGTGATTTTTTAACCTCTTACCATGTTGAAAATGGTTGTATCATGTTTTGTAAACATTTTAGATCAATATAAACTGGCTTGGAGAAGCAAGATGATCAGTATCAACAATGTTTTTTGCATTATGATTGTGAACAAATGCTAATAAGCAGAGATCTCTTTTTGACAAATTGTGTGATCTTAGCGGCATGGTCCCAGACACCTGGATAGATTTTCAATTGATGTTTGCATGGCTCAAAAACCAAAACTAAACTGAATCCCTGTAAAAAAAAAGCCTGAAGCAAAATGCGTTACTTACCAAAAATGCAAATGAGGTATTTGCCCTGCTCTTGGTGGTATTGATTTATTTATGAGGCGGTGGAAATCTAAACAGGGACTGTAGTAGCCACAGCTCCAAACCAGAAAGATGTCAAATCATCAGTCGTACTGTTGTATAGTATTTTGATGCAAACTGCCAGCACTGATGGGTCAAGAAGACTGTAAGCCACAAGTAAGTTACGTCCAAGTAATTTACGTCCTAAAAAGAAAAAAAAACACAGCAATTTTGAAACATGTACAACAAACAGAAGAGGATATGAAATTATCAATCTTAATACACTAAATGACCTTTGGCTCAGACACCCAGTTTGTGTTGCAAAAATAAGAAATGAAAAAGGCAGGGCATGTATGATGCATCCACCTTACAATGTAGCACTGGCTGATATAATTTTATCGCCCTCTAAAATGAAAATGGATAACTCCATAGCCATTTCTATCTTATAAGCCAACCCAAATGTTGAACATCAATTTTCTTAATTTGTATGACAGAGAGGCAGGCATCAACAGTCAAGTACATTGTTCATGCACTTAGTTTACCTATAATACAATGTAGAGCAGTTTATTAGCACTTTAGAACAGAGTACAGACCTTCTAACAAATGCTCGACAGTTAGAGTTATTTCTGTCGGTTAAAAGGAAAACAATATTTGTTTTTTTAATATTGATAAAATGCCAATTAGTTTTGTTTATATTTGTTCAAACAATTCTAATTTGAAATTCTAAGTGATATTTTCAAAATTAAACATATCTTGAAAAACATTCCAACCATTAAGGTTGCATTACACAGTATTTTAGTGGTTTACCTAAAATACAGTTTAAAGCTGTTTGATAGCACTTTGGAACAGCTGGCAAACCTTCTGTCAAAAGCTCCACAGTTAGAGTTATTCCCTTTGTCAAACAAAAACAACGTTATTTTTTTAATCTTGATTAGAAGTCATCAAATATTAAGGAATGCCAATTATTTGTGTTTACATTTTGCTCAGACCTAGTCCAATTTGAATTCTAAGTGCTTTTTTTCAGAATTAAAAACATATATTGAAAAAACATTTCAATCATTAAGGAAGCCCCAAATCTGACTAGATGTATCCAAACACAAGTTATTTTCTTCCAAGCCATCTTTTTAGTTAGGCAATAGGGACAATTTGCTTTAGAATGCATCTCTGTGCGTATCCCGGCCATCACCAAACATTTGCCTCGACCTTGACTTCAGTCAAAATTGTGAACATTTGATGACAGATGGGTGCTATTCTAAATCTGTAAAATTACCATTTTGCAAGCCAAACTTGATGTCTTAATGATAGTAATATGATTAAAATAAACTTTCAATTTCTTGTGCACACTTTAAAGGCTGTAATTTATTCTTTTAAAAATTCCAATTCTGGATAAAATGGCACTTTTCATACAAAATAAAGGCTTATTTACCAAAGATGAACTGTAAAAAAAGTGATAAAATATCAAAAACCATCATAAGTTGGTTCACTTTCATTTAACATATTATAATTGCCATTCTGTGATGCCACTAAACATTTTCAGTTTCATGCGACATACTTAGAGGTTCTTATTTTAATGTCTAAGGGAGGTAATCCAAATGTCAATTTGATCACCAGAATTTCTTAATAATCAGAATTTCTTTCATTTATAAATTTTGATAAAACTCTTCAATAGGTTATAGTTAAAAAGTCAGAGTCCTAGATAAGACTTACAATGCAGATAATGATACTGAACCTGAAAATGGGTCGTGATCACACTTATCTACCTCCTCTTATAAGCATCTTTCTTTCAAAACAACATAAAAGCAAAATATACTTTCATGTATTATATAAGGCTCAGACAAGCAATTAACAATTAGTTATAAAAACCATGATAAGCCCAAGACAGATGTATTTTTACATTTTTAAGTATAACTTCAAGACTTTGTTTTCACAGGAACAAGTTTTTCGCCAGGGTATTCAATTCGATTGACCTGTTAGTGCGGACATTTTGTCTGATTTGCCCAAATCCTATCACGACATTTGGAATTTTGCTAGATAGGAGAAATGGACTGCCGCATTGGAATTAGAAACTTTAATGACATGTGATTGTTAAACCACTTACCATGATGAATATGGTTATATCATGTTTTGTAAACATTGTAGATCCATATTAACTGGCTTTGGATAATCCAGATGATCAGGATCAACAATGTTTTTGCATTATAATTGTGAATACATGCTACATGAGAACTCTTTTTGATAAAGTGTGCAACCTTGGCGGCATGGACTCTGACACTTGGATAGATTTTCAGATGATGTTGGCATGGTTCGACAGCAAACACTAAACTGAATCTCTGTAAAAAGGCCCACAGCAAAAAATCATTACTAACCCAAAATTGCAAATGAAGAATTTGCTCTGCTTTTGGTGGTTTCGTATATCTAAGCAGTGATGGAAATCTAAACAGGGACTGTAGTAGTCAGAGCTCCAAACCAGAAAGTTGTCAAATCAAAAGTCGTGTTGTTGTATAGTATTTTGATGCAAACTGCCAGCAGCGGTGGGTCAAGAAGACTGTAAGCTCCAAGTAAGTTACGTCAAAGTAATTTACGTCCTAAAAAGACAAAACAAAGCAATTTTGAAACATGTACAACAAACAGCTCGTAAAAGGGTATATGATTATCAATCTTGATACTCTAAATGACCTTTTGCTCAACCAGCCAGTTTGCGGTACAAAAGTGTGAAATAAAAAAGGCAGGGCCTGTATAATACACCCATCTTACAGTGTAGCACATGCTGATTTAGAAATTTACTCGATGTGTCTCTAACCTAGCTTTATAGCCTCCCCAATCCCACTTAAACTAAAAGTGGATAACTCCATAGCCATTTTTATCTTATAAACCAACTCAAATCTGGAAAAAAACAATTTGCTTTATCTGTATGACTGAGAGGCAGGCATTAACAGTCAAGTACCTCAGTTTGGGTCAAAATGGAACGGCTTGAAACCCAAGCTTGCCTATGCAGTGTCTACAGAATAAAGAAATGTGCAGCTTATGGTCTGTTAATCAAAGGGAAATCCCAAATTAGATAAAAGATGGAGAAAGTTACCTTAAAAAGTATTGTTTATGTATTTTGTTCGCCTAAAATTCATTCTAAAGCAGTTCAATTGCACTTTGGAACAGCTGACAAACCTTCTATCAAATGCTCGCCAGTTAGAGTTATTTCCCTTGGTTAAAAGGAAAACAACATTATTGTTTTCATCTTGATAAAAACATCCTATATTAAGGAACGCCAATTATGTTTGTAAGCATTTGCTCAGAACCTGTCCAAATGCGATTTCTAAGTGTTATTTCAAAATTAAAAACAAATCTTGAAAAAAATCCAAATATTAAGCAAGCCCCAAATCTGACAAACTACATCCAGACACCAATTGTTTTCTTCCAATCCATCTTTTTAGTAAGGCGATAGAGACAATTTGCTTTAAAAAGCATTTTTTGTGCTTATCAAAACCATCAACAAACATCGGCCTCGCCTTTAGTCAAAATTGTAACATTTGATGGCAGATGGGTGCTAGTCTTAATCTGTTAAACTACCTTTTTAAAAGCCATACTTGATGTCTTAATGATAGTAATATGATTAAAATAAAATTGCAATTTCTTGTGCACACTTTAAAGGCTGTCATTTATTCTTTTTAATGTGCAAATTCTGGAAAAATGGCTTTTTTTCACACATAAGCAAGGCTTTATTTACCAAAAATGAACCGTAAAAAGGTGATAAAATATTAAAACATCATATGTTGGTTCACTTTCATTTACAATATTATAATTGCCATTCTGTGATGCCACTAAACATTTTCAGTATCATGTGACATACTTAAAGGTTCTGATAGTAATGTCTAAGGGAGGTTATTTAAATGTCTATTGAGCACAAGAATTTCTCCAGTATCAATTTCTTGCATTCATAAGTTTTGATAAAACTCTTCATTAGGTTATATTTCAAAAGTCAGAGCCCTAGATAAGACTAACAATAAAAATAATGGTACCAGACAGGAAAGTGGGTATCAATTACACTTATCTACCTCGTATCAGCACCTTTCTTTCAAAACAACATAAAAGCAAAACATACGTACATGTATTATATAAGGCTATGGCAAGCAATAACTAATAAGTTATAAAAACCATAATCAGCCTAAGACTGATGTATTTCTACATTTTTGAAGTATTACTTATAGACATTGTTTTCACAGGATCAGGTTTATCACCAGAGATTCATTTCGATTGATCTGTCACTGCGGACATTTTGTCTGATTTGACCAAACTTTACCACCACATTTGGAATGTTGCTAGTTAGGAGAAATGGACTGCTGCATTGGAATTAAAAACTTTAATAACACGAATTTTTTAACCACTTGCCAAGTTGAATATGGTTATATTATGTTTAGTAAACATTGTAGATCCATAAACAATGACTTTTGGTAATCCAGATGATCAGAATCAACAAGGTTTTTTTTGCATTATGATTGTGAATAAATGCAAATAACCAGATAACTTTTTTGACAAAATGTTCGACCTTGGCGGCATACATGTAGTCTCTGACACCTGGATAGATTTTCAGATGATGTTTGCATGGTTCGACAGCACACACTTAACTAAATCACTGTAAAAAGGCCCGCAGCAAAACGCATTACTTACTTATAAATGCAAATGAGTAATTTGCTCTGCTCTTGGTAGTTTTGTAGATTTAAGTAGTGATGGAAATCTAAACAGGGACTGTAGTAGTTGGAGCCCCAAACTAGAAAGATGCCATATCAAAAGTCGTACTGTTGTATAGTATATTGATGCGAACTACCAACAGTGGTGGGTCAAGAAGACTGTTAGCTCCAAGTAAGTTACGTCAAAGTAATTTACGCCCTAAAAAGACAAAAAAAACATTTTTGAACCATGTACAATAAACAGCTCAGAAAAGGATATGAAAGTATCAATCTTGATACTGACCTTTTGCTCAGCTAGCCAGTTTCTGGTGCAAAAATGAGAAATGAAAAAGGCAGGGCATGTATAATACACCCACCTTACAGTGTAGCACATGTTGATGTGCCTTTAATCTAGCTATATAGACCCCTCTAAACTGAAAGTGGATTACTCCATAGCAATTTTTATCTTTTAAGCCAACCCAAAGGTGATAAAACGGTTTGCTTTATCTGTATGACTAATAGGCAGACATTAACAGTCAAATACCGCATTTTTGGTCAAAATTGAACAACCTCAGCCTCCACTTTAGTCAAATTGTGAGCATTTGATGACAGATGGGTACTATTCTAAATATGTTCAATTACAATTTTAAAAGTCATACTTGATGTCTAAATGAGAGTAATATGATAATAATAATCTTTCTTTTTCTTGTTAACACTTTAAATGCTGTCATTTATTCTTTTTAAAGTGCCAGTTCTGGAAAAAATGCAATTTTCACACAAAACAAAGGCGTTTTACCAAAGATGGACTAAAAAGGTGATAAAATATTTAAAACCATCATATGTTGGTTCACTTCCCTTTAAAATATTATAATTGCCATTCTATGATGCCATTTAAACATTTTCAGTATCATGTGACATACTTAGAGGTTCTTATATAAATGTCTAAGGGAGTTAATCCAAATGTCTATTTGAGCACAAGAATTTCTCCAGAGTTAGATTTATTTCTTTTATTCTTAAGTTTTCATAAAAATCTCCATTAGATTATAGTTCAAAAGTCAGAGCCCTAGATAAGACTTATAATGCAGATAATGGTACCAAACAAAAAAGGGGGTATCGATCACACTTATCTACCTGTTATCCCCACTTTTCTTTAAAAACAACATAAAAGCAAAAGAGGGCGATTGTCTAAATTTAACATCCCGCTGCTAAAGTAGAAAATTACAATCACTTACGCTCTTCATAAGTAACCATAATGAAATCGGAAAAGAACAATCATTGACAGAAATTAGCAAAAGTGCCATCACGGACCCTATGAACCGCACAGATTCCCTTAATAATCTAGATTGGCTTGCGTAAAGAGGATCAAGAGGGGCCACACAGAAGAGGCAGCCTAACCCATATAAGCCTAGCGTCCTTTTTGTGGGACATATGCAAGCAGTGTATGCCAAGATCAGACGCCAAAAACATGGCTCAGATCAGGGACTCCACAGTTTGCTTATGGAATGTTCTATCAACATTTGAATTAAAATGTAAAATACAACATATCAGCCCTAAAATAGAAATGGACTAGTCCAATTGATAAGAGCGGAAAATTCCATTACGTATTAATGGGTTAAGGAAGGAATATACTCATACACACACATAAGTCATTATGAGGGATGAGGGTGGGCTTGAGTCTGTTTAGAATCTACACTGTTTAAAATAAATCTTACTGCACAACTAGTTTTGGTCTAACCGTTCAATGGCTCTAGAAATTATTATCTTTTATATTGTAATTATCTGGAGAATAGCTACGACAATAACAGATAGAAATGTTTCAACAATCATCACCACTGTAAAAATGTTACGTGCAGCCACGAACTAGCTTAGAAGGAAAGAAAAATAGAGTTTACACCAAAAGAGATGGCAACTGAGCTGACCTCCTATTTCGAATTTAATTTACACACACAATGTATTTAATAGAATATCTTACATGAGTGCTCATGTTTTATTAAATTAATTAAACGAGGGAAAAGAGATAAAATGCGAGGTTTGCCGAGCATTTTACCTTTTTTCTGCGACGAGTTTAATAAATTCAATAATACAAGAGCACGAATGTTAAACTCTATTTTGTCAAATGACATTAATAATAATTTGAAATGTAATTTTGGCATTAAAACGGTATTTTTTGTCATTATAATTGCAACGTTCGTTTTGACGTCATAAGGTCACGTAAATCTGTAAACCACTAGTTGTTTATCGATTTTATTGCATGACGTTTTTTCCTCTCAGACGCAACGTCATATGATAAATATAGTTAAAGCTGCATAGTCTGTAACTTTTGATCTTCTAATTTTAAAAATAATGTTTTTATTTTTCAAGAACACAGTAAAAATACTCAAATTCAGGTAAAGATTTCGCCATTTTCTTAAATCTTAACAAGTTATCACTATCAAAACAACTGCATTTATGTTAAAATTCAACGGTCTAGAATTATTGGAGGGAAGCAAATAATTACCAACAAGAGAAAAAACACCTATTTGATAAGATAATTCACTTCTCCATGCAGTTTTCAGCTGTACTGATAATTTTTATCGTGAAAACATAGCTTAATGTTACTTTTACAAATGATTTAAAAAGAAAATAAAAATTTTCGAAAAATGTTCATAGTTACAGAGTATGCAGCTTTATTAGAATAAGATAGCATGTCTCAATATTGCTGAATGATTTACAAGCTGCTGGACTAAAAGTTGATAAGTAATTTTAATGTTTAAGATCTAGGGGCCAGATTTATACACGGCCACCAGTCTATCTTTTTCATCACAAACAATTAATGTAATAACCGAACGTATTATAATTATAAAGAATAATCCAGCATCTTTGATTATTTAAGAAATTGCCTGTTGCTGCCAGTTTGATCAGGTTTCAATAAACTGTTTCCCTTGATACATTTTTAACTGTTGACCAGTCAAGCAGCACGCTGATCACCAAATTCGTCACACTTAAGCAAACGTAAGCAGCGTAACACTAAAGGAGATGCGATTTAATTGCAAAACATAAAGTTTTGCCTAATCTGTCCTTAAATGTTCTGCTCATTCTAATTAAGGAAACGAGTGCACATACTTTATGCTCCTGACACAAACAATGAAGTTATTGGCAATTTAAAAGTTAAATTCATACTTCATATCCACCACTGTTAATGATCGTCTTCCAACGTAATAAAAACATACAAGCACGAAATGGCACAGCTGATATTTCATATGATTATCATTTGTATGTTCTTAGTTGGTTATTAAAACAACTATTTCAGACTTTTCTTTCCAACAGTCAAAACTATCTGACTGGATGCACTGTTGCCGTCGGCCTTCAATCTTGGGTAATAGTGCATCCGGTCATCCACAGCATCTTGGGGTAATAGTTATGACTGTTGCACAGAAAGGTATGAGATAGTTGTATGCTGTGTTTGCTATGAATGAGATGACCATAAATTCAGCAAAAACGTTTTTTGTCTGGCCAATACACAATTTTAGAATAAAAAAAATCAGATAATATGTTGAAGATGATAAATTGGTTATTTTTGTCTTTGTTATACAAAAGGGGTTCAATATGTAATGAAAACCCATTCATAACTCAATCTACAAACGCGCTAGGATTGTATACCATATGCCAAAAAGATCAAAGCTTCGCCGTTATAATGATGCATGAAACATTATTTTACCTTACTAAATTTAATAAGCTACAAACTTTTTAAAAATTACACTAATATACATTGCATATATCATTCTCCGATTTGTAAAGACTGACTTTAACAAAGATAGCAAGGCATGCTATATTTTCTAAAACAAACATTTAACATGCATGAATCACGTATCCTTAGTTTTCTTACTCATTTCCCCCTTATCTGCTATAACAATACATACTTTTGACTGGTACCGAGTTCTCATGCAAACTTTTTTATTGCATTACCCCCTCTTACGTTGACGTCGTTTAAAGCAATTGACGTAACATTAAATACGCACCGTTCTCGAAAATCGGAAATGTGGCTTTGTACCAGGAAAGGACAAGTTGATTGTATCGAAGTTTCAATACACAGTGCATAGGCAGCAGACCAGTGAAACTGAAACAAATATCTAGGGGAATCTCATCTGAGTGGTATCCCATTTTCGTTTTCTATAATTTTATTGTTTGAAATAAGCCAGCCAGATTATGTACATCTAAATACGTGTAACAACGTCCAAATAATGTATCCGAATGCAAACATCAATGATACGCGGTATTTTGCCTGATCCATTTCAGTGTAAGCCAGGGGTAACATTCTTTTGAGTGATTTTCTTATTTCAAATGACGTACTTGGGGGTACTTTATGAGTGAGATGAAATATAGAAATTTCAAAATCGGCTGTATTACTTGCTAATGAACATCAAAGCGACCAGAAAAAAAATGTTACAAATGATTTTCGTATAAATTTCGCTTTGTATTTGTTCACGCAAAAGCGACTCTGTCAATGGAATTCCAGAAAATGTAGCATCAAGAAGGATTTTAACCAAAATGGCAGCCTCAGCATTTCATAGATCATGAAGCAATATAAAAAAATGCAGGTATAAATCACCAATATATGGATATTAACCATATGAAGAAACAGACTCAAAACATATTTCATATCGCAGTGTACTTCAGTACCCTAACTTGAAAGGGGCTTTGGTAAATTAGATAAGGAGCTGGACAATTGCAATTTTACATTTATTTAGCCAAGGAACAGAGCTTCCAATGAAAGTAACTATGAAGTGTGTAAATATAAAACTTTGGAATTTACTGGGCTGTTTTCAATACATATTGAACGCCCCTCGTAAGATATTTTAAGCTGCCAAACAGGATATCCATCTGTATCGAAAAGTTCAATGTGTGTCTCATCAAATAGAAAAGCCTGATTACCAAATTGTGCTCTCAAATTTAGGACACACACAATCAAACTGGTATATGCAATGAAGGAGCTGGATTTGTGGCTGTGCTATAGCAGTTGATGGTGTAAAAGAAGCTAATTTCTCACTCACCTCTCCAAAGTTATGTTGTTTAATAATGATGAAACTTCTGAAACCGTCTGTGAAGAGTTTCTATAGCTTGCTACTTGATGATGGAAAGCAATAGGAATACACAAGTGCCTTTGTACAGTGGTATTGAATGATAATGATGGAACTACTGAAACCGTCTGCGAAAAGTTTCTATAGTTTACTACTTGATGATGGAAGGCAATAGGAAGACACAACAGTCTTTGTACACTGGTGTTGAATGATAATGATGAAACTACTGAAGCCGTCTGTACAGAGTTTCTATAGCTTGCTACTTGATTATGGAAGGCAATAGGAAGACACAACAATTTTTCTACACTGGTGTTGAATGATATTGATGAAACGACTGAAGCCGTCTGTACAGAGTTTCTATAGCTTACTACTTGATGACGGTAGGCAATAGGAAGACTCAAAAGACTTTGTACACTGGCGTTGAATGATAATATTTTGATCCTTTCCTCCAAAATGTTTTACCGTCAGTGAAGAGTTTTTGTAGTTCACTCATCTGCCCAAAGTTATATTAATGATAATGATGAAACTACTGAAACCGTCTGTGAAGAGGTTTTGTAGTTTGCTACTTAATGATGGAATGCAATGGGAAGACACAACAGTCTTTGTACACTGGTGTTGAATAATAATGATGAAACTACTGAAGCCGTCTGTGAAGAGTTTCTATAGCTTGCTACTTGATAATAGAAGGCAATAGGAAGACACAACTGTCTTTATACACTGGTGTTGAATGATTATGATCAAACTACTGAAGCTGTCTGTGAAGAGTTTCTATAGCTTGCTACTTGATGATGGAAGACTATAGGAAGACACAACTGTCTTTATACACTTGTGTTGTATGATAATGATGAAACTACTGAAGCTGTCTGTGAAGAGTTTCTATAGCTTGCTACTTGATGATGGAAGGTTAAAGGAAGACACAACAGTCTTTGTACACTTGTGTTGTATGATAATGATGAAACTACTGAAACCGTCTGTGAAGAGTTTCTATAGCTTGCTACTTGATGATGGAAGGCAATAGGAAGACCCAACAGTCTTTGTACACTGGTGTTGTATGATAATGATGAAACTACTGAAGCCGTCTGTGAAGAGTTTCTATAGCTTGCTACTTGATGATGGAAGGTTAAAGGAAGACACAACTGTCTTTGTACACTGGTGTTGAATGATAATGATGAAACTACTGAAACCGTCTGTGAAGAGTTTCTATAGCTTACTACTTGATGATGGAAGGCAATAGGAAGACGCAACAATCTTTGTACACTGGTGTTGTATGATAATTATGAAACTTCTGAAACTGTCTGTGAAGAGTTTTTGTAGTTTGCTACTTGATGATGGAAGGCAATAGGGAGACACAACAGTCTTTAGACAATGGTGTTGAGTGATAATATTTTTATCCTTTCCTCCAATATATTTTATTTTCTCTGTCACATTCTTTCTGTAAAAAAAACATGGACTCACTGTTTGAGCACTGTTTGAGCATTTTGGAAAGTATAAAGAGTATTTTTATTACTATCCTGTATTGCATCGATAAGTTAGGGGTATTTCATTCAAACCAAACATCAATGTGTCTTGATCTACATCTTAACTAAGATTGGCACACCATGAAACCGGTTTAAACCACTTCCAGTAAAACATTTTTACTGACCGTTCCAAGGTGGTGCTTCTTTTGTGTTTCATTTATGTTATTTATGTCTTGTATCTGTTATGCGTTCATGCACGTTTGTTTGTTGATACCTTGTGGTCAGCTGCTGGGGAATAGGCCGACCTCTTGGCTCTGGTTTGTGATGTCTAATTGTGAAGTTGTCACTTTCCTGTTGGTATCCTGGGTCAGGTGTGGTACTTGATTGTATTGATTCCTGATATTTGCCCTTTTTCTTACTTTGATTGTAAACGTTTATTTGTAAATGCCACAATTGTGCTTTATATTTCTTTTTTTGTTACTGTCGTGGGATTGCTCCCGTTACTGTAAGTTTAACAGGTGACCAAGTCCAGGGCGACGACAGTAAACTAACTAGAAATCCAAGAACAAGATGTGTCGCCTCGCCAAACAGAAGTCAAAGAAGGCAAATTTGTAGAATTTATATCCCGAGCAAAAGGGTTATTTTAGAGAAACTTATAAATCACAAAACATTAATCTCATTTCTCCAACCCCTAAGTTCACCTTGGGTATCATATAGATCAAAGTTATACGACAATCAACTAGTTTTCAGCGGTTAGTTAAATATAAAAATAAAACTAATCCGTACAATTTCAATATCTGGCTTCAACCTGATCCATAGGTTAGCGGTGTGTGTAAGGCCAAAGTGTTTGCATCTATGTTAGTCTATTCTTCTTTCCCCTTAAATTTGATATGCAACATGACCACATTCTGATTTTGTTTTGCCTTTTAATCAAACCTACAGGTTGAGGGTGTGTGAAAGGAGAGAGTATGTGCTTGTATGGTGCTCTATGCTCTGTTCCCTTTAATTTATTATAAAACATGGCCATGCTCTGAAAAAAGTTGAATTTTAAACCATCACAATTGTCAGGGGTGGGGTCTGTGGGCAAAATATTTGCTACCATATTGCTGCAATCTTGATTCCCTTTAATTTGATATGCAACATGACCATGTTCTAAAATAGTTAAATTTTGACCAACTGACTCCATCCCCATTGTCGGTGGTGGGATGGGGGGTCTGCGGGCATCCATGATACTGCATTCGTGATTCTCTTTAACTTGCTAAGCAACATGACCATGTTCTGAAAAAGTTGAATTTTGGCCTACTGACCCCATCCCAAGTGTCCGGTGGGGGTCTAAGGCAAAATAATTGCTACCATGTCGCTGCATTCGTGATTCTCCTTATTCTCATATGCAACATGACCATGTTCTGAGAAAGTTGTATTTTGACCTACTGACCCATTCCCTAAGGTCCTGGGGGGGGGGTGCTTTGCATATACCATGTTGCTGTATACTTGATTCGTTTTTAATTTGATGTGCAACATGACCATGTTGTGAAAAAAGTTGACTTCTGACTTATTGACCCCATCCCCAGGGTTGGGGGTCTGTGGGCAAAATAATCGCTGCATTCGTGATTCTCCTTATGTTATTATGCAACATGATCATGCTCTGAGAAAGTTGTATTTTGACCAACTGACCCATGCCCTAATGTCCGCGGGGGGGGAGGGGTGCTTTGCGGATACCATGTTGCTTCATTCTTGATTCTTTTTTAATTTGATATGCAACATGATTATGTTCTGCAAACGTTGACTTATGACCTACTGACCCCATCCCCAGGGTTGGGATGGGAGGTCTGTGGGCAAAATAGTTGCTACCATGTAGCTGCATTCTTGATTTTCTTTAATTTGATATGCAACATGACCATGTTCTAAAAAACTTGAATGTTGACCTATTGACCAGATCAGGGATTTGGGTGGGTAGGGGGATCTGCGTGCAAAATATTTGCTGTCATGTTGCAGCATTCTTGATTGTCTTTAGTTGGATATGCAACATGACCATGTTCTGAAAAAAAAATGAATTTTGACCTACTGACCCCATCCCCAGGGTGGGGAATAGGGAGGTCTGCGGGCAAGATATTTGCTATCATGTTGCTGTATCTATGATTCTTCTTAATTTGATATGCAACTTGACCATGTTCTGAAAAAATGAATTCTGACCTTTTTACCACATCCCCTAAGTCCACCCAGGGAGTGAGACTAAGACCTTCGATCGAACATCACGTTTGATATGTTAAATAATTATTTTACCTCTGTTTGCATGCGAAATTATCGTTAAAAATAGTGACAGCTTACTGTGTTATTGCGAAATTTGATTATTTGACCTATGATCCCACCTAAGGGGTCAGGGGGTGGGGTAAAATTTGTATCACTGTCATCCTTATATACAGACACTGAGTAATCATGGCCTTTATCGAGAAGTTGTCAGATATTATAGTTTTTGGGAAATGTGAAGTTTATCCCACAGAAGATCCCAATATAGCTTTTGCATTAGCCTAAAATGAAGTCAACGAAAGGCCATAACTCAGTCAAAAAATTTTGAATGACCTCCAAATTCAAACTTGACCTGTATGTTTTGGTGATTTACCCTTCTGTAAAATTTAAAATAAATTGTTGCCTCCCTTCAAAAGTTATTGATCAGAAACCACAAATAGACAACTTAGCCCAACTCTATGTAGAAAAGGGCCATAACTCAGTCAAAATTTTGCGGGTTAATCCCTTTTTCAAACTTTCCCTGTACGTAATAATGCTTGACACTTCTGTAAAGTTTAAATGAAATTGATGCATCACTTGAAGAGTTATCGATCGGAAACCAAAAGTGTGACGCCAAGGACGACGACGACGCCGACGACGACGCTGCCTGAGTCATGATCCCTATGTGCCATCCTTGCTTCGCATTCGACACAAAAAGAGTCGATTGAATATCATTGGACTTTAAATAGGGTCTTGCAATTTTTGTTTGCGACCACCAGGGCCCGTATTGGAATCCGTTGGACTTACTTTGAGTCCTATTATATACCACTGCGATCATTTAATGACTATTTTGGTATCTGTTTGCAGAAGGACCATATATATACGGCAAATGAGGAAGCAAAGTTACCCAATGTTCCAGTTTTCTGCCACAATTGTGGTGTTTTGCTGTTTTTTAAATCTTTTTATCGTTAATTATCAATAACTATTTACGAAAAGCGTAAATCAAAGTCAAATGGATATGCATGTATCTACCCATCTTTATTTCAGTCAGAATTCTAAAAAAATCTGCAGCACAAATTGTTCAGCACAAATTCCCTTTTCACTTTTACACAAAAGTTAATGTAACTATTCTGTGTTTCAATAAAATCTCATGGTTGTATTTTGTATTTCCTTTCCCGTTATTTGGTTCGTTTTTTGACCTGATTTGTAATAGAATTTCACATCAGTCCAGTCTCGTTGTTATTAACACACGTTTCTTGATTTTATGATAACCATTTTAAGGGACTGTACGTAGAAACCATAAATAAAACATTACTTACCCTGTACATAGTGACATTCAAGTCCTTAATTAGTTTTTCAAGTTGGTAGTTATAGTTTTAAACAATTACAACGTACAATAAAACTTGTAAATATATCAGTCACGTGACTAGTTACACTTGCTAAACCATGCATAATGAGTTAGAAAAAGTAAAAAAAAATTTCACATAAAACAACATTTATATCTGGCTCTTTTTGGTAATTATAACATGAGTATTGAAGACAACAAAGTCATGCTAAGGGCTGTCGAACGATATATACACGCTACAAAACTTTTTTTTTTAAATTACACTTTGACCCCTTGCTTGAGGCTGACTAGGCGGTGTTTCCGAGGTCGTGGGTTCGAATCTCACTAGAGGCAAATATTAATGCATGCATCTATCGGCTCAATTGATTCCCTCCGTATATATATATATATATATATATATATATATATATATATATATATATATATATATATATATATATATATATATATATTTTCGGAGGGATATAGTGAATCAACTTAGCCGATAGATGCTGTAAATATTTTGCCTCTAGCGAGATTCGAACCCACGACCTCGGCAACACCGCCTAGCACTACACCAGACACCGACGCTACCAACTGCGCCACTGCGCCATGTTCAGGAAGCGCTGATATTGACGACGACTGATGCAGTACACGTCGTGTATTGTTTCTTTTTCAATGGATGTCATCTATTTGGTTCGCAAGTGAAAGCCTGATAGATCCAAGGATACAAGTAAAATTAGATAAATATTAGAAGTGCGGAAATATAATTTCACAAACATCATTGCTTTCGAGCTACACAGGATCAGAAACTGATGCAGATTCAGACAGTATATAAATACGGAGGGATATAATGAATCAACTGAGCCGATAGATGCTGTAAATATTTTGCCTCTAGCGAGATTCGAACCCACGACCACGGCAACACCGCCTAGCATATATATATAAAGTCCGATTTCATAATTATTTAACTTTTATTTTCATCTTTCTACCGGTTTCCCTGTTAACTATTCAAAATGGTGGTCGTTGCATAGTTACAACGCTACCGCTATTAACGTTACGTCTATGACGTAAACGTCATGCAGTTAAATATAATTATATACATTTAATTTGAATATGTACGCTTAGTGCGTTAATATATAGTGCGGTGCATTTGTTGTACATCGCACTAATTAGTATATAGTATTTTAGAGTGTCAGATCTCCAGAAAATAGTGTGTACTTAATCATATTTATACGCCCATAATGGCAGTGCAGTATAATAACAGCCTACGGGGAAGAACTGCCATGGTTTTGCCAGTTTGCTTTTCCACAGTGTGGTGGTTACTATGTGGAACTTCAGACACAAAATCAAAGTTCTCGTCATAATTCCCTGGGCTGGGGTGGGTCAGTTGTCACAAATGACAAGTGCATAAAGGCGAAATAAATTATGCGCACCAGTCATTTGTAACCACGCCCAGTCCATGCAAATGATCTGTTAGTACAGGGCCATACCAGAGACCTGCAACCAGAAAATCAAAGTCCACACCGTTCCCCCACTCTGTGGGCTGTAGTTACGAATGATTTGTGTATTAGACGATGTAGAGTGCAGCCAAATAATGTGACTTCCATACATGATGAACAGCCTCGTCGGGAGCGCAGTGGCTCAGTGGGAGAGTGCTTGACTTGCGAAGGTCCGCGAGTTCGACCGTCACCGGTGTTGTCTGCGTTGTGGTCCTTGAGCAGACGCATGTACATGTATCCTAGCTTAGTCCTGGTTCATACCAGGAAGACCTGTCCCTGCTTAACTGAAAGGTTGTTGATGGGACGTAAAGAATCAGAACAAACAAACAAACAAAACACAGCCTCGTCATTATTTATTAAATATGATTATCTGTTGCACTTGTAATATTTGTCCTGGAGCTGTCGAGCAAGCAACAGAAATATACGAGGCCACGGTGCGAAAAAACCAGTCTTTTGGGTTTCTGACAAAACGAGTCTCAAACCAGTCTCCTCGGCTAAACAGGCTAGCTGGAAAATTGAAGTTTTGCTCGAAGCAAGTCTAGGTATGATTCAAAATTACAAATTCAGATTACAAAGCTGCTGATGAGAATTTGCGGATGTGCAGGTTGATCTGCGCCTTTGTTGTTACAAAACACCGAACCCAGTTTTTCTCAGTCGCAGTCCAATTGCTATATGGCATTTTAACATGAATGCTTAATATTTGATTTTCGATAGAACTGTTATTTGCGCAGTCTCTTCAAAGCATTTGCAGTGTGTATGTAGACACACCAAAAGTTATTCTTATAGTGACCGTTTTCTTTATCATACAACCTGATATACGAAAGTAAACATGGTAATTTTTGAACTGTATAAACCACGTGTTATCCATATGCAATACATTGAGGGAAAATGAGGAGTTTTCTAAATTGAAAACGAGAAAGTTATTTTATTTAACAAGAGATTCCAGACTTATTTTCCAATCTTAAACGTTCCAACATGCAATTGTATATTAGGCGGTGATTGATTATGTGTATGTGCGAAATTTCAGTCCGATTGAGATCAATAAAAGCAACTTAAAAACGAAAAACGATGTCCACTGAATTTCTGACGGCACAATAGCTTGAACAATGTATTCAATTTACATGCGTCGAGTACCAACATCTCGTGTGCTGGCCCGTATGTCTTAAAAACTGGAAAGACATATTTCTTGCGCACGTGCTTGCATGCGTACATAGGGATATTAACAACACTACTCTAAATAGTGTTTCCGAGATTATTTGAATAAATATTGTCTTTTTTTCGCGATTTCGTTAGATTTTCACCTGAAATTGTATGACCAAAATTGACACGACATACGGACGACTCTACATTAGCGACACCAGATAGACTTTAGTAGGACTTATTACTAAGTAATTATTGTGTATGAATTCAAAGAAATATTAAGGAACATGCGCGGATTGAGATTTTTTGTCAAAATTAATCGATATCAATAATGTACTACCGATACCTTTGATGTGGTATCTTTTATATCCTCTTAATTTTAGAACTTTAGCATAAGGAAAATTGCCAAATTATTGACGACTGGCTAGTAGTATCTGGACAGTCTTGCTGAGAAACCCTATATTTTTGTAATTTTCAGTAGGGGGATCCGGACCCCCTGCCCTCGTCTGGGTCCGCCTATGAGGGAAGGTACTTACTGTAACATATGCAAAGCGCTTATAAGTTTTACACACGCAACTATCCAATCAGGCCAGATATTCAAGCTCAATCACTTCAATTTAGCATATTTTAGCCTAATAGAATTTCACACTATCATAAACTGGACCAGTCCATTTCCGTTTTAAAGGTTGTGTGTCGGTAGTTTTCATTTTGATTCAAATTTTAATGTAGCATTAGCAAACACACAGTTAGAGACCCAGGTCAGACGTTGCGTTTTGCTGCATCTGATCATGATCTGCACTGCATACTTATCACAAAAACGGTTGATATGCTTAATACATGGGTTTAGTGTGCTCAGGAATCAGTAACTAAATCTTAGCAATGTCTAAAAATCCTTTATTTCGATTTTTGATTATAAGATATATAGTAATGGCGTATGTATCATGTGGTCCTGGTCGCCACCTGCTACAATCTTAAATATTACTGCAGACGTTGCAGCAGTCAATTAATCAGCCCCAGATGTGCATGATAATTGGGGAAGACTGACTATTTATATTCAGGGAGCTGGGGAGCACTGGCTATTATTTTCAGGGATTTGGGGAGCACGCTCATATATTTGGATATTTAGGGAGCCCTGCAAAAAAGCAAAATAAAATCACAGCTTAAAGGAAAAGCCTTCATTTCGATTGATTTTTTTTAAAAAGTCTTCCGCTTCTCCCAGACCCCCTTAGGAAAACTAAATGTATTTACTTTCCTGCCAACATGCTAATCTGGATTTGGTATTCGTCGCTGATATGGCGAATAAATTTAACTATTGAGTCAAATTTTCCTTACAACTATTGATTTTTAGGTCGATGATAACATATTTTAAAATACTCAGAATGCGCCAGATTGCGCCGTTTTAATAAAAAAGCATGCCCCCAGACCCCCCCCCCCCAGGCACGATTCTGAATTCACACCATGACGGGGTTATCTACACGCCTGGTATGTAATTTTTGATGTAAAAAAGGAAAAACCTCCTTTGTTTTATTTTTTTTACATTTCTTTGACTTCTGGGGGATATTGTCCCCCCATCAAACCCCCGAACCCCCTTGTAAAATGTGAAAGTATTTATTTTTGTACTAAAGTGCGCATCTGGATTGATCTTGGAGAAAAAATATGGCACAAAATTTGGGTTGTTGATTTATTATCCAAAAAATTGTTGATTTTTAGGCTGATAATAACATACTGTGGAACACTCAGAATGCACCAGATCGCACCATTTTTATCAAATTTTTACAGGGAAGCATGTCCCCGGACCCCCTAACACAAGTAAAATAAAGCGTTGCTTAACTAATATTTTGGAGACGCATTAATGGTGCATGAAATATACTTCACTGAACATGGCTTTTGTGCGACTGCACAGTCGTTTGACAAACTTTGATTTTACTGACCGTTCCAAGGCGGTACTTCTTTTGTGGATCTTTGATGTTTTTAGCTGGGAAAGGGCTCTTGAATGAAACATGTAAAAGCATTGAACATGTTGAAATTTAAATAAATCTTTGCTTAACTAATATTTTGGAGACGCATTTTTGGTGCAAAAAAGAAACTTTAAATGGCTTTTGTGCGAATGCACAGATGTTTGGTAAAAATTGATTTTACTGACCGTTCCAAGGTTTCTGTCTTGTGTTTGCTATGCCTTTGTAAGCTTATGTTTATATGTGCCTTGTGATTCCTGCTGGGAAAAGGGCTGACCTCTTGGCTCTCGTTTGTGGTGTCTAACTGTGAGTTTGGTATTTTCCCATTGGTATCCTTGGTCAGGTGTGGTACTTGATTATATCGATTCCTGATCTTTGCACCCTTGCTTACTTTACATTAGCAGTGAATCCACTACGCATGCTGTTTACGCACCACAATCTTTAAATGTTTCTAGTTTTGGCATAGCTACATAAGCACTTTTAATTCTCCAGCGTAAAAACATACATTTAAGCACCTTAAATTTGTCTGCATAAAAAGGTAATATTAAAATTAATTATATTAAGCACTTTAAGCTTTATGATATAGCGTAAAACTATTGCTGAAACGTTCTATAAAGCATCATTACCTGATTACGCACACGCGTAAAAACTTTATGGCATCCCTTTTTAGTTATTTTACGCAATGGTTGATAGGTGCTTAAAATCAACGCACTTTTAAGTTCCTACGTAAAAGCACTTAAAAGGATGCCATAAAGCAGTCATAATGAACTTCTCTTGCCGTTGTTTTCAAAATATTTCCTTAAAATAGGGTTTAAGCTAATCCACTGACATGAGATAGTAAAAAATATAATAATAATATCAATGCCATATAAGACTAAAAATACTGTATGGAAGGGGTATATTTACCCCACCACCTGTTATAATCATATCCAAATTCGAAAAAAATCCAGCTTTCCATATTTCTTTTTTTTTGAATGAAAATAACATATTTTAAATCATATTTCATCTTTATTCTTATTTTATCTTTCATGTTTGATATGTAACTAAAATCAAACAAAGATCATAGCAATATCAATTTCAGTGGACATTCTGTGCCACAAAATAATATATTTGTGAATTGTACACAATTCTTAGATATCGACGTGGTGATTGACTTAATTATTCATTCAAATACAGCAGACAAACGGTATGCGTTAAACAATATAGTGGATATAAACACTCCTGACCGTATGTTATTTACTTAAAACCATTAAAACGCAACTGATACAAGTGTTGTTTTTCTTATAAATATCAGCTTGATTGTCTTTGTCTTTGTATTAACAAGCCTATCTAACGTAGGAGAACGTTTTATCAAAACTTGAGCTCAATTGCACACTTTTGCCAAAATATTTGTAGAAAAATGATAAATTCATCCAAATTTTTGGTAAGCATCTTAGATTTTGAAATTCTTTTCAATTTCACTCAAACAAACCAAAAAACGGAACACATCACAAATTCATTTTGCAGGATGGACCTAAAATGATCGTTTAAAATTTCATTTTTTGTGAAATTTCCCAAAAAAATGAGAAATCACAAACACATCAATTAAACTGAGTCATACGTACGTTGTAAGGCCATTATCCATGGTTATTATTTATCGCATTATTTACAGCTGAAAGTGTCGTTAACATTCGGTTTTTATGCTGAAACTTGAATGACCATTTTGAAGGTCAAAATTTCAAGACAAAAAATATGTTGGTGTGCATAGAAGGTAGAGCAACATTGAATGTCTCAGAAAGTTTAAATCCAAAAGAGCCATTTATAAAGAAGATCTGAAATCAAGATGAATAAGGTGATTTGCAGTTTTTGTGTCGAAGTTCGCGTTGTGTTTTATCTGGACTGCTTTATCTGCACCAAAAGAGTATTGGCTGGAAATCGCGACCAAAGGTTTATGCTTTTTATTTTATTATAATGATAAAATAGCATAACATCTCCTGTAAGGTAATACTGTAAAAGTTGCGTTTTACTGGCTATATGCTACTTACTTCCAATCTATTACTATTTAAAACAGTACTGTCAACAGATGATGGTTTGCTAAAAGATTCTAAGGAAGGAGGTTTGTAGACTGTGATAATCTAAAACCAACTTAGATCAGCCACAATATAAAGTATGTAAGTCTCTAGTGGTTGGAGTGTTACTCTGCAATAGAAAAATAACTACGTTACCCTATTATAGTAGAAATTCCTATAGCTAGCTATAATGCCAAATTATTCCTTATTCTTTCATATCAATATTAACAAATGACTAACAATATAATTACTGTAAAAATGCGTTACTTTCTTGTAAAGAGCTAAGTGCATTAAGGGGCTTTTTGGCCCCCCTATGAGGCTAAAATCAAAAATTGTTTTTCATTAATTTGTTCTTATTAGTTTATTAGAACAATAACCAAAGTGTAAAAGTCTCAAATTACTTTTACCGTTGCTATTGTAACAAAAATGGCCGCCAAAATAGGCTGAAAATAGGAAATTGACCATTTTGGAGGTTTGACAGAGACATTAACATAGAGCACAAGCAAATACCAAAAATAAATTTAAACAGAGATTAGAATTACCACACATAATATATTAAAAAGATTTTTGGTATTTAGCTGTGCTGATAATTTATTCTTAATAAAGCGGTCTCCAAAATCCTTAAATTTGGTCCAAAATGGCAATTGCTCTGTGTTATGCCTATATTATTGGCCATTTTTGTTGCCATAGCAACGGTAAAATTTACATAAACGCCGAAATTTTACACTTCAGTTATATTTCTAATAAACTTATCGAAAAAGAAATTGGTGAAAAGCAACTTTCAGTTTTTTGGCTCTAGAGGGGGCCAAACTAGCCCCTTTATGCACGCATTCCGTTTTTTGTTCGTTTGTATTGTTTGCTTTACCTCCCCAGTCAACAGCTATGGTCATGGCAGGAACTCCAGTTCACATAATCACACTTTTTCCTAGGCAAGCTTGAACAAGCAGTTGACCAGTGCTTCGTGCACATACTTCCGCTTCTTACTGACAACAACCTTTTTTGAATGATTCGGCGGAAGGAAAGGGAATGACTGTAGAAATTATTTCAGAACCAATCTCCACGAAAGCATGGGACAGGGTTGGCTCCATGCGAGCTGAACATTTCTTGTACTTCAACAACAGCAGAATCTAGGGCGAAGATTTGGTACCAGTAAAATGCATTTAAGCCCCCCCCCCCCCCCCCCGGTGGCTTAGGCTGCTGTCCGTTCTAAGGCGGTGGTTCTGTTGTTGTTAACTTTTTGTTTATTGTTACTCCCATTGTGGGAGTCTGTAATTGTTCTATGTTTTGTTGTACGTTACTTTGTGTCCGTTTAGTATTGCAATCATCTTGATGGGGAAGAGTGAGCTGGTTGCTTTGCTTATTTTTTCTTCCTGGTGTCTCGCAATGGTTTGGCGGCTCTTCCTCGCGATGCCATGGGTTGTCTGCGGTTTGCAATTGTGGTATTTTCTGATCATACTCACTTACTATTTTTTGGAACGAACTCGCGCCCCATGAATCTGCAGTCAGAGGCGCATCTGTAGCCAGACAAGCTATCGACTGCACTAGGCGGCCCAGCAATTTCTCTAAATACAATATTTAATGCATGAACAGCACTAAATGAATTAATAATAATAATTGCTGTTAAACGATTTTCATTGTATAAGACAGTTCACTAGTAAGAGTAACGGTGAATAAAACATTAAAGCTGACGTTAATTCTTGCTGTGCGATGCTATCTTTTTTATATTCGCTTTATGTCTGATGTGAAGAAAGATACTATTTATGTTAGTAACATATACAACAATAGTTTTAAATGAGATTAGTACACTTATCATACGCTCTGTCTGCTTCTGCAATGTTTTCAAACAGGAGACGTTTCTGCCAAAGGTTCCAATTTAGTTATATAAGGGAAATGTCTGTGTTTAAAGAAACACTTTCTTATATTATTGTAGTCAGTGCAAAATAAATGGACTGTAGTTAATTATGGTAGTTTTGCTTTGCAGTGGTTTGTAATTGTGATATTTTCTGATCGTACTAACTTACTATTTTTAGTCTAAACGTGAATTTTTGCTCACAAAAATCATTTTGATATTAGCATGTCAAAAGAGAGCACAGTCATTGATACAATAATTGTATACCATTTATTTTTTATGTGTTTCTAAACACACTAACTTGATCAAAAATAGTAGGAAAATAATAAACTAAATGAGCAAGCACATTTTATTTTGGTTCTTAACCACACAGGAAAAAAACTTTTGAAAGCTAGCTCTACTTATTTAACATTGTTGGTTAAAGAATGCATTTGCCCATGTGCGTTAAGTACATCTGCTGGTCAAAATCTTCATTTGAGCGTTTATGAATTAAAAGGGTTCAACAATTATTTTTCATCTAAAGGCCACGAAATTCGTTCTTTTGCTACTGTTAAAATACAAATCGGAAATAAGGCATTCAATATTTGGTATACAATATCATACACACATATCAAATATGATAATAGAGGCACTGCTAAATCAGCCTTAGGAAGTTATAATGATGAACATTATTCATAAAATAGTGCAGGCAGCTGTATCGAAATTTGGGCTCCTTTGTGCATTTTTGGGTAAAAGTGATTCCTATAGATTTTCAACTAGAGAAATATATTCCATTTAAGGAAAAAGATTGTTTCCATAGTTTTCTTCTTGCAGCATTAACGTCACAGTGATGTCACAAAATGACGCACTATCTTTTCACACGATTCTAACAGCTTATGTCTGCAAGTGCTGTATACAAATAAAGAAAACGCATTATAGTCTTGTTTGTTGTGTCCATTAGAGAATAACAATTAAAATTTAATTCAACGTGGACTTCAATTTTACGTCAAATTGAAATCGATTTGATGTCAGTATGCAGGAAAAAACATAATGTGTACATAAATATAACTCTGGAAAAGTGTGTGTGTCTTGCAAATTAAAATCAAATGTTAGCATAAATTTATGAATCTGGTTAAAATTTTTGCAACATGTTAGCTTTCTGACGGCCAAGGCGTTTGGCTGGTACAGCGTGTTAACTACGTTACCCCTCTTTTTGTTAAACAAAAATAACGTAAACAAGGTGGTTAGGGCATATTCAAATTGGTCAAACATTTTGTTATTTGTGTGGCAATATGTAACGTATAATACAACTTTATTATGCATTTCTTAATTCCATATACTATACGTAATATGGTATTTTATATCATTTCAAAAAACAAGAAGGTATGATCAAGGAAGAGCCACAAATCTAATCAGTTATTAAAAAAAATACTTTTTAACAGTTTATAGATGTTCAAATTATGGGTAAACATTTTCCGTTACTAAAGATGTTACAGACTAGATTTTATGTATTTTGGTACTAAATTCCAAATTCTGGGACCAAAGTTTACAAGCATCAAAATGGTATTAAATTGCAAATAAAAGCACAGAAATATGATCACGTGTTCGATTTAGAATCTTCTTAAAATGTATATAAAGATATTCATGACTCTTGGTTAATTTTGATAAATAGCAAAAATACTGGACCCCGTCAAATATTTAAGACCCAGACCCATATTTTTTCTGGTATTGGCCATTCCAATTATCATAAAATTGCAAATTTTGACTGCAGAAAGTTTTGACTACAGAAACCTTTTTGTTCACTTTTGTTCCATTTCATCAAATATAGAGATCCATAAAAGTATATAAAACATTTGAATAGATGATAATCAGGGGACCAAAATCGCTATTAATTTTTCTATTGCAGTATTGACGATGTCAAGGGAATTTCAGATTTTAGCCCACATAAATGTTTTAATTATCAATCTTTCGACATATTTTCATTTAAAGTGATGCCAAACTTTCAAAAAAATTGCCACTTACATTCTGCGTTTGTTAGTCTTAAGCCATGAAAAGCCTCCTGCTCAATGAATTGTTCAAGTCAAAAGTGATCACTCCATAACAACCAAAGATAAGCTATTAAATAAATATCATGTGACAAGGAAGTAAACTGACAAGAACACACCAAGGTGACATTCAAAAGATCATAAAAGAAATCTTTAAAAAAAAGCATTTGTTGTGCAAATCACCATGATTTTTTTTTAAAAAAAGGTATGTTTCAACCAATACCGAAGCATGAAATCTTATTAATTTATGATTAGTTATTAATTAGAATATAGTTTAAACAAAATTAAATGTCGGATTAGAGCGAACTTAACTATGTACAATAAGTTTAGCATTTGTTTTGTATAGGTGAGCCCATCCACATCAGATCTCAAGTTTCATTTGCTGTCATGAAAATAAAGGTGCCGAACATCTGACAAGAATTCCCATTTAAAAATCATACGGAATTTCCATACGCAGCGGACGTGCTAATGTGACGTTAAATTTTAAGACTAGTGGGTAACGTGGGTATTTCAGATCATTGGGGGAAGCCAAAAACATTTTCAAGCGATTGTTTGGTCACTGTAAACAAAAAAAAGCATAGCAAACGCTGCAATTATTTTTACTGTTCTCAGAGAAATAAAGGACCAAATTTTCACAATTTGACGTTTTATCCAATTTGACGTTTTATCAATGCTTTTACGATATCGCCTTTACACGGTGTTTCTAGTCGTTTTTTCAAAGACCACATTGACAAGTTAAACTGTTTGATGCCTTATAACACATTCAGATAATAGTGTTGAATGAAACATCTTCATGGCTATAGATCACGAGCGGAAAAATAAGATATAACGTCACCGTTATCTCGCAAATGCGTCGCACCATTTTCCAGCAACTTAACCTTTTAATCAACCATAAGATGAGTTACATTGTAAGCCGATGCCATCTTTGTAAACTGCGTCTCTGTTGAATTGAAACACCAATTAACAGTAGCTTAAACATATTTTATTCCATTCATGACATACATACATAAATATTAACACAAAACAAACAGATTTGAACGGAAGCCAAAAACGTAGCTAGTTCTTCTCCTAACAATATACTTTTGCACAAATGAAATGGCGCTTATTCAGTTTCAGATGTTAAAGAGCAAAAAGCAGACATCAAAGAAACACATTAAATAGAGTACACCATGGCAACTCCGCCTTGTAAAGTATCTCATCTGTTCAAGTGAAATATATATCGTGTACTGTAGCTGATTATCAACAACTAATGAAGTGTAATGACCATCAATTACTACAGATTTCTAGATCATTTAATCTTTCGGCATTATTACAAATTAATATTAAAAGTTTTGACGTCATTAATGGCAGCTCGTTTTTCCAGCATGACATCTATATCAAATCTGTCACATAACAAATATTTTTTCATACTTAGCAGTGAAATCAATGCATATCTAAAACATATAAAATGATATTTTCAGAGAGTGAAACGGTATGATATCAATCACTAGCAGCCTGTATTTTCACTAGTGATTGATATCACTCTTTTGCATTACCTCTGACTTATCCATGCACTTAATGCATCTCAATTCGAAAGTTCAAACGCCTATAACTTTCTTTTTGTGAACAAACACATCAAGGGATGGTAGGCGTTTTCTTAGTTAGAACATGAGCAGCATTTTAGTACCAAAATAATTGAGATTTGCTAAATTTTTCGATTTTGCATTTTCAGCACCTCCCGCTTCATTGAGTGAGGCAATGCATGTAACCAATGTTACGTAACGTCATCAAACATTAATGACGGAACTTATGACGTCTGTTGTCTTGCACTTTTACGCTGAATAAATTTGTTTTTATCCCGATGACTATAGACCTAGATTGATCCAGGTATTCTCTCACAAATACTCGTTTGTCTTCTTTTATATTATTGTGATTCGGCTTGAAGCATGGTTAATTGGTTAAACGTAGATCTTCTAAAAAGTATAAAATAAAGAGAATATTTACTTTTTTCAGTAAATACCAAATATATGTCATCTCGTGAGTTGAAAACATTGAATTCTTCAATCGTGCCGCGCACTCGTGAAAATTCTTAGGTTTTCAACACACTTAATGAAATATATTTGGTATTCACCTCAAAAAAGTAAATATCCTCTATGTTTGTGTGGGCGTACATGTATGATGCATGAGGAAGATGAAAGACCACCAAACGAAAAATCACATGCTTATTATTTTAGTATTACTTTCAACGAACGTGAATTTTTCTTACTGACCCCTCCTTCAATTATTGCCCTCCCTAAATGCCTATGTAAAGGATGGCGTCCGTAAATTCGTGGTTTCATTTGCCTACGATCCTGTTCTCGTCATTGCAATTGAAATTGTTCGATATTGCAAAAATTGATACGTGACACACAATTTGAAATATAAATATAAGTAATAAATTCGATTTTGGTCTGGTCATGAGATCATGAACACCTCGGGTCTCTTGCAAAGTTAACGTGAAAGCCCTTTGGGCTACACTTACTTTGCACGAGACCCGACATGTTCTTGATCTCATGAACAGACAAAATCGAATTTATTTCTTAAAGAGGCTAAGTCTGCAACTATGAACTTTTTTCGATTTTTTTTATTTTCTTTTTAAATCATTTGTAAAAGTAGAATTAAGTTACGCTTTCACAATAAATATGTTAACTATAGCTGAAAATTGCACGGAAAAGTGAATTATCTTATAAAACAGGTGTGTTTTTCTCGTGTTGGTAATTATTTGCGTCCCTCCAATAATTATAGACAGTGAATTTTAACATAAATGCTGTTGTTTTGATACTGAGAATTTGTTTATATTTACGAAATTGATAAAATGTATACCTGAATTTTAGTTTTTGAACTGTGTTCTTGAAAAATAGAAACATTAGTACTTAAATTAAAATATCAAAAGTTACAGACTATGCAGCTTTAAATGAAAGTAAAATAAATGCTTGATATGAAACCACTATATAGCAATGTGGCCAGAATTGCCTTTCACGGAAAAATTGCATTTCCTATGCTGCATATGTCTACCTGTAGTATTAAGCAAAACTTCATAGCGTATATTAAAGCCGCCTTTACACAATAGCGAATTGGCTAAACGCTCGTTATGCGCGTGGAGTTATTTTGGCATTCGTTCACACACGCTGGTGTGCGTTTAAGGTCGTGACCTCAACGGTGATTAACGGTTTAAGGTCGCTTTCCGTTCTTTGAGGAACATTCCTGAGCGTTTTTGTATGCAAAGTGCGTCGATAGATTTGTGCATGCACAAAAAGTTCGATGTTCGCCAACGAACTGTCAAAACGCAGAGGGATCGTTTACTAAACGCAATGCGAGCGGTCTCTGCGTCGACGAAACGTTAACGGCTCAATGCTGAACGCAATTCGAACGCTTTGTTCGTTCGCAGTGCGACAACGATTCGCTCAACGGTAGTATTCATCCAACCAAACTGGTAGTCTTTTGAACGCATCTGCTCCACTGAAAATAAACTGCGTACACAAAGACTTCTAAAGCTGGTTTTGTCGAATGCAATATTGTACTATTGAGCCATTCAATCACAAGTTGACAGTATATTAAACATGTTAAAAATCTGGGACATACTTGCGCAGTAGTTGGCCTCTTGGACATTTATTGGCCAAATGGTCACTGTTAGTTTGCAGGTTGACAATTCCCCCAAAATCGCCAAAAATATTGTCACTGATTTTGACTAAACTAAGTCCAGGCTGGGAACCGATTCAAAATGATATGTACATGTATGAAACAATACATTATGCAATACAATGTTAAAAATACAATTGGCTTAAGAGTAGATCTATGACTTGTTTGGCGCAAATTTAAAAGCTTGAACTCCAATATCATCAGGGATGTTAAATTAGAACATTTCCTATCGTAAAACTCCAATTTATGTTAACAAAGTGAAGTGTCCCTTTTATGACCACTCTCGGTCATGTCAAAGATTATAAATGCCACAATGTAAACACTTAGCGGTCTCTTTTAATTTTGAATTATGACCACTCTGACTCTCGATCATGTTTGTCTATGTCAAAACGTATTTGTGCCTCGCGGTAAAACCTTTTTGAGGAACACTTACCATGTTGCGGGATTAACAGGAAATTTATTTTAAGAAAAAAATGCACGTTTTCCTCTCTTTTGGTTTGAAATTAGCTGGTATCAAGCACAAGGTGGAGAACGGACAAAAGCCCATTAAGAATGCTCTTCATTAAGAATGGGCGTGGATTCCCAAGAACGTTGTGCGGCGACACATGCTTTTGGTTCGAACTCGTTATGAGGCAGTTATGGCTGCAAGAGAGGGTCATGTCTGTTTTTTGGACGAATTAAACCCAAGTGAACTGATTTAGACGAAAACGAGATATTCATTATCAAGTGAAAAACTTGTCATTTGTCTAAACACTGGCGAATGGGACCCGGACAAAACATCCCGGGACAAAACATCCCATGCCAATTTTTTACACCACGTACAAAATATCCTACAAAGAGTTGCCACCCCAGACAAAACATCCCACGCTGTTTTTGTCACCCCGGACATAACATCCCATGCCATTTTTGCCACCCCAGACAAAACATCCCATACTCAGACTGCTTCTTCAGGGTAAGTCTCATTTGTGACCTTCATCTACTATGACATGTACTTGCAGTGAATGCCCTAGTATGACTGTCCAAATGATATAAACTAGATCTTAAATTGATTGAAAGGCAGTTTCACAATGTAAAATGAATTTTATTAAAGATAATTATATCTTCTTGTGACAAACAACTAAATTTGTGTGTTAAGAAGCCAATTACATCTTAAAAGAAATCATTTACAGTTTGGGTCAAACAAACTATTATAATTGAGAAACATATGATTGTCTAATTAGTCTAATTATCTATCTACCTTTGATCTCCAATCATTTTAATAGGTATGGCACATTAAGAATATCAATAATAATAGTGACAATTAACTAAATGGGATGTTTTATGCACTTTCATAGGCTTTAAACACAGTGTGGGATGTTTTGTCTGGGGTGGCAGAAGTAGCATGGGATGTTTTGTCCGGGGCGGCAAAAATGGCATGGGATGTTTTGTCCGGGGTGACAAAAACTGCATGGGATGTTTTGTCCGGGGTGGTAAATTGATGCAGGATGTTTTGTCCGGGGTGGCGAAAAATGGCATGGGATGTTTTGTCCCGGGATATTTTGTCCTACATTCCTGGCGAACAGCATGAACAGATTGAAGCAAAACTGTTACATTATTCAATGAAATGATGCAGCACTGATTGCTACGGAATATAGTATAAATATATTTTCCTTTCCTAATTCTGATTTCCATAATTTTCTCGAGAAGTGACTGATGGGTTTCTTTTGTAGTTGAGTATATGTATACGCGGATAGACAGACTTATAGAAGAATACATGCGCGTGTACAAATAACCAGGCATGTATCATATTGTGCATGCTAATGTAAAAATAGGCTGATAGAATCATACATGTGTTTAATCTTGGCGAGTTGTTCGTACTTAGTTATAAAATAGATATATGGGCCCAGCTGTCTTATGAATTTGGAACGAGTTGTCTTATCAACTTATATCGAGTTGACTTGAGCCGAGTTTTACGTGGCCGAGTTGTTTTTGGCCGAGTCGTCCGTAATTCTTTTGGAGCATGCAAACAGATTGGACCCAGGCAAACCATGAGAAGCATCTGGCTGATCTGGACTTAAATCGTTCGATAGGAAGGCGTGGGCCTTTGTGTGTGGCCATTCTCATTCTCTTCGTTTTTCAGAGGTTTTCAGTTTCTGATTTAGCAAACAGTGTTGACCCTGAAAAGGTGATGCGTCACGCGCGACGTCTGGTCAGAGTCTAGTTTGTTTACAAATGCCCCTAAGGAGTTATAGCGATAAGGCGTATATTTTCCCTAGTTGACATGATTTTCAAATTGCTCTAATGTTTTTTTTTAATTGGTGTAGTTCAGCAGTAAAATATGCATAGTAAGCAACAAGATACGTTTAAAAGCGATTCACCATTTACAATACCGTGAAAACGTGCACTTTCTACTCCCACCCTCATTTTACGTCTTAATATCGGGTGCCGTTTAGACCAGACTTTGATTAAATGCATTGCTAGTTGTTGTTTTTTTTTAAAAAAGTGCTAAAATGTTAAGGATATAAGTGCTCTTCATTTCCAAACCTTACCGTATTCTTTCTGCGCATGCTTACGAAATACACCTAAATTGTGACATTTGTCATCGGAAAGATGAAACTGGTGACTTTCAGTTGGATTTTAGATGCCCCCTAGACCCAAAATGTCCTTTACATATGTTGTAAATGATTATAGCGACATGTCGTTGTCCACGTTTACATGTATCACTTTTACTTATTTTTAATACGAGCAATGTGTTTACTCAAAGTCTTAGCTAAGCGGCACACAGTATAAAGACGTAAAATGAGGGGTGGGAGTAGAAAGTGCACGTTTTCACGGTATTGTAAATGGTGAATCGCTTTGAAACGTATTTTATTTGCTTACTATGCATATTTTACTGCTGAACTACACCAATTTTTTTTAAACATTAGGGTAATTTGAAAATTTGGTGCTTGTAATCATTTCAACTAGGGAGCTACACGCCTTATCGCTAGAACTTCTTTGTAACATTAATAAAATCATTTTAAGAACTTGAGCGGACGAGAGAGTCATGGTCTGGTACCCTGACGTGTGACGTCGGACCTGGAATACACTGGTATAACCAGATGACCTGGGCCCGGGTTTACAATCTTTTCTTAATATTACGTCTACTTCACTAAGATTTTCCTAAATCAGGAATTTTAATAAACAAATTTATCAGGCATATTGTTGGCCACCTTGACTTATTTTTCTGTAAATTGAAGCGAATTCTTGAAAATGTCCGTGTAATTCCAGCCGCAAAAACATTTCACAACACTATCCTTGCTGAGTCTATTTCTAGTAGCCATATCAAAACTCAAGAATTTTAATTTAGTAAGTTACTCTCTGTAGCAGTAGTTTGTGGCTATCCAAATTAAAACTAATCTGTAGCTGAGCTAAATGGATTGATGTTTAGCGGGTCAAACAAACAACAGATTGTTTGTTTTCTTACTACTCCCGGTAGCTGAAATTCTTACAATTGGTTTGATGCTAAAGGAATCGAATCCCAAAAATTGAGATTTCTTATTACATGTTCTCTCTATTTATTAATTGGATTGTTTGAGACCCCCAAAAATGTTGATTGCAAACTACTCTCTGTTGCTCTCTAGCAATGAAAGGCTAAATATATTTTCTCCTCTATACATCTAACTTATTACTTCTATAACTTCTATTTTTCCAACTTCGACGTTTGAATGATTGTGTGCGCATAAAAACCCGCCTATCTATGTCTGCCTTTCTGTCTACGTGCGTGCGTGCCTTCGTGCGTGTGTGTGTATGTTTATGTTAGCCTACGTGAGTGCAGGCAGTCGTGTGTCTGTTTGACTGTCTGTCTGTTCGCGTATGTATGTATGTATGTATGTATGTACGTACGTATGTATGTATGTATGTATGTATGTATGTATGTATGTATGTATGTATGTATGTATGTAGGAAAGTATGCATGTGTGGGCGTGTGTGCGCAAATGCGGGCGTGTGTGGATCTGTGCAATTGTACATTTGTATGGATATACCTATGTGTCTGTGTATATGTGTGCTTACATTTATTCATAAGTGTGTGTGTTGGGGGGTGTGGGTCTATGTATGTATGTACATGTATGTATGTTTGTATGTTCATGTATATATGCACATGTAAATATATACATGTATGTGCGTATGTATGTACGTGCCTGTATGCATTATTGGGTGCATGTAAGCGTTCATGTATGTATGTATGTATGTATGTATCTTTGTGTGCACACCTATATATATATACATATATATATATATATATATATATATATATATATATATATATATATATATATATATATATATATATATATATATATATATATATATATATATATATATATATAACTAATTAAAATGTCCCAAAACAAGTAAGTTATAAGAAAAAATTAAACAACATAAGCACATGGATGATTTTTTTACTATTTTATTATTGCCAACCGGTTTCCTATCTTCAGGGCAATAATGCAATAATGGCGTCAAAATATGTGTTGCTTCTTAGCAACGTCACTACTAAAATATGCGTACACATGTGTACACAACGTACGCTATATTTGTAACGTCATCAAAATATGTTTAACGTTAATGGCGTCGAAATATGCGCAGTTCCTAGCGACGTCATTAACAAAAGATGCGTACACATGTGTACGCAAATATGTGTACGCAAATACGTATAAATTGTAACGTCATCAAAACATGTTTAGTTTTGGAGAAAACACATCAATAAAATAACGTTCTTTGGCTAACCTAGTTGAAACATCATCAGTTTGAAATTTATAAAACGGAAAAATAGAGAATTTTGGTTGTGTTTTACAACAGTTATCAATATGTTTGCTGACAGGCATTTGTCTTGTTGATGGGTCTCTAATCTGTTGTTCATGTACCGTTTTCCGGTTCCTTAACTTATCACCTGTCTGGCCTATGTAAAACTCTTTACAACCATTGCATATTAATACATAAAGAACATTTCTTACAGTGCAGTTCATATTTTCTTCTACATGAAAAGTTTTATTTTTTAATTTTAAACATGATCCCTCAATAATACTTTTACAAAGACCACACCTTGGCTCATTGCATTTGCTCACACAAGGTGGTGTATTATTTTCATTAAATTCTGATTTCATTAAAATGCGCCTTAGATTTGGAAGTTGGCGTTTGCCTTTTATGAATTTGGTATTTTTCATTATTCTGTTCATTGTATTGTCTTGTTTAAAAATATTCATATTTGCTTTTAATATACCAAATACTTCCCTGTTTTTGGGGTTATATGTAGAAATAAACGGAGTGATGTTTATTCCTACCTCTTTATGTGTGTTTAATAAAGCGTTTCTTGGAATCTTAATAGCTTTCAAAATGCCTGTTTTAATGACTTGGTCTGGATAGTGTCTGCTCCTTAAAGTAGTAGCAAGTTCTTGTAGGCGTATTTTCAGTATATTTGAATCAGAAACAATAGTACAAATTCTACGTGCAAGTGAAAATGGAATGTTTGTTTTAGTTGTTTTGGGATGGCAAGAATTGAAATTAAGATATTGTTTTGAGTCGGTGCTTTTGAAGTAAATGTCCGTTATTATAGAAGTCCCACATTTTATCACCATTATATCCAAAAATGGAAGCTTTTCAGCACTTTTCTGCACTTTAAATTTTATATCTGGATGTAAGGAGTTTAAAACACTTTCAAAATAAGTAAAGTCAGTCATAGATCGTTCCCAAAATATGAAACAATCATCTAGAAATCTTTTCCATTGTTCTTTAATATATTTTGCGAAGATTTCACCCTTTTCAAACTTAACTGTTTTTTCTTCTAAAAATGCTAGAACAAGTGTTGCATAGGTAGGGGCCACTTTAGTCCCCATAGCAGTACCTTTTATTTGCTTAAAATAATTATTGTTAAATGAAAAAATATTGTTTTCTAATACAATTTTCAAAGCTTCAGTGATAAATGCTTTGTTATAACGATTTGCTATTAACTCTGGGTATTTATCTAACCAAAACGAAATAGCTTCTAGACCCAAATCATGTGGGATGTTTGAATATAGACTGACAATATCAAAAGAAACAAGTTGTGTGTGTTCTGATACTTGTTTTGGTATGAAATTGAGAAAGTGTATGTCATCTCTTAAATAGCTCTCCACTTTTGTAAGAAATGGTTTAAGTAAAATGTCCAGCAAAGAACTAAGATGGCTTGTTTCACATCGTGGACCTGCAACTATAGGCCTAAGCTGTATGTCATTGGGATTTAATACTTCGATATATTCAGACTTAAGCTCATTACAAATATCATGAATAATTTTACTCTTATGTATTTTTGGCAGTCCATAGAATGTGCTTGTCTTGCGATCAAATTTAATTAAAAACTCTATTTCTTTTTATGTTAATTTTTTGTGACTCTTTATCAATTCATCAATTTTGCCAAATATTTCTCTCCTATTATTGTCAGGGACTGGCTGATAATATGAATCATCTGTCAGCATTTCTAATACTTTTCTTTTATAAAAATCAGTATTCATTATAACAATGCCACCCCCTTTATCAGCCTCTTTAATTACAATAGAATTATCTTGTGCTAATGAGTAGAGGACGCCAAAACAACATATCGAACAATTCAGAGTGGTTGAATGATGAAGAGGCAGTCGCACATGACTCTCTAAATTCTTTTTTGTCGATGGACAGAAACTGGACCTACCAATTATAAATGATGGCAACCTAGCTGAAACAGGTAAATTATTCACAAAAATATATAATTTGTCAAATCGTAAACTAAATGATATAGAAAAAAGTGTTTTAATGATGGGTCTCCAATTTACTCCTACACCAGAAAAGAATAACCCATACGAACTTAACGATGATGTAAATGAGTTTTTAAGAAAAATAAGATTATGGGAATATTTTGACGGTGAAGAAAATAATGATGAATCACTAGTTAAAAAGAAATTGAATTTCACTCCACCGATTGGACGTAATGAAAGTTTAGATATATATGCAACAGCCACAAAAACTTCCTGCGCAATTGTTTCTAAAGGGAACAAACACATTAAGCATAATATTACTTTAGAGCAACGAAATGCAATAAACTCATTAGCACAAGATAATTCTATTGTAATTAAAGAGGCTGATAAAGGGGGTGGCATTGTTGTAATGAATACTGATTTTTATAAAAGAAAAGTATTAGAAATGCTGACAGATGATTCATATTATCAGCCAGTCCCTGACAATAATAGGAGAGAAATATTTGGCAAAATTGATGAATTGATAAAGAGTCACAAAAAATTAACAAAAAAAGAAATAGAGTTTTTAATTAAATTTGATTGCAAGACAAGCACATTCTATGGACTGCAAAAAATACATAAGAGTAAAATTATTCATGATATTTGTAATGAGCTTAAGTCTGAATATATCGAAGTATTAAATCCCAATGACATACAGCTTAGGCCTATAGTTTCAGGTCCACGATGTGAAACAAGCCATCTTAGTTCTTTGCTGGACATTTTACTTTAACCATTTCTTACAAAAGTGGAGAGCTATTTAAGAGATGACATACACTTTCTCAATTTCATACCAAAACAAGTATCAGAACACACACAACTTGTTTCTTTTGATATTGTCAGTCTATATTCAAACATCCCACATGATTTGGGTCTAGAAGCTATTTCGTTTTGGTTAGATAAATACCCAGAGTTAATAGCAAATCGTTATAACAAAGCATTTATCACTGAAGCTTTGAAAATTGTATTAGAAAACAATATTTTTTCATTTAACAATAATTATTTTAAGCAAATAAAAGGTACTGCTATGGGGACTAAAGTGGCCCCTACCTATGCAACACTTGTTCTAGCATTTTTAGAAGAAAAAATGTATAAAACAGTTAAGATTGAAAAGGGTGAAACCTTCGCAAAATATATTAAAGAACAATGGAAAAGATTTCTAGATGATTGTTTCATATTTTGGGAACGATCTATGACTGACTTTACTTATTTTGAAAGTGTTTTAAACTCCTTACATCCAGATATAAAATTTAAAGTGCAGAAAAGTGCTGAAAAGCTTCCATTTTTGGATATAATGGTGATAAAATGTGGGACTTCTATAATAACGGACATTTACTTTAAAAGCACCGACTCAAAACAATATCTTAATTTCAATTCTTGCCATCCCAAAACAACTAAAACAAACATTCCATTTTCACTTGCACGTAGAATTTGTACTATTGTTTCTGATTCAAATATACTGAAAATACGCCTACAAGAACTTGCTACTACTTTAAGGAGCAGACACTATCCAGACCAAGTCATTAAAACAGGCATTTTGAAAGCTATTAAGATTCCAAGAAACACTTTATTAAACACACATAAAGAGGTAGGAATAAACATCACTCCGTTTATTTCTACATATAACCCCAAAAACAGGGAAGTATTTGGTATATTAAAAGCAAATATGAATATTTTTAAACAAGACAATACAATGAACAGAATAATGAAAAATACCAAATTCATAAAAGGCAAACGCCAACTTCCAAATCTAAGGCGCATTTTAATGAAATCAGAATTTAATGAAAATAATACACCACCTTGTGTGAGCAAATGCAATGAGCCAAGGTGTGGTCTTTGTAAAAGTATTATTGAGGGATCATGTTTAAAATTAAAAGATAAAACTTTTCATGTAAAAGAAAATATGAACTGCACTGTAAGAAATGTTCTTTATGTATTAATATGCAATGGTTGTAAAGAGTTTTACATAGGCCAGACAGGTGATAAGTTAAGGAACCGGAAAACGGTACATGAACAACAGATTAGAGACCCATCAACAAGACAAATGCCTGTCAGCAAACATATTGATAACTGTTGTAAAACACAACCAAAATTCTCTATTTTTCCGTTTTATAAATTTCAAAATGATGATGTTTCAACTAGGTTAGCCAAAGAACGTTATTTTATTGATGTGTTTTCTCCAAAACTAAACATGTTTTGATGACGTTACAATTTATACGTATTTGCGTACACATATTTGCGTACACATGTGTACGCATCTTTTGTTAATGACGTCGCTAGGAAACTGCGCATATTTCGACGCCATTAACGTTAAACATATTTTGATGACGTTACAAATATAGCGTACGTTGTGTACACATGTGTACGCATATTTTAGTAGTGACGTTGCTAAGAAGCAACACATATTTTGGCGCCATTATTGCATTATTGCCCTGAAGATAGGAAGCCGGTTGGCAATAATAAAATAGTAAAGAAATCATCCATGTGCTTATGTTGTTTAATTTTTTCTTATATATATATATATTCAAATAATGAGTTGACGTTACATGTTTTGTTTTTATTTAATATAAACTATGCCAACGCGTTTCGCTGAGCTCTTCAGGGCTGTTGCATAGTAACGTCGTAACGTTTCGACGTCACGTTTCGACGTCGTCACGTTGAGACGTTAACTTAGAGGTCACGTGACGTGACTATACGTCTTTTGAATAGCTGTTCATAAAACATATATATATGTGTGTGTGTGTGTGTGTATGTACATGTTTGTATGTATTTTTGTATGTATGTATGTATGTATGTATGTATGTATGTATAATAAGTAGAATCTAGCAGTTAAAAGATTCTTTTTTCCCTATATTTTGATAAGAAGCCATTCAAGGGATCTATAAGCCTAGTGTCTAATGTCAAGAAATAAAATCGGACATTGTGGACAATAAGCGTTGATTATGCACATATTATCGACACATGCGTCGCTTAATGTCGACACAGTACAACTGCAACCGTTATTGTAAACGCGTAGACACCAACTGTTGCGACTGCAACTGTTAGTGTCGACGTACACAGTCACGGCCGTGTTGACACTAACGGGTCCTACAATACACTGAGTGTGTACATAACTATTGTTGGCCGCAATAACCAAAAGTATGTATATGCGAGCCTATTCTCTTTCTGTTAGCCAGGAGTAAAGGGTTGTTGTGGCCGCGCGAGATGTTGGTCAATTTTCACCAATCAGATTAGAGCTCTCTATCCATTGATAAATCGTTTTCTGTGCCACCATTACAAATACATAGGAAATCTTGTCACGTTCACCTTGTGGCAGTGTGCTCTCCCTCCCATAGCTCCTCACCTAATATAAATGTGCAAATGGGACGGCTCGTTTTTGACAGGATTAGTTGGTGCTTCCTGCTTCCTTTCTGTTAACATGACACCCAGATTTCGCACTTGACAACCATGCGTCTGCATAAAATGAAAATAGTTAAACGACTTTGAACAGAAGCCACCAAATAATAATTTCTGTTAAATAGTGACATTCTTTCAAGTTGTTTACGAAAAGTTGTTGCTTAAAGCAAATATTTGACTGACGACGACATGCAGACGATTAATATTGACAACTAAGTGATAATAATGGGCCATCTTTTAAAAAATATTCGTTTGAATAATATAATTAACCCATATTTCATTCATTTCAACCGGTTGATGTGTTCTCCCTTGACGGAAACTCCGTTTCTAGTTTTAAAATCCAGGGTCTGAATGCAGATAAGTAGACTTTTTGGGCACACCCTGTCGGCACTGAACAATGGCACCGCCAAGAGCATTTTAAGATTAATATCAACGTCTGGAGAGATTGTTTTTCAGTTAAATAAACAGGAAAAAGTCACAGTGTCTCAAGTCTGGTGAATAGGGTGGACAGTTTCCGTTTCCAGAAAATCCTGAACCAGTTTATATGCGTGGGTCCTTGCATGGTCATGAAAATGGCACAATCTTCTTAGATTGGTTGCATGCTTGCTTTTCTCAATTTCTTTGTTACATTTTTGAAACAACGTTGTTCTTATAGAACTTGCCTGTAACTTTTCGAGCTTTGAACAATGGGCCAATCGGAATTCAAAAATAAGTCATACAAATCTTTTTCTTGCGCTTTTTGTTCTTTTAACTGAAGCTCGCGTTTTTGTACTGCAAATTCGCGTTTCGTGTGCATTTCCAAAGCGTGGTATGTGCGCTGAGTTTATGCTGCGTATGAAACTCGAATCAACGTATTTCGAAAATCATGAATATTCATTTAGCGACCTTAAGCGCGTTTCAACAATAAAATATGCGGATTTTTTTCTTTAGCCAATCAGATCGTTTTGTTAAAACGCAGTGATGCGTAAATTAATCAAAATTGAGTTAACCTTGCTCGATGTTTAAATTGTTATGGTTCAACTTCACTTTGATTTTTTTCTGATAAAAATTGCCTTTTAAGGCTTAATTCTCGTTTTCTTTGAGCTTTTAAACTGCAAAATTTCCCAAGCAGACCATGTGGAAACTTCAGCTTACAATGAACAAAATTTCTATTTGGTCACTTTTTAAATTCATTATTTCTGATCATGCGCTAAAAAATGAATTAATTTTTTACCTATAAATGTGCAGTTTCATTGGCAAATGTTAAAGACATAGAAATTTGAGCAATAATACTGGTACCACTCATTATGACTCTCTCTAGGGGTCATACTGGGCAGATCAAAAGGAAAGTATTAATAAGGTGATTATGACTTCCCTACAGGGGCAATAAAGTGGTCCCATGAAGGGATTAGGTAATATATGATAAAATATTGACCTTTATCTTAGTGAAAGAAATTGTGTTGTATACAGGTAATTTTCCCACTTGAGGCCCCTTTAATTTTGTGAGATATTGAAACTGTCCCTTATCAGTTAATCATTTAATGATCTCTTTTGGACAGTGATATATGCCTTTAAGTGGTTTTTTAAAAAAGTTGTCTTTCAATTCAAGGTTTTTTGGTAAAAATGCAAAAATATGCTTTTTTGAAGAAAAATGGTTTAAATTGAAGTTTAATATCAAATTTCATTTCAGTTGGCAATAGACTGATCTAATTGACTTCAAAAACACCAAACTCTTGAAATTTCGACTAAAGTAGACTTTTTACGTATTTTTTTTAAAATATCATATTTTTTGAGACTGTAGCTTGTGCAAAAAATGTTGTATGCATTTTATTTTATCCGAACAAGATTGCCCAAACGGAATAGAACTTGATTCGTCCATTTTGTTATGGCAAACATTTCACTGCTGCTGCGCACTTCTGGTTTGAATGTAAAACTTAAAAAAGTCAATTTGACTTTACTTTACATTACTTTTTTCAATTTCCAACTAGAATTATAGTGACGTTTAGTAGTGATACATAATCGCTGAAAATTTCAATACCGTATTACAAATAATAAGCATAGCCAGCAATGGTTCCTGTCCAATGAAGCGAAATCGATGGCTTTATCAGCAATAGGATTAGCGGATGACTTCGAGATAAATTCCGAGTGACTTCCGTAGTTTTACGATGTGGTCAGCTCTACATGACACAGCGGGAGTCGTTCATCAGTGTTTAGGTGTGAAAAAAGCTGATAAGACTCTATGGCCTAAAGCGATCTGTCCTGTGTTCTTATAAAGAATGAATTTTTGTACATTTTTCAACATTATAGCTACAGATAGAACAATATCGTAGAACTTTGATTCATAATTGGGAAAAGCCGAAATAATAAAATTAAGGAGATTAATCACAGTTGGCAACTTTGCTTTCCTCTTTAATTGCACGCCGGTGGGTCGGACTTCAGACTCTATGATGGTTCCGACTTAAAGACTTATCTATTGATGAGATGGTAGGGGCCTGATGCTTTGGCTGTTTGTCGGGCCCACGGGGTTTACCTGTTGGATTTCTTTTGCTCCGGTATTCAGTTTAATTTACTAATGAGTCCTTATCCTTGCTTTATCTCCTTGTTATATCTTGATTTATATGTTTTAGGAGATGATGCATTGATATGTTAGGTGTCTTTCATGCAAACCAAATATCTATGTGTCTTGATCCACATCTGAATTAAGGGTGAGGTTGGCGCCGTTAAACCGGTTTAAGCCCTCCAGTAAAATATTTTACTGACCGTTCCAAGGCGGTACTTCTTTTGTGGATCTTTTATGTTTTTGTTCTGTCTTGTGTTTGCTATGTTTTGTGCGCGTCTGTTTATATGTGCTTCGTGGTCACCTGCTGGGAAAGGGCTGACCTCTTGGCTCTCGTTTGTGGTGTCTTCTGTGAGTTTGTCACTTTCCCATTGGTATCCTGGGTCAGGTGTGGTACTTGATTGTATCGATTCCTGATCTTTGCAACCTTACTTACTTTAAGACGGAAAGAAAACCGTACTTTGCGTCTCTTTGAACAAAGCACTGGCCTAGCTAATTAATAATATCTGAGTTCTGCAAGCTGTGTTGACTTAAACCAGATCAGTGACGTATGGCGCCCGTCGCGACTGCACTAATGCGCAGGCCGATCAATCCTTTATGTGCGCATGCAACAAAATCGGAGTTTCTCGTGACTTGTGACATGCGTTTAGATGATATAATTATCTATTTCATAATGGGAGTGCTGTAACAGATCCAGAATTATTGAACAGTTTGGATCAAGATCAGACCCCGCATTTTTTCAAGCCTTGATCAGGGTCCAAATTAATGGAGCAAGTGATCACAATATGACACCCAAATGTAACCAAATCAGGTTTTCTCGCAACTGGGCCCATTTATTTGACAAGTATTTTCTTATCTAGATAAGGCCCGGCTTTTGTCGAGCCTGATCAGTCTCCAAACTGTTTGGTTAGCACCATCTGACACTCGCATGCAACAGAATCAATTTTTCTTGTGACTCGACACATATTCAATAGTTTAGACCAAGGGCAGGCCACGCACTCTGCCGAATCTGATCAGGGTCCAAACTGTTTGAAAAGACAATAGCAATAGTTTTAACCGTTGTCATGCTGTCTATACGAAATGACATATACTTAAACGCAAAAGTTTCGCAACCGTTTAATATCTGTATTTTCTTCAGTATGGGCCATGTAAGAATATTCATATAATCATATTTTATGCTCTGCACAATGCAGGATGATTTACCATTAATCGGTTTTGATCATACTCTTTATTCTGACGTTATAATGACGTCAGTGTTTTTCAACAATTTACGTCCAGCATAAAGATTGTTATCTCGATTTGAAAACAAACGTTGCTATGTGATAGCCAGATGTCGTATCTGACGGAAAACATTTTAATGTTTAGCAATTAACTTTTATCAACGCTCAAAGTCGCTGTGTTTCTTTGTTAACGTCAACCAATTTATCACAATTGTTCATGTTATTCCGTTATGTCGCGCGATACTTCTGTCTTCTATGCAATGTGTTGAAGGCTTTCACTTGTGACATTAAAAACTCAATTATTGATATTCAGTTGTGCTTAAACGGCCAATTACGTCAAATATTGAAGGCTTTACGTTGACGTAATGAACGTTACCAAAATGCATAAAATGACCTGCTTGGATTTGCCTGCCCTTCGGATTTTGAAAACAGATAACGGTTAAACACCTTTTCCGAATAAAATGTAAGGTGGTGTAACACTGTGACTCAATAAAATGTAAGGTATTGTAACTCTGTGACTTTTCAAATTAGGGTTGCCTTACATTTCTTGTGAAATATCGGCAATCGTAAGTCTCACTGGTCTGATTTTCATGTTGTTAGGACGGCAAATAATTGGACTTGTTAATCATAATATCATAGAGTAAACTATTTGGCTCAAAAAGAAGGAAATAACATTTCAGTAAGAGTTGCGAAACTTTTGCGTTTAAGTATATAACTTAATTAGACCCAGTAACCTAATTATCGAATGAGCAAAGTGTGCCAAAACATCTCAGATTGATTGTCATGCAGACGAATTATATACATACCAATTAGTGAAATTGACCAATGACATGTGATTTCCAACAAGGTGGCAATTTGACAAGTGTAGACTCAGACGAGCCTGTGCAGCTTTGTTTTGACCCACATAAGCCTAGAGTCCTTTTTGTGGGACGAAGGCAAACAATGCAGATCCAGACTAGAAACCACAGAACGCTTGGTTGATTTATATAAGCATGAATTTTGTATAACCGAATCTTTCTTTCAAAACTAACATAAAAATGTACAGTGACTAATTAGAAATTTTGCTCGGTGTATATATAGCATTTTATTTTAACCCAAGCTCGAAGCTTTTAAACTGTTTCTCGTCTATAATTAAATCATATACGAATAAAAATATACATGTAACTTACCCACCACATCCATGTCATTTATAAGTTTCAAATCATAAATAAATTGCAATACACAAGTACATGTATTCTACGTACCATGGTAACTTATAAACAAACGATTCACGTGACTAGTCACCGTTGCTTTAATACGTACAGGTATATTTAGATCTCATTGCAAAAGATACGCAAAGGACCAGTGTCTATAAGGCCTGTTTCACGGCCACTATGAATTTCCTTTAAACTTTGTGTAATAAAAGTAGTATGTCTTAGCTGTAAAATGACGAAATGTTGGATCAATAGATTAAGTTTTTTGTGTTGTATATTCATTTGAAGTGGGTGGGGTAATTCCACCCCAAACAGGGTTATGCTACGAAAACGACTATATTTTTATAACCATATGTAGCTGGAAATCATCTATTTCTAGATTATTTATGGAATATCAGATCTAAAGACTGACACTCATAATATTTTAAAATATTTATAAATGATAAGAATATACTCACTTGAAAGTCATACCAAAATTTAGTATATATACTCACTTGAAAGTCACGCCAAAATTTAAGTATTTTTTCTTCGCCAACTTTGCGAAAAACCACAACATTTATTTATGCTTAAATGGATTCAATTGATTTTTAGAGGTTACATAGTATATAAGATGGTAATTATAAAATTATGAAGATTTGTTTCTATGGTGATTATTTTAAGAGTTATCTGCCCACAAAACCAGGTATTTTTTGTATTTTTTTCCAAATTTAAGGGTTGGTTACATGTATTAGATTTTAGATACAGCATTGCTTCTAGGTTACACAATGGTTGATCATACTGTCTAGAATAAAACAAAGGTTTCACATCGCTGATATGATCTGGAAGTCAAAGGTCAAGGTCACTAATACTTAAAACTTGTCTACAGCTGAAAACGCGAACACCTCTTTCATTTTTTGACTACGCATATTCATATTTGCTACAATAACAGCATATCATGTGAAGATTAGAACAAAAGTCTCAGAATATGGATATGACCTTGAAATCAAGGGTCAAAGCAAAAATATTCTTAAAATCTGTCTTACTGCTCATAATACAAACTCCTCTTTCGTGCATTGATGAGGTGTGTTTATATTTAGCACAATAATTGCATATAGTGTGTAGATTAAAATGAAGGCTTAAGATAGCTGATATGACCTTTAGGTCAAAGGTCAAGGCCACACATACTAAAAACCTGTCAATTGCTCTAAATGCTAATATTTGACCTTGACCTTTGAATAATATATCATAACAGCGACCTGAAACCATTGTTGATATCTACACATTAAGGCAATAAGTGTGCAAAATCTATATTATCTTCACCCAAACTACTAAAGGATACTCACTTTACAAGCCATAGAACCAGAATTTAAATATTTTTTTGAATATTTTTGAGTTTTAAATATTTGACATTTGTCTGGAACACAGAGAGTTTCTTTTCATCTACATACCTCAGACAAACACTGTTGCAAATATGAATATCCTCCATCGAAAAAGTAAGAGGAGTGGCACTAGAGGCGAACAAACCTGATAATATATATAGGTCTTTTGAATCGATATATACTCTATCAAAGGATACAGAGGTTCGTGTTGCGAGCCGTAGGACCGATTCTTAAAACATTGTACTTTGATCCCACCGTCATATTGGTGCTCTGAAACCTTCATTTTAATGAACCAACCTTAAGAAGTCATTTTGGTTTATATGGACATCCTCTAACAAAAATGATTAAAGAAATTCACGTCAACATTTGTAAGATATATTGACCTAGACCTTTTACTCCAAGGTCATAGCAGTAATCTGAAACTTTCATCTGTTCACCGCACAATATGCGAGTGCAGTACCCAGTGGTAGAATGCTTGAGTCGAGATAGAAGTGTTGCGGGTATGAGTCTCACAGGTGGAACTGCATATTGTTCGTGACAAAGTAAAGAAGAAGGCAAAGGCAAGGAATCGATACAATAAATTAACACACATGACCCGGGACATGGTATGGTATGGGAAAGAGACAAAAACAACAAGAAAACATCACATACAAGGGAGCCAAGAGGTCAGCCCTTTCCCAACAGGTGACCACAAGGCTGCAATAAATAGGCATGACAGGCAAGACACATTAAATCCTGCTTAGTGCCAGGTCAACCCAAAGAAGACCCATCCTGATATGACTTGACTGAAATAATATTGACTGGGATGAACAGGATCAAATCAAACAAACAATACACCATAGGGAATCATTCTGCCAAATATGAACACTCTCGCTCAAGAAATGACAGAGGAGCTCACTGTATGAGCTGTATATAGGTTCTATGCAAGTGCGACATTGACGTTGACTTCAAGGTCACATCAACAATATGAAATCTTGGTTTAAACTACGCTTCATAAGCAATTATTGTGCTTAATATGAAGACACTCCGTCAATGCATGAATGCGGAATATCTGTTATGAGCAGTAAGACAGATTTTAAGAAATATTTTACTTTGACCCTTAACTTGAAGGTCATAAATATATTCCGAGACGTTTGTTGCAATTAACATATGATATGCAAATATTGTGGCGAATATGAACACCCTAGGTCAAAATAAATGAAGATGTTTGTGTTTCGAGCAATTTTACATGTTTTAAGTATGTGTGAAGGTCATATCAGCTATATGTTCACACTAGGTCAAAAAATGAAAGAGGAATTCACGTTTAAGCCATAGACAAGTTCTAAGTATGTGTGACCTTGACCTTTGACCACAAGGTCATATCAGCTATCTGAAACCTTCGTTTTAATCTGCACATCAGATGCAATTATTGTGCTAAATAGGAACACATCCCATGAATACACCAAAGAGGAGTTTGTACTATGAGCAATGTGACAGTCTTTAAGAATATTTGACTTTGACCCTTGATTTCAAGGTCGAATCCATATTTTGAGACTTTTGTTGTAATCTACACATAATAGGCAATCATTTTTGCGAATATGTTTACACTAGGTCAAAAAATGAAAGAGGTATTCACGTTTTAAGCCATGGACACGTTCAAAGTATTAGTGACCTTGACCTTTGACCTCAAGGTCATATCAGCTATCTGAAACCTTTGTTTAATTCCACACACCATGACCAATCATTGTTTATTTCAGAAGCAATTGTGTATCAAAAATCTCTAATGCATGTTTACCCACTCTAAAAAAATAAAGAAAAAAATAAAATCCCCGGTTTTGCGGGCAGATAACTCTTAAAGTAATCACCATGGAAACAATTCTTCATAATTTTATAATAACCATCTTATATACTATGTAACCTCTAAACTTCAATTGAATCCATTTAAGCATGAATAGATGTTGTGGTTTTTCGCAAAGTTGGAGAGGAAAAAATACTAAAATTTTGGCGTGACTTTCAAGTGAGTATATACTAATCATTTATAAATATTTTGAAATATTATGAGTGTCAGTTTTTAGATCTGATATCCCATTAACAATCTTGAAATGCCTGATTCCCAGCTACATATGGTTATAAATATATAGTCGTTATCGTTACATAACCCTGTTTGGGGTGGAATTACCCCACCCACTTCAAATGAATATACAACTCAGAAAACTTCATCTATTGATCCAACATTTCGTCATTTTACAGCTAAGACATGCTACTTTTATTACACAAAGTTTAAAGGAAATTCATAGTGGCCGTGAAACAGGCCTTATAGACACTGGTCCTTTCTCAGAAAAGAGTGATATACTTGAAAAGTAATGTTTGCATAGTTATATTTACGAGTAGTTAAGCATGCCATAAATTGAAGGCGTATCTTGAAAATTAATATATTCTTAACATGTTCAGCCAAAAATTCATTTGCAGCAGTGCTGTTGGTCAAGGGATGTTACGTAGACAAATTATAATTGGAAAATTAGGCGTCATTACTTTAAGCAATTGTTAAACTTTGTCTCAAAATGAAACTGTGGAAAAAATGTAAAAAGACTGTGAATGTTCATACCACCTAGAATACTATATACTGACACAGCACTTCAGTATTAAAAAAGGTTGGCTTTACTTTTACATCTAATCTCGATTTTTATTGATGCTTGAAATATCACGAGACTTAACTCGAGAAGGAAAATCAACATTGATAAGAACCCTCAGCAAACCCCAAATTGCACTTGTAAACATATCTTTTTTGTCAAGAGTCTGCTTTCATGAAAAATAACTACTCAAGCTGGTTAAAGAATTTAATAGCAATCTGAAGGAGAGAAATTCGTTTGGCAAATTTGACATGAGACTGATTTACTCCAAACTTGTCCGTGATTGCTTAATGTTTTATGAAATAATCAAACCTGGTATGTGCTTTTTCGGAGTATATCGCGACAATTCTCAAGTATTCATTCAAAATATTATATTAGCCTGGTTGTCAGTTCAAATGGTATGATATTCATCACGTACTTGGTACGATTTGAGGTCAAGTCAAATCATTTGTTTGAGTTTGAAATTTTAGAGGAAACGAAGGCTTTAACTACTGTACCACGTATAAAAAACGATAGCAAAATGCTTCAACAAAGTTACATATTTAAAAGCAGGTACACATGTTAAAGGGCGTTTATATAATGGCCAAACATGTTACACACACCAGTAGGCTGGTTTGAGTAAAACCTGGTGGCCAACCAAGGCCAATTTTTCTCACGACGAGTCTTAGACCTGTTTCTTATTCAGGCCCAGGCCAACAAATTGTGGTGAAGGTCTATAGTACGCTGTTTGTCCGTCTGTCTGTCCTAATAATTCACATAGGTCATAATTAGCAGAACGTTAAGCCTCAAATAGTAATATTTTCTTACCAATCAAAATAAACATTTGTTTTGGATACACAAAAGAACCGTCTCATAGAGACGGTTCTTTTGAGTACCCACAACAAAAGTTTTGGTTGAAAAATAAGAAAATTAGTTTCTAACTATGCAGCTTTAGCTTCGGGGTCTGTATTAATATAACTGCTCACAAACATATGTGCATTAAGCAAGATCAGATGCAAGTGACTCTCTTTCTTCCTCAATGATGTTTTTGCAAAAATAGGATGGCGGCAATAAACAACGCTAGATAATCAGAAAGAAACATGTACCCCATCACAGCCACAAGGAGGCCAAAATTCAACTATTTCGCAACCTTTGGAGAAATGTGAAGCGTATCTTATAAAAGCTAATATAGCTTTTGCATTTGCCTAAACCTAAGTCAAACAAAAGGGTCCTTAGGCCCTGGGTCGCTCACCTGAAAATGATTGTTTATGAAGGTATAAGAGAGCATAGCTCCCTTCAAAGTCCAGCTATGAGCTAAACTTGTCTGATAATGGGGAAAATCATTTGTATATTGGAAACCCCTGAAAGGGTAGTTTGGTAGTTTGCTGCATTCTATCAGGGTCGGCCACTTTTGCTAATAAATGCGATATACAGAGACTGAAGTACACATCTATTAGGAACGTCTACCTGTGACACCTTTAACATATAAAGGACAATGTATCTAGCTGTAAGGGAAAATCAATCTTCACAGAATTAGAAAACCTCATTACAATCAAAACAGTCACATTTGCAAGATGTGTCTCCCTTACGGGATCCCTATAATATTTTTAATTTGGACTTAGTGGTTCAACAGAAGATTTAATTTAAAGACATTTCTCATCTAGAGCGCTGGCAGCCCCTTTGGTCAGTGGAGTAGAACCATTTGTAAATGTTGGGAGAGTGCATCATGAGGAACAATTCTGTGAAATAATTTTGATTTTGGGTCAGTGGTTCAGGAGTTCTATGGAATTTGATCCATTGGCTCAGAAGGAGATGTCGTTTAAAGACATTTCTTATCTAGAGCTCTGCTCAGTGGACAGGAACTATCTGTGCAATTTTAATCGAAGGCATCATGAGAACAATTCTGTGAACTTACTTTAAATATGGACCAGTGGTTCAGAAGGAAATGCCGTTTAAGGTTATTTCTTATCTGGAGCATCCTGTTATGTGGAGTGGAACCATCTATGCAATTTTGAAAGAGGGCACATCACGGGGAACATGCATGAGTAGTTATACGAAATTTGGAAATGTGGTTCAGGAGGGGATGTCGTTTGAAGGCAATGCTTATCTTTTTATCTAGAGCTCTGGCAGCCCCTTTGTTCAATGGACTGAAACTATTTGTGCAAATTTGGTAGAAGGCATCACGAGGAACGATCCCACGAAATTATTTTGAATTTGGACCAGTGAATCAGTAGAAAATGCCGCTTAAATGTATCTCTTATCTGGAGTTCTTGTAGCCCTTTTGTTCAGTGGAGCATAACCATTTGTGCAATTTTGGTGGAGATTATTTTAAGGTATAATCCTTTGAATTAATTTGATTTGGGTCAGTGGTTCAGGAGATGTCGTTAAAAAGATTTCTTACCTGGAGGTCTAGCGGCCCTCAGGTACGTGGAGCGGAACCATTTATGCAATTTTGAAAGAGGGCATCATTAGGAACATTCATGTGAAGTTATATGAAATTTGGACCAGTGGTTCAGGATGAGATGTCGTTTAAAGAAAAACGTTTTGCAGGACGGACGGACGAATGGACTTACTGAAGAGAGAGCTGGTTGCTTTGCATAATTTGTCTTCCTGGTGTCTCGTGATGGTTGAGCGGCTCTTTCTCGCGGTGCCACGAGGTTGTTTGCGGTTTAAGATTGTGGTATTTCCTGATCATACTCACTTATTATTTATTATTACGGGCAAAGACAGATCACAATAGCTCACCTTGAGCCTTCTGCCTGAGGTCGTGAGCAATAATTTAAATTTAAATAAAGATTGAAGCTGGATGGCGATTACAAATATTTTAGCTTAATATTAAGGACTTGGTTTTTCTTTTTTTTTCAGAAAATTTGTAAAATGCTTCAAACTCCCAAGTGAGATTATGAAAAATTGAGTGTGGTGACATATCCTTTGTATTTCATAAATTGACAATCTGTTCATAAAACAAACTGTATGAAAATAATTTGAAATATTTTAATGTTGGAAGTATTACACGCAATTGCCCTAAGTAACAGAAAATATTTTTCTTATAGTTCAACCAAAACATATGTTGTAGGTACTCAAAAGAACCGTCTCAATGAACCCCAAAACAATTGCTAACAATTATGGGTAAGAAAACCTGTGCATGTGCCCAATCAAAGTAAACAAAGGTGCAAAGATCAGGAATCGATACAATCAAGTACCACACCTGACCCAGGATACCAAAGGGAAAGTGACAATCTCACAGTTAGACACCACAAACGAGAGCCAAGAGGTCGGCCCTTTCCCTGCAAGTGACCACAAAGCACATATAAACAGACGCGCACAAAGGCATAGCAAAACAAGACAGAAAAACATAAAAGACCCACAAAAGAGTTACCACCTTGGAACGGTCAGTAAAATATTTCAATGGAGGGCTTAAACCAGTTTAACGGCGCCAACCCCACCCTTATTTCAGATGTGGATCAAGACACATATATATTTGGTTTGCATGAAAGACCCCTAATTTATCAATGCATTTTCTCCTAAAACATATAAATCAAGATATAACAACGAGATAAAGCAAAGATAAGGACTCAACATAAAAATCTCTAGCTTTAAGTTTATCTAAAATTTCACCTGAATTTTTAATAGACCAAAATAGGCTTTTACCGGATCTCTCATATACCTTTACACAATACTTGATAACATGCTTTGACAGCTTTAAGACACGAGGTTAACAATTTAGAAAGTTCTGTTGTCGTACAAGAACTAGAATTAGCAATAAATCTTGCTTTATAAGGTTTTATAGAGTTTAGGTAACCAGTACAACGTAAGAATTTTGTCTTGATTTTCTTTAGCTTTGACACCGAAATTTAGGGCTGTATGACAACCATGCCCATCAAAAATCACCCTCTCACTTAAAGAAGGCTGCAGTTTATATGCATTAGTGTCAACAAGCTCACGCTTAAATGTATATACATATAATACAGTCGTCAAACAACTACAACATTGTTAGCAGCTTTATCTGCTGGTACCAAAACATAGTTCATATTAAAATCTTGGATACATCGTTTAAGATGACGAAAAGAAGATTTAGGTCTAGGGGTAAAAGATGTGTATTACGAGAATAAAATGAAATACGAGTACCAATAACTTTAAAAACGTAAATCTTCCATTCCTTCAAGGCATCAGGTTCAACATTTTTCTTTTTACAATTTTATTAAAGTTAAATATAGTAGACTTAATTTGTCTGTTATATTTATAGCAAATGATAGGAGTTTCAGAATTATTAAAGTAATTTGGAATAGATAAAATCACTAAATTATTCTTGAAGATCAATAAACTCAATACCTTTGTTAATGAATGGAATTTTGATAAAATGTCGGATATGGTTGGCCTCAGAATCGATATAAGGACTAAGGAAATGTTGTACATAACACCTTGTAATAAGTGCTGCTTTATATAATTTGTTTGCTCTATCATAAAGTTTATTAGCCTCTTACTCTAAATTACGTAAAACCAGGATAGGCAGGGAACTTAAAAAAGAAAGTCAGCCTTTCTGCACATGATTAGTTAAAGCCAAAGAAAGATTCTTTAGAGAAGTTTTTAAGCGTTCTTAAGTACAAATTTTGCGCTTTATGTTGCCATTTTTACCTTTACCATGAGATCTAGTTTTACGCTTTTAACATTCCAAAACAGAAAAAAATATCAAAATCTGGCATTATATAAATGTTACCTTCATGGTATATATTATCATTAAAGCCCCAAATCAGTATGGGCTCAGGCCTTCATACTTAAGGTGGGACCTGGTCATTGTTCCATGGTTTCAAAATATGGCCCATCACTTTCCGAGGCAGTGGGCCCACTGGACCCATCCTTTTTAGTTGTGCAAAAGTATCACTTTAGTAAAAATATTCATCTTACAGCGAGTCTACGAACTCCACAAAACAGAAAGTACATGTAGGTTGTCAATACAGTATAACCTGTCATAAGCAGAAACTTAAAAAAGACGAAACAAAGATCTTAATAAAAAAATGGTAGCTTAATGAAGGAGCATTCTGCAATAATTTTGACCTGCATTAAGCGATAATTGGTGTTCTTTTTTGAGCGGTCGGTTAAGACATGTTTTACTGTATAATCAGCAGTCAGTATACATATATGCAAACAAGTGTCTCTGTCAGTGTGTATGTTAAGCATACTACCCAAATGTGAACTGTGTTTAGTTTGATATGCTTAGGCCCATCATTTAGGAAAATGACGCACCATTTTTGCTCAATGGGACACATCGGCCCACCAATCTTGAAGAAAATCTGAAGCTCTTTGGGCTTGTCCACCTTCCCCGGCTTGACTAACAGTTTTGCACAAAGTGAGGACACTGATCAGACTCAGCAGTTTAACAGGCTGAAATGGGTCTCACACCTACGACTTTATTAGTTTTATGTTACAATACGATTAAATGTTGTGGGTTTAAGAAAATAATTTTGAAAAAAACATACTTAGATCTACCTTAAAGTTTGGAAATGCATTTATACTTACATGTAACTCATTGCATGCTGGATAATTTTTCATGATTTTGTTGTCGTCTGTTGACTTGTATCAACATTAACTCTCAAAATAATTCTTTCAGGAACACTATCAGAGTGTCAAATGGTTTGAATCCGGATCAGGACAGACCTTTTGATCTGATCATATCAATCCTCTAAAGGCAGTATCTTGGTTTATACGGTTCGCTGAGGCCTGTCTAGCGCAATATTATGGATAAAAACAGTATACCCTAACTAGTAAAATTGATCTTATCTTGAGAACAACAGGCCTCCAGATAAAAGTACATTGTACGTAATTGATTTTTTTCTTAATTCTCAACCAAAACATATGCTGTGGGTACTCAAAAGGACCGTCCCGATGAGACGATTCGTTTGGGCACCCAAAACACATCTTTAAAATAGTGAGTAAGAAAATAATTGCAATTTTACGCTTACAAAGTTTCCTAATTTGGACCTATGGTACAACAAACATGTAATGGGTGAAACTGAAACAGTCCTCCTTTTCAAAGGAAACAACCCGTTAATGTCACTTTGGCAGTAAAATTAACCCTACTACGAACGCAGCACAGCCAAGCCCTATTGTATTAATCCTTAAGCATATCTCTAATATTATTTGAGCTAGGAGTCTCAAATTTGGTGTGATGATGCATCTTGGGATGAGGAAGTGTAGCAAGCCATAATTCGGTCATTGTGACCTTGAACATTACCTATGACCTAGTTTTTAGAATAATCGTGTCCCGAGCACATCTATTATATTATTTGAGGTAGGAATCTCAAATTTGGTGTGTGAATGCATCTTGGGATGGCGGAGTGTCGCATACCACAATTGGGTCACTATGACCTTGAACTTGGCCTTTGACCTAGTTTCTAGAAACTGCATTGAGTCTGGTGCATATCTCCTAATTTCTTTGAGATAGGAATTTCAAATTTGGTGTTTGAATGTATCTTAAGATGATGGATTGTCACATACCATTTCGGGTCACTGTGACCTTGACCTCTGACCTAGTTTTAAAAATTATTGTGTTCAGAGCATATCTCTTATATTCTTTGAGGTAGGAGTTCCAAATTTGGTGTGTATATGCATCTTGGGATGGGGAAGTGTCACTTACCATTTTCGGGTCACTGTGATCTTGACCTCTGACCTAGTTTTAATGATAATTGTGTTAGGAGCATATCTCTTATATTTTTGACATAGAAATCCCAATTTTGGTGTATGAATGCATCGTGGGATGGTGGAGTGTCTTGTACCATTTCATGGGTCACTGTGACCTTGACCTCTGACCTAGTTTTAAGAAAAATTGTGTCTGGAGCATATCTTATATTATTAAAGGTAAGAATCCCAAATTTGGTGTGTGGATTCAACTTTTGATGGCGGAGTGTCACGTACCATTTTTGGGTCACTTTGACCTCTGACCTTGTTTATAGAATAATTGTGTTATATTATTTGAGATGGTAATCCCAAATTTGCTGTATGGATACATCTTTGGATGCTGATGTGTCGCATACCATTTTTTGGTCACTGTGATCTTGACCTATGACCTAGTTTCTAGAATAATCGTGTCTGGAGCATATCTCCTATGTTATTTGATGTAGGAATCCCAAATTTGGTGTATTGATTCCTCTTGGGATGGCGAAGTGGTGCATACCATTTTGGATCACTTTTACCTTGACATTGACTTCTTGCCTCATTTCTAGGTTTTTTGTGTCTTGAGCATATCTCCTATATTACAGCTTACTTTCCTCGAATGTGTCTTATGCTAAATCAATTCCTTTGGGGGCATTCGTCACGTGACTTTGACATTTCTTGTTCAACCTGTTTACCTGCAGCATTCCATTTGTATTCTTGTATTTTCAATCAGAGTGAAAACCAGTGTCAGATCAAATAAAATATATAAACCCTTTTCATGCTGAACCTGGATATATGAGCCGCGACATGTGATATCCAACAATGTGACATCTGACAAGTGTAGACTCAGACGAGCCTGTGTAGCCTCTCTTTAAGCTTAGAAACTTCAAATGCTGTTCGGTCTGTAGCTTAACAGTCATATACTATTCAAGCGATAAGCAAAGGCTCTGGTCAGACTGCGCGTATGCGCAGGCTGGTCTGAGCCATTGCTGGTCGCACATTCCACATTGTTGGAAATCTCATTTCAAGGCTCATTATTTATTGATCTAAATACAGATTTATTGCCATTATTCATCCAATAGTATAGTAATCGACGGCGGATAGTTGCTGTTCTAGGATGTATATGGCCTTGTGCTTGGATCGCCGGGCTACCTACACTGTTCTTCAACCAAGTGAGGGCGGGGCATCCCTATCATCCCGAGTCAACCATCAAATACTGCATGATACTATTCCCTGACAATCCAGATTTTTATTACTTAAGGTGGATCAGCAGGTATAGGAATTGCAAATAGAGGCAAGTTGTTTAAGCCCATTTTTTGAATAAATCACATGCCTGATATTTCTGAGTTTCTATTTACTATGAGTTAAATGTCTGAGGATTAAAATGGACAAAAGATAGGTTTGAGTTTTGAACTGTACATGTGGTGTGTTTGGAGAAAAAAAAGAATTTCTCAGATTTTTACTTTTAGCAGGACAGAAAAGAGAACAGACCAAATATACATATTCAATACATTCCTAACACGCAAAAAAGTAGATTATACCATTGTGTACACAAAAGGGACCATGAAATTATAAATAAGTATACGAGTGATGAAGGCCAGAATTTTTTTTTTACCTTGTCAGCTGTTCATGGGCGCCGCCATCTTTGAAAAGAGAGGTAATTCTGGCCAACCCAAATCGATACGAAAAGTAGAGAACAGTTCATCTTGTACACGAATCAAATGCCACAATAATAAACTTAAATGTTCTTGTCTTCTTTCTACAGTAAAAAAAAATTGAGATCGTCACTTGATTCTGTCCATAATTTGAAAATATATATACACGGTGAAGATTGTAAACACATCCATCGTCTCGAAACACAAATTGTCTTCATACGCGGGCATATGTGTCGAAAGTTATTGGCTTTATTTCGCTTTCTACATTAATAAAAATCTTTTCTTTTAATATAGGTAGAATATTATACTGAAATATAAAGTTTATTTCAATATTCGATCGGCAGGAATGGAATATGCAATATTTATTGAGGTACTATTTTTCAGCGTAATGATTTCTGTTTCAGAGTTTTTAGGTCTTCCTGTGTCAGCATAATATGTCAATTTCAATGTTGATGAAGCTGTGTATGTGACAAAGAGATAACATCCATGGTTTTTAACCAGAACTGAACTCCAAGTACCGCGGTAAGTATACAGATACATCGATCGAGTGCCCGATTATCCATATAACACGTTTTTTTTCGTCCTCTGTGAAGAATGAATGACATGTCAAAGGTTATTTGGTGACGTATTTTGGTAATTTTTATTTCTTTTCTAAAAAAATAAATTCTTGTTTAGAACATTTCTTTGGTAAGTATTGGCCATATACTTGTGGTTTGGAGACATTCACCAATATAATTATGTTAAGTTTCCGCCAGTATCGCATTTGTTTACATATGAGGGACCATATGTTTCACCACATGGTCTTCTTCTGTTCACATTGAGGGAAAAGGAAGAAATTTCTTTGAAACTTCATTATTTCTTTGAAATATAGTGTGTAAGCTGGAAAGCAAATTATGGCAAATAGGCAGAAGCGTAAGAAGAGGTTTGGCTTGCCTGGAGGCATGCATGGTGCAAAGAGAAAAGCTATTGCATCTAATCAGGGGAGAAAATCATACACATATTCCTCGTATTTGAGAGATTCATCATCATGTGTTCTTGTTATAAATCGTAAAATGATACACGGAAAGAAAAAACCAAAAGTAGTTAAAAGACGTGGTTTGAAAAAGTTCTACCAGTTGTATAGGTCAGCTGAAACAGGACAACTAAGAAAAAGATATGTGAAGAGAGTATTCAATGGACAGCCAGATGGCTATAGGTAGGTGCACATAGATACCAGAAATTAAACCATGAAAAACATTCTGTTTTCCCTCAATTATTTTGCAATGGATTAGTCTTTCTCACACTGCCTGACTGCAGGGTGACTTCCAAGAATAGAGTGGAATTTTATGGGTGCCAGACTTAACATGGACAGACAAAACATCTAAAGATCCCTACATCGAAACGACCACACAAGAAATACAACGTAATCGAAAACGTCCAAACATCTAATAAGACGAAACAAAAGACAGAAAGACAAAATATCTAAAATGTCACATAAAATCGCAACAAAAATCGCGACAAAACATCTTATTTTCCTCTTTTCAGGTGGGACATTTAATCAAATTTACCGTTAACAAAATTGACCATTATGTCCCCTCGTTTTTGGTCACCCTTCTTGCCTTGGATCAGTATTTTTTCGGGATTTATTGGGGGAGGGGAGGGGGGTTGAACCAAGGTGCGTTTTTTTTCCATCATATTAGTTTATGCATTATGAGAGCTCTGAACGAAATTGACATTATAAAATCACAAACAGGAAAGAGGGAGAGACGACGCCATCTGCGAGCAACCCTTAAACTGTGGAAGAAATGAAGCTTCAAGGACATTTGCGTAAAACCCGGCCATGCTGGCGAATACTGTTTGTGGTGATGGTAAAGTAAAAAAAAAATGGATTAAACATGTGCACAGACGAATTTCATAATCCATGTTACGAACATTTATGGAACCATATTGACAATGATTTCTGTGCTGAAGAATCAAATATTATTTTTGATATTACGTATTATGATATTTTTTCCATGTTTTTTTGGCCTTTTTTATATATATTTTATTAAAAGTCAATTCTATATTTTGTCTTAATCGTTGTACTGACGTTTAGATCTTTCGTCGTTTCCATGTGTAGACTTTTAGATGTTTTGTCGTTCGATGTTTTGTCTTGAACCCGAATTTTATATTGGGCTGTCGAATCAATAGCAATATTATTTTTTAGACTTACAGCTTAAGAAGAAGGTCTCATAATATAGGTAGTCTACAAAAGTCCCCACTTGGTATGGATGAAACTCAGGTCTGTTTCCTTTGCATTCTTTGTCTTACAGACTTGTTGTTATTTAGGCCAACGCTCTGTCCGTAAAGTCCTTCCCAATTTTATATAACACAATGGGCAAAAGTTCTCATTTTATGTGTTGGGTTATGATCCCAAATAAGGTAGAACAACCCTGTAAAACAGAGGTGATTATGTCATATTAATGTACAGGCAGGACAATGGTTAACTTATTCTCTTTACTTCTATAATAGCAAAAATATTAATCACTGAAACATCTGAAGTCAGCCAAGAGACATTCTGAGGCCACACTTAAAAATACTTTTGTTTCCGTTTTACTGGTATGGGTTGGTTGGTCAGAATTTTTTTTTAAATCTCAAATTCGATAGCCATTTAATTTAATCGTCAAAAATCCTACAGTAGTCAATGACATTAAATACACAAACAATTTGGTAACTACTGATGTTTCAAAGATGCATAATAATAGGATTATACTACTTTACATTGAATCAGATAAAAAAGAGTAAATGTATTACTGCAGTTCAAGGTGGTTTAGGATATATACCTGTAAATATCACCCATTACCTGATAAGTTTTACAACAAGCCTCATCTATTTTTGAATCAATAGTAAGAATAATTTAAAGATAACACTGTTTACATTCGGGCTAGACCTCAGTAGATGTAGCCTTTATTTACTTTGTTAAAACTCTAGAAGGAATTTGGCCTACTAAATAGGCGGGTATTCCTGAGTACATTGGGGAAAGATAAACTGCCCTGGACAGCTTGCCCCTCACCCCTCCAACCAATTTGCAGAATTCTCTAAGTTTGCAATGAAATTTAACCAACAAATCTTGACCGAAAATTCAAATAAAATTTTATGGATAGGGCTTTTTTTCAGGGTTGGTTGGGTAAGGGGAAACAAATAAAATTTCAATTTAGGCCATATGGGTCAGGCAGTGACAAAACCTGTCTTTCGAGTGTCCGGCAAAACAAAGCCTCAAACCAGTCAAACTCAGCTCAGCTACAGAGACTAGGTAGAAAAAGGCAATTTTGTTTGTAACAAATGTAGATGTATGTTGCTGTCAAACAATTGAATTACAAAGGCGCTGATTAGACTATGTGGATGTGCAGGCTGGTCTGTGTGTTTGTGTGCAGAGTTTGATTTTTCAGCCTACTCAATTTGTTACTAGTACTGTGGATATGTAAAAAAAATGCTACCTACCAACTAAAACACCTGCCAGTAGGAAGTGAGAAACAGAAGATTTTTAAGGATAGCCCTGCATTTTCATCTCTTGGGACTTAAAAATCCAGTCCATAATAAACAGACTTTAGAATTTAATTTTACAAACATGAAATTCTAGATGCTGTTAATAGCATTAAAATTCTTATTCAGAAAAGTTAGATTTTGTATATTAACTGTATTAACAGTATAGATGCAATTTTTATTTTGAGACACTCTATGTTTTCTTCATAAAAAAGCCAAGCTTGTTATGGTTAAAAACTGAAGAGACTTAAAAATGAATATTCAGCATATACAAATATGATATGACATAGGACCTGTATCAAAAATTGAAGCCCTCACCACTAGAAGGGAACGTTAAAAAGTCACTATTATGATAAAATGGAGCATAGAGCTTTTAGTTGAAATACAATGGCTAAATTGACTCGGCTGCTGGGAAAGGGATGACTTCTTGTCTCTCCTGCATGCGCGGATCCAGGAATTTTCGTCAGGGGGGGTCCAGGTCAGTCTGACAAAAAAAAGCTTTTTTTTTTTTTTTTTAGCCCTCAGCTTATTTTACAGAAGTCAAATGGTCAATTTCAAAGAAATCTATTACTTTTCAAGGTTCCAGAGGGGGTCCAACATTTTCCAGGGGGGGGGGGGGGTCCAACTTTTTCCAGGGGGGGGGGTCCAATTGCTTATTCCCTATAGAAACCCATATAACTTGTGATTTTCCGGGGGTGGGGGGGTCTGGACCCCCTGTCCCCCCTCCTCTGGATCCGCACTTGTCCTGTATGTGATGTTTTCTTGTATATTTGGCATTTTCCCATACAGTGTCCTCAGTCAGGTGAGGTAGTTGATTGTATTGATTCCTGAGAGTTGACTATACTGTATTTATGCTATATGGTGATAGGTAAAATAATAATGTTTCTCCCGAACATATCCGAGACTAAATGAGTGTCAGCTTTGAACATGTTGAAAAAGTAACAAATTCAACCAACAGACATTTTAAGGTACCTTATAAAACATATTAAATGTAATGTTGCAGTTTCTATGGTGCTAGATTTGACCTATCAATCTCAATGGACATGAAATTCTATAAAATATGTAGTACCTTAGTGAAAAAATACAGTGTTGATCTAGATCACCTGGTTTCTGAGGAAGCCACCTGATCTGGGTCAACACTATTCTTATCTTATCCACACAATTAAGCATCATAAAAATTGAATTTAACTACTGCATTGAGTGAGAAATTACAAGTTTGTAGTTTTGTAATAAACCCACAAAGTATAAATTGTCTATTTATAAGATGGAATACAACTTTAACACTGAGTCAGTCCCTAGATTTTATTTTTTACTTATGATAAAGATGTTTTCTTTCTGTTATGGTTATTTCTGGTATTTATATGCACTTGTCTCATTACATATACAATTATAGGCTTATAAATCTGAACAACCTCCAAGATCATGTGTCTGAACTTTCCATGCATGCAGCAACATGCAAGAAAGCCAGTGAACTAGCTTTACAAGGGCAGAGCCCTATTATACTGAATTCGGAAATCGACAATTATGGCTTGGCTTCAGTATTATGTGCAATATGCAAGGGATGCCACCGAGAAATTATAATGAAGACTAGCCCAGTATTGAATATCAGTAAACAGTCGCGTCATTTTGATGTAAATGTAAGGGCAGTATGGGGCACCATTGCTACTGGAAATGGACAAAGCCATCTGAATGAGTTACTTGGAACCACAGATTCTCCTGGAATGAACCAAAGAACTTTCAACAAAATAGAAAATGACAACAATGGATGGTGGACTGAAGTCCTTCAGAATGACTTAAGACAAGCAGTTGAAGAAGAAAAGGAGTTAGCAATTGCTAATGGGTCTTTTCATGAAGGTAGTTCCATAAGAGGTTAAGAAGGGAGCCATGCATTTTTTAAAATGTGATTTTTAAGATAAAATGTCTGAAGTCATGCATGTACATACGATGTATGTTCTAGGCATGGTATCCCCCTTCGCTCCTTTTTTCTTAAACCTTATTTTATGGATGGAGTGGGATCTTTTTACCCTTTTGTATTCAGGAAACCGATAACAAGCAGTTTTACAAACAGTGAGGACCCAGATGAAATGCCATATAATGCAGCATTTTGTGAGGATCTACACTGTACATGTATATGTCAAAAATATCTTCAGACAAAAGAATACAATATTTTTTGTATTTTAAACAGATACCTCTAGATATGTGCATGTACAATGGAATATCCCAAGTTTATAGTTATCCCCATGCTTTTTAAAAAAAGCGTCGGGGGATATTGCAATCGCCTCCGTCTGTCCGTTTGTCGGTCCGTCACGCTATCTCCTCCTAAAGCATTGGTACGAAATCCAAAAAAATTGGTGTGTTTGTTGCTCACATGAATGGGGCGTGCAACGGCACATTTTTTTGGCCCCGCCCCCTGGGGCCCTGAGGAGGGGCCAAAAGGTCAAATATCATTAAATATCATTAAATTTCAATTACTAAGTCAATTTCAAAGATTTTTAAACCAAACTTTGTGTGTCTTCTCACAAATGAAAGATATAAAACGTATCAGACGGGATTTTGTCGCCTGGGTCATGCCCCAGGGGTGGGACTTAGGGGTACCGTGGGGGGGTTGTGGGGTCAAAACATTTTGTTCAGAAATTCAACCAGATTTGGTGTGTGAGTTACTTACATGAATGGCATATGCAACGGCACCATTTTTTGGGTCCTGGCCCCCTTGGACCCTGGGGAGGGGCCAAAAGGTCAAATATCATTAAATCTGAATTACAACGTCAATTTCAAAGATTTTTAAACCAAACTTTGTGTATCTTCTCACAAATGAAAGATATATAACATATCAGGCGGGATTTTCATTCGGCCGCCTGGGTCATCCCCAAGGGTGGGTATGGGGGTACCGTGGGGGTTGGGGGCCAAAAAAATTGTTTTTCCAAATTCAACCAGATTTGGTGTGTTGGTTACTTACATGAATTGCACATGCAGCGGCACAATTTTTTGGGTCCCCAGCCCTGGGGCCTTGGGACGGGGTAAAAACTTTAATTTTCTGAACATGGTCATGTGCCATATCAAATTAAAGGGGATGAGGAGTAGACCAGGATACACTGAAAAAATTTACCCTAGGATCAAACTGGTGACCTTGGGATGGGGTCAAAGGATCAAATACCATTAGATATCTTAGAGAGCGTGGGGATTTGCGATGGGGCGCCATTGAATGTGTTCTAGTTACAAGTTGTATACAAATGGTTAAAGAAGGGAAAGTGTTCAGATTTTAGTACTAAATGCTCATATTTCGTTAAAGCTCCTTCAGGTTTTCAAATACTAGATTGAAGATGCTGTGCACATTTTTGTATACTATGTATGTTAATTTCGTACCAAAGTCAATCCGTCCGTCCGTCACGTTTCTTGTAATTGTATCTCCTCCTAGCAACTTCAAACTTTGTAGGTTAATAGGTCACATGATGTAGATGGTACTGGACAACATTTTGTAGGGCCTTGACCTTCAAGGTCAAGGGTAAAATAATGTAGTTTCTTGTAATTGTATTTGCTCCTAAAACGCTAGATATAGCAATTTCAAACTTTATAGTTGAATAGGTCACATGATGTAGAGGGTACTGGGCACCATTTCATGTGACCTTGACCACAAGATCAAGGTCAAATAACATATTTTTTTGGTAAATGTATCTCCTAAACCATTAAACTTACCATCTTGAAACTGTGTAGCTAAATAACGCTGGGTAATGTAATTTCTATTAAATATATCTCCTTAACCATTGGCGTGAGCAACTTCAAACTTTGCAGGTACATTGGTCACATGATGTAGAGGGCAATGCTTAATAAGACCTTGACCAAGGTCAAATCAAATATTTCTTGTAAATGCATTTTCTCCCAAATGTTGGTCATTGCAAATTCAAACTTTGCAGTGCATATATCATATGATGTAGAGTATAATTGGCGATGTTTTGTGTTTGTCCTTGACCTAAGGTCAACGTCAAAGGTGAATTAATGTAGTTTCTTGTAAATGCATCTCCTCCTAAACCGTTGGACGTAGCAACTTCAAACACTGCAGATGGCTTGGTAAAAATGGGTATTTGAGTTGGTGTACCATCGACTGAAGTCTAGTGTATTAATTAGTAATTTCAAAAAAAACTAATTGAAGTCCAAATTTTATAGAATAAAGGCAGGGTTGTGCAAGGCTGTTCAGATGTAAAATGTACTGCAGTTATCAGTGACAATACATATTTTGTAATTAGCTCACATGAGCCATTGGCTCATGGTGACCTATTGTGATCAATGGATGTCAGTCTTGCGAAGTGCAAAGTCTGTCGTTAACAATTCCTTCAAAGGACATCTTTTCCAAAAGTAATGGCTAGATTTTGACCAAACTTTGCAAGAATGATCCTCATATTACCTTTTTTAATAATTGTTGAAATGCTTCGCATCTGTTGCATATCAAGAATGGGCTAAAATAGATTTTAGAGATGAAAAATCTTATTGTCTAAAACCACAAGGCCAAGAGCCTTGATATTTGTTATGAAGCACCACCTAATAGACCTTTACCAAGTTTGTTCAAATTATGCCACTGTGACTAAAAAATAGCCCCGCCCCAGGGGTCACATGCTAACATAGGCATTATCTAGGGAAAAACATGGATAAATCTTCTTGTGTGAAAACATAAGGCGTACAGCCTTGATATTTGGTATGTAGTATCAGCAATGGGCCTTAACCAAGTTTTTCAAATTATGCCCTTGGGCCAAAAATGGCCCCACCCAGGGGTCACAAAGTTTACATGGGCTTATGTAGGGAAAACATTGAAAACACTCTTTATGTCTGAAACCATAATGCCTAGAGCCTTGATATTTGGTATGTATCATCAACTAGTGGACCTCTACCAAGTTTGTTCAAGATATCCCTGGGGCCAAAAATGGCCCGCCCCGGGGGCCACATGTTTTACTAAGGCCTATATTAGGAAAAATATGGAAAAATCTTCTTTTCTGAAACCATACCTGTATGGCATAGAGCCTTGATATTTAGTATGCAGCATCACCTAGTGGACCTCTACCAAGTTTGTTTAAATTATGGCCTGGCCGCAAAAAATGCCCACGCCCATGGGTCACATGTTTTACATACTCTTATAAAAAGAGAAACATGAAAAAACCTTCTTGTCTGATACCACAAGGTCTACAGCCTTGATGTTTGGTATGAAGGATCACCTAGTGGACCTCAACCAAGTTTGTTCAAATTATTTCCCTGGGGCCAAAAATGGCCCTCCCAGGGGTCACATGTTTTATATAGTCCTATATAGGGAAAATATGAAAAATATTCTTGTTTCATACCACAATGCATAGAGCCTTGATATTTGGTATGCCGTACCACATAGTGGAGATCTACGAAGTCTGTTCAAGTTATGCCTCTGGGACCAAAAATGGGCCCGCCACAGGTGTCACACCTTTAAATGAAATCAACTTTTTCAAAATATAGTAATGCTGCATATCAAATTAAACGGAATGAACCATATTTTAACATGCTAGCAAATACTTTGCTCATGCACTTACCCTTGACCCCTGGGGTGGGGTGATTTTTTTTTCCAAAAGTAGTCATGTTGCATATCAAATTATCTGGAATGAAGCATAGAACACCACTGAAGCAAATGTTCTGCCCTTTTACACACCTTCGGCCCCTGTATGGGGTAAAAAAGCTAAAAAAATATCAGAATAACATTATGTTGCATATCACATTAAGAACTGTTCAATTAAAGTATTTGACCTTATACAGACCCCTGATCTTTTGGGTTGGGTTAAAACATCAGACATTGAAATTGTGCAGATAAGTATAATTTGTGACTTGATAGGCTTTGCTTATCACCTCACTGATACCCAAGATAGACTTAAGTGTTGCAGAATGGGATTTATATTTTGTGGTGAACACAAGGATTCAGGTGAGCGAGCCAGGACCCATTGACCCTCTTGTTAAAACAAATAAATGGCAGGGCTGTGGAAATACCATACTAAACTTGTGCTACCTCAGACAAGTTGGAAATTTCTATTAACTTGTCCTGGGGCAAGTCTAAAGAAATTTATACAATTCTGTATTTCCTATTCTATAATTAAGATGAAAGTACATGTTGGGGGGGGGGAACTCTGCAGATCCTGATCAGGTGACTTCTAAATTCTTCAGAAACAAGCTGATATGGATCTACAGTGTCTTCAATAGAGTTTATATCTGGTTTCATACGGTTAGTTTAAAAAAAGGATTAAAATATCCTTATTAAGGGCAAAGCTAAGTTGTTTTTTTGATGGGACAACGATCTTATGCAGGGATCAAATTTAAGATTTTTTATCGTTTGCTAAAAATAGCAAGTGATCAATTTTCTTTCTTGGTAAAGGTGATGATCAACTTGCTTATTCACTCCATATATAACACTACAGTGTAAATTTAAGAAAATTTAACAAATTCAATTAGCATACGTGCTGACAAGATTGTTTGCCAAAAATTATTTTAAATATAATTGCCTTTCTGGAATCACATTTTGGTAACCTTACAGTGTAGATCCAGATCAGCCAGCATCTGGCGAAGCTGGCTGATCAGGATATACACTTTTTTTAAGTAGTTTATGCAATGTAGCCTTTGGAAATCAAATGATGTGAAAGACAAATTAAATGATGCGAGTAACCCTTTTTCGCTTGCTTAAAAAAGCAAGTGATGGTGATTTCAACTTGCTTTTTTCGAAAAACTACTAGCATTTAGCAAGTTAGCAAGTGCTAAATTTTATCCCTGTTATGACAATTTACTTGTCCCTGGGCATGTATAAAATTTTGGTTTTTCCACACCCCTCAATGTATTCTGCTACAAGCTTTGCCTGTCATTTAAGAATAAATGATACTTTATAAGAGTACCGAGTATTTCTGTAATCTGTGACGGTGGCTGGAGTAAAAGAACACATAAGCACTCTTACAATGCTATGGGAGGTGTTGGAGTCATTATTGGTGCAAAGACTAAAAAACTACTCCATATCGGAATCAAAAACAAATATTGCTATGTGTGCCAGCATGCCGAGTCCGTTGGATGTAAGCCAAAAGAACATCAGTGTTTCAAGAACTGGGACTCGTCCAGTCAAGCCATGGAGGATGATATTATACTAGAAGGGTTCTTGAAAGCGAATGAATATGGTGTGAGGTACATGACCATAATTGCAGATGGGGACTCATCAACATATGCGCGCATTCAAGAGGAAGTTCCGGTGTGGGGTAGGCATGTTAAAAAGGGAGAATGTGCCAACCATGTGTGCAAATGCCTTCGTGGTAACCCTGAAAAGCTTGTAGATGGGAACCCTTCATATAAAGGGAAAGGTAATTTGACTAAGGCTGTGCGAGTGAGAATCACTAGTGCCGTTAGGTGTGCCATTAGAATGAGATCGGCTGAGAAAGACCATAAAAAAGCAGCAAAATTATTACAAAGACACATCAAAAATTCAGTGAATCATGTATTTGGAAATCATTCAAATTGTTCTTCCCATTTCTGTAAAAAAGAGAAATTTCAAGTAAAAATGAAGAAAGTGAAAACAATAAAGAAAATCAAACCTGTGAAGTAGATAATTTAGATCAAAATGACATTTTCGAAGATCAAGCTAAGTTCTGGAAGGAAGGTGCTTCAATTCAAGAACAAGAAGAATGAAGGAAAGCATCCAATTTCATATGTTGTAATCCTAAAATAATAAAAGACGTCAGCATCATTCTGAACAGGGTAGCTGAGAAATCAGAGAGGCTCCTAGGAAATTATACAACAAACCTTGCCGAATCCTGGATGCATATGAGAACGAAATTTGATGGAGGGAAGGTTTTTAACCACTGTTCCCGTGGTTCATGGCACACGCGTTGTTTTGCTGGAGGGTTAAGATGCAATGAAGGGCCAAAATGGTCCCCTCTTGTGTGGGAAAAGTCCACTGGGACAGAGCCTGGCCAGCAATTTAATGCTGTATATGACCAGCGAAGGGAAAGACTGTTAATAGACAATAAAAACAAAAAGAAGCCTGAGAACAAGGTGAAACGGTGGAAGAGAAAGATGAAATGTCTCAGTGATAGTTACACTAAAAAGGCAAGACTTGAGTATGGAAAGGAAGCGCGTGATGTTCAGCCAGACATTTCCACAGAGGAGTTGAACAAATTAATTAGTAAGTTTAAAGAACAGGAAATAGATATCACTCATAAAAAAATGTCACAAATTGAGCAAAACACGAAAGAATAATCAAATTCAAAAGTATGGAAAGAAAAGAGAAAAAAAAGACTGACATCAAGTAATTTTGGATATGTATTTAAAAGGAACACATCATTAAAGGTGGCACCAATAGTGAGAAGCATACTTTACAGCAGCTTCAAAGGAACAAAATGGACTGAAATTGGGCTTGAGAAGGAGTCAGCAGCGATAAAAGAGTACTTAGAAATGAAAAGTGATGGAAATGAAAAGTTGGAATTTGAGAAAATGGGACTGGTTATAAACAAGAAATGCCCATTCTTGGCAGGGAGTCCAGATGGGAAATTAACAGACGTGACTGGAAAATCAGGACTCATTGAAATTAAAAATGTATTATACAACAAACCTGTAACATTGACCCAGGCAGCTAGTCTTAAAACAGTGAAAAACTTCTGCTTAGAAATTGATAAACAAACACAAAAGTTAAAACTAAAAAGAAATCACAATTATTACTTCCAATGTCTTGGACTTTTACATATAACGGAATGTGAATGGATAGACTTTGTAGTTAGAACTGAAAACCCTTATGAGCTCCATATTGAAAGGATATTACCAAATGTTTCTCTGTGGAATAGAATATTACCTAAGCTGAAAGCATTTTATCATAAAGTGCTCTGACCTGAAATTGTCTTGCCTCGACATGGGAAAACCCATGGAATAAGAGAACCTGGACTGTGGGTAAGATATCAGGTTTAACTTAGGAAAATGAGTATGACCATGAAATATCACAGTCACATATATCACAGACCAACCCCGGTCAAAGAACAGCAACAGCCAAAAAATACCATATTTTATAGTAAATCAACCTGCTGTCTCCCCTTCAGTAACATCATTGAAAAACTATAAAGAACTAGAGCGCGCAGTCGATGGGGCGCCATCGCAAATCCCCACGCTAAAGTTTTTGACTCCCCCAGCACCCTGCAGTCCCATCCCGGGGCATGACCTTGGCAACAGAGTGAAAATTCTGTTCAATATGTTTTCTATCTTTTTTTGGTGAGAACGCACACAAAGTTTGGTATAAAAATCTTTGAAATTGACATTTTATGATATTTACCTTTTCACCCCGCCCCAAGGTCACTAGTTTGACCCTAGGATAAAAATGTTACTTGCATTTTGTTCTGCTCGTCATCCCCGTCGATTTGATATGCTACATGACCATGTTTGAAAAAAAAATTGTTTGACCCCCTGGGTACCCCCAGTGCTCCAAAGTCCCACCCCTGGGGCATGACCCAGGCGACAGAATAAAAATCCTGTCTGATATGTTTTGTATCTTTCATTTGTGAGAACACACACAAAATTTGGTATAAAAATCTTTGAAATTGACATGGTAACCGAAATTTAATGATATTTGACCTTTGACCCCAATGTCACCAGTTTGACCTTAGGATGAAAATTTTACTTGCATTCTGTTCTGCTTGTCATCCCCGTCGATTTGATATACCACATGCCCATGTTTGATTTTTTTTGATCCCCTGGGCACCCCCAGCGCCCCAAAGTCCCACCCCTTGGGCATGACCCAGGGGACAGAAAGAAAATCCCGTCTGATATATTTTGAAACTTTCATTTGTGAGAACACACACAAAGTTTGGTATAAAAATCTTTGAAATTGACTGTAATTGAAATTAAATGATATTTGACCTTTTGACTCCTCCCCAGGGCCCCAGGGGGCGGGGCCAAAAAAAGTTTGACGTTGCGCGCCCCATTCATGTCAGTAACTCACACACCAAATTTGGTTGAATTTCGTCCAATGGTTTAGGAGGAGATAGCATAACGGACATATGGATGGACGGACGGACAGACGGACGGAGGCGATTACAATATCCCCTTCGCTTTTTTAAAAAAAGCAAGGGGATAATAATAAGAATCAATTCACAAAGCAAACACAAGACACACTTGTAGCAACCAAATGAATGATTCAAGAATAAGAGAACAGTCTAAAAGAGACCATGACAAATGAGCAATTGTCAATGGCTATGTTTGCAACGAAATGAATATGAAAATAACTTTTTTTACACAATTTTAAAACCCTTTGTATGCGGGAACACACTGAATGAGTACCCTTACAAACAGAGAAGACCCAAATGAAATGCTGCATTATGTGGCATCTGATCAGGGTCTACAATGTTTGTTAATGTTAATAAAAAATATTGGCACAAATTGATTAAATTGTATCTATAAATCTTATACAAATATAATACTAACCATAAATGATTTTGTCCATTGCAGCATGAAAATCACAGCAAATTGAAGAATCAGACTAGAGAAAAAAGAGCAAGCCCTTCACATAGCCAGACATCGGATTCTATTACATTTCCTATCCCATCCACAAGTAGCCAGCCAGACCCTATACCTCGCACAGGAACTTCCTCACAGAAGGTTGCACCAGAATCATCAGCACCAGACACCATAAACACAAGAAGGTGAGAATTTAAAAAATTTTGCAGTTTCATATGACCTTTGATGTCTTTTAGGTTTCCTACTAGTTATATGCCAAATCAAAATACTGAGCTACAGAGACTAGCTAAACATTTAAATATTATAAGATGCAACTTCACTTCGCTACAATACTTTCCAGATAGCCACTATTGAAGATGCAGCTCAGATTATGAGAATGTGAAAGCTTGTCTGCACCTGGGTTGTTGGCATGTAGCAAATAAAGGTTGTCTACCTTCAAAGTTCATATGATATAGATATAATGTATAATTGGGCATCATTTTAAATTGGGTGTCCAAGCTGAGTTAATTAATTGTTTACCTGCAGTCATCAGATGATAACCTTTGCAGACAGTTTTTATCAGGCCCCATGACTGGAAATGATATTCCGCATATTTATGTTAAGATTTCATGTACATGACTCTTAGATATTGTTTGAGATAGAAGAGAAATGAAAAATGGGATCATTAATTTTATGTACAAATTTGTTTAAAAATAAAGTATCCATACAAAAAGTGATTATGTAAAAAAGCAAAGATACGGTGTGATGGTTCACCTGTTTAATTATGAAAAAACACTTTGATTTGAGCCACTACTTAAATGATTTTTGATTTTCTTGTTTACATCTCATCAACAATCTTTCTGTTATGTAGGGACGGGTCTTCCTGGGTTGAACCCGTACTAAGCCAGGATTAATGTGTCTTGCTGAAGGACACAACGCAGTGACGGCGGTGAGGCTTGAACCCGCGGCCCCTTAGTCTCGAGTCAAGCACTTTACCACTGAGTCACTGAATGGTTTACAGATATTTGAAATTTGAGGTTACAATGAAAAGAAATCTGATGGCCAAATGAAAATGTGGACACCCATTTTCTCCAGACAAGCCCATGTCATGCGAGGATCCAGAGGGGGGATAGGGGGTCTGGACTCCCCACCCCCCCCCCTGGAAAATCACAAGTTATATGGGTTTCTATAGAAATTAGCATTTGGACTCACCCCAAGTTGGACCCTCCTGGAAACCTGGAAAAGTTGGACCCCCCTAAAACCTTGGAAATTAAAGTGTTATTTTAAATAACCGTCAGATACCCTCTGTAAACTGTAAAAAGGACCTAAAAACGTCAGAGCTCTTTTCTAGCAGTTGGGCTTGACCCCCCCCCCCTGGCAAAAAATTCCTGGATCGGCACATGCATATAAGCATTAAAAACTAATTATGTAGACATTTTTTTCAGATCAAAACGCCATCAGAAAATAAAATTTGTTGGTCGGCGTATATCACATCTTTGGCTAGAAAGTGAGAGTGATGTCAAAAGCCAGTGGTACCCTGGAACTGTACTGTCAGTGATCCGAGGAACTGATGGAAATGATGATGCTGTCTATGAGGTACAGTATGATGGAGATGCAGAAGTCTATGAGCTAGACAATCTTTTAGGAGATCTAAGAGAAACACAGCTGAAGTTTATTGATATTTAAGGTACAAACATATTATTTATTTAAACAATTTAAATCATATTATGTAAAAAGTAAACAAATAGGACCAGATAATGCCTCAATCACAGACCCAAGAGCAACCTAGTGCATCGTAAGGAAGACATAGAACACAGACAGCCACACGACAATTAAAGTTGAGCAAGCAGCTCTCTCTTCCTCAAAAAGATGATTGCAAAACTGTAAAAAGGCACCACAACCGCACCCTAAAACAAACACCCATCACTTGAGCACAAACACACAATGGGAGCAACAACAATATTTATCATATGATGTCGCATCAGGGAGTGAAATAACACCATGCAATAAAATCCATAAGCCACTACTGGTTGATGGGAGCGCAGTGGCTCAGTGGTAGAGTGCTTGACTCGAGACCAAAGGGCCGCGGGTTCGAGCCTGACTGGCGTCACTGCGTTGTGGTCCTTGAGCAAGACACATTTATCCTAGCTTAGTACTGGTTCAACCCAGGAAGGCCCGTCCCTGTTTAACTGAAAGATTGTTGATGGGACGTAAAGAATCAAATCAAACAAACAAACTACTGGTTGATAAAATTTTGGGAAACGTCAACAACGTTGCGTTCATAATGACAAAATTATAAAGTTTTTATGGAAGAAATGAGATTTCAAAGTACATGGAATCTTAATGTCGTATGATAAATAGAATCTAACATTAGTGCTCTTGTATTATTGAATTTATTAACCTCGTTGCGAAAAATAGATAAAATGCTCGGCAAGCCTCTCATCTTATCTCTTCCCCAACTCGTTTAATAAATTCGATAAAACATGAGCACTCATGTAAGATCCTCTATATTTTGCCAGCCAAACCTTTTTTTATCTATTAGCATTACTGGTAAAGTAATAAGGGTACCTAATACTACCTATATGGTAACACCTCCACCAATCAACTGACTATACAGTGTATTGCTGATGAAAAACTAATGGACAAACCATTGGAATTATTTGTCAATTCATGATTTTAATGGTTACATTCTCTAAAGTAAAATTACTGAAATAGCCAGTTTATTAAAATATAATCTTATTTGAATTAAGTGTACACTTAATCAAAATACGATAGACGATTAAGAACATTTAATATATTATTGAAAGGGAAACTCAGGGTGTAAATTTGCAGTTGTACTACCTTACTTGAAGATTTTCCATGCATGGAAATAATGATTTAGACAATTACATAAGCTTTCTATGTGTTATTAATTTAACAGAATGTTATTTTTATTATTTGTACAACATATTAAAACTTATAAAAAATAATTTCTAAAGCTTGGCATTTTGTTTTAGAAATTTCAGTGGAAAAATTTTGCAGAAATAAAACAGTCATCAATGATATGTTTTTTAATATTACAGCCATCAACAAAGAAACAAAGAGATTAGGAGATCAGCAGCTACAACTCACTCCTAAAGACCAGTATAAGCATATCTGTGCTACTTGATGTGTATATTTTTTGACAACCAATGCTGACTCATGATATATCCATCCGCATCTACAGTTATAAATATGTCCTCAAGCTATGCTGACACCGGTATCTGCGGTACAGTCACAGGGAATACCAAATAAGATAAATTCACTGGTTACAGGCTAGTTTATAGTGTAAGTTTCATGTTCATATCCTTGTATCATGTTACGTGTAACAGTAAATTTTGGTTTGTTTTTGGCAAATTTAAGGAGTTAGGAATATGTTGTTTTGCACTTTTTCATTTTATCTAGGTTAGACTTAACTTATAATATTTACATTTTCCAAGCAACCCTTTAATGAATCTTTAGGTTTTTGCAACCCTTCATAGTCTCAGGAATTACACAACTTTGATTGACAGCTGCCAAGCTCACTTGCCCGTGCAATACGCTTTGAACATTTAAACTCATTCGCCAATAGTGATACCGTGGTGTTGTGGTTCACAGCGAGCCACACCTGAGTGGTACGTGCAAAACAAGCCTCTTGTTTGCTCCATTGGTTGTCTGTGTTCAAGCTGGCTGTTCCACTTTTCCATTTTACACTCCAACTAAACCGTTAATAAGATTATATTTTAAATACAAAAACTCTTTTAATTCCTTACCTTGCAAGAGACCCGAAGTATTCATGATTCCATGAATATTCCAAAAATTGAATTCATTTCTTAAATATTTATCATGGCTATCACCATCAGAGTAACATTTACTGTTACTTTTTACTGGTTTAGATAAACACAATTTCTGAGCGAAAATTGCTTATATTTTATTACGTATCAATTTTAACATATGTTTTATTTTCTCAAAACAACCGTCTTTTTGAGTACCCACACCAATTGTTTTGGTTGAGAAATAAGGAAAATTAGCTTTCTGTTACACACTCTTAACTGAAGACCTGTGTGTACAAACAGATTATGTTTTGGTACACTCTCTTAACTAAAGGCCCTGTATTCAAACATATAAAAGTTTTGTTGTAATCATCTTAAAATGGTATAAAAATAGGCCATATAAGCAACAATTTCTCATAAGATTTGTATTGCTATCAAAATATTACATACAGACTTTTTATCTAGCAGCAGTCTGATCAGATTCTATTGATTGTCCAGACATGTTGTAGAATAATTTAGGATTTGTATGGGATTTTAAAAGGAAAAAGTCAAATTTATAAAGCTAAATGAATAAAAACTGATTAAACAGCAAGCCGGATAATTTGTTGATGCATGAATTTAAAGCATGTATCTCTTTTATTGTGACTAAACTCACTCAAGTGTATTTGACAGCACAGATCCTAGACCAAGCAATGTCATCTTTACAAAAAGGTAATACTTGTATAACTCTAATTAAAATGCTATCTTTCTGTAGGTGAATATACCAAGAGGATTTCAAATTGATTGTGAGGACTGTACAGACTCATTTACCACACTATTTGGCACCCAGACTACTTCATCTTATAGTTATTGCCATCAGATAACAGTTTATTATCACCAAACTGTGAAGTTTTTTATATGAGAGGTAAAATAGTATTCCAGTTAATGCAGTTATTTCATGCCTGTTTGGTGAATAGTCAAAACTATGCCTCAATGTGCTGTGGACAGCTCAATGCACTATTGCCTGAGGCTGTAAGGCCGAGAGTAATAAAGCATTGAGCTGTCTATGGTACCGAGGGGCATGGTGTGACTATTCTACCAAACAGGCATGAAATAACTGTTTTATTACCCAACCAAACCTGGAAAAGACAATGATTTGCTAGCAATAACAGTGAATTACTAGGTTAATAAGTGCGCGACGTCTGCAAGCTCATGACGTTCTACGTCACCTTCGTGAGGTTTGACGTCACCGGCCATGGTGTAGTCAAAACTATACCACCCTGATTTCCCATTACGTTAACATGTGTGACGTCACCAGCATGGTATAGTTAAACCTATTGACCGGCCGCTGACGTCACGTAATATTAGTAGTGTTACATACATGTCGCTCTGTCACATGCCAATTGAGTTCTAGTTTGTGCAGAGAGCAAAAACTGTTCCATTGTCATGTATAGGGAGTTGGGTAATAAATGAAATTATTACACCTTAAATTTCAAAGTATTATATACTGCTCAAAATATTATAAGAGTCAAGATTTATCCTATATGCAATTTACATCATGTTTGGTTTAGGCTTGTGTTGATATGTTTTTTTTATTTATTTTCACTATCTTAGAGCTAAATGACGTCATGTATGAACTGACTACAGTAAAACTGTCATGATATATATCTTCAGTCAATGAAACATTTAAGATTATATGCTTGACACTTTTCATATTCTAAGCAGTATATATACTAGTCAAAAGTTCTAACGAGCCACGTGTATTTTTACCGATTTCATGAAAAGCTGTAAGCACTATATCAATTTCATTTGCAGTATCGAATAGGCCAGCCTATCAGTAATTGATACCAGAAAACGGCAAGGCAAAATTCATGAAATTGTATCCAAGAAGCTTTACCGAATAAAAGGACCCTCAATTTAAAAATTCACAAGAATTTGCATTGGATGGTGGTGGGGTAATTTTTGACATATTGGCCAATAGCATCAATTCTTATGCAGATGGAGTGTTCAATTCAACATCTTAGTGTTCAATATGAGTTTGACTTTTAAAATTAAAACATTTTGCGTGTGAAGGGTGGTTATTCCAACAAGTCACAACTAACAAATTGTGGCAAAATGCGAATTTTTAAAATGGGGGCATCACTATTCAAATTGGCATCCTGCATGTACTGATAAACATTTTGACACATTTAACTATTTCTAGATGCAAAAAGACTAGTCATAGCATTTCACGTTTTGAAGAAACTTAATAAAATGCTGGTGGCCGGTTAGAACTTTTGGCTAGTATATAACAAAATATAATAGCAATAATTGTGACATTCTATGTTGCATTATACTTAAGGACTGAAGTTCTTGTAGTTAAGCCATTTTACTCGGTTACTAAGCAACATGTTGTCTTAAAAATGGAAAACAATAACAACATGACCAAGAAAAGTATACTTATCACAAACACTATAATTGTCTCAAATTCAGGCTGTAAACAAGTACTTTGTGTGTGACAATTTATTTCTTTTAAGCAATAAGTCATATCGGAGTAGAGTGTCTCAGCGTTAAAGTGCTTAATTGGAGTTTGAGCCTCGCCAACAAGACACATTAATCATGTCTTAGCACTGGTTCAACCCAGGAACATCCATCCCAATATAATTGAAAACTTGTTCCCTGGGGCGTAAAGACTCAAATCAAAATATAAGCCAATAAGTAACTGCATACTCTGTAAAGCAATAAGTCACTGCATACTGGGTATTTTTGTCAGTTGCTGATTTCTTCTAAAATTCTATTTTTACCAACAAATGCTTCCAGAAATACAATCACAGTGTCATAGAGATTGGATCCAGATCAGAACCAATGTTTTCTCAGGCCTAATCTGGGCCCAAACTCTTCAGCAATTGAAAAATAAAGCAAAAAAACAATAACAGTAACCTTAACTAATAGATTATCTTTAATCTTGTAAGAGTTTTCTCCCTTTGCCTATTGTATATGGTTATTACAGACTACCATACTTTTCATTATAAAGTAGTACCAACACTTGATCTGTAATGACCTTTCTATACCATTGATTCATTTTTTTAATATCAGGAATTTCTGGAATCCTTAAATTCCAGTATGAAATGCCCAGATTTTCACTTTATCACACTCTCTTTTGTATTTAGGCATCTTTAGTCTACATTTCAGTTATATTGCTTTGCAGCTGGAAGACCAAGGGAAGCAACTAAGATTTTTTCCTAAACTACACTAAAAGGTAGGAAAAATCACAAAAAAATATTGAGTTTGAGATTTTCTTTTTTCTCACCTGTTTGCTTCAATCTGATGATTTAGCCGATACCTATTTAGATACGATACTATGAACAGGAAAAGGATGATTTGCTCTCCAAAAATGACATTTTTACTGTATTGATCTACCTTAATATTTAAAGTACTTGAAGCCATTGCGTTCTATTTTATGCCACTTACGATCCAATTAACGTTGTACGCCTTCGTTAGTAAGCATCTGTTTGTGGGTTCGGATCGGCTTCACAGACAATACACAGTGCGGGACCCCAATGGTAGCTCAATGGAGAGATATTCAGAGGCCAAACAGGCACGAAAAGGCGTCGTGAAAATGTTGATGTCAAGCGTGATTGTGTATTTCCTCAGCTATTCGCCCAATCAGGTTCTTTTAGTTTGGAATATCGTTAGGCCAAAGACATTCCACGAAAACTGGTAATTTCTAGTTTTCACCATGATTGTGGCTTATATCAATTCCAATTTAGGTCATTATGTAAATACACCACTTGATATTGTGTATGCTAAAATCTTCGGCAAACAGTGAGGATCCAGATAAAATGCTGCCTAGTGCGACACTTCATCAGGGTCCGCACTGTTTGCTAAGGTACTGATGGAAATTTCTGTATTGTCACTCCCAATACATATATTGGACAATCCACGAGGCTAACTGTATTACAAACAATTTCCTCAAAAGCCTTGATCCTTTCATTATGTATGATTCAGTTATTTATGTTGAATGGAAAAATTGTGAATCCTGACTGGCATGCTTAAATGAAGTCGGCTATTCTGGATTTTTCATTATGAATGATTCAGTTATTCGTGTTGAATGGAAAAATTGTGAATCCTGACTGGCATGCTTAAATGAAGCCGGCTATTCTGGATCTACACTGTTTTCAAAGCTGAGTAATCAAGATCAGCATGGCAGTGGCCAATACATAAACACGTTACTTGATTCTTTGTTTTATAGGATTCCCTAAAGGGGTACTCTTGGCAAACAGTGAAGACCCAGATGAAATACTGCAAGGAGCGGAACTTCATCAGGGTCTGCACGGTCTGCCAAAATAAAGATAATATCCAGGTACTGATGGAAATTTCTACGTGTTACCCCTCAAACAAAAATGGAGAATCCCGTCCTTACTGCATTAATGTCCAGTGACATTTTGATTCTTTTTTTTCAAGCTTTCTTGTGAAGTACGCTCTGAGTTACTTATACGCTGTCAGTCCAAGCGTCGTATTATTGTTCTAATGGGTCACTGCATGTTCGGCAACTGTAGGCGTGGCCCGGCTATTGTATATGTTCATAAAGAAAATTATCAAGAAAAATCGACAAGTCACGCCTCTTTTCCAGATTTTTTTTTTTTTTTTTTTTTTTTTATGTACAAAATAGACCAGTCCTAAATACGTTTTTCACGAGGTGCCACCCATTCAGTGACCCAATGGATCAATGACGCTTGTTACATGTACCTTTATCAAAAGTTATATGTGTCCTACCCTCAATTTGAGTCACTGTCCGCCCATTATGCTTGGACGTAAATGTTCACTGTTTTTACGCAAGTAAGTAGTGGTACGACAGTCTGAGTCCCACGTTTCTTGCCTTATTGGTTTCGGATTTCGGATAAGGTACGAAACTTAAGGGACAATATCACTGTTTTATCCAAACCCCTGATCTTGACATTCACTCATTTTCCTCTCTCATATCCATCACGGTTACACCAATTATCTCAGCTTGGGTGTGCAAAAGAATCATCTCATCAAGATGGTTCTTTTGAGTACCTATACTGAGAAACAATATACTTATGTGAACATTACTCAGCTAACTGATCGGGCTGGTTCGTCAAACATCTTGATCTCGGTATTCTCTAAATTTTAATTGTCGATATGTACAGATGATGTCGGTTTTCCAATATATGCTTTTCTTGTCGGTGATCACAAGAATCACCTCAGTGAGGTGGCTCTCTTGAGTACCTACAAGTTATATATTTCGGCTCTCAGCATCTGGACCACCCGACTAGTATTCAGCAACATGTATAGTAATGATATACTACTGACCGGGGCGAAAAGCGACGGCTCTGATTAGACAGCGTATAAGCGCAGACTAATCATAGCTGTGGCAAGGTGCAGCAGAAATGTACAATTCCATTGAAATGGGGGAAATTATATGGTATTAGTTAGATATATATGATGCCATACCGTTTTTCTGTGTACCATACTCCAAAAGAGTTGTTGTTGTTTTTCCTCCAATTAGAATTCACTTGTCACACTGTATGAATGGAATACCATGTCCATTTTTTTTAAAAATTTCCATTTTTTTGGGTTAAAATGTGTTAATTGTCATATCCATCATTATAAACGTAAGTTCTGGTTACTCAAAACGACCCCCTCACTGAGATGGTTCCTATGAGTGCACACAGCATATACATATATAGGCTCTGGGTCATCGATTTTCTTACTACACAATATTTATCTGGAGGCTCATATGACTGTAAATCCTGCACGGGTAGCCCGTGGAAGTATAGAAAGGCTAAAGCAAAAGAGGTATAATTTTATTGGTATGACACTTTTTAGATATTTTGATAACAAAATATGATTGTTTTTATTCACTTGCGCTGAGAATTTAAATTTTTCAAGTTCTAGTATAGTTCAAAGAAGGAATAGATCTATAATGAGGTACTTTTTAGAAATATAAAGGAAAATAAAAGATAAACTGACACTAAAAGATCGGTGCATCGGCGCCGAAGCGACGTCATCGCGTCACCTCGACGCCGATGCACCGTCAGATTGACGTTGTAATTCTATTTGGGAACTTGGTTCTATTTCAGTATTGACGGAGACTCAAAATCAGGTCTAAACTTAATTTAGGAAATATTTTGGTAAAAATACAAGTTTTAAAAAAAAATAGAACTATAATCGTTTGTTCCTTTTAACGCAATATGAGTGACACGAGTAATTGTAGGCAGAAGATGAGTTGAAAGTGACGTCAGAGAATGTTACATGTATGTATGATAAATGGCTAAGATGCTGATTTTTTTTTTTCCTCGCGTTCAACTTATCTTCAGCATACAGTAGAAACATCTTCAAACCTCACCAATCAGTCTTTAAATTTTGTTTTTATGGCATCTCTTCTCTAAATTTATCTTTCTCTTTTTGGAAGAAAGTTTAGAGGGTTAATATTTTGACTAGATATGTTTTGTTTGTTTCTTTTGCTTTTTGTTTGTTTTGCTTTTTACTCAAAGTATATGACAAGCCGTGACACGGAGTCTCCGGCATTGCGGTGTGGGGGCAGAGGGGACACGGATCGGCCGACGGGGGGGGGGTGAAGCCTGAACAGCGCCTATACAGGTCAATTTTTACACTAAATCATATACAGCGATTGATTAACACGAAGGCTGGTCCGTGTCTGCGCTGGTCTGGCGCCCGTATGTTGGAGACCTCGTGTCGGGGTAAATAGATTTGTGAGTATTATATAAATACACATTGAATGCACGATTAAACTTAGGGCGCACAATGGGTAAATTCTAATCTCGGGCGGCTGGAGTATTAGTGGAACGTGGTGGTTTGTTTTGATGATGAAGGGCGGATATATTTAAACCTCATGCTATCCACATTGAATAGAAATATGTAAAGATACGACCGTTATTCCACCCGAGTGTTACGAGATGGTTTCGTCCAATCCGCCGGGGATCAGCGTTTACCTATGAGCGCCAAGCTAACGAGAAAACATATTATATATATATAATGAACTCAATTCACGTTCTAGGCACAACTATATGCATTTATGCGAGTAAGAATGCATATGTTTTTTGAGATCATGCTTTGTACAGTTTTATTATATTTGTACATCTTAGTTATTATCTTTATTTTGTATATCGAATACTTCTTATGTCTGTTTCAATTGATGGGTGCACCAGGTCGTGGGAGGGGCTGGAAACCAGACTCGCTGCTGATACGCCAACTCGAAATAACAACACGGGTATTCATCCTTAATGGGTAATGGGGTAGATCAGTGGCGTGTCAGTATCGGTCTGTTTGACAGCAGGGTTTGCGTCTGCAGACAGAGGGTGAAGGTTTCTTTTTCATGGAACTTTACTTTTCAGTACTTTGTTTTTCTTCTAAGCGGATTTAATCATGCTGTGAGATTGATGTCTACATCTTTGAAGGACCTCGTAAACAACTTGGATTTTAAGCTTTTACTGCTCTTTCTTATTTTAGAGGCCGGGGACGTAGAGATGAATCCGGGTCCAAATACAACCGAACATTCACTCTCAATTATTCATAGTAACATAAGAAGCATACGTAACAAATTTGACTTCATAACTGAATATTTTTTAGACTTTGATATTTTATGTTTCACAGAAACTCACCTCGATGTAAATATTTTATCAGACTATCTAATCCTAACTGATAAATTTGATGCTCCGTACCGAAAGGATAGATCAAATCATGGAGGGGGGTTATTGGTTTATTTGTCTCATGAGCTGGTTCACAAACGTAGACTTGATCTAGAGGGCTATTGGAATGAATCCATATGGGCAGAAATTAAGGTAAATAGGCAAATCTACTTAATAGGAACGTTTTACAGTCCTCGTACATCTGATGCGAATTTCTTTGATTCTTTAAATAAAAATATCGAAAAGGCTTTAGATATTACAAATAATGTATTATTGTGGGGGACATGAATGAAGACCTCTTAAACCTTAACGTACACAACTTGAAAGATATACTGATCCTAAACTCTCTTAATAATGTTATCTCTGAACCCACAAGACAACATGCTCTGCTAGATCCCATCATAATTCACAACGACATGTCTTTTCTACATCATGGCATATTAGAAATTCCACCTGAAATTAGTGATCATAGTGCTACATATCTTTATCTTCCTTTTCAATACCCTCTGCATAGACCATTTACTCGTAAAGTCTGGTTATATAAAAATGCAAACTTTGAATTGCTCAATAACAAAATACTCCAATTTGACTGGACATGTTTAAATCAGGGCTCTGTAAATGACGCAAGTACTCTTTTTAATAATATTTTTATTGAATTTGTAAAAGTGTGCATACCTTGTAAATCTATTCTTGTTCGAGAAGATGACAAACCATGGTATGACTCTGAGATTCGCCGAAATACACGGAAAAGAGATAGACAAAAAAAGAAAGCAGTTAAAACAGGTAATATAACAGACTGGATTAAATATAAACGTCTTCGTTACAAAGTTAACAATCAAAGAAAACATGCCAAAGAATCTTTTTATAACAACTTAGAATTAATTATTACGGATTTCGAAAATAATGACAAAAGGAAATTTTGGAAAGTTATTAGGCATTTTGTTAAAAACAACAGTTCATCTTCAGCTATCCCTCCTCTCTCTTCTACCCTTCCTTCGGGCGAAACACAATGGGCATTCACTGATGAAGCAAAAGCAGACTGTCTAAACGATTACTTTGTCTCTATTTCTACTGTTAATGATGAAAACACTGTACTACCCCCTTTTGAAAAACTTACAAACAATTCACTATCAACAGTAAACTGCACTGAAAATGAGATTAAAAATTTAATAAATGTTTTGAATATAAATAAGGCAAGTGGCGATGACGGAATTAGTCATAGGATGCTTAAAGGAGTCGCTAAATCTATCTCAAAACCCCTTCCTATTCTTATTAACAGATCCTTTAATGAAGGTATCTTTCCGGAGGCATGGACAGTAGCCAATGTTATACCGATTTTTAAAAAAGGTGATAAATCTCTACCTTCAAATTATCGACCTGTAGCACTCTTAAGCTGTCTTGGTAAACTACAAGAAAGAATTGTTTTCAAGAACTTGTATAATTTTTTAATTGATAACAACTTGTTATATAAATACCAGTCAGGATTTCTTCCTCACCATTCTACAGTTTTCCAACTGATTGATATATACCATAATATTTGCCAAGCTTTTGACAATAACCTGTTTTCCTGTATAGTTTTCTGTGATGTGTCTAAAGCTTTTGATAGAGTCTGGCATCGAGGTCTGCTATTTAAGTTAAGGCAAATGGTATTGATGGTAAGTTGCTCCAGTGGTTAAATAGCTATCTAACTAAAAGAAAACAAAAAAGTTACCCTCAAGTCCTGTGCTTCGACTATAAAGTCCATCCTTGCAGGCGTTCCCCAGGGATCAGTGCTTGGACCCCTGTTATTTCTAGTATATATCAATGATATTGCAAAACAGTTGCTAAGTTTAACACGATTATTTGCTGATGACAGTTCTCTATTCTATGCTGCAGCACGCCTCTCAGACATAGCAGGTATTATAAACCATGATCTCATTATGCTTTCTAATTGGGCCATACAATGGTTAGTCAAATTTAACCCTCTTAAAACTGAAGCAGTTCTTTTTACTCTTAAATATTTTGAAGCTTTTCCTCAATTAATATTTGATAACACTCCAATAAAATTTGTCGAAGATCACAAACATCTGGGCATAACTTTCAGCCAAAACGGTCAGTGGCACACACATATTGAACAGATTGCAAATACAGCGTCGAAAATATTAGGCATAATGCGCAAACTCAAATACACTCTGAGCAGAAATGCATTAAATCAAATTTATCTATACCACTTATTACCCATCATAGAGTATGCATCATTAGTTTGGGATGGCTGCACACAACAAGACTCAAACACTCTTAAAAATACAAAATGAAGCAGCTGGTATTGTTACTGGACTAACCAGATCGGTATCGTTAGTCAAATTATATAACGAATGTGGATGGACTAATTTATCAGTAAGGAGACACCAACAAAAACTGCATTTTATGTATAAAGTAAATAATGGACTGGTTCCATCATATATTACTGATTTATTTCCCCCATTAGTAAGTGAAATTTCGGGTACCCCCTCAGAAACAACAACAACTTCTCCACACCATTTACTCGAACTAATATATCACTTAGATCATGTATTCCATCAGCCATCAGATTGTGGAACACTCTTGACGAAGGCCTCAAAAATCAGCCAACAATATCTTCCTTTAAGAACAACCTGCAAATTACTACTTTTCCTAAACTACATGTACCTAACTACTTCACATCAGGAAACTGATATCTATCAGTAATACATGCTCGAATAAGAAACAATTGTAGCAATCTGAATAATGATTTATTTATCAATCATCTTCGTGAAAATCCTCTCTGTAATTGGTGCAATGAAATAGAGGATAGCGAACACTACTTCTTTCATTGCAACAACTACAGAAACGAGCGTCATCTATTTTTTGAAGCTGCAAGAGACTTTCAACCACTAACTACACAATTATTGTTATACGGAAACGAAATAGTTGACAACACACTTAATTCAACATTATTTAGAGCAGTACATGATTATATAAAGAGCACCAAACGTTTTGACAATACATAAACATATTTTTCTTTTTGACTTGGAAATTCAAGTATATTTATCTCACTTTCTGCTATACCCAATCTTCCCTATGTCGGAGGGGCAGGCCTGCTCCTTAGTACTGGTGGACCCAACAACTGGGTGAACATTGACATGGAGTATTCTATCATTGTAATAAATGTTTCACGAGTGTGAAAAGAATACAATAGACGCATATCAGATAATTGAAGACAAGCGGTTTGGATGTCGATCCACTAGGATTGGCAGACAGATTTTTTGCCTTTAATGATCTGAATGATGCTAACCTGCACTCTAAAATGCACTCATAGACAGTTATTTATTTATTTATTTATTTATTTATTTATTTATTCTTTATGATTTTGTATAGTTGAAGATATGTTTTGTAGCCATGTTTACATGCTTTGATTGATCTGTATATGTAGGGGAAGGGTCGTAACTAATGTTGCAAGAACTTGTGACCCAACCCCATTGCTGTAATTTGTGGCAATAAAATATGTATAAACTAAAACTATCAATTCCGCCGCTAATCCAATCTTATACAGTATTTTCAGCCAGAATTTTCGCGAGTATTTTAGAGATTTTCTGTGTCGCTGTTGTGTTAAGCAACCGGAACGAAGAACGCTTAGGAATGGAAACAGTCCGATTGCGTACAACACGTGCAACACAACGACACGGTATTGGAGACATACGTCATTAGTTTCAGCAGTTACTGAAGTTTAACTCGAGTTTAACTCGTGTTTGTTGTACCTGGATATACATTTTTGAGCCGCGATATGTGATTTCCAACAATGTGGCATTTGGACATGAATTGACTCAGACGAGCCTGTGCAGCCTCCTTTTAAGCTTAGAAACTCCAAATGATGTTTAATCAAAAGAATATTTCAGCGACTAGCAAAGGCTCTGATCAGTCTGCGCATATGCACAGGCTGGCCTGAGCCCTTTCTGGTCGCACAGACCACATTGTTGGAAATCACATGTCTTGCCTCATATGGTATACAGTGTAAACGCTTGCAACAAGGGATGTTCAAAGCCAGCATTTTATGGCACTTTGGTTTATAAATCTAAATGAATCATTAGAAAAGTAAGAAAGAAGGTAAAAATCAAGAATCGATACAATCAAGCACCCCACCTGACACAGGACACCACATGGGAAAGTGACAAAAACACAATTAAACATCATATACAAGAGAGCCAAGATGTCAGCCCTTTCCCAGCAGGTGACACAAGGCTACAATGAACAGACAAGAAAACATGACAAACACGAAACATAAACAAAAATTATCCACAAAAGAAGCACCGCCTTTTTCATGATCAAGTTAAACAGATCATCAAGCATTTAGAAGAGTGGGATATGCGAAAGCCTACATGCCTCGTTATAAACCCAACCACACAAACCATAGCTATAATGGTATCCTCTTTAATCACACGACGGTGGGTCAGGCCTCAGAATCAATGACGACACTGACATAGAACATGCGACTGCTAAACATTTTATTGTGGCTTAACACCAGACTTTAGAGCCAAGTACCAATAAAATGCATTTAAGATCCCCAATGGCCCTGGCTGCTGTCTGTTCTAAGGCGGTGATTCTACGTTGTTGTTGGGTTTTTGAAGCTCCCCAGTGGTTTAGGCTGATGTCCGTTCTAAGGCGGTGATTTTACGTTGTTGTTGGTTTTTTTAAGCTCCCCAGTGGCTTAGCCTGATGTCCGTTCTAAGGCGGTGATTTTACGCTGTTGTTGGTTTATTTAAGCTCCCCAGTGGCTTAGCCTGATGTCTGTTCTAAGGCGGTGATTTTACGTTGTTGTTGGTTTATTTAAGCTCCCCAGTGGCTTAGCCTGATGTCTGTTCTAAGGCGGTGATTTTACGTTGTTGTTGGTTTATTTAAGCTCCCCAGTGGCTTAGGCTGCTCTCCGCTCTAAGGCGGTGATTCTACGTTGTTCTTGGTTTATTCTTAGTTGTTGCTCCTATTTTTGTTGGAGTTCTGCGTTTGATCTTTGGATGTTATGCAGTAATTAGCGTCCTTTCTAGTTTTGCAATCATCTTTGTGAAGGCGATAAAGCTGGTTGCTTTACTTTGATTGTCTTCCTGATGTTTTGTAACTGTTAGTATTCTGTTGCTCTTTCTCGAGGTGTGGTGGGTTGGTCTGCAGAGTATGATTGTGGTAATACCTAATCATACTCATTTACGTTTTTTGTTGGTGGGTCAGTGCTTGGTGTTTGTCTATGGTCCGGCGAGGCTAAACTAGGCTTTATCTTTAGCTCTGACAGTCTGACTCGAGAGTCATTTTCTCCGTTTCATTTAAAGTGGTTGTTTCCCTGTGATGATATATTGCATAGGTTAGGAAGCATCAACGCGTGCTAAATTTCTTGATTATGCAACAGCAGAATCTAGGGCTAAGAATTAGCCTGTAAAATAATTTAAGCCCTCTAGTGGCTTCAGCTGCTCTCCGTTCTAAGGCGGTGGTTCGGTAAATGTTGATTCATTGTTCACGGCGCGCCAACCTCACCCTTAGTTCAGATGTAAAGCTCTCTAGTGGCTTCAGCTGCTCTCCGTTCTAAGGCGAAGATTCTGTTGTTGTTTATTCATTGTTCACGGCGCGTCAACCTCACCCTTAGTTCAGATGTTAAGCCCTCTAGTGGTCTCAGCTGCTCTCCGTTCTACGGCAAGGTTCTGTTGTTGTTTATTCATTGTTCACGGCGCGTCAACCTCACCCTTAGTTCAGATGTTAAGCCCTCTAGTGGTCTCAGCTGCTCTCCGTTCAAAGGCGGTGGTTCTGTTGTTGTTTATTCATTGTTCAAGGCGCGCCAACCTCACCCTTAGTTCAGATGTTAATCCCTCTAGTGGTCTTAGCTGCTCTCCGTTCTAAGGCAGTGGTTCTGTTATTGTTTATTCATTGTTCATGGCGCGTCAACCTCACCCTTAGTTCAGATATTAAGCCATGTAGTGGTTTCAGCTGCTCTCCGTTCAACGGCGGTGGTTCTGTTGTTGTTTATTCATTGTTCATGGCGCGTCAACCTCACCCTTAGTTCAGATGTTAAGCCATGTAGTGGTTTCAGCTGCTCTCCGTTCAAAGGCAGTGGTTCTGTTGTTGTTTAGTCATTTTGCTTCCATCGTTTGTAGGGAATTTGTATTAGACATTCGTTTTGTTATGAAGTATTTTGTGACCTTTCTAGTTTTACAATCATCTTGCTGAGGAATGGCGATCTGCTTGCTTGACTTTTATTGTCTTCTTGTCACGTGGTATTAAAGTTCTAGGCCTCTTCCTCGCGGTTCCATGGGTTAATCTGCGTGTGTGATTGTGGCATTTCCAAGTCATATTCACTTGCTTTTAGATCCAGATTAGTTGACATCTGAAGATAGATAAGCCCACTGATTTAGACCTACTCTGTTGTCCATTCAGTTTAAATCGATGATTATAATAACAAACGAATTAAGCCATAGTTTAACGATTGTTGTAGTAAAGTTGATTATTTGAGTGTCATTGGCTTTATGAGAATATGTGGCTAATCGACTATTATTGGCTTATGAGGATATGTAGCTAATTGACTGTTATTGGATTTATGAAGATTTGTGGCTCTTTTGCCACATATCCCCATAAATCCAATAACAGTCAAATTGTATCATGTCTGTAAGCATTCCAATTTATATACATTTACAAGCTCACGATTATTTATAAAATATAGTCACCTATGGCTCCCTCAAAGTCTACAGGATTAGAGTGATGATTAGCATATAACACATGTGCGTCTTTTTGTTGACGAGCTGTTACGACGGTCAGAACTTGTATACATGTTCCTGTGCATGGTTCTTGTAAACGATTTACTGGCAACTACGGTGTGTGACCCGGTTTTCGATTTCCATTAACAATACATATTTGACAAAAATTCATTAATTTGCTTTTAAAGTGTTACATTTACTATTTAGTTTGAAGTATTTGCACTGCGAAAGTAAAAACAACAACAGATGATAGAAACTAGATGTTATTGACAATCCTCATAAAAGGATTGCTAAAGTAAAATCAAGAACATATGTTGAAAACTAGATAATATTGACAACCCTCTTGAAAGGATTGCTAAAGTAAAAACAACAACAGATGTTAGAAACTAAATGTTATTGACAATCCTCATGAAAGGATTGCTAAAGTAAAAACAACAACATATGTTGAGAACTATATGTTATTGACAATCCTCATGAAAGGATTGCTAAAGTAAAAACAACAACATATGTTGAAAACTAGATGTCATTGTCAATCCCCTAGAAAGGATTGCTAAAGTTAAAACAACAACATACGTTGAAAACTAGATGTCATTGTCAATTCGCAAGAAAGGATTGCTAATTTAAAAACAACAACATATGTTAAGAACTAGATGTTATTGACAATCCTCATGAAAGGATTGCTAAAGTAAAAACAACAACATATGTTGAAAACTAGATGTCATTGTCAATCCCCTAGAAAGGATTGCTAAAGTAAAAACAACAACATATGTTGAAAACTAGATGTCATTGTCAATTCGCAAGAAAGGATTGCTAATTTAAAAACAACAACATATGTTAAGAACTAGATGTTATTGACAATCCTCATTAAAGGATTGCTAAAGTAAAAACACCAACAGCTGTTGAATACTAGATGATATTGACAACCCTCATGAAAGGATTGCTAAAGTAAAAACAACAACATATGTTGAAAACTAGATGTTATTGACAATCCTCTTGAAAGGATTGCTAAAGTAAAAACAACAACAGATGTTGAAAACTAGATGTTATTGACAATCCTCATGAAAGGAACGTAAAGTAAAAACAAGAACATATGTTGAAAACTAGATATTTATTGACAATCCTCATGAAAGGATTGCTCAAGTAAAATGATAACAGATTTTAAAAACTAGATGTTATTGACATTCCTCATGAAAGGATTGCTAAAAAAAACAACAACAGTTGTTATATGACTCCTATAAAAGACCTCCTCTGATAGGCTGAAACTAGCTTGCACTGGTTGTGACAAATCTTGATGTCAAACAGTGATGAGCCAAAGACAGGTAACATTACTGACAGAGAGCTAAAAATAGATTGGACTAAATCTAGCCCAGGTGACATTAAGATTTGTCACTGCTACCTGAGAGCTAAAAATAGATATTGCAACACTGACTGATTTCTTATGTATATTTCACAGGTAAAATGTTTCAATTCAGAATTTGTACAACACCCATTTATGCCGAATGGAATTTCACACCGCTATTAATTGGAACAGTCCATTTATATTTTAAGAGGTGTTAGGTGGTATTTTTCATTTTTATTCAAGTTTTAATAGAAAAAATTGCAAGCAAACAGTGGAGACCCTGATCAGACGCCGCATTCTGTGGCGTCTGATCTGGGTCTGCATTATTTGCCTATGTCCCACAAAAAGGACGCTAGGCATATAATGTTTAAAATGCAATTATTTTGCTTATTTCATAAGAGTTGCAGAAATTTGGGAAGTATATTGTTGAAATAGTCATCCTAGGAACATCTGACTTGAGTAAATTTATAAATATGAAAATCAAAGAGAGAAAGTGTCATATAACAAAACAATTGGTGCATTCTTTTTCGGTTAACATCAGGATTAGTCAACCCTCGAAAGTGATGTTCACCTCGGCTTCGCCTCGGTGAACATCACTGTTCTCGGGTTGACAAATCCTGATATTAACCTCAAAAGAATGCATCAATTGTATAATGTCGAGAACTAGATATTTATTGACAATCCTCATGAAAGGATTGCTAAAGTGAAATGATAACATATTTTAAAAACTAGATGTTATTGACAATCATCATGAAATGTTTGCTAAAGTAAAATGATAACATATTTTAAAAACTAGATGTTATTGACATTCCTCTTGAAAGGATTGCAAAAATAAAACAACAACAGATGTTGAAAAATAGAAGTTATTGACAATCCTCATGCAACTATTTTTCTATTGCTAGCTCTGGTTGTCGTGTTATGCGCTGATGAAGGGAGAGAGGAAGAGGGGATCCAAGTAGCACTTAAAGCGGGTCATCATCGGCCCATCAGCGAAACGCCATTTTGATGGCGTTTCACTGGCGGGCCGATGATGGTCAAACATTGAGTGCTGGTTTGGTAGTTTTGTGATTTTGCAGGGAATCCGGACTAGTATTGCTAAGAAACCCCTCTATTTTTATGCTTTTTTAGAGGGGGGATGGGGTCACACCCTGTAACCCCCTCTAGATCCACGCATAAATTTTGTTCAGCAAGCCAAAACCATTTGAGCTAGTTTGGTAGAGCACCTCGTATGTGAACATTTATTTCGATTTTTTGTCGGTAACTCAAGAAGTGATCTTTAGTTTTTAGCTATGGAGTCCATTTCGATTAATGAAGTGGCGCTATTTAAGCAAAAATAGTAAGTGAGTATGATGAGGAAATACCACGATCACAAACTAGAGACAACCCCGTGGCACCACGAGGAAGAGCCGCCCAACCATCACAAGACACCAGGAAGACAAATTAAGCAAAGCTCTCTCTTCCCCATCAAGATGATTGCAATACAAGAATGGACATAAAGTAACGTACAACAAAACATAGAACAATTACAGACTCCCACAATGGGAGTAACAATAAACAAAAAGTCAACAACAACAGAACCACCGCCTTAGAACGGACAGCAGCCTAAGCTACCGGACGGGCTTAAATGCATTTTACTGGTACCAAATCGACGCACTAGATTCTGCTGTTGTTGAAGTACAAGAAATGTTCAGCTCGCACGGAGGCCACCTAACTAATGCAATGTATCATCATGAAGAAACACTTTAATCAAATTACTACACCATGATGAAACAAAGAAAAGGGCTCATGACTCACATATAGTCAGAGCTAAAGAAAACCTCAAGTTGAGCCATGGTGGGTCCAGCTACAGATAAGCATCAGGCACCAACCCACCGATTAAAGCTTGACCCACCGTCGTGCAATTAAAGAGGAAACCATAGCTATAAACCATGATTGGGTTTAAAATTAGGCATGCAGACTGTCGCATGATATCCAAGTTATATCCAACCCGTATATAACGTTTTACTATATTTTTGAATTGATCATTAAAATTAGGTTTTCCAACAATTCGTTTGAATTTATAGACTAAATCACCATAAAATATAGGTTCTCATATGCCTTGTTGCAGAAGAGTTTTTAACCCAATGTTGTATTTAACAATTAACTCTGGGTGTCTGTGGTAGAATTTAGAAAATACTTTTCGAATTTTATGATATCTATAACCTTGTTTTAATAATTTAGCAGTTAAAAATAAGTTTCTGTTGTTGAAGTCATCAACATTAGAACACACTCTAGCAAAACGAATAAGCTGAGAAATATATACACCATAGGAAGGAGAGCGAGAAACATCTCCATCTAGAAATGGGAAATTTACTATTTCAAAATTAAAATCATCCCTTTTATCATAAATTTTAGAAGAAACTATGTCATTTGTTATTGACAAGTTCAAGTCCAAAAACGGAGCTTCAGTATTGGAAAAATTCGCCTTATTTAACTGAAGTTCAGTGGGATATATCTGACTTACCATTTGTTTAAAATAAGGATTATCAATATTAAGCAAGTCATCTAAAAATCTGGAGGTTGAGTTAAAAGCTTCAATAATATCAGCTTGATTATTGTCTGACAGAGACAACATAAAGTCTCTCTCATAACAAAACAAAAACAAATCTGCAACAAGAGGAGCACAATTAGTACCCATTGGAATACCGACAATTTGTCTATATAATTTCGAGCCAAATCTTATAAACATGACATGACCACAATTTATATCGTTTAGGTTGTTCAGAAGTAAAAAAGGCATTTTATCATTACAAGCCAAATAAAATGAGCCATCTATGTTAAATGTTTGTTCAATTAATTCTGTTAGTTTTTCTTTTATTAGATTATGAGGCAATGTAGTATAGAGAGTAGAGAAATCATATGTAGACAAACCAGATGCTAGAAAACCTCTAGACTTCAATTTATTAAGAATTTCATCTGAATTTTTAATAGACCAAAATAAATTTTTACCATTTCTTTCATAAACTGTTGTGCAATATTTAATGACATGGTTTTTATTGCAGCGAGGCAAGAAGTCAAAAGAAAAGACAACTCAGTAGTTGAACATGCCCTAGAATTAGCAATAAAACGCGACTTATAGGGCCGTTTATGAAGTTTAGGTAACCAGTATAACGTAGGAAGCTTGCTATGGTCCTCATCAACAAACAATCCAAACTTAGCTGCCATATGGCATCGATGCCTATCAACGATAGACGTCTCATCAAAAATAGTAAGTGAGTATGATCAGGAAATACCACAATCACAAACTGCAGACAACCCCGTGGCACCGCGAGGAAGAGCCGCCCAACCATCACGAGACACCAGGAAGACAAATTAAGCATAGCAATCAGCTCTCTCTTCCCCATCAAGATGATTGCAATACTAGAATGTACATAAAGTAACGTACAACAAAACATAGAACAATTACAGACTCCCACAATGGGAGTAACAATAAACAAAAAGTGAACAACAACAGAACCACCGCCTTAGAACTGGTACCAAATCGACGCCCTAGACTCTGCTGTTGTTGAAGTACAAGAAATGTTCAGCTCGCACGGAGGCCATCTAACTAATGCAATGTATCATTATGTAAACACTCTAATCAATTTAACACTCCATGATGAAACAAAGAACAGGGCTCATGACTCACAGATAGCCAGAGCTAAAGAAAACCTCAAGTTGAGCCACGGTAACCACCGATTAAAGCTTTACGTCAGAGCCGTCATAGAGTCTGAGGCCTGACCCACCGTCGTGCAATTAAATAGGAAACCATAGCTATAAACCGTGATTGGGTTTAAAACTAGGCATGCAGACTGTCAAAGTAAGTAAGGGTGCAAAGATCAGGAATCGATACAATCAAGTACCACACCTGACCCAGGATACCAATGGGAAAGTGACAAACTCACAGTAGACACCACAAACGAGAGCCAAGAGGTCAGCCCTTTCCCAGCAGGTGACCACAAAGCACATATAAACAGACGCGCACAAAGACATAACAAACACAAGACAGAACAAAAACATAAAAGATCCACAAAAGAAGTACCGCCTTGGAACGGTCAGTAAAAGCCTGTTATTCTCATATGTTTTTGCAGTGCTAAGTTCTTGCTTTAAGGTGTTAACTTGGAAGACAAAAAAATAGTGAAATTATTTTAAATTAATAAGGCCAGTGAGAGATGTCGTTTAAAGAAAAGAAAAAGTTTACTCCGGATGTACGTAAGATAAAAACTAGAAATGTGTCCAGTGGACATCGGTGTTCCCGCTGTTGCAAAATTCGCAAATTCTCAAAACCAAAGCCAGCATTGACATATTTTGATGGCAAGTGAGTGAGTTAGTGAGCATGATCATGATATTCATAAAAAAGTAAAAGGAAAGACCGGTCACAAAAGCTCACATTTTAGTACTTCGAGCTCAGCTGAGATGACAATTGAGCCGCAACATGTGATTTCCAACAATATGGCATTTTCACAAGTGTAGACTCACCCGAGCCTGTGTAGTCTGTAAATGTTGTTTGGTCTATAGCTCATAGAATATTCAAGCGACTAGCAAAAGCTCCGATCAAACTGCGCGTACATGTATGCGCAGACTGATCAGAGGCTTTGCAGGTCGCACATACATGTACCATATTGTTAGAAATCGCATGTTGTTGCTCAAATAGTGCAGGTCGCTGTGTAGGTCACGTGTACATTTTTTAACTAAAGTGTCAAACATACATTTTCTTGTAGAAAATATATTTTGTTTAAGAAAACAGATGTGTTCACATTTTTTCTTGCTGTTTTGATATCACGGTGACGTAACAAAGTGATTTGACCATTTTGAACTTATTAAGGCCTAAACACTGAGTGCTATGATTACAGGTGGCTTAAACATGTACTGTTTGATTTGTTGTAATATTACTGACGACATGTGGTTTTCGGAGCATATACTCTGACTCTGAGGTTACATTAACTAAAAGATGCCAGTACACGAAAAAATGACGTAAATACTACAATAAAATTCTGTTATAGCGTAAGCTCATATGGCATTTAAGCACGAGATGCTTATAGAGCCTTCTCTCACTGCAGGGATAATAGTGTAGTATCGGTTTGAGAAAGGGTTCACTAATAGTGTACACTATGATTTTCTGAATTTATACATTATATCATTAGAAAAATAACATATACTGACGTCAACACAAACGCATCGTCCAGAAGTAAACGTAAATATCTCTTAAGACTGATCAGACCAAAGTTATGAATTTTAGTTAAGACATCAATTCATTTTTTGAAATGTTCATGGAATCATGAATACTTCGGTACTCCTGCAAAGTTAACGTGAAGCCCTTTTCGAGAGACTCGAAGTATTCATGATTCCATGTACATTTAAAAAATCTAATTTATTCCTTATATTAACATATTATTATAAATATCTAAAATATGGAATTATTTATAAATTAACAAACAAAACAGTTTTGTATTCAATATATAATTGTTTTAACGGTTATGTTGGAGTGTAAAACGAAAAAGCGGAACAGCCAGTGTGAACACGGGCGGCCGATGGAACAAACAAGAGGATTTTTGCACGTGTGACGCAGATGTGGCTCGCTGTCTACCACAACACCAGTGTCACTTTGGCGAATGAATTTGATGTTCGAAGCGTATTGCACAGGTAAGTGAGCTTGGCAGATGTCAATCAAATGTATGTAGTTCATGAGACTATAAACGGTTGCAAAAATATAATGATTCATTAAAGGCTTGCTTTGAAAATGTAAATATTGCATTATAACATCTCACTAGTCAAACGTATCTCATGAAAAAAGAATGCTCTAAGAATATCTAGGCTGAGAAAACGACCTCGGTTTGAGACTGGGTTCACAAGTTTTGTGTGACATGGGATTTTAGCCACTTTTGCTTTGTTTCCAGACACAACTATTTGACAAGAAAAACTTGTTTTAGCTTTGTAAAATTGTCTCTTTTTTACCGAATATGCGTTTATAATGTTTAGACAATGTCTGTACGCGTCTGCTGAACGATACAACTTACCCCAGCCAACGTTTTGTAATGCATTTGAGTAAAAATTAAACCTCATGTCTTTGCAGAGAGGGTGGAAATATTGTTACAATTCATTTGCAGTCGTCTGTAGTCTTTAAAAAGCAACGATTGCTGAGGAAACACAATGTGTCTCGTGTTTCAGATGGACGTTTTGGATGATGTTAACATAGACAAACGATCGGCCATTGAGCGTGACAACTCATCTGAAATGGCGCAATTTATCTAGGCATATTTTTTGAACATTAAAGCTGCATACTCAGTAACTATGAACATTTTTCGAAAAATTTTCTTTTCTTTTTAAATCATTTGTAAAAGTAGAATTAAGCTATGTTTTCACAATAAAACTGTTCAGTACAGCTGAAAACTGCACGGAAAAGTGAATTATCTTATCAAATAGGTGTATTTTTCTCTTGTTGGTAATTATTTGCGTCCCTCCAATAACTCTAGACCGTTGAATTTTAATATAAATGCAGTTGTTTTGATAGTGATAACTTGTTAAGATTTACGAAAATGGTAAAATGTTTACCTAAATTTGAGTATTTTTACTGTGTTCTTGAAAAATAAAAACATTATTTTTAAAATTAGAAGATCAAAAGTTACAGATTATGCAGCTTTAACTAACGCGCCCCTTATCACTTTTCCATTCTTTAAAACAAAACGATATTTTTGGCAAGTTTCATAAACTGACTTTACATTTTGTCATTATTTTCACGTTATAATTTTATGAAGTTATTGCTCGCGAGTATGAGTGTTTCATAAACGGACCTACCATTTTGTCTTTAATATGACGTTATAATTTTATGAAGTTATTGCTCGCGAGTATGACTGTTTGAAAAATGTTCCAAAATTTCTTCATGGTTTCGCAAAACATTAACGGCACAAATTGGGTGCAAATTAAAGTTGAAATCATAAGCGACCGGTGAATAATGCCGTCATATGTACGCTGAACCTGCACGACGTCATCAGATTAACGCGTCACCTTCATATCAAATTAAAGTCATTTTCCAACCTCGTCCAACATCTACATAAGTAAGCAGTACGTGGCTGTTCATATTTTGCATGACATCACTAATTAGAAATTGGAGATATTGAGTGAGGTATTTTTGTTGACATCAATATATGTTAATCCACTGACCTATACAGCCATGTTAACTAAGTTACCCTATTATAGTTTCAAATATTATTTTACAACTACCAAGTTATAACTATTTCTTATTTATCGACGTGCTGTATGACTTAAAACATTTATTTAAAAGCAACAAACAACCAGTAAGCGTTTAAACAATATATCCCTCTGATATTACAGTTATACGCTACTTAATTCAAATGTATTACTATTTAATGAAGAACTTTCACTAGACAGTAGGCTGCCAAAAGACCCCCAATGGGAGTTTTGTTACTATATTCTTATCTAATGGCACAACATAAGATGACAATATTATGTATGTTGTCTCTTAAGCGGTGACGGCGTTACCATGCAATTGCAAATTAACTCTGTAACCCTAAAATAATAGGAACTATCAAATTATTCCTTATTTTACATGTCAATATAATATTTTAATTGTAAGCAAATGACTAGCAATATGATGTTATTAAATAAAAGGACCTGTTATTACTATTATATTCGTAACTTTATTTTAAATACATTATTGTAAAGCCAACACAGCACTATACGAGTTTACACTGCTAGTGGGATATTTTCTCCCATTTAACTGTCATTCATTGCCATTATCTGAACATACCAACAAGTCATGGATGATTAAAGTGAAGAATTGTTTTAATCTGATTTACATAAAACGTCATTGGAAGTCTATGTATTTTATATAATATGTAAACTGCATTTTTAAAAACTGCTTATTTATCTGATCCATTAATGTTTCTTAAATGCTTAAATGAGATCTTTTATCTCATTGCCACCTGTGTAGTTGCTTCATTTTATACTTTAAATTATATATACAAGACACTTTTATTAACCTACTACACCTCATGTTAGATGCCAAAAATATTAACCAATAAATTGCCTGGTAAGATCAATCACGCATTGTGTAAGCCAGATTTTGATTACAACAGCTGTATTGATACCATTCAGTGACAAAAACGAACTTAGACCTTTTAAAAGTGTAGATAATTTAATACTGGGGTCAAAATTGAGAATTTAAGATATAAAACAGGCCTTTTCCTTGTCCTTTAATAAATAAACTGAAGTGATTTGGAAACTTTACTTTTTTCTCCACAATATGGCACACACCAAGCCTATCTTGATGGTCAAAATAGCTGATGCCCAGTTTGGTGAGGAAAGAATTCCATTTATGTTAGTAAAATACCCAATTAGGATTTTTTAATGAGAATGTTACACTGATAATCTGTACTGTCTGGTTATAAAAAATGTGTCTAGCATTGACACAGAACAGTATTTGTTCTAATGGTTTATCATAGTTACACGTTTGGAAGAGATAGGCTTATCACATAGAAAACAAAATTGCTAGTGTAATATACATTGAAGTCATTGCTAAAAGGATGGACTCAAATCAAGTAATGAGTTATTTGTTTTGCATTATTCTATCAATAATTGGGGTTCATTATTCTGTCAATTAGGGTTCGTTGCTGTCTTGTGGTCACCTGCTGGAAAAGGGCTGACCTCTTGTCTCTAGTTTGTTATGCTTAATTGTTTTTGGCAATTTCCCATGTGGTTTCTTTGGTCAGGTGTGGCACTTGATTGTAGCAATTACTGATCTTTGTCACCTTTCTTACTTTAGTCTTAAAGGGAAATTTTGTTTCAGATAATATTTTGATATTAAACCAATCAAATATGAACGTTATCATTGATACCAAAATTACATCCTATTAAACATTTGCATATATCAAATCAATCAAACAAAATGGGTTAACTTGTAACTGAAAGAATAAATCAAAGGAGCAGGTCCATTTGGTTTTGATACTAAGCATGTGGGCCTATCATTGGTGACAGGGTTGATACTGAGTAGAGTGTCTTCTTAATGCTGACCTGTGCTAGAGCAGTTGACATTTTGCATGTTTCTTTTGAATCTATACCATAGAGAGTTTACAACACAGTCTAATGTTTGGTGCACATTTAACAATTTGTTATTAGTTACATCATTTTCTATGTCTAAAAGGTTCCTCATACATATTTTGTCAAACCCAAATTCTGTTTAGTGGAAATAAGCATCAGTAATAAAAACATGCATTGCTAAAACAGTCAGATCTCATGACTCCACCATTAAATAAATAAATACATATATTTTACTTCTCTATTCAGCATTCTAAAAGAACATTGTATAATCTGTTTTACATTAAATTGAATGTTACCTGGTCAAATTTGGCAAGGCGTACTTTTGGCTGATAAAGTATTTATTTAAATTGGTATCGGAGAAACAATAGACCTGTTTCCCCGGATATGATCAGATCTAATGTGATCATTGCCATAACATATAATTTACCACTATAACCGATTTCCTCATTTCTCATCAATAAAATAATTCCTTATGCAGTATTATTAGTTGAGAAAGTGGTTGATGTGATTGGCTGTTTCGTTATTTGAACAGCCGAATATTAATTAAAATCATTTTAAAAGCTAAATAATGCGTCACCATCTGCATACGCGATTAGATGTCAGGATGCAAATTGATTTTGAGACAGTATCTTTAAAGACTATGTGACTACAGACTATACAATGCATACTATCTGTCTACCTCCCTAAAAACATTCAGTAATTGGCAGGTTTTTTTTATATCGTTAATGAACCTAGATTTCCATGAGATACATGGAATATAGCCTGTTTCAAGTAACTGAACATATTACCCTAAATTTTGAACAACCATTAACGGTGCTTTTAGATATCTCATTATAAGTATTTAAATCAAACTTAAATAATGCTTCAGATAAATATATTACACTTTTAAACTCACTCCAATATATTAGCTTTTCAGATTCAATTACATAGATTATCTTCTGCAATACTTTGCATAACCAATGTGACTTATGCTATAATTTATAAGGTAATGAATGTTATTTTGACAAATTTGACAGAAAATGGGAATTTTCTTTGTTTATGAGTTTATAATTTTGGGCAAATCATTTTAAGTATAAATAAAAGTTCAAAAAAATACTATTTTGCAAAATTTAATAATGTAAATGTGCATGGATAATTAATACGCACTTAATGCGAATTGAAAAATCCTTTTTCAGAAAACTGGTATCTTGATATTTACCTAAAACAAACAGGTTTGAGATGATATAAAGTACCCTTGAAAGTTGTAACATACGTTACATATTACCATACAAACAACAAAATCATAGTTTACACAAGAAACGATGTTGAGTATGACCTTTCACTCTTGCTTATTAATAAAATGCTCATATATGGTATTTAAAGGTTTTCATATACATGTAGCATTATATGTTATAATTCAGTAAGAAAATGTTTCTGACTTATTAACGTTTAATTTGGGTTTATTAGAGTTCAACAGTTTATAACTCTCATAGTTTTTGTTATAAAACAAGCTGTTTGTACTTATAAAATGGTCCATTAATTTTCTTTTTGAACGTGTATTTGAAACATGAATGCTTACTTTGAAGTTATGAAATTAAACTATTTATCAACATTTCAATTAATTGATATGGGGGTGTTTAAAACGTAACATAAATGACACTGTAATGGGCCCAACTATTTTTTTTATAAACAAAAAAGCTACATGAATTAAAAGGTTAATGTACGTGGGTTATCCCAGAAAGTCGTAGACTTTATATATAATAATGTATAACACGAGAATGTGTATCAGGAAGTCTCTGAAATTTGTATGATATTTTTATACACATTTCATAAACATTTTGCACACATATGGGTGGAATCACAGTTTATCTAACACAGTAATGAACGTTTGCTTGACTGTGTGTCAGCTTGTGCGGAGCACGTTGCAAATAATAGTAAGTGAGTATGATCAGGAAATACCACAATCACAAACCGCAGACAACCCCATGGCACCGCGAGGAAGAGTCGCTCAACCATCACGAGACACTAGGAAGACAAATTAAGCAAAGCAACCAGCTCTCTCTTCCCCATCAAAACGATTGCAATACTAGAATGGACACAAAATTATTTACAACAAAACATAGAGCAATTTCAGACTCCCACAATGGGAGTAACAATAAACAAAACGTCAACAACAACAGAACCACCGCCTTAGAACGGACAGCAGCCTAAGCCACCAGGGGGGGGGGGGCATAAATGCATTTTACAGGTACCAAATCTTCGCCCTAGATTCTGCTCTTGTTGAAGTACAAGAAATGTTCAGCTCGCATGGAGGCCATCTAACTAATGCAATGTATCATGATGGAGAAACACTCTAATCAAATTAACACACCATGATGAAACAAAGAAAAGTTTGCTATATTTAAAGATAGGGATGACCAAATGTTTTGTCTATACTCCTTTTATATAGGCTCTAACTATATCAAGCATTGCGATCTGTTTGTTAAATAAGTCTTCATAGTTCAAGTAATAGCTAAATATTCTGTTTAGGCATGTTAAGCAAACACACAATCACGATGTTTTAAAGTTCATACGAGAATACAGATTTACTATCAAAATAACTGACAGCAGGTAAAATGACTCAAAGGAGAGTGTTTTTTCGGTATTACTAAAATCGTTTTGAACGAACTCCATTTTACGATACTATGGGCTGCTCAGCCAATTGGTAAACATTAGAGGAACATTATTTTCTGAGTTTAATTAGCAAAATTATATCGAAAGTCTATTTTTTGCGCCACGCCGTTCTTATAACGTTTGTATTTTCTGAAAAAAATAAAAATGATGTAGGCATGATCAATCTTCCATAAAATCAATGCCGACGGCGGAGAACGTTTCAAATTTCCAATACTATACCTTGAGTAGTTCATTATTGAGGTGGTAATATTTTTTTTTGAAATACAACTGCGAAATTTAATTGAATGCACACTAATATTTGAAGTAGATGAATTTTATTACAAAAAAATGACGTGCTCCGCACACACAGACACACAATCTAGAAAAGGTTAATGACATTGTTATCGAAACTATGATTCCAACCATATCTGTGCAAAATGTTTATGTGATGTATATAAAATATATAATACAAATTTCAGAGAATTCCTCATACACAGTCTCGTGGTATAACAAAAGTCTACGTCTTACTGGGACAACCCTCGTATATTACATGAATGTTTGGCCAATTCGGATAGTTCAAGTACTACATTTACAAACTTATTTCTTTAAAAAATGAGGGGTAACTTGAAATGAGGGGTAACTTAGTTAACACGCTGTAACAGTCAACCACAATAACTACTAGAAAGCTACCAAGTTTTAAAAGGCTTAATCAGATACATAAATTATGCTAACCTTTGATTCTAATTGCATGACACACGCAAATTTCCACAATTATATTGTTGTACGCTATGATGTTTTTTGTCCTGCATAATGAAATCAAATCGACGTCAATTTGACGTAAAATTGAAGCCCACATTGAATAAAGTATTTGTTTTAGGTGTTTTAAACCATTTCAACGCAATAAACATGATTTCAAAAATGTTTTTATTCTGTATATACAACACTAGAAGATATAGTCTCTTTGAACCATTTGAAAAGACGGTTTGTCATTTTGCGACGTCACTGTGACGTTTAAACCGCAATGAAAATTGGAAACATATTTTTCCTTAAAAGCAATATATCTTTCTACCCGAAAATCGATAGAAATCACTTTTACCAAAAATACACACTTGACCCAACATTTCGGCACAGCAGCCTATACTATTACAAAACAATGGCTTATTTGTGTAATATTTAAAGAGTTCGATGCTCTTACTGTCCTGCCAGCCAAAAGTAACAGTGACGTCATGTTTTGTTTACAAAATTGTCATGGATTTTTGATCTATCGATTCGCGTTAATCAAAGTGGGTGTACAAGTTAACATTTTACTTAACAACTGTTAAAAACAAATATAAAGTCACTGTCATTCTCGGTTAGCAAGACAGTAGCTACAATAGCTAATCCTCCATAAAACATATAATATGCACATACATATACAAATACATATATACGAAACACATAATGGTAAACTATAAAAACATATAACACAGGCTAAAATTTCTATTAACATAATGTAAATTCGGAAATTTTCGCGAGGGTTTTATTTTTGCGAAACTTCGTATATGCGAAGTTTCGTTTGTTTGTTTTGTTTTGTTGTTTTACGTCCAAATTCAACAGCTATGGTCATGGCGGGACTGTCAGTTCACCTAACCACACTTTTTCCTGGGCAAGCTTAAACAAGTAGCTAACCAGTACTTCGTGCACATACTTTCGCTTGTAACTTACAACAATCCTTCTTGAATGATTCAGAGGAAGGGAAGAGAATGACCGTAGAAATTATTTCATGATCAATCTCCACGAAAGTATGGGACCGGGCCGGGATCAAACTCGCCACCCCTGAATCTGCAGTCAGACTCGCATCTGTTGCCAGACACTTTACCGGCTGCGCTACGCGAAGATTCGTAAAAATAAAATCCTCGCGAATGATAAAATTACCCTGACATTTACTGATGAAGGTAAATCATGTCATAGTCGCGAATTTTTATGTCGCAACTATATCTTTTAACGCTATTCGCAAAAATAAAATTCTCGCGAGAATTTCCGAATTTACAGTATTGAAATCTGGTTGAAAATGTGTCAGTATCTTTGAGTAAGATCACACGCACACATCATAACCTGTGATGATGATTGTGATTCGTGCGTAAGTCTTATAATCTACCATTCTTATTTTCCCCAACAAACATCAGTAAAGGAGGCGAAAGATAGCGCATCTTAAGAAGTTGTAAAACTAAAACCTCATGGGAAGCGTCTTTAAACATTAACACATATCACTTTGAAAAATCAGAAAAATCTCATGGGAAGCGTCTTTACACATTAACACATGTCACTTTGAAAAAATTAGATACGTCATTCCAGCCAGCATAGAAATATGGGCCACTTTTGGCCCGCCAGCGAAACGCCATGCAAATGGCGTTTCGCTGGTGGGCCAATAGTGGCCCATTGTATACATGCTAACTGGGATGCGTCGTGCTATAGTCGACTTTCTCATTGGTATCCTTGGTCTGGCGTGGTACTTGATTGTATCGATTCCTATTCTTCGCACCCTTACTTACTTACATGGGGAAGCTTCTGTAAAGAAGACAACTGTTTTATTTCGCTAATCTAATATGGTAATAATAATTTGATAGCTGAGCACATTCTGTACAGCATCTTCAGCAGTAACTGTTCTTACACTGTGTATCACAAATTGAAATTTAATACAACATAATAGTCAATCTTCGTCTGATCCATGAAACAATATTTAGCCTCTTTATGAACTGCCTTACCACAAATATAATTTAATTTCAATTATAGAAAAAAGTTCAGGTGGTTTAATTCATTATATATAATTTTGAGGTTAAATTTTCAGATTTTGCATAAAACAAAAGTGTCTGACTAGAAATTATAGTCACTGATAGCCTACAGCACAGCGATAAGAGAGACAAGAAATATGGACAAACATTTTATTTTAAGATTTTGCATAAAAACAACAAACAAACAAAATCAAACAAAAAGCAACACCCAATAAATGTGTATGATCAATTGTCGCAGAAACCTACGTCCGCAAGAGGAAGAGAGGCAAGAGACACAGACATTTTTTTAGATTTTGCATAACAAAAACAAACAAACAAAAACACAAAAACAAAACAACAACTACAGAACATTTGTCTGACCATAAAAAAACACTGTCACAGAAATCTACGGCATTGAGAAAAAGAGAGAAAAGAGACACAGACAAAATTGTTTAGATATTTCATAAAACTAATAAACAAACAAAAAAATGTCTGACAATAAGCTACTATTGTCACAGAAACCTACGTCCTCGAGAGGAAGACATACATGAGAAACAGACAAACCTTTAAGATATTACATAAAAACAACAAACAAACAAAAACACTTAAAACAAACGAAAATGTGTATGACCATAAACTAAAATTGTCACAGAAGCCTACGACATCGAGAGGAAGAGAGACAAGGGACACAGACAAACTTTTTAGATTTTGCATAAAACAAACAAAAACACACAGAAACAAACAAAAATGTGTATGCCTATAAACTACAATTGTCACAGAAACCAAAGTTTCAGAGATGAAGTGTCAAAAGAACACAGGCAAATAAATAAACTTAAATACAGCAAAGAACACAATTAACCCATATAAGCCTAACGTCCTTTTTTGGGACATGTGCATTCAGTGGAGACCCAGATCAGACGCAACAGATAAATATACCTTCCAACAACCATTAAAACGGAAATGGACTGGACCAATTGATAAGAGTAGGTAATTCCACTCAACTTAAATGGGTTAAAGTAAACTAACATGCTTCTTCACTCAGGGCGATGCTTGTTAAACATGAAAGGACATACTCAGCCTTATCATAACATCTGAAACAAACACAAACACCAGACAGCAGCTTTATCACAACTTGAGGAACAAACACAACCAATGAATTAACAACGGCAGCAGAACAACCACCCCAGAATGGACAGAAGCTTCATAACAACATAAGGAGCAAACATAAACCACACTCACGCAATGGAGGTAAAAACAAACAATAACCTTACAACGACAGAGCCCCTCCCAAGAACGGACAGCAGCTTTATTACATCATAAGGAATAATATAAACCCCACTCACACAATGGAGGTACATGTAATAACAAACAATGAACTTACAACAACAGAACCCCCTCCCCTGAATTGACAGCAGCCACAGCCACCCATGCTAGGGGTTATATCTACGAATATTGTAGTCACCTGGATCACAAGGTCTTAGTTTATCAAGCAATAGTTACTTACGATTGTGGCACTATCAAAGTCAAGTTACTGTAGGTCATTATTTAATCAGCTAGGCGGACCAGGCTTTAAGTGTAGGCCGCTGTGTAATCCCGTGTGTAAATTTTGGTAAAAGTGACAAACATACTTTTTCCTGTAGAAAATGTATCCTGCTTAAGAAAAAAGATTTTTCCATTTTTTGCTGTTTTAACGTCATGGTGGCGTCACAAAGTGATGAACTCATTTTGGCTTATTTAGTGCTTAAAATTTTAGTACTATGAATTCCAACTGGCATAAACATGTACTGTTTGATCAGTTGTGGTAATATTACTGGCGACATATTATATAAGGAGCATAGAATCTGACTCAAAATTTTAAAGAGGTTACATAAACTTCAAAATGATGTCAGTACAAGAAACAAGTAGCCCAATGGGCAACGATTGCTCACCTGAGAGAGAGCCAGCATGATGTTGGAGGCACCATAATTTACGATGCTCAAAAGCAGACAGTGTTAAATCTAGGAAATTTTAAATGGGACCATTTTCATTCGATTTCAGATGAAAATAAATCACTGTCCAATATTTCCCCATTCACAAAATGGTAAAGATGACCCAGTCTAGCTTTAACAAGGGGCCATTTGATCCCAAAGGGGGTTAATAGCCCCATGGCACCCTTTAGATTGAACACTGGCGGATAATTCTGAACTTGAAACAGTGACCAGGAATTACATGTTATTCGAAAACATTAGATATTATGCCAGTTCTAGTTATCTGCAAGTATTAAAAAGATCTGAAAAAAATTGCAGAGAAACCTAATGAAAGTGTAGTTTGATAGATACTCAAGGGCAACTAACTCCGTTGTCAGTGATGAGATCTGACCGAAATGCAAACTCATCGATACTTTTATGTATACCCTGGTAATCTACAAGGATGAAGAAAAACAAAGGAAAAAATGAAGGCGCTAGAGTGGTCACAACATTATACAGCTATAATTTTGACGCTCAAGGTGTAGCTAACTCTGTAGCTGGTGGATGGGTGTGGGGTAAAATCAAACTCATTCAAACTTTTATGGAAGTCCTTGTTACCTGCAAGATTAAAAAATGAAGGTGCTAGAATGGTCATAATTGATCTCACATTGTAAGACTATGCAATTTTTTTGTGATGCTCAAGGGAAGTTAACTCCCCAGTCTTAGGTTGGTTCTACTCTAAATTAAACTCATCAAAGCTTTTATGGTTGTCCTTGTTACCTGCAAGAATGAAGAAGATCAAATCAAAAATAAAGGCGCTAGAGTGGTCAGAACATTATCAATGAATTTTTAAGATGCTCAAGGGTAGCTTACTCCATATTAGGAGATGGGATCTTGACATAATTCAAACTCATCCAAGATTTTATAGTTGTCCTTCTTATCTGCAAGAATGAATATGATCTGTTCAAAAATGAAAGCACTAGAGTCAATTTTCAAGATGCTCAAGGACATGCCTGTGACCCAGAAGAGGAGATTGCCCGAGCTTCTTGTCGCCACAACTCTTGTGTTTTTAACAATGTCCAACACCATTTCCAATGTTTCAGCAGAACATGATCCCAATTGTAGGGAATACCTCTGTGGCACATGCGATGAAGCAGTTACATGGGAGCAACAGGGGATCATCTGTGAGACCTGCGACCAATGGTACCATGCTGGGTGTCAAAACATTGGAGATGAGACCTACCAGAACCTCTGAGACTCGGAACTGAATGCCAGCTGGCACTGCATTATCTGCAATAATCCAAACTACAGCACAACAGTACATGACTTGTTCAGTAACGAAGTTACACACTGCTCAAGCAGTATTGGATCCATACCAGACATCTCCTCAGATAGTCCTGATCCATCTAGACATCGACTCAAACCACTTCACACATCAACGCCTAGCAAGAAGCCTCCATGGCAGACAAAACTCAAAGTCCCCCTGAGGATTCTCAATGTTAACTTCCAGTCCATTAAGATGAAGCAGTGCAGACTTTCTAATGTACTAGAAAGCGTCAAACCAGACATCTTGATAGGCACGGAGACCTGGCTAGATCCTAATATTAAAGACTCTGAGATTTTTCCCAGTGGATACAGACTGCTCAGAAGGATAGGGTAACAACTAGTGGAGGTGGAGTTCTCATAGCTGTGAAAAATGAATACAACAGCGAAGATGTGCCCGAACTTGATACAGACTGTGAAATTATCTGGACCAAGCTACACCTAGTTGGCAACAGTACAGTCTATCTGTGTTCGTATTACAGACACCATGTATCTGACGAGGAGAGCATCAACCAGTTTGAGATCTCAGTGATGAGAACCTCTGCCATTAACAACGCCTCTCTAGTCATTGGAGGAGATTTCAATTTTCCAGGATGGGATTGGAAGACAAAGTCTATAAAGGCTGGTGCAGCATACACAGGTCTACACCACAGACAACATCGGTCTAGTACAGATTGTGGAAGAACCAACCCGAAAAGATAATGTCCTCGACTTAATCTTGACAAACCGACCAAACAAGGTCTTGAGAGTAGATGTTCTTCCAGGAGTGTCCAATCATGACATAGTGTTCACAGAACTAGACATGAGACCAGTCAAACAAAAACAGAAACCACGCAAAATACCAATCTACAGAAAGGCAGAGTGGGAGCCTATGAAGGAAGATATGAAATCTCTTCATAAGGATATGGAAGCTATGTATAACTCTAAGACAACAGGAGTAAATGAGATGTGGGAAAAGTTTAGAGACACACTGCAGCACAGTATAAACAATCATATTCTCCACCGTCAATCAAGATCAAAAGATGGCTACCCATGGATTGGTCCTGAACTGAAGAAGATGATGAAACGGCAGCACCGATACTACAAGATAAAGAAGAAAACTGGTGACCCTCAACATGTCAAACGTTACTTGGACCTCAAGCATCAGGTACAGAAGCGACAAAGACAGGCATACTGGGAATACGTTGGAGGTATTGTCACCCCACAAGACAAAGAGAATGAGTATGCTGGTATGAAGAGATTCTGGACGTACATCAAACACAGAAGGAGCGACAATGTTGGTGTCTCCTCCCTAAGAGTGAAGGCAAGCTGTATAGCCATCCCACTGACAAGGCTGATATCCTCAACAAACAATTCCAGTCTGTGTCCTCCAGTAGTGAAAGCATAAGCGAGGAAGAATTCTCTAAGTCCTATCCCATGCCTACAACTGAGGATCAGTTCCCAGTAATTGAGGATATTGACATCACCCTCAACGGAATTGTCAAACTACTCAAAGACTTGAACCCAACCAAATCACCTGGACCGGACAACCTTAGCCCAAAGGTACTGAAAGAAACTGCAAATGAAGTTGGACCACTCCTCCTACTGATATACAGGAAGTCTCTACAGACCAGTGTAGTACCAGAGGACTGGCGCAAGGCAAATGTAGCTCCTGTCTTCAAAAAGGGCCAGCGTTACCAAGCAGAGAACTACAGGCCAATATCTCTCACCAGTGTCTGCTGCAAAATAATGGAGCATATAGTTGCCAGCAACATCATGAACCACGGTGAAAACAACAATATCCTGTATCCCCTACAACACGGCTTCAGAAGAGCTAGATCATGTGAAACCCAGCTCATTGAATTCATAGATGACTTAACATCAAGCCTCGATGAAGGACAGCAAGTTGACATCCTTGTGATGGATTTTGCCAAGGCGTTTGATAAAGTCTGCCACAGTCTTCTGATACACAAACTTCATCACAATGGTATCCGGGGAAAGATCAACAGCTGGATAAAGAGCTGGCTAGCCAACAGGACTCAGTCTGTCGTCATTGATGGTGAGCATTCAGAATCAGTTAGAGTTGAATCAGGCGTGCCACAAGGCTCAGTCCTTGGGCCTGGACTATTTCTTTACTACATCAACGACCTGCCAGAGGGCCTGAACTCAATTGTCAGACTATTCGCTGATGACACCATAGCTTACCTGGTCATAGTAAACCCCCAAGATGCAGAGAAAGTACAGGACGATCTCACCACCATGGAATTCTGGGAAGTACTATGGAAGATGAAATTCCACGCCACCAAGTGCAACGTTATAACCGTCACTGGCAAAAGGAAACCTCTGCAGACAGAGTACAAGCTACATTATCATACACTCGCCAAAGTTACATCTGCTAAGTACCTAGGAGTGACCATTACTGAAGACCTGAAATGGGACACCCACATCAACGACACATGTGCGAAAGCCAACAGAACCCTCGGCTTCCTGCGAAGAAACCTTAATATTGGTTCAGTCTCCATCAAGCAGCAAGCATACTTCACCCTTGTTAGACCTCTCGTGGAATATGCAAGTACAGTATGGGACCCGCATACCCAAAGAAACATCCAGAAGCTTGAGATGGTACAGTGATGGGCTGCACGCTATGTCACCAACAGACATCGAAATAGATCAAGTGTAAGTGACATGCTTCATGGCCTGAACTGGCGATCCCTGCAAGACAGAAGGAAGGATGCCCGCCTCTGCATGCTGTATAAAGTTGACAGAAGACTGGTTGCCATCAAAAAAGATAGAAGGCTAATTTCTCCAAAAAGGAAGACAAGGAACAGATTCCAGACCATCGGCTGTAAGACAGATAGAAGAAAGATGTCCTTCTTCCCAAGAACAGTCCGGGACTGGAATGCCTTACCGCCCGACATACAGGAACTGGACTCACTCTGCGCCTTCAAGGCCAGGGTGTCAACCATGTAGGGCCAGTGTGTGAAGTTGCTTTTAACCTGTAAATATGATGTTTTAACCCTCTACACACCTAGACAGACTAAATTGAATTTGGATTGAGCCACTTTGATGGAATTTGTTCCTTGCGATTGCGCAACCTCTTCCTAGCATAATCTTCAATAAGTTGAAGGAGGCTAGTAAATGGCAGAAGCAGAAGCAGAAGCAGAAGCAGAAGCTAACTCCATAATAAACAATGATATCTTGACATAATTTAAACTTATCCAAGCTTTTATGGTTGTCCATCTTATCTACAAGTATGAAAAAGATCAATCTAAAATTGAAAGCACTAGAGAGGTCACAATATTTTTCCCATTATATGTCAATGGGGATTTTTCAGACACTCAAGGGCAGGTAACTCATAAGCCCCTGATCGAATCCTGCCCAATTTTGAACCCATCCAAGATTGTATGGGTGTCCTTGTTGCCTGCAAGAATGAAGAAGATCCAATCAAAAATGAAGGGCGATAGAGTGGTCACAACATTATTCATTGATCTTTCACACGCTCAAGGGCAGCTAACTCCGAAGTCAGTGATGGAATCTTGCCGAAATTCAAACCCAACCAAGCTTTTATAACGGACTTTGTTACCTGCAAGAATGAAGAAGATCCACAGGAAAATGAAGGTACTAGAGTGGTCACAATGTTTCTCCCATTATAAGCCTATGAGGATTTTTCAAAATGCTCAAGGGCAGCTAACTCATAAGTCCTTCGTCGGATACTGCCCAATTTCGAACCCATCCGAGTTTTTAAAAATGTCCTTGTTGCCTGCAAGAATGAAGAAGATACAATCAAAAATGAAGGCGCTAGAGTGGTCACAACACTATTCATTGATTTTTCACACGCTCAATGGCAGCTAACTCTGAAGTCAGTAATGGAATCTAGCTGAAATTCAAACCAATCCAAGCTTTTATAGTTGACCTTGTTGCCTGCAAGAATGAAGAAGATCCAATCAAAAATGAAGGCGCTAGAGCGGTCACAACACTATTCATTGATTTTTCACACGCTCAAGGGCAGCTAACTCCGAAGTCAGTGATGGAATCTTGCCGAAATTCAAACCCATCCAAGCTTTTATAGCTGACCTTGATGCCTGCAAGAATGAAGAAGATCTATTGGAAAATGAAGTTACTAGAGTGGTAACAACGTTTCTCCCATTATAAGCCTATGAGGATTTTTCAAAATGCTTAAGGGCAGCTAACTCATAAGTCCTTCGTCGGATATTGCCCAATTTCGAACCCTTCCGAGATTCAATGGGTTTCCTTGTTGCCTGCAAGAATGAAAAAAATCCAATCAAAAATGAAGGCGCTAGAGTGGTCACAACAACATTCATTGATTTTTCACACGCTCAGGGGCAGCTAACTCCGAAGTCAGTGGTGGAATCTTGCCGAAATTCAAACCAATCCAAGCTTTTATGGCTGACCTTGTTACTGGCAAGAATGAAGACGATCCATAGGAAAATGATGTTACTAGAGTGGTCACAACCTTTCTCCAATTATAAGTCTATGTTAATTTTTCGAAACGCTCAAGGGCAGCTAATTCATAAGTCCTTCGCCTGATACTGCCCAATTTCGAACCCATCCAAGATTTTATGGTTGTCCTCGTTACCTGCAAGAGTAAAGAAGAACCAATCAAAAATGAAGGAGTTAGAGTGGTCACAAGGTTTTCCCAATTATATATATGGGAGCTATCTGTTTCCATAGAAACCTAAGTTCTGATCCGATCTGGCCAAAAACCTAATGGAGTCAATCAGTCACCTTAATGATGCTTCTGATGATTTTTTTTTACAATCAGCTAGCTGATCTCAGAGATATTCATGTTTGAAAGTGTGGACAGACGGACGGACGCCCACTCGACTCCCGCCCTATAAGCTCACCTGGAGCCTTCGGCTCTGGTGAGCTAAAAAATGACGCCAGTATCATAAATTAAAAGCCTGTTATAGTGAAAGATCAAATGACATTAGATCTAACTATGCTAACAGATCCTCCTCTCCCACTGCTGGGATATTGTACTCTATATTTTTCTGAAAATACATTATACAAAATGCTAAATGGCACATGTTAGCTCTTTGATTTGCAACAACCATGTTAACTACGTTACCATATTTTAATTTCAAATCTTATTGTGCAATTACCAAGTAATACTTAAATCTTATTTATAATCGTGCTGATTGCTTCAAAAGCATTTATCTAAAAGCAGCAAAAAGTTAATACGTATTTAAACAACTTACCTCTATGTCATTACGTTACTTACTTCAAATGTATTTCTAATTAATTCAGTTCTATCACTAGACAATGGTCTGTCAAAAGACCTCCAATTGGGAGTTTTGCACAGAGTCACACTATAATTTTCTAAAACCAAAGTATATAAGCCACAAAATAATGTGTCATTTATATAGCGGTTACAAAGTTACCTTGCAATAGAAACATTTACTTCGTAACCAAGAAATAATAGGAAATCCAATCAAATTGTTCCTTATTCTTACGTGACAATTTAATCTTTTTATTGCATTCAAATGACTATCATTATGATTTATCATATTGAAGGACCTGTTATTACTGTTATATACTTTACTTTCTTTTAAATACATTATGTTAAAGCAAAACAGCACTTTAATAGTTTACACAGTTAGTGATTTATTTACTGTCATTTAACTGTTATTAATTGTCAAAAACTTAAAATAACAACAAAGCATTTATAATTATGAGAAGAAATTTGTGCCTCAATCACATAAAGCTTAATTCCAAGTCGGTGTATTTTATCTAATATATAAACAGTATTTTTAGAAGCTGCTTGTTAATATGATCCATTAATGTTTCTTAAATGATTAAATGCTACTTTTATTTCATCACTAACACTCGTGTGTTTTCTTCTTTTTACACGTGACATGATATATTCACAACTGCCTACACGTCAGTTTAGATGACACAATAATATTAAGCATGAAGTAGTTATAAGTTAGTATGGTCTTCAACACATTGTGTCAGTCAGCGTTTGATTACAAAAACTATATTGATACCATTCAAAGACAAAAACTTACTCAGAATTCGTTAGAATTATAAGTTATTTCATTCGAAGCCTTCATCCTTGACTTTTGAAGAAGAAAAAACTGAAGCGTTTTAACGACTTTAACCCCATCTATGACACATGCCAAGCCTATTTATATGGTTAACAAACGCTTCATATCTGAAAAATGTCTAGTTTGGTTAGGTAAGAATACCATTTATTGTTGGTAAAATGCATAGCAAGAGAATTTGAAGGAGAATATGACACTTTTCATCTATTATGTCTTGTCTCAAAAGTTTATGAAGCATTTACACAGAAAAGCATTTTTATTCAAATGGTACATTATAGCCATGCATTTGGAACAAATAGGTTTATTACTAAGAAAAGCTCCATGGCATTGTTAGTATAAGATTATATTGTAGCCGAAGCTAAATAAAAGGAACCAAATAAACCACTTGTAATTTGTTTTGCATTATTCTGTCAATTAGATTTAGTCTTACAAATAAATTTTGCATCGTTTCGATATTTTAACAATCAAATGTGAACAGTATGATTGATAGAAAAAATGCATCTTATTAATTCTTTGCATATTTCAAATCAAACAAAATAGATTAACAGTTACTGTAGAAACGGAAAGAATAAATAAAAGGAGCAAGTCCATTAGATGTTTAGTACTTTGCAAGTGAGTTTGTCATTGGCAATAGTGTTGATACTAAGCAGGGTGCCCTCCTTTTGCTGATATTAGCTAGAACAGTTGACATTGTTTATTGCCTCACCATCTGCATACGCAACTAGTATAGATGTCAGGATACAAATTGATTTGACGACAGTCTCTTTGAACATGAACTGATTACAGACAGTTATAATGCATAAGACTACCTCCCTCAAAACATTTAGTAATTAAAAGGGTTATTCTTTTTATGGTAAATGAACCTAAATATACATGGATACATGGAATCTAGCCTGTATCATGTAACGTTACTGAATATGTTTAACCATAATTTGAACAACAGTTAACTGTTTTAAAAAGTGATTGGTTAAAAATTAGTGTTTCAATTATGTTAGTTATTTCAACTAAACTTAGATTTTTCCTGATAAATATTACAAAACTATAAACTCACCATAATATTTAAGCTTTATATAGTCTTTTACAACATTTTGGATAAACATAGTGTCTTAATGAAGCTTTATACAGTCAAATATGTTATTTCAAGTCATTTTTTGTAGATATAAAAAGTTAAAAGATGTACTAATTTGGAAATGTTGCATGGTTGATACATTTTTTTAGACAAACTGGAAGTTGGCTATCTATAACAAAACAATCATTCTTTTTTCCATGCAATCTTTCACAACAACAGAATCTAGCACGAAGGTTTGGTACTAGTAAAGTGTATTTAAGCCCCCTTCCCCCTGTGGCTTACGCTGGTGCCCGTTCTAAGGCGGTTGCTCTGTTGTTGTCGATTCATTGTTTATTGTTGCTCCCATTGTTTATGGGGTTTTTGTGTTTTGTCCTTGTTCTGTTATTCAATACGTTGTGTCATTCTAGTGTTGCAATCACATTGGTAGAGAAGAGAGTTCTGGTTGCTTTACTTTTATTGTGTTACTGATGTCTTGCGATTGTTAGTATTCTGTGGCTCTTTCTAACGGTGCCGTGGGTCGGTCTGCACTGTGCTATTGTAATATGCCCTTATCATACTTACTTGCTGTTTTAAAATAATATAATATACCATATGACGATAACATAAGGAATTAAGCAATGTATATACAATCTTGAAAGCTGTAACACGCTACATGTTGCCACACAAATAACAAAATGGTAGTTTACACCAGAAACGATGTTGAGTGTAGCCTTTCACCTTTGAATTTCAATGTAATGCTCATATATGGTGTATAAAGGTTTCGTATAGCAATACATGCTAAATTATAGAATGAAAATAGTCTTACCTTATTTAACGTTTAGGGTTATCATATTAAACAGTTTATAACTTTTAAAGTTTTTTTGATAAAACAAGCTTCTTGCAATTATAAGATGGCCCATTACTTGTCTTTTGGGACATATATTTACAACATGAATGCTAAATGAAAAGTTTATTAAATGAAATTATTTAGCAAAATTTCAATGGTTTTACATGAGGCAGTTTAAATATAACATATATATAATGGGCCCTTACAACTTTTTATAAACATAAATATATGTAGGAAATGAAATGTTACTGTATATTACACGGGTTTTGGCCAATTAGAATTATATATTCAGATACTACCTTAACAACCTTATTTACATTTGTTTTGTTTTAGAAAAAAGAGGGGTAACGTAGTTAACATGCTATAACAGTCAAACGCCCTGATCGTCAGAGAGCTAACAAGTTTCAAAAAGTTTAGCCAGAAACGTTAATTTATGCTGACATTTTATCTTAATCGCAAGGCTCACACAATTTTTCAGAAGTATATAACTGTACACAATATGTATTTTTCCTGCATACTGGCATCAAATTGGCGTCTATTTCACGTAAAGTTAAGTTCACGTTGAATCAAATTTTCATTTCGGTCCTCCTATAGACGTTTTCAGCCACTTCTACGCAAAAAACAACACTAAATGCGATGCATTTAGGTGTATACAGCACTAGCAGGTATAAGCTGTTTGATTCAAGTGAAAAGACGGCACGTCATTTTATGACGTCACTGTGACGTAAATACTGCATTAAAAATAGAAACATCTTTTTCATTAAATGGAATATATTTTCTAGTTGAAAATCGATAGGAATCACTTTTACCCCAAAAAGCACACGGGGCCTACATTTCGATACAGGGGCCTACACTATTTGGCAAGAAGGCAATGATACACCTTAACAGTGCCAGAAACGTAAATTTATTTGCTGCCAGAAAACAAAGATCAAGAAGCTGATGAATTATCAAACTAAACAACACATTTCTCGCCCCAGTAGATAGGACAGCATGGATGTCTAAATGATTGTTTATGCAGTTATCTCATGACAACATTGGTTTGTTCGTTTGTTTTAGTTGATTCTTTACGTTCCTGTCAACATTTTTCAGTTATTTCCCTGTCTACAATTTCGCAGTTATGTCGGGACACTTCCTGTGTTAAACCACTACTAAGCAGTCGTTAAAACCTGTTGCTTTAAACAGAACAGTGCCTACATTAAGGCACAATCAAACGACATTTCTATTTCAAGCCAAGCACGTCACCACTAAACCATCTTGGTCAAAATTTGCAAATATTTTGTAGATGAGCATATTGTCTTGGTCATTTGAGAGGTGCTAATACAAAATATTCTAAAGTGTAAATAATCGACAAACTTAATGGCAGCTAAACTGCCACTGGTCTTGATATAACCACTGTAAATTCAGAAACTTTAGCGAGAATGTTGTTCTTCGCAAATAGCATTAAAGAAAATGTTCACGTAAAAAATGGGCGACTATGGCATACTTTACCAACATCATTTATTCGACATTTTGCGGTGGTTTTATTTTCACGAAATTCGTGAAAATAAAACCATCGCGAAAGTTTCCTAATTTACAATATATTATATTTGATTATATATTGATCTGGAGAACAACACCATCAAGTATGTACGAGTAAAAATAGAATATCATAACAATGATACTTTCACTGGAGAAACCTTCTCCTGTGCTGATTTACACGTATAGGTTGACTTACACTTATATTTACAGTGTACATGTGGTTTGGATACATCCTTCATAAAGTTGAACAGCGAATGCTCTGATGAGTCTGTACATCCCTGCATTTCCAGCAGAGTGTTTCGCCTGTTCAGTCACGCTTAGGCCTAGAACAAGTGTAACATTACACCAATATTGATGGCAGCTGAAACTACCACTGGTTTTGATAGAACTATGTTCTGTTTGATTATGTTGATCTCGAGAATAATACCAACAAGTACATGCATGTGGACCACGTCGCGACAAAAACTGTTTTCAGGGATTATAAAAATCAGTCTTCTCAGCTACAAAGACTAGCTAGAAAATTGAGTTTCACCAGTATTTAGCTGATTGAATTCTTCCCAAAAAAACGAAAAACCAAGGCGCTAATCAGTCTGCGCGGATGCGCAGGCTGGTCTGCGCCTTTGTTGTTCAAAATATCAGGTTTCCTCGCGTCGAGCCCATGTACAAATACAATGTATAATATCATAAACACGTTTTACACTTTAAATGAAGAAACACTGACCCTCAAGTTTTTTATAATATAACCGAAATCATAAGTGTACTGGGCTCGGAATTACAATGCCTCCTTAAAGTTAAGAAAGACTTAAGTTAAGTATTGATATTTCAACATGCTATATCATATGCTTAATAAATTGCCTGGATCGATGCAGCACTTGTGGCCAAAGATGTTATTGTGATCTACAGAAAAAATGAAACTATTTTGATTTTAATCAGTTTAAAACGCTATGTTTCGCATCCTGAAAAATCAATACTTAACTTAAGTCTTCCCTAACTTTAAGGAAGCATTTTAATTCCGGGCCCTGGTCAATTCGACCTTAAACGGATCCAAAATCGGACGTGTTTACGTAGTAGCACGTGAAAGGTTACTCCGATTATCACATTTAATCTACGGTTCGCGCTATCGACGTAGACTGACTCCAGTCCTTAAAACATTTTTTCATCAACGAGTCATTTCATATACTTGGAGCAAGTCTAACTCTGATGGCTCTGTTCTCTGGTGGCCTTGTTAGCTTTTGGCAGAGCCATCAAAATTAGGCTATAGCTACAAGTATGTGAAAATACTGATAAAAATGTTTTGAGGACTGAAAATTATCACCGTTATTTCATCCAGCTTTTCACATCCCGTACAGTACCCCTGATTCGTCTAACCTTTGATCTGCCTGCGGTCGAAATTCACCAGTACATCTTATTCTGTGTTAAATTACAGGTCGTTGGTTCGTTTACAAAACCTTTTAAGTGCAATTTAGTAAATTTTTAGGAGAAACAAAATACTTTTTGGATCGTTTTTTTATTCTTGTGAATTTCGGACTGAAACATATACTAGTCAAAAGTTCAAATCGGCCACGTGTGTTTTTACCGATTTTCTGAAAAGCTATATGCTCTATATCAATTTAATTTGCATTCCCAAATAGGCCAGCCTTTCAGTAAACGATACCAGAAAACGGCTAAGCACAGTTCATTAAATTGTATCCGGAATGCTTTGCCGAATACACATACCCTCAATTTGAAAACTCACAAGAATTTGCATTGGAGGGTGGGGAATTTTTTGACATTTTGGCCAATAACAACGAGACAAACGCAGATGGAGTGTTCATTTCAGCAATTAAGTGTTCAATGTGAGTTTTGCTTTTGAAATGAAAACGTTTTGCCTGTGAAAGGAGGTTATTTCAAAAAGTCATGACTCACAAATTGTGCCAAAATGCGAATTTTGAAAATGGGGGTACCACTGCTCTTGGCACTCTGCGTGGTGTACTGTTGAACATTTTGTAAATATCTTTACTGTCTAAGGTACATGACTCGTCTTGTTATTTCGAGATGCAAAAAGATTAGTAATGTCACTTTGCATTGGTTTGAAGAAAATTAATAAAATGCAGGCTGCCTGTTAGAACTTTTGGCTAGTATATTTTATAAATAGTAAGTGAGTACGATCAGGAAATACCACAACCACAAACCGCAGACAACCCTGTGGCACCGCGAGGAAGAGCCGCTCAACCACCACGAGACACCAGGCAGACAAATTAAGCAAAGCAAGTTTACTTAATGGGTGCAATCAATATATTGACAAATTTTTGTGTTTCTATGGGATTGTGGAACTTTAAAAATACACGAGGTTTTGTCAAGGTCGTCACACCTACGACCGTTCTCATATTGCAGTTACAACTTTTGTTATTTTTGAAACTTAATAATGGCGGTTAGCGATACAATAAGGTGTTAACCAAAGCTGCTACCGTTCCTATTGAAATGTGAATGCTGTCTTTGATTTATCCACATTATTTGTGTGGACGGTTCTATTTATATGGGCAAGATTCTCGTATAAACAACATTTACACCAGACAACACATATATACTGAACAGCAAAAGAAACGCATATTTTGCATATCTGGTAAAATGTATAAATTGGGATTTAAATACTGATCTAATGATACGTAAGGTGTCACTTATGTATGGAACATGTGTATTATCAAAAGCATCACACATGGATGGCTCATTGGAATAATGAAAGGGGCGTAGCTCTGGGCTTGATAAAATAACTCATAAAAAGGCGACTTTCGAGATGGTGTATGCCTAAAACCACTGAACGGATTTGAATGAAAATCTCTCTGTGTGATAGTCATGACTCGCAGACTACTTATGAAGGTTAAGTTATCCGATATTCTCCAAGATGGACTATTGTGATCCAGTTACATTATTGGACCATTAACCGGAAGTGTGTTTGATACAGGCAAGAAAGGGTCAAAAAATTGTTTTAAACGGTTCTGTCGGACAGTACCTTACTTGACAGCAGTCATACTGTGCCAGATATCATTACACCCCAAAGATTCCGGTGGTTCTCAATACCAATGCAAAAAAATGCAAACATTGGAGATTATTGGAATGCAGTAAAATCTTTACAGCGGTGAATATTAAAGTTTTATGATGTTTTCATATCTGTTACATTGTGTTCTCGTGACATGCAATGACATCGAGTTCAAATCACGTCTTTCCAATTACGGTACTGTTTTTAGTTTCTTTTGCATTAATTAACAAAAAATATTAATCCACTGTGTAATGACGAATAAAACGGTCAGGAGCGAATGCATGAATCCGTTCAAACATGTTCATATCATTAAGGGTAAAATTCGATAAGGATTTCTGGTATTCAATGGATATTGAAAAATGTGCGTTTCTTTTTCTGTCAAGTATACAAATTCTCGTATAAACAACATCCACACCAGAAAGCATATCTACAAATTCTCGTATAAACAACATCCACACCAGACAGAACATATACAAATTCTTGTATAAACAACATCCACACCAGACAGCACATCTACAAATTCTCGTATAAACAACATCCACACCAGACAGAACATATACAAATTCTTGTATAAACAACATCCACACCAGACAGCACATCTACAAATTCTCGTTTAAACAACATCAAAACCAGACAGAACATATACAAATTCTTGTATAAACAACATCCACAACAGCACATCTAAAAATTCTCGTGTAAACAACATCTACACCAGACAGCACATCTACAAATTCTCGTATAAACAATATCCACACCAGACAGCACATCTACAAATTCTCGTATAAACAACATCCACACCAGACAGCACATCGACAAATTCTCGTATAAACAACATCCATACCAGACAGAACATCTACAAATTCTCGTTTAAACAACATCCACACCAGACAGCACATCTACAAATTCTCGTTTAAACAACATCCACACCAGACAGCACATCTACAAATTCTCGTTTAAACAACATCCACACCAGACAGCACATATACAAATTCTCGTATAAACAACATCCACACCAGACAGCAGATATACAAATTCTCGTATAAACAACATCCACACCAGACAGCACATCTACAAATTCTCGTTTAAACAACATCCACACCAGACAGCACATATACAAATTCTCGTATAAACAACATCCACACCAGACAGCACATCTACAAATTCTCGTTTAAACAACATTCACACCAGACAGCACATCTACAAATTCTCGTTTAAACAACATCCACACCAGACAGCACATCTACAAATTCTCGTAAAAACAACATCCACACCAGACAGAACATCTACAAATTCTCGTTTAAACAACATCCACACCAGACAGCACATCTACAAATTCTCGTTTAAACATCATTCACACCAGACAGCACATCTACAAATTCTCGTTTAAACAACATCCACACCAGACAGCACATCTACAAATTCTCGTATAAACAACATTCCCACCAAACAGCACATCAACAAATTCTCGTATAAACAACATTCACACCAGACAGCACATCTACAAATTCTCGTATAAACAACATCCACACCAGACAGCACATCTACAAATTCTCGTTTAAACAAAATTCACACCAGACAGCACATCTACAAATTCTCGTAGAAGCAACATCCACACCAGACAGATCATCTACAAATTCTCGTTTAAACAACATCTACACCAGACAGCACATCTACAAATTCTCGTTTAAACAACATCCACACCAGACAGCACATCTACAAATTCTCGTTTAAACAACATTCACACCAGACAGCACATCTACAAATTCTCGTTTAAACAACATCCACACCAGACAGCACATCTACAAATTCTCGTTTAAACAACATCCACACCAGACAGCACATTTACAAATTCTCGTTTAAACAACATTCACACCAAACAGCACATCAACAAATTCTCGTTTAAACAACATCCACACCAGACAGCACATCTACAAATACTCGTTTAAACAACATCCACACCAGACAGCAGATCTACAAATTCTCGTTTAAACAACATTCACACCAGACAGCACATCTACAAATTCTCGTATAAACAACATCTACACCAGACAGCACATCTACAAATTCTCGTTTAAACAACATCCACACCAGACAGCATATCTACAAATTCTCGTTTAAACAGTACGTTTGTACATAATCTGATTGAAGATGAGAAACAAGCTACTATTAAGAATTTAAGCTTGCATACGAGATTTTCTAACCTGCTGCATTGGAATGTCGTTATTCACGCCATGCTAAAAATGAATTATACAACTAGAATATCGAGAATCGGATGTGTCGCCTGGTAAAACATAGGTCAAACAATGCATATTCGTTGAATTCATATCTCCGGCGAAGGGTTATTTTAGAGCAACTTATAAGTCACAAAACATAAAACAAATTTCTCCAACCCTTATGTTCACCTTGGTTATCATACAGATCAAAGTTAAAAGCCTATCAACTAGTTTTCAGTGGTTAGTTTAATAGTAACCAGTACAATTTCATGTTGCGATCATTTTGCTGAATTTTCGAGATTCTCTTTATTTTTACAGGTAACATGACATTGTTCTGAAAAAGTTGAATTTTGACATTTGACCCCTAGGGTCAACGTAGGGGGGGGGGGTCTGCAAAATATTTGCTACCAGGTTGCTACATTTCGCGTTGATATGCAACATGACCATTATCAGAAAAGGTTGACTTTTATCCTATTGACCCCATCCCCAGGATAGGGTGATGCGTCTGTGGGCAAAAAAAAATGCTACAATGTTGCAGCATTTGTGGTTCCTTTTAATATTATATACAACATGTCCATGTTCTGAAAAAGTGGAATTTTGACCTTTGCACCCCAACCCCAGGGTTAGGGGGGTGGTCTGCAGGCAAAACAATTGTGACCATGTTGCTGCGTTCGTAATTTCCTTTAATTTGATATGCAACATGACTTTGTTCTGAAAAAGTTGAATTTTGATCTTTTGGCCCCTAGGGTCAGGAGAGGGGGAGGTGCGGGCAAAATATTTAGCTACCATGATGCTGCACTTTGAGATTCCCTTTATTTTGATAAATTATGCAAAATGACCATGGTCTGAAAAAGTTAAAATTGGACTTTTTGACCCAACCCCAGGGTCAGTGGGTGGGGTCTGCAGCAACATTTCTTGATTCCCTTTTATTTGATTTGCAATATGACCATTTTCTGAAAAAGTTGACATTAGACCAATTGACCCCATCCCAAAGGGTCAGGGGGTTAGGGGGTCTGCAGCAAAAGTTTGTGATTCCCTTTTATTTGATATGCAACATGACCATGTTTTAAAAAATGACTTTTGACCTATTGAACCATCCCCCAGGGTCAGGGGGTGTGGGAGGGTTTGCAGAAACATTTTGTAATTCCCTTGAATTTGATATGTACCAAGATATTGACTTTTGATCTATTGACCCCATCCCAAGGGACAGGGGATGGTTGTCTGCGGGCAAAATATTTGCTACCATGTTGTTGCATTCGTGATTCCCTTTAATTTGATATGCACCATGACCATGTTCTGAAAAGTGGAATTTTGACCTTTAGAAACCAACCCCTGGGTTAAGAGGAGGGTATGCAGCAAATTTTTGTGATTTCCTTTAATTTGATATGCAACATGACCATGTTCTAAAAATGTCACTTTTGACCTTTTGCCAGAATAACCAGGGACAGGGGCGGGTGTCTGTGAGCTAAATATTTGCTACCATGTTGCTGCATTCGTGATTCCCTTTAATTTGATATGCAACATGACAATATTCTGAAAAGTGGAATTTTGACCTTTTCAAACCAACCCCTGGGTTAGGGGGAGGGTCTGCAGCAAATTTTGTGATTCCCTTTAATTTGATATGCAACATGACTATGTTCCAAAAAGGTCACTTTTGACATTTTGTCAGAATAACCAGGGTCAAAGGGTAGGATGCTGGCAAAACATTTGCTACCATGGTATTGCATTTGTGATTCCCTTACATTTGATATGCAACATGACATTGTTCTGAAAATCATAGATTTTGACCTTTTGAACCCAAGGGTCAGAAGGGGCCTGCGGGCAAAATATTTGCTACCATTTTGCTACATTTTGTGCTTCCAATAAATTTGATATGCAACATGGCCATGTACTGAATAGGTGGGATTTTGACCTTTTGACCCTAAGGTCAGGTTTGGGGGTCTGCGGGCAAGATAGTTGCTACCATGTTGCTTAACTTTGAGATATCATTTCATTTGATATGCATATGCAACATGACGTTGTTCTGAAGAAGATTGATTTTTTACTTTTGAGCCCAATGGCCAGGAGGTGTATGTGGGCAAAATAGTTGCTACCATGTTGCTACATTTTGTGATTCCAATATATTTGATATGCAACATGACCATGTTCTGAAAAAACGGGATTTTACCTTTTGATCCTAAGGTCATGTGGGAGGGAAGAGTCCGTGGGAAAATATTTGCTGCCATTTTGCTACATTTCGTGATTGCATTTCATTTTCTATGCAACATGACCATGTTTTGGAAAAATTGCATTTTGACCAATTGACCTCATCCCCTAGGGTCGTGTGTGTGTGTGTGGGGGGGGGGGAGAGTATGGGCAAAATATATGCTACCATGTTTCTGCATTTGAGAATCCCTTTAATTTGATATGCAACATGACCATGTTCTGAAAAAGTTAAATTGTACCTTTTGACCCAACCGCGGGTCAGGGGGCTGGTGTCTGCAGCAAAGTTTTTTGATTCCCTTTCATTTCATATGCAACATGACCATGTTCTGAAAAAGTTGACTTTTGACCTATGGACCCCATCCCCCAAGGTCAGGGTGTGAGGGAGGCGGGTCTGCATAAAAATTTGTGATTCCAATTAATTTGATATGCAGCGTGACCATATTCTGAAAAGTTGACTTTTGACCTTTCGACCGAATTCCCAGGGTCAAGGGGTAGGGTGCTGGCAAAACATTTGCCACCATGTTGTTGCATTCGTGATTCCCTTACATTTGATATGAAACATGACATTGTTCTGAAAACGATGAATTTGACCCTTTGAACCCAAGGGTCAGAAGGGGTCTGCGGGCAAAATATTTGCTACCATTTTGCTACATTTTGTGCTTTCAATATATTTGATATGCAACATGACCATGTTCTGAAAAAGTGGAAATTTGACTTTTTAACCCTAAGGTCAGGTATGGGGGTCTGCGAGCAAAATAGTTGCTACCATGTTGCTACAATTTGTGATTCCAATATATTTGATATGCAACATGAACATGTTCTGAAAATTTAAAGTGGAATTTTGACCTTTTGATCACAAGGTCATGTGGGAGAGGAGAGTCTGTGGGCAAATAATTGCTGCCTTGTTGCTACATTTCGTGATTGCATTTCATTTTCTATGCAACATGGCCATGTTTTGAAAAAGTTGCATTTTGACCTATTGACCACATTCCCTAGGGTCGTTGGTGTGTGTGTGTGTGTGTGTGTGTGTGTGGGGGGGGTGTATGGGCAAAATATTTGCTACCACGTTTCTGCATTTGAGAATCCCTTTAATTTGATATGCAACATGACCATGTTCTGAAAAATTAAAAATTGGACCTTTTGACCCAACCCCAGGGTCAGGGGGCGGTGTCTGCAGCAAAATTTCGTGATTCCCTTTTATTTGATATGCAACATGACCATGTTCTGAAAAAGTTGCCTTTGACCTATTGACCTTATCCCCCAGGGCCAGGGTGTGAGGGGGCGGGTCTGCAGCAAAATTTTGTGATTCCGTTTAATTAGATATGCAGCATGACCATATTCTGAAAAGTTGATTTTTGACCTTCTGACCGAATTCCCAGGGTCAAAGATTAGGTTGCTGGCAAAAAATTTGCTACCATGTTGTTGCATTCGTGAATCCCTTAAATTTGATATGCAACATGACATTGTTCTGAAAAAGATGAATTTTGACCTTTTGAACTCAAGGGTCAGATGGAGCCTGCGGGCAAAATATTTGCTTCCATTTTGCTACATTTTGTGCTTCCAATAAATTTGATATGCAACATGACCATGTTCTGAAAAAGTGGAAATTTGACCTTTTGACCCTAAGGTCAGGTGTGGGGGTCTGCGAGCAAAATAGTTGCTACCATGTTGCTACATTTTGTGATTCCAATATATTTGATATGCAACATGACCATGTTCTGAAAAAGTGGAATTTTTACCTTTTGATCCTAAGGTCATGTGGGAGAGGAGAGTCTGTGGGCAAATATTTGCTGCCATTTTGCTATATTTCGAGATTGCATTTCATTTTCTATGCAACATGACCATGATTTGGAAAAGATGCATTTTGACCAATTGACCTCATCCCCTAGGGTCGTGTGTGTGTGTGTGTGTGTGTGTGTGTGTGTGTGTGTGTGTGTGTGTGTGTGTGTGTGTGTTTGGGGGTGTATGGGCAAAATATTTGCTACCATGCTTCTGCATTTTGAGATTCACTTTAATTTGATATGCAACATGACCATGTTCAGAAAAGTTAAATTGGACCTTTTACCCAACCCCAGGGTCAGGGGGTGGGGTCTGCAGCAATATTTCGTGATGATCTTTTATTTGATATGCAACATAACCATGTTCGGAAAAAGTTGACGTTTGACCTATTGACCCCATCCCCCTAGGGTTAGGGTGTGAGGGAGGCGGGTCTGCAGCAAACTTTTGTGATTCCGTTTAATTTGATATGCAGCATGACCATATTCTGAAAAAGAGTTGACTTTTGGCCTATTGACCCAATCCCCAGGGTCGAAGGGGCGTGTGTCTGCAGGCAAAATAATAGATACCATGTTGCTGCATTTGTGATTCCCTTTCAATCGATATGCAATGTGACATTGTTCTGAAAAGACGAATTTGACCTTTTAAGCCCAAGGGTCAGGAGAGGCCTGCGGGCAAAATATTTGCTACCATGTTGCTACATTTTATGATTCCAGTATATCTGATAAGCAGTATGACCATGTTATGAAAAACAGGAATTTCGACCCATTGACAGTTAGGTCAGGTGAGGGGGGAGGGGTCTGCAGGCAACATATTTGCTTCCATGTTGCTATATTTCTTGATTCAATATGATTTTATATGCTACATGACCGTAATAAGGAAAAGTTGAATTGTGACCTTTTGACCCTTATGTCAGTGGGGGGGGGGGGGGAGGGATGCGGGCAATAAAATTGCAACCAAGTTATTATTTTTCGTATTTCCATATAATTTATTATTCCCAAACCGGCTATATACGGAGTAATAGTCTTTTTTTGCTATGTCATGAGTCACTGAAATATTTCCCCCGTCAATAAAAATGACTATTGACTGGCACTATACCTTGGCCTGGTTTCCCGCTTCCCTGTTAAAACACACAGGCGCTTATCCATATGCGCGACGACGATGCGCGGACGGTTCGTTAATGTAAGCAATGGTGAAAATGAGGCATGGTTTGACAACTTTAAACTCTAATAACTCAGCTGTTTATTGTCAGAAACATAAAGTGCGGGTACTCGTTTTCTTAGTAAGAACAAGCGGAACATTTTGAGACCAAAATTGAGCAGATTTGGAGAAATTTTCTGTTTTGCAAAAAATTGCATCGTCAACATTAACTCCATTCAAGGAACGCTGCTAAGTATTTCATTAATGGGTTGGATAATAATATAGATATTTTATGCCTGTTTGTAGTATAGTTAAACTATTACCCCTCGGTACCGTGGACGACCTGATGCACTATTACACTCGGCCTTCAGCCTCCTGCAATAGTGCATCAGGTCGTCCACGGCACCTCTGGTTAATAGTTTTGACTATACTACAAACAGACTTGAAATAACTGTATAATATGCAACATGACCATGTTCTGAAAAAGTTGAATTTTGGCCTAATTTTTGCTACCATGTAGCTGTATTTCGTGATTCCCTTTAATTTGAAATGCAACATGACCATATTCTGAAAAAATGAACTTTGACCTATTGACCCCATCCCAGGGTCGAGGGGGGAGGGGGTCTTAAGGCAAAATATTTGGCATCATGTTGCTGCATTGGTGATTCTCTTTAATTTGATATGAATAGAGTCCATGTTCTGAAAAGGTTGAATTTTGACCTATTGGCCCCATCCCCAGGGTTGCGGGGATAGGAGTAGGAGGGTCTGCAGGCAAAATATTTAGTACTGCGTTTCTGCATTCATGATTCTCTTAAAGCTGCATAGTCTGTAACTTTTGATCTTCTAATTTTAAAAATAATGTTTTTATTTTTCAAGAACACAGTAAAAATATTCAAATTCAGGTAAACATTTTACCATTTTCGTAAATCTTAACAAGTTATCACTATCAAAACAACTGCTTTTGTGTTAAAATTCAACGGTCTAGAATTATTGGAGGGACGCAAATAATTACAAACAAGAGAAAAATACACCTATTTGATAAGATAATTCACTTTTCCATGCAGTTTTCAGCTGTACTGAACATTTTTTATTATGAAAACATAGCTTAATTCTACTTTTACAAATGATTTAAAAAGAAAATAAAAATTTCGAAAAATGTTCATAGTTACAGAGTATGCAGCTTAAAACTTGATATGCAATATGACCATGTTCTGAAAAAGAGAAATTTTGACCTATTGACCCCATTCACAGGGTCGGAGTGTCTGTGGGCAAAACATTTTCTACCATGTTGCTACATTTGAGATTCTTTTTAATTTGATTTGCAACGTGATCATGTTCTGAAAAAGTGGAATTTTGAACTTTTGACCCCAATTCCAGGGTCAGGGGGTTAAATAGGTAAGGGTGGGTAGGGTCTGGGAGCAAAGTAGTTCTACCATGCTGGTGCATACGTGATTCCCTTTAATTTGTTACGCAACATGACATTGTTCTGACAAAGTTTAATTTTGACCTTTTGACCCCACCCCTAAGACCACCCATGGGATGAGACACAGGCCTTGGATTCAAAATCGCGTTTGGTATGTTTCATATTTATTGTACCTCTGTCTGCACGCGAATTTTCAGTAAAATATTGACAGCTTACTTAGTTATTGCTAAATTTAAATATTTGACCTTTGACCCCACCTTAGGGGTCAGGGGTGGGGTTAAACTTTAATCACAGCCATGCTTATCTAAAGGCACTTGGTAATCATGGCTTATAGTGAGAAGTTGTCAGATATTATAGTTTTGGAGAAATGTGAAGTTTATTCCACAAAAAAGCCAATATATAGCTTTTGCATCAGCTTAAACCTAAGTCAAAAAAGGGCCATAACTTAGCCTTTTCTTTGTTTCATCATGGAGTGTTAATTTGATTAGAGTGTTTTCCATGATGATACATTGCATTAGTTAGATGGCCTCCATGCAAGCTGAACATTTCTTGTACTTCAACAACAGCAGAATCTAGGCCGAAGATTTGGTACCAGTAAAATGCATTTAAGCCCCCCCCCCCCCCCCCCGGTGGCTTAGGCTGCTGTCCGTTCTAAGGCGGTGGCTCTGTTGTTGTTGACTTTTTGTTTATTGTTACTCCCATTGTGGGAGTCTGTAATTGTTCTATGTTTTGTTGTACGTTACTTTATGTCCATTCTAGTATTCCAATCATCTTGATGGGGAAAAGAGGGCTGATTGCTTTGCTTAATTTGTCTTCCTGGTGTCTCGTGGTGGTTGAGCGGCTCTTCCTCGCAGTTCCACGGGGTTGTCTGCAGTTTGTGATTGTGGTATTTCCTGATCATACTCACTTACTATTTTTTAAGTCAAGATTTTGCAAATGACCTTCAAATTCAAACTTGACCTGTATTATATTACGCTTTACCCTGTTGCCTTATATCAAAGAAATTGTTGCATCCCTTCAAAAGTTATTGATCCGAAAACAACAAATTGACAATTTAGCCAATATCTAAGTCCAAAAAGGGTCATAACTCAGTCAAAATTTTGCGGATTATCCCGTGTATCAAAATTGACCTGTATTTTATGATGCTTGACCCAAGTGTAAAGTTTGAATGAAATTGATGCATCTCTTCAAGAGTTATCGATCTGAAACCAAAAGTGTGACGCCGTGGACGACGACGACGCTGCCTGAGTCATTATCCCCATGTTTCGTCCTTGCTTCGCAGGCGACAGAAAAAGTGCCTATACGAGGTTTTGTAAACGAACCAACGACGTATCTTTACAGTGCTAATGCGGGTCTGGTACATAATGCATAAAGATGAACAGCGAAGGCTCTGATGAGTCTGCACATCCGCGCATTCCCAGCAGATCGTTTTGCATGCACATTCACGCCTAGGCCTAGAGTAAGTTAACATTACACCAATAATGATGGCAGCTGAACTGCACTGGTTTTCTGTTTGATTATATAACACCAACAATAACATGTATGTGGAATTCTGAGCGATAAAATTTGTATTCAGTGTTTCTGGCAAAGCAAGATTAAAATCAGTCTCCTTAGCTAAAGGGGCTAGCTAGAAAAATGAACTTTCAACTCAGGCAAGTTCAAATACACGTCTTTTACAAAGCAAATATCAAAGGCGCTGATCAGTCTGCGCTGATGCGCAGGCTGGTTTGCCCCTTTGTTGTTCGATAACCTCCGAAATCAGGTTTTCTGGCGTCAAGCCCATGTACTAATAAAATATTATAAAAAAATGTGTTCACTTTCACTGGAGAAATGTTAACCAAGTTTTCATAATATAATAATTAGTGTAAGTTATACCTCCTTCCGTGTTAACTAACACTTGGGCCTCATCGCGACAAAACCTGTCTTCGGGGTTTCTGTCAAAGCGAGACTCGAATCATTCTCCTCAGCTTCAGAGACTAGCTAGAATATTAAAATTTCGTTTGAAGCAAGTTTAGATGTTAAACTTTATTATATATGATACGACTTTAGAACTGTCTGTTTTATGGCCATCTGATACAGAAAGCCGGATCAACGAACTGAGGTTTTCTGATTCCATATCACTATCCTTTAAAACGAGGCTAACGTCGGTTACATGCTTTAACGGCGACGTTACGTAAAGTAAATTGCAAGCATGGAACCAGAGATGGAAAACTTGTTGACGTTACGTCAAGAAAACGTAACGTTATGGCAAACGTTCCCGCAATTTTTCGGGATTAAAGACCAAAACAAGTCTTAAAATCAGAAAAAAGCATATAATAAACATATTACCATAATAGTAACTTGATCTGGCGTACAGTATCACGTCTCGTGGATGAGGCTATACCATTGGATCACCCTCGACAGTATGCCAGATTAAGTTACTATTAAGATAATGTGTATTTCCAGTAAGCGAATAACAAAGGTGCTGATCTGTCTGCGCTGATGCGCAGGCTGAACTGCGCCTGTGTTGTTCGAAAATCTCCGAAGATAAGTTTTCTCGCGTCGAGGCCCTCTTATATTTGCAGTGTACATGCGGTTTTGGTACATATTGCATAAAGGTGAACAGCATATGCTTTGATGAGTCCACATCTTCACAGCACAGCATTTCTTCTGCACAGTCTGGCATAGGTCTATACCAGCAAAGCATAGGTTAAAAAGCACCATCTTTTCATGTGAATTTCACATACAAAACTTCCGTGGACAAATGACTGGTATTTTATATACTTAATACCAAAAGTAACTTTACACTAATAACATGTATAAAATTAGACGGTTCTTTTTCGCGTTGACATAACAAATGTCTTATTATGGATAAAATATTTTGGGAAAATTATTGATAATCCACATCCTTTAGAGTCGGAACTACGGATATTTCCATAGATAACACTGGTCCACTGGACTGCGAGTTATTGATAATCCACATCCTTAAGTCTAAACTACTGATATTTAGAAGTGGTAACACTGGTCCACTAGACTTCGAATTATTGATTAACCACAACATTCAGTCTGAACTATTGATATCTCGAAGTGATAACACTGGTCCGCTAGACTTTGAGTTATTGATAATCCACATCCTTTTACATCCAAACTACTAATATCTTGAAGAGGTAACAAAGACCCATTAGACTTCGAATTATTGATAAACCTCAACATTAAGTCTGAACTATTGATATCTCGAAGTGATAACACTGGTCCACTAGACTTCGAGTTATTGATAATCAACATCCTTTTAAGTCGGAGCTACGGATATCCCAGAAAGGTAACACTGATCTACTATACTGCGAGTTATTGATAATCCACATCCTTTTTAGTTGGAACTTTAGACATCTCGAAGTAGTAACACTGGTCCACTAGACTTCGAGTTATTGATAATCCACATCATTAAGTCTGAACTACTGATATCTCGGAGTGGTAACACTGGTCCCCATGATATCTAGTTATTGATAATCCACATCCTTTGAAGTCTAGACTACTAATATCTTGAAGAGTTAACACTGTTCAAATAGACTTCGAGTTATTGATAATCCACATCTTAAGTCTGAACTACTGAAATCTCGGAGTGGTCCCCTGGATTTCGAGTTATTGATAATCCACATCCTTTTAAGTTGGAACTATTGATATTTTTGAAGAGGTAACAATGGTCAACTAAACTTCGAGCTATTGATAATCCACATCCTTAATTCTGAACTACTCATATCTCGGAGTAGCAACACTTGTCCCCTGGATTTCGAGTTATTGATAATCCATATCCTTTTAAATTGTAACTACTGATATCTCCGAGTGGTAACACTGGTCCCCTGGATATCGAGCTATTGATAATCCACATCCTTTTAAGTTGGAACAATTGATATCTTTGAAGAGGTAACAATAGTCAACTAAACTTCGAGTTATTGATAATCCACATCCTTAATTCTGAACTACTCATATCTCGGAGTAGCAACACTGGTCCCCTGGATATCGAGTTATTGATAATCCATATCCTATTAAGTCTGAACTGCTGAAATCTCGGAGTGGTAACACTTGTCCCCTGGATATCGAGTTATTGATAATCCACATCCTTTTAAGTTGGAACTATTGATATCTTGAAGAGGTTACAATGGTCAACTAAACTTCGATTTATTGATAATCCACATCCGTTATTCTGAACTACTCATATCTCGGAGTAGCAACACTGGTCCCCTGGATATGGAGTTATTGATAATTCATAACCTTTTAAGTTGGAACTACTGATATCTCGGAGTGGTAACACTGGTCCCCTGGATATCCGGTTATTGACAATCCACATCCTTTTAAGTTGGAACTATTGATATCTTGAAGAGGTAATAATGGTCAACTAAACTTCGATTTATTGATAATCCACATCCTTGATTCTGAACTACTCATATCTCGGAGTAGCAACACTTGTCCCCTGGATTTCGAGTTATTGATAATCCATATCCTTAATTCTGAACTACTCATATCTAGGAGTAGCAACACTTGTCCCCTGGATTTCGAGTTATTGATAATCCACATCCTTAATTCTGAACTACTCATATCTTGGAGTAGCAACACTTGTCCCCTGGATTTCGAGTTATTGATAATCCATATCCTTTTAAGTTGGAACTACTGATATATCGGAGTGGTAACACTGGTCCCCTGGATATTGAGTTATTGATAATCCACATCCTTAAGTCTAAACTACTGATATTTCGGAGTTTTAGCACTGGTCCACTGGACTGTGAGTTTTTTATTATCCGCTCCTTTCACTAGTCTCATAAACTAGCAAGTGTTGCCTATATTTCATCAGTCTTATACAGCATACTTAGTATGATGTATAAAGATGCTAAGCCACGGGTGTGAGTCAGAGCATTTTTAGTTGGAACAACTAATATCTCGAAGTGTACTGAATAACTTTAGAAAAACACCACCTGCTAAAATGCTAATTCATTGTCGAAAATTCAATATTTTTATTATGTGATAAATAAAATTGACAAGTTTGGTCATTTAGCTTGCATTGCATAAGAAAATCGTAACGCTGTTGCTTATGATTGACGTGACGCCGCGATATTTCTAAGAGAACCAAAATTTTAAAAGGCACATAGTATCAATATCTTCAAAAATTAGCGCAAAAAGGGTTCCAACCGATGTTTGTTCTCGAAGGCAAAAGAAAAGAGCAAATCAAATCATGAAGTTTTAGGCCTCTGCCAACGTCCATTTCGTCTACGTGACGTCATTGTTTTTTGACTTCGTTGGCCGTTTATATCCTTAAAAACAGGAATAATTAAAATCTGTATGTGCCACCAGATACTTCTTAACCCGTTGCATTAAAGACAAAAGTATTGCGTCATGAGTGAATGTCATCCGTTAGTTATTGCTGTTTAAAATAATTAGGACTGGCGTGAGCAAAGAAACGCTGTGGGTGGGAGTGTAATTATCAATTTTTTTCCAAAACCTTTGTGTTTTCTCATTAGTTAAGGCATCAGGCTACTAGCATAACATGTTTGTTTTCCAATTGAATTAAACTCACATTTGTCAGACGAAAATTGTTGAAAAACTCTAACGTCGATGTATCGTCAGAGTAAACAGCATGACAGCATGAGCAAATAAGCAAATAAAATTTATGGCAAATCATGGTCCATTGTGTAAAAGGAAACATACTCAAATCAGCAATGTGGAATAGACAGTGAATGTAAAATGGTGCATTTTTAAAGTCCTTCAGTATAGTAGCACTGTTCCCCTGAACCATGAGTTATTGATAATCCACATCTTTTTATATCAGGACTACTGATATTTCGAAGTAGTAACACTGGCCAACTTGACTACTAGTTATTGATAATCCACATCCTTTTTAGTCGGAACTACTGACAACTCGGAGTGTTTACAAAGGTCCACTGGACTTTGAGTTATTGATAACCCACATCCTTGAAAGTCGGGATAACTGATATTTCGAAGTGGTAACTCTGGTCCACTGGGCCGCGAAATATTGATAGAGTTATTGATAATCCACATCCTTTTAAGTCAGGACTTCTGATATCTCAAAGTGGTAACACTGGTCCACTTGACTTTGAGTTATTGATAATCCACATACTTTTAAGTCGGGTCTACTGATATCGCAAAGTGGTAACACTGGTCGACTTGACTGTGAGTTATTGATAATTCACATCCTTTTAAGTGAGGACTACTGATATCTCAAAGTGGTAATACTGGTCCACTGGAATGCGAGTTATTGATAATCCACATCCTTTTAAGTCGGGTCTACTGATATCTCAAAGTGGTAACACTGGTCCACTTGACTGTGAGTTATTGATAATCCATATCCTTTTAAGTCAGCACTACTGATATCTCGAAGTGGTAACACTGGTCCACTTGACTGTGGGTTATTGACAATCCACATCCTTTTAAGTTGGGACTACTGATATCTCGAAGTGGTAACACTGGTCCACTTGACTGTGAGTTATTGATTATTCACATTTTTTTAAGTCAGCACTACTGATATCTCGAATTGATAACAATGGTCTCCTTGACTTCGAGTTAACAAGTGTTCATCAGTCTTGTAAAGCATACACAGTATAATATACAAAGATGCTAAGCCATGCTTTTTTCGAATAGCATCAACAATAGTATCAACGAGGATCAGATTGTGAAAAAGCGCTTTCTGATGTGAGTCAGAGTCTTTGCTAGTTCGTATAATGTTTTGACTGAGGTGCCTTTTGAAAATATTAAGCTTAAATTATACTTATTTTTAGTTTCATTGTTCACCACGAAAATGATACAGCTGGTCTGGATCGTGACTAATTGCTTCACCTGATGGTAGATTATATGGATAAACTTGTGATAGTGGGTACTTAATATGTACATGCGTAAAATCAGAACATGTGCTGATATCCAGTTAAAAGAGATGTGCATTGTATCAAACGCTTGGTCCAAGTGTCTTCATACATCTACATTTTATTTTGTGAATGTTATTTCATCGCATATACTAAACATATCGTTGTTGTAGCTACGTGCGAGTATAAGGGTGTTGTCCCACTGTACGTTAGAAGAGATGCTCATTGTATCAAACGCTTGGTCCAAGTGTCTTCATACATCTACATTCTATTTTGTGAATATTATTTCATCGCATATACGAAACATATAGTTGTTGTAGCTACATCCGGGTATAAGGGTGTTTGTCCGACTGTCTGTACGTAAGAAGAGATGCACATGGTCCAAGTATCTACATGTATCCAGATTCTATTTCGTGAATGTTATTTCATCTTATATACTAAAATATCGTTGTTGTAGCTACGTCTGAGTATAAGGGTGTTGTCCGTCTGTACGTTAGAAGAGATGCACAGTGTATCTAATGTTTGGTCCGAGTACCTCTCTACATTCCTGTTTTGTGCATGTGCGTAGCGAAGGTTCTGGCGAGACTGCGCATTGCGCAGGCACGCCTGAGCCTTTGCTGACCGCACGATAAGTACCAAACTTTTTTAATGAGCTAGTTCAGATCATTATGTTTTATTTCATCTTATATACGAAAAGGTTATTGTTGAGCACACATCCAAGTATGAGAGTGTTGTCCGACTGTCTGTACGCTACTGAGCTAGGATTCTCGACACAGTCCTGTGATGTAAGTAAAGTGCAGCACTTGGTGCCATCAGCCTTGATAACTTGTACATTATTGGACCAACGACCACACACAATGACATTACCACCTCCATCAACACATACACCAAGCGGTCCACTTAACTCTGCATCTTTATACTGGTATACAACAGATCCATCTGACAACAGACATGATACAGTATCTGTGTTCCAGTCAGTTATAAACATCTTCCTGGAGAAGGGACATACTGTAATATAGAATGGACAAGAAAACATAGACGGCTTCTTGTCTGGTTGTCCTAGTCTATGTGTAACAGTACCATTCATATCTACAACTAGTACTTCTCCCTCACCAGGTTTGTTGTAACAGGTCACATAGATGAGGTCCGCTACCACCTGTACACCCAAACACCTACTGCCAATGTTGATAGATCGACCTAGCTTCTTCAGTGAAGGCATCACCTGTATGAACTGTAACTGGTTCTCATCTGGCAGAGTGATTACCACACTGTTGCTGCTGACTGGTGAAACATCCCATGGCTTGTAGTCCAGTTGTAGACTGTCTTTGGTAGTGAAGGTGTCACTGAGTAATTTAATATTGCGGTTACCCCGGTCACACAGTACTACGTCCCCATTGGGCATAAATGTACACCCGCTTATATATAGAGCTTTCCTCTCACCTGACATTTTGATATTAACCCTGCTCGTACTTGCAACTGTCATCTCTGTAAATAATGTATCCTTACTTGCAGACACGGGATGTTTTACAGAATCAATTGACAATTGTCCGAGTTCTTTCACATTTTCTGATTCCGTAGTTCTGTTTAGCTGAAAAAAATACGCAAATGAATCAGCTTATGTTAATTATTTAATTCATGCGATTGAAGTTCTTATCGCACATGTGTAAACGCATTGTTTAAACATGGGACTGGTCGCAAGAAAACCTGTCTTCAGGACTTTGACAGGTCATACATAAACCATTCGCTTGAAGCAGGTGTATATATTATATTTTCCATTAGAGAATATCAAAGGTGCTGATCAGACTGCGCGGATGCGCAGGCTGGTCTGCGGCTTTGTTTTTCGCAAACCTGAAAGACAGTTTTTTCGTGTTGAGTCGAATATAAATATATAGTTATCTAGTGAGATTAGATACCTAAACAATAGCCTGAGCCTTTATATGAGCCGTTAATGTGTCTTTGGGAGATTTATTACGTCATGAGATATGACGTCGCAAAGTCTGACGTATATATTTCGCGCCGCGCGTAATTAAAGTGAGCGTCAAAGATTACGACAATTAAGAAGAGTCATGCTAGGAATAAAATGCGTTTAATCTTAGGCCGACTGTTAATCAATCATTATATCTACCTGCAAGACCCGTTGGTTAGGTCTGATCCAGCATGGGTTCCCCGTGATAAATAAGACTGTCAAAAAAGATGTGGCTTGGTAATTTAATTGACCCGGCGTCTCAATATCTTGGTCTCGTCATTTGGAAAAAAAAAACGACTCAGTTTTATTGAGTCTGTTCATAAGAATAAACGGAAATTGCAACAGCTCTCACGGCCCGCTAGCACCAGCTCAGAACCCAATGATTACGCTTCAGCTCAAACAATCAGAGAGAGAGAGAGAGAGAGAGAGAGAGAGAGAGAGAGAGAGAGAATGAGAGTGTAAAGATCTCGAATAAATAAAAAAGAAAATAATATATTTTATTTTTTAATCAAAGCCGGCATGAATGCGAACAATAAAGTGAGTCTGAACCTTTTTCGTTTTCACACCAGATAGACGGCAACTCTAAACGAAATGAGTTAAACCAAGCCGCATTTACGAGCCTTCGCTATGTGTCCGTGCATGAATAATACTAAAACCTCACGAGCTAGCTCTTATATATAGAAAGAACCATAATTAGAAATAAATTAATATACCATTAAGGTTACACGATGAGTTTCACAGGAGAAACTAAAAAATAGACGGGACATAATCATTCGCCACCTTGTGACGTCGACGTTTAAATCAATGTATTCCCAGATTTCTTGCAAAATTATTGTCGCAAAATGATTGAAGCTACAATGATAAAAAAAGAACAAAACACAAGCAAATTGATATACGCAATATACATTTTTATTGTAGCTTCCTGTTGTCTGTTGTTTTCGTATGATAGTCATTTAAAACACACAGACAAATTGAAATGTCATTTTTTTTCGATGACGGTACATTTGTAACGTTAGCGTCAATGAGAATCGCGACTCCTTAAAATTTACGTTCACTTAAAATGTGTTCTACTTGCGAATCCAACATGCAATTATTTGAATATTTTATTGTTTATTGCTATTTTCTATATGCCATTCATCCCTGTATTTTTTGTAAAATTGCACCCATTAACTTTGTCATGGTAATTTTTGCAAAAAAAATCTGTAAATGCACTGTTTTAAACGGCAACGCCACAAAGTGGCGAATAATTATGTCCCGTGGCTATTATTTTATAAGCCTCAACAAAATTGCAATAAAGGTTCATGGAAGATTATCAAGACACAGAAAATGTCCTGAATCTTGCCATACTCAAGCGGCGCCCATCCCCATCAAGGCTTGAGTCCATAACTATGATATAATGCATTTGATGACTTTTTCATCGTTTTGAATGGGAGTTCTAAATCATAACTTAAGGTAGTGCGGGACCCATGTCGAGAGATAACCTTACTTTTACTTAAAAGTAAGAGTGTAAGAGTTATCGTTCCTGAATCTTGTTTTTAAAAGAGAATACTTATTTTCTAATACGGTAGATATTATTCTCCCCTGACAACCCTTTGATGCTTGAAACGTAATTATGTAAGTATTTTGCTTTCACAAAAAGAAGGAATGCAAGTATTAGCTTTTAAAAACATCACCCAGAGTATGAAGTCATTCAGTATTTTGATGGTTAAAAGTTGTGGACCGTATAAATATACATACTATATACATGTCTCGGTTGCTATTTCTGCATGCTGCCACTAACCTAAGACCCACCCCACCCCAAAAAGGGGGGGTGTAGACGTGCACATGCCTTGTATGTGACATTCTCATGTTTTAGGTCCCATGGAGGTACATGGTCACTTATGTTTTATGGAGAAATGACGTAACTATTTCAACTACCTTATCACACCAGATAGGCAGCAATAAAAACAGTCTAAACAATCGATGAATGTTGATAACAAATTGCTAGAAACAGTGTTTGTGATTGCCATTTGTTGCCTATCGGACTACAAACAACAATCCAAAGTTCTGTTACTTACAATATTTAACTACGTTCGTCGATAGCATTAACGTTTTCGATTGCCGCCTATCAAGTGTGTTTTTGATATACTGAAGACGTAGCCAAAACAATCTGATATAAGGGCTAGGAGTTATTTAATGTTTCTGTTGAAAAAAATATTTTGTTTCGTTGCATGTTTCATGATGATAAAATGGACATTTCTGCATACATTTTAATAAAATTAATTGGAACTGCATGTGCCTGAAAGGAAAATATATGACAATATAACATTCTTTTCTGTATATTAACGGTTGGCAAGCATGGTACAGATGCACGGATCCAGGAATTTTCATCAGGGGGGGAGGGTCCAGATCAGTCTGACAAAAAAACTCTGACAATGACTTTTTTAGTCCTCAGCTTATTTTACAGAAGTCAAATGGTCAATTTCAAAGAAATCTATCGTTTTTCAAGGCTCCAGATGGGGTCCAATTTTTTTTCCAGGGGACCAACTTTTTCCAGGAGGTGTCCAATTGCTAATTCCCTATAGAAACCCATTTAATTTGTGATTTTAAAAGAGGGGGTACGGCACCCCTCCCCCCCCCTCTGGATCCGCACTTGGTGCAGCCATCACAGCTTCATGGTTAAGGCTACTATACATTATCTCATTTGGGCTTGGCAAACGTTAATAGACAGAAGATTGTATCATCCTTTAATTGTTATATACCTTATAATAAGTGTTTGCTATAGAAACTTGAAGTGTTCCAATCGCTGACAATTGTACATTTTATTTAATAATGTGTCATATTTTGGTTGATCGTTGACCAATCACTGACCGCGGGCTTTATTTCCGATAAAACATGACTGCAGAGGGCTTAATTGCCATTTCAACCTGCTCACGGATATCCTCTGCGAGTTAAGATACCGTCGCTTATGCTTTATTGAGAAATGACCAAAATATTCAATTATCATAAGATACGCTACTTTATTACATCGGATAGGCGACAATCGAGAAGGCTCTGAACAATCGATGAACGTGGATGGCTAATCGCTAGAATTTTCCATTTGTCGCCAGTCAGGCAAACAAACTGCAATCCAAAAAGTCTGTTTCTGACGGTATTTGATCTACGTTCGTCGATAGCATCAACGTTTTCGATTGCCACCTATCCAGTATGTGTATTGATACAATGAATACGTAACCAAAACAATCTGAAACAAGAGCTAGGAGTTATCTACATTTTTCAGTCATGTTTCTGTTGAAAAAAAAAGTTTGTTTCCACACCGGATAGTGAGCAATCGAAAACACTGTTAACCATTGACGAACGCGGATCAAAACTCGCTAGAAACAGTATTTTGATTGCAAAGTGTCGCCTGTTCGATGAGTGATGGTAATAAAAAAAACTATGATTCTAACTATTTTTGGTCTATAATCGTCGATAGTATTGATGTTTTCGATTGCGCCTATAAGGTGTGGTTTTGTTGTATGCTTCACGATGTTACAGTGGACATTTTTTTGGAAATGCTTTTGCTTGAAAGGAAAGTATTCTAGAACTTTTTGGATACTGTAAAGGCGGCACCTCATGACTGCCTTATTAGTCTACTTTAGACAGAGGTAAAATCTGAAAAATAGGCGTTATTTGTTTATTGTTTAACATTAGTATAGAGGCAAACAGTGTGGACCCAGATCAGACTGCTCTAGGTTTTGTTTGTTTGTTTGTTTTGTTGCTTTACGTCCCAAGTCAACAGCTATGGTCATTGCGGGACGGTCAGTTCACCTTACCACACTTTTTCCTGGGCAGGCTTGAACAAGCGGTTAACCAGTAATTCGTGCACATACTTTCGCTTCTAACTGACAACAACCCTTCTTGAATGAATCAGCGGAAGGGAGGAGAATGATCGTAGAAATTATTTCATGATCAATCTCCACGAAAGTATGGGACCGGACGAGCAGTCTGCTCTAGATCTACACTGTTTGTTTAAGAGGCTTCATAATATTTCAATAGACGATAAAAAACATACGATTTTGTTAAGGGTTAATAAATGTGGGTTCAGTGCATTAACGGACAGGACTTTCATGAAATGCACGCAGACCTGCGCGGCTCAAGCAACGTTTAAACGCTTAACCAATGGATAGAACCTGATTTCCATTCTTGAGCAGTTGAAATAACTGAACCACGCCCAGATATGAAAATTAAAGTTGCCACCTTTACAGTACCCAAAAAGTCCTATAATATATTACAATGACAATATAACATTCCTTTCTGTATATTAACGTTTGTCAAGCCCTTGTGCGATAATGTGTTGCAGGCCTCACCGCTGTGTGGTTCTGGTTGCAACACATCACATTCAGGCTTGCCAAACATTAATACAAGGAAAAGAATGTTTTATCCTCTTATTGCATATTTGTAAGTTTATTCTTTAGATGACATTTAGATGACATCTATGCATCAGGAATAAAGCTATAATTTTTAGCTTTTATCTACATAAATCCTACGTGTAAGAAAGCATCAAAGTCTCAAGACATGCTATAGCCATGCTTTAATGAGAATCATAATGTAATGTGCTGGGTAACATATGCTAGGTCAAAATCTTTTTTGTCATTTTCTACGCCCATTTGTCAGTGCTTAATCAATAATAGCTATGTCTCCGCCCAGTGATATACAATAGGGCGTAGACAAACAAAAACAATGGGTGAAAGGGGAGACAACACTTATTATAGTCTTTATTTTTTCAGGATTTTTCAGAAAAGTCACCAAAACAAAAAAACGAGCACGGTGATACATATTTTTTATTCAATCATTAGATTCTTCATCAAAATATCTTTGTAAAAATATGTTTTTTGTTGTTCCAGTTACATTCTCTGGTATGTTTATTTTGAATATCAATGTTTTTTGGCATTTATTCGTTTGACTTAATTAGGATTTTGCTTAATAAATTGTGTAAACACATGTTATTTCACTATTTTTTGTTTAATTTATATCTCTGGTGTGAGTAGTATTTGTTCTGAAAAAACCTGTATTGCGTTTCTTGTTAATTTGTTTTCAAAATCTGTGTTTGTTTATTTCAAAAACCTGCGATTTTGCAGTTTTTGACATCAAATAACTTTTTAAAAAGAACGGTGAGGTATTGTTTTTTTTTGTCTTAGATTATAAGTATAAGTCTATATTATAATATATTAAAAGATAAAACACTTTTGGACATATGCCGGTGAGTCCGGTACTACCTTAACTCCAAGTGAATTTCCTCCGGGAAATATTCAAAGAACATAGTAGTCGGTCACAATCAACATCAACACCCAACTCTACTACGAATTTCAAACTTATTGGAACCAAATAAATAGAGAGGCAAAACATTTTCCCCAACGTTGGGAAACTATCTTCGTAGATGAAGCCTGCGTTTCCAGTGAGTAACACAAACTTAACCTGCCCTTATACTTTTCCAGGCACATAATTTATATTTTAAGGAGATTGTGCAGACGGAATTGAACCTGATTTATCGTTCTCAAAATGCAAAATCATTCAAATGCCCCACTCATTATTTACAATGTAATACTGCCAGAATTCCTTTCTCAAAGCCTATGTGGGTGCATAATACTGGGTGTAATGTACGCGCTCAATACATGTATGCCAGAGGCAGGGGGTCACTCTACGCCGACAAGAAACTGAAAAATCGAATCGAATAAGACTTAATACATATTAATTTCCCCTGCAATGCCACACGAACCAGATATCTGTTGTATGTCCTGCAAAGGTGAGACAGTTAGAATATGATAATGTTGCTCTGTTAACTGAAAGTATATTCTGCACGTACGATATACAATGAGACAAGTCGGTCCGGGTAGCACAGTCAGTAGTAATGTAAATCTGTTGGCTGAGATTGAGAGTTGGAGCTCATGTCTGGTCAAACACTTCATCGAGATTATTATCCACTATCGTTGATGAAAGTAAGGTAACACTATGCGCTGGTGAAAGTGCCTGCATTGTAACTGGCCGTCGTGATATGCCGACTGATATTGTTTTAATGATGTGAAGCGAAAAACAACAACAACAACAAATCAAAGAATAGTCCCCGAGCTGAAACTTCATTTAAAAAAAGTTATCAAGGTGCCCACACAACTTTGCAAGAACTTATTTTTGTGATTTTATTTTTCAAATTTAGTTTGATGTTAAAGTTTTATTTTCAAGTCAACATTATTTGCATCATGTTGGACTAGAATCTTGATGGACTATTTTATGTGTTCGCTGCTGTATCGGAGAATGACTTTACGACAATGATAGAAGAAGATTATCCTTAAAACTAGCAAAGTTCTACTGATACTCGCGAGAGTTTGTTATATTTCTGCTAGGGTTTGAAAAAGTGATTGCTCCATACATGATGTGGCTAACAGACCCTTGGGAATGTGCCAATGCAGAACCCAATGTCATAATAAAGTTAAACGGTTTGTCTACCGCATACTGGCGAACAAGAAATTACCCAAATAACAACGTCCCAGGGGTGTAGCAACTGATTTTCTACTGGTGCAACATTTTGCGCATCGGTGGGATACACGAGAAAAAGCACTGCTGAAATCATTGATATGTACAATGAAGTGTAACACCACGTAGGCCAACTTTCTTTTTCCCCAATATATGTACTTTAATTGTTTTCATACTCATCGGAATCGTCTCTCGAGGCATTAACAGTGAGCTGATAAGCAACTACTTCTTTGAGAAAAAAACGTCAACTGATTTTAAATCGCAAACATTTTACACAAAACCATTACCACGCCATTCCTGCTGTTACAACATGACGGATAGACCCTGTCAAAATACCCGAGAGGGCGTATACAAGGATAGATATATGGTTTATCGAAACCTACCCATGGCCCCAGGGATTATAAAATCTTATAATGCTCAATCCAACTGAGCATGGAATATATCTTGCTCATAAAATTAATGTTAAAAAATGTTGACATTTTAACATTTTTAAACAGAATAAATATATAAAATCTGAGAGTTTCTAAACAAGAAGACCTTTACGTTCAAGTAGACATTTTTAGTTTTCATGAGCAGTTGAAATCTTTGCTCAGTTGAGTTGAGCATAAAAAGTTTTATAACATTGCAGCCAGAGTTTTAAAAATTTTCTGAATTTTAAACGTCAATGTGCCAATTTGCGACCAATTTTATATGGAGATGTGTCCGTGATGATTTATAATTGTGCTGGTAAAATATTGGTGAGGCAAAATAGCACATCAGTTTCTGATCTTGTGTAGCTCGAAAGCTACGCCCATTTGAACACATGCTTAGGGTGAGTTAGTGCAATTGCCCAAAGGTAGGCTGACTTGGCATAGCAAACATGTATGCATTTATAAGTCTCTAATACATGTTGCTTTAATATAAAAATGAAGAATACGCAGAAAAGAAGTACTTAAGGCTTATGATTGAAATTCAACTATTTTGTTTAGTAGCCGTAAGCTATGTGGCGGCCCAGTTTCATGTTGGTTACAGCTATGGGCTGATGTCTAAAAGCGTCAAAAGTTCGCAACGTTGTGAATGACTCATCTTGACGTCACGCAACGTTATTCATAAAATCAACGTCAAGCCGTCCAAAGTTCAAATTCCAATATCTTTTCTAATAATTTTAATAATTTGTTCAAACAAAAATGTGTTTGCTCGTCATATAATGACCTATTTAGAAACCATAAAATCTCAAAATGGCAAAATTTATCCCGAAGACACATTTGCCCATGTCGCGGCTCATACATATTCATATGTTTGTTCCAATTTTGTGTGTTCGGCCTTCGAAAGCTCTGACGTGACTGTGCATTTGCGTAAGTGCTGTACGCATATGCAGGAATTACAAACATCCCATAAACGGGCTCATTCCTTCAGATGCTGTTTTAAGTGATCGGGCCCCGACCATTGATTCAAATGTTTCATAAAGTCTGAAAATCAAAGGGAAATAAATAGGTCTAAGATATAACTAGAAAACAGACAAAAACCAAAATGTAAAGTAATGACTATTCACAACATGAGAAGTTATTTGAGCCAGTTGATGGAACTGGTCACACATCATAACGCGTACATACATGTACAACGTAATTTCGTTAAATGCCTGAATCTCGGTGCGCTTGAGAACTGAGTCTGTAGGCATATGAGCTTGGTACTATCCTGAATGATTAGGTTCCTTTTATCCAAAGCTGCTTCAAAACATAAGGCTGTGTTAACTGATTCTATAAATGCGTTTATATTTGCTGCTCAGAACTGGTTAGACTCAGGGAGACCCGTCCCAACATGACTGATATATGTTGATTGGGACGTAAAGAACAAAACCAAACAAACCAGCAAAATACTATCGCATATTTGAAAAAAAACACACACACAATAACACGCACAAATAAATAAATAGTTATTGATGAAATGAAAAATTACACATGCACTTTAACTTATATGCGTGATTTCAATATTTAAAGACGCATGTGTAGCTACATGTATATGTGGAGCTAGAGAACTTTATCAACGTCTTGACTTTATGTGTGCGAGGAAAAGCTGTGGTGAGACTGCACATCTTCGCAAGCTCGACTAAACCTTCAACGATGTCTTACTTTATATGTACGAGGAAAGGCTGCGGTGAGACTGCAAATCTGTGCAAGCTCCTATTAACCTTCACTAACGTCCTTGCTTTATGTGTGCGAGGAAAGGCAATGGTGAGCCTGCACATCTGCGCAAGCTCCTATTAACCTTCACTAACGTCCTTACTTTATGTGTGCCAGCAATGGTTACATTGTGACTGCACAAATGCGCAAGCTCCTCTTAACATTCACTTACGTCCTTACATTATGTGTGTGAGCAACGGTTACAGTGAGACAGTACATCTGCACAAGCTCCTATTAACCTTCACCAACGACCTTACTTTCCGTTTGTGAGCAACGGTTACAGTGAGACTGCTATTATGTGCAAGCTTCCCTTTATCGTCACAAACGTATTTACTGTTGTGTGCGAGGAAAGGCTGCGATGAGACTGCATATCTGCACAAGCTCCTTTTAACCTTCACCAAAGTCCTTGCTTTATGTGTGCGAGGAAAGGCAATGGTGAGCCTGCGCATCTGCGCAAGCTCCACTAAACCTTCAACGATGTCTTACATTATATGTTCGATGAAAGGCAATGGTGAGACTGCACATCTGCGCAAGCTCCTTTTAACCTTCACCAACGTCCTTACTTTATGTGTGCGAGGAAAGGCAATGGTGAGACTGCACATCTGCGCAAGCCCCTATTAACATTCACTAACGTTCTTTATTTAATAGTGCCAGCAATAGTTTCATTGTGACTGCACAAATGGGCAGGCTCCGATTAACATTCACTTACGCCCTTTCTTTATGTGTGTGAGCAACAGTTACGTTTAGACTGTGCATCTGCGCAAGCACCTATTAACCTTCATCAATGTCCTTACATTATGTGTGTGAGCAATGATTACGGTGAGAATGCACATCTGCGCAAGCTCCTATTAACCTTCACCAACGACCTTACTTTACCTTTGTGAGCAACGGTTACAGTGAGACTGCAAATATGTGCAAGCTTCTCTTTATCTTCACAAACGTCTTTACTGTTGTGTGCGAGGAAAGGCTGTGGTGAGACTGCACATCTGCACAAGCTCCTTTTAACCTTCACCAACGTCCTTACTTTATGTGTGCGAGGAAAGGCAATGGTGAGACTGCACATCTGCACAAGCTCCTTTTAACCTTCACCAACGTCCTTACTTTATGTGTGCGAGGAAAGGCAATGGTGAGACTGCACATCTGCGCAAGCTCCTATTAACCTTCAATAACGTTCTTTATTTATGTGTGCCAGCAATGGTTACATTGTGACTGCACAAATGCGAAGGCTCCGATTAACATTTACTTACGTCCTTTCATTATGTGTGTGAGCAACGGTTACGGTGAGACTGTGCATCTGTGCAAGCTCCTATTAGACATTTTTCAGTTACCGTGGACCTTAGGATTTGTAAGATGTAGCACACCTTAGACTTACGTTATTTAAGTGGGGCGATCTAAGCAGTGTAATTCAGAAACGTTTAACAACTTCACTAGTTGTAACTTGTGACTCGGTTGATTTCTTGTTAGGAAATCATACGAAGTGCTTTAATAAAGTCATCTTCAGCAAACTAATATTTTTCTTTTAAAGTGCTGATTTATTGTAGTTGTGAAAATGTTGCATGCTTTTTATGTCTGCTGATTATATTAAAATGGACTCTGGACTACGTTTATGATGGAAGCAAACATAATGAATCCAGAACAGACTGCAACTCATGCAACAGTTTGGCTCTGTTAGAGAGAAAAATTTCAACCTCCACCTCTACACTAGAAACCAAAATTATATTCAATATATTGAGTCTGACAGCAGATCTATAATCCAGGGGCTATGAGCTCGCTCCTGACCTGGCCCCATACTTTTGGGGAATTTGATCATGAAATAATTTCGCAATAACTAAGTCAGATTTTAACTATTTTTTACTTTTTTTTAGTATGCAGGCAGAGGTGCAATAGATATTGAAACATATCAAGTGAAATTTTAGTTTGTAGGCCTGGGTCCAACACTTTGGGTGGACTTAGGGGTGGGTCGTTGACCAAAATCAACTTTTCACAATATGGTATATGCAGCAACATGGTAGCAAATAGTTTGCCAGAAGGCACAACCTCTACCCTTGCATTGAGCTACATTAAATCAAGGCCTCGCTACAGCTCTACTCCTAGGGAATTTTAATTGATCGGAACTGAATTCTGCTGGTTACAGAAAGGTTGCTTTCAGTTTCTAGCGTAGGTATGTGCATGAAGTACTGTTAAATTGCTTAGACAAGCTTGTCATAAAAATCTGTGGTGCCACCCCAACCCACTTCAGCAAATTAATAACATGAGGTAAAAAGCTATTAAACTTATTGTCTTTTCGTATTTTACTCCTTCTGAATTTCTAAGGGTGGTCAACTAAGCGTGTATTGAATTAAACAGTTTTAGCATTTTTGAAGGTGGGAAATAATGATTAATAATAATTATTATAGATTGATGAACTCCTTCAGTATGTTGAAGATAAGGAGCTTGATATGATAGGATGCAGCTTAATCACATACATGAGTAAGCCCGTCTGCCTGTCCCTCCTGTATTCATGTATGATATTTGATGCATTTTGATTTTTTTTATCTTTACCATGAACAGTCCATATCATATAAAGTTCATCCAATTCGACACAACACTGATCTATATGCATGCTGGGTAATTTTGCATGCTTTTTCATTGTCTGCTGTTTGTTTTATCTTCCCTTTTATTTTAATTAATGCATTAAAAAAATCCTTGGGGAATACCATAACAGTGCCAAACAGTTTGGATTTGTATCAAGCCCAATATTGTGCTAGGCCTTATCTTGTTCCAAAATGTGGCTTATCAATAGATGACAACAGTCGCCAGAAGCGGAAAAATAGTTACAAGTATAATGACACCTGAATTACTAGAATCGACTGAGTTAGACTATATTGACTTTTGCTGTATTTACAGGGTAGGATCTAGGATTTCTGAAAAGGGGGTTCATATGTATAAAAGTACTGGGTTCGCTTTTCTGATTTTATCTCATTTTTCTTAAATATCCCATGAAAATGAAATATTTTGGCCTCACTGAGAGCAAGTTATTTCAATTTCACAGGATATTTAAAAACTGGGGGTGGGGGGGGGGGGGTCGAGCGAACCCTCTGAACCCCATCTGGATCTGCCGCTGATTTAACATAACATTAGCAATTTCCCAATATGCATCATGGTTTCTTAGATTCTAAAACATAGGAAACTAGATTTATATCTGAATGTATGGCGGAAGCTTTTTGCATACTCAGGGTCATACTTAAGTGTACGAAAAATACGCATGAGCCTACAACTTGACGATGCAAGTATAGGGTTTTAGCCATTCAATTTGATTTTGGAAGAAAAATCTAGTTTATTGTGTTTATGCTGTGTGTCTTCATAGCTCATTTTAGGCCTGTGAAATTCTCTAAAACCATTTTTCGCTAAAAGGCCAAACCCCTGGCTTCATAAAGGGGGACTATCCAGAGTGCGAACTCTATAAAATGCCCTTGGAACACGCCCAATCCTTATATCTCAAGCATCAGCTTTCTACTGCAAGTGAGCTCTCTCCCAATTAGTATAATGTACCAGTCGGTTTATCCTCGCACCCTACCCTCTGACATGACAGGGATATAGCCGGGCAAATGAACCTTTTTTTTCACTTTTTGTGTTGTCCCCTCAGTGTGGATAAATGTGGGGCAATTGATATACAAAGGCAAATATGGCAGTATAAAGTAAGACATGACAGACGGTGGAGAAAACTGCCAAGTCAAAGTCCCCGCTGTTCTCTTGTTAGAAATGACTAGTGCATAGATTCAAGTCCTCTAAAGGGTCAAGGGGAAACCCAAATTCCCTAGTAGTTCGGTACATGAATCATCTTAACAAGATATGGACGTTTATGCTTGAATTCCATGTCCCTCAATATCTCCTTTACATTCAAAGGATTTTCAATTACTGTGGTCCAGCTTTATTGGCTTGCACAAGTTGCGAACGACTTATGCATTTCCACTGTCCATTAACCTGAGCTTGGTGAAATATTGACGCAAAAAATCATCATATTGGATGCAGAAACATCGAACTTACCTACTCGCAAGTTACAACCGGTGAATGCATACATGTATGGACCAAGAAATAACTTAAAAAAATTTATTTGGCAGCATTTCAATTGTGAAATATATTTTTTGGAACATGTTTTTTACACTTGTAAACTGGTGAAATGCCATCATGCGGCATTTCATCATGGTATGCACTATTTGTTAAGGTACAAAAAGATCTCAGGGCAAAAAATATAATATTTAGTAGCAGACGAAAAAGATAGATTCCATTTACTGCTGACATCGCCCCTCTTAAATAAAGTCCAAAGTAAGTCTCCGTTGACGGACAAATCGTAATGTAAGGTGTAACTGAAAAATGTCTAATAACCTTCTTTATTGTCCTTACATTATGTGTGCGAGCAATGATTACGGTGAGACCGCACATCTGCGCAAGCTCCTCTTAATCTTCAATAACGTTGTTTATTTATGTGTGTGAGCAACGGTTAAGGTAAGACAGTACATATGCACAAACTCCTCTTAACCATCACTAAGATCCTTACTTTATGTGTGTGAGTTACGAATAAGGTAAGACTGTACATCTGCCCAAGCTCCTCTTAACCTTCATCGACGTCCTTACTTCTGCGCAAGTTCCTCTTAACCTTCACTAACATCCTAACTTTATGTGTGTGAGCAACGCTTAAGGTGAGACAGTACATATGCGCAAGCTCCTTTTAACCTTCTTGGACGTCCTTACTGTATGTGTGTGAGCAACGGTTAAGGTAAGACAGTACATATGCACAAACTCCTCTTAACCATCACTAAGATCCTTGCTTTATGTGTGTGAGTTACGAATAAGGTGAGACTGTACATCTGCCCAAGCTCCTCTCAACCTTCATCGACGTCCTTACTTCTGCGCAAGTTCCTCTTAACCTTCACTAACATCCTAACTTTATGTGTGTGAGCAACGGTTAAGGTGAGACAGTACATATGCGCAAGCTCCTTTTAACCTTCTTGGACGTCCTTACTGTATGTGTGTGAGCAACGGTTAAGGTGAGACTGTACATCTGCGCAAGATCCTCTTAACCTTCACTTACATCCTTTCTTTATGTGTGTGAGCAACGGTTGCGGTGAGACTGTACATCTGCGCAAGCTCCTCTTAAGGTCACTGCCTATACCTTTTCCAAAAAATAAGTTTTCTTCAAACTTTGAAATTTTATAGTATAGTAGCTTATTACAAGGGAAATAGACGAAAACAGAGAAAATTGACGGTCTAGTTTTAAAGCTACATCTGCTCATTAAATGACCCATTTTGGCATTTTTACGCATCTTTTCCAGAACTTTCAAACATAAATATGAGGGCGTCAGTAAATAGGAAATATGTAACAAGCCCATTTTAGCAGTGATACAAATGAGCCGCGACATGATATTTTCAACAATGTGGTATGTGCAACCAGCAAAGGCTCAGACCAGCCTGATCATACGCGCAGTCTGATCACAGCCTTTGCTAGTCGCTTCACATTGATGGAATCACATGTCGTGGCTCAAATATATATTTTGAATATCTCGCTAGCAAACCAGCAATTGATCACAATTCTGCTTTTATTTTCAAATGCCACATATTGATAAAACAATAATTAAGCTAGTTTAAAAAAATAGATTTTTCTATATTTTTTCTTGTGAGTTAGTATGATTTAAGATTCATCGTTACAACATTTTAGCAATATTCACCGTCTAGTTTGTGAGATATTATTAAATAATTTACCGTACCCCCTAAACTGAAAAATAATGAACTAAACAAGATTTTCTTATTTCTTATGCTGTAAAAGCCATATGACCACAGAATTATTATTTACAATAAATCTCTGTGATATTTCACATAAAACTGTATATGTTTGAAAGATTGGTACACTTGCAAATTCATACGGTAGGACTTTTCCCCAACCAAAACGATACCAAAATACCCCAACCACGGTAAAAAAAAAACTTAACTGCGTTTCGGCTGAACACCTAGTCGATATATTATGATCAAATTTGCATAGATACACCATCAGGATAGCAATATAATGTTTTGGGGACATTGACTGTTTTTCAAAGTCATGGGGTAATTGTGCATGTCTTTAGCTGAAAAAGTGGACTGTTTTAATATGCATCTCTTCAATTTATCGATGCATATACTACATGTATTCATCCCAGAATTTGAAATGTTTTTTAAATCTTTATTGCAGGCTCAGGCGCCATGCTAATGTCTGATCGGGAAGCAAGGCCAGATCTTAACACTTGACCAGAGTTGGTTTATTTCTATTAGTTCTTTTTATCCCTTGACCGACATCCTTCAGTTGAAACATTTCAAATGTAAAGTAAACTAGGAGCACAGGTCATCATTAGCATTTTTTAGCGTAAAATTGTAAATACTTTATTGCTCATCATTTTTTATATTTGTTTTTGGGTGCTCAAAAGAACTGACTCACAGAGTACCTATAACTAACCCATGCTTTGGTTTGACCCGCATTTGTAAGAATGTGTTCTTTTTATGACCCTACCCTTCCTGCAACCGAAGGGGGTATTCAGTGGCGCGGAGGGGGAGGGGGTATTATTTTTGGTACGGATCCTGTGGGCGTTGGCTATGGACGGAATTAGCTGGGGCTAGACACCTTTTATGTGCATATCACATGAACCAGGTTTGTGGATTGGGTCCGCATTTACATAAATATAAATGAGCATCGATGCGACAAAACCTGTCTTCAGGGTTTCCGAAAGATCATACCAAAAACAGCCTTCTCAGCCACAGAGACTAGATAGAATAGTGAAATTTTGCTTGGAGCAAGTTTTAATATGTTACTTTTCAATAAGTGAATAGCAAAAGCGCTAATCATGCTGCGCCGATGAGCAAGCTGGTCTCTGCCTTTGTTGTTTGCAGACCCCGATGTCCATATTAATTTTAATGTTTGCCAGCTAAGTCAAAGGCTAGACTGAGCATTCGTAAAAAATGCCACCTTTTGTTGTTTATTATACTTAAAATATTGTTTGCATTTCTTATGTGATATCAATCACTTTCAATTTACCAAAGTGCAGTGTAACGGGCATTACTGTCTATAGAAAACATATCATAGTTGCGTAACATCACACTTTGTCATAATCGAACGCTAACAAGTATTACCTCCCTTGTTGATTTAGAGTTACGGTTAATGCTATGGGCAGTGATCTTAACTTTCACTAAAGTTCTTACTTTATGTGTGCGAGGAAAGACTGTGGTGAGACTGACCATCTGCGCAGGCTTCTCTTAACCTTCATCAACGTTCTTATATAATGTGTGTGAGCGACGGTTATAATTAGACTGTGCATCTGCGCAAGCTTTTCGTAATCTTCAGCGATGTCCAATTTTAATTTAAATGTTTGCCAGCTAAGTCACAGGCTAGACTGAGCATCTGCATCGACCATAAATGCTACTTCCACAGACCACAGACCACCCCACGGTTGACTTCCTACTTCACACGGTATAATTGATGTTTGATAACTTTGACTTGAAGTCCTACCTACACGCTTCATATTAGCAGAACCGCCAGTTCTGTTTACAGAGATTCGAGGTTCACTTTCCTTTTGGTATCCTGGGTCAGGTGTGGTGCATGATTATATCGATTCCTAATTTTTGCCCTCTTCTAACTTTGAAAAGTCGCTTAATAAACTGTTAGTTTTCAAACCTGCTAATTGTCGTCGGCTTTATCTGAATTGTCTTTGTCTGGATGTAAACAACCTACATTACATCACGACAGAAATAATTTGGATCAAACCCCTAGCATCAGCTTAGATAAAAAAGTTAAACGACCAGAGCAGAGCACTACATTATCCACACTTTGCTACATTACATGTAATAGCTCTAAATGAAAAACGAACGTTTTTAGCCGATGTTTTCAACCTACATATACAGAACGGAAAGTGCAACATAGAGCCGACGGTTCTATTTTTTCAGTTTTCTTCCTGTTACCTAGCATGGTTTAACTCATGTATCAAGTTTAATTTCCCCCGTCAAACATTTAAGCAGGTCGTTTGCTATATGCGCATTAAATATATGCCGGCCCATATCATTATGTTTTATTTCATATCATATATCAAACGCCAAGATTGTTGTTGCTACATTGAAATATACGGGTGTTGCCCGAATGTCAATAGGCAACAGAACCAGAATTTTTTTTTTCTAAACAGGGTTAGGAATTAGTATTCTTATTACAACATGGCAAATAAAACAGTCTAACTTTTTAATATAATTAAAGCTTGGAATATATATCAGTTGTATTGCAATATGCACCTTTGGGCACCTTAAAACAGCTCGGGTGCTCATACAAACTTGTTGTGTAATTATTTGGAGAATTGTAAAATGGGTTTTTAATTGCACGAAGGTGGGTCAGGCCTCAGACTCTATGACGGCTCTGACATAAAGCTTTAATCGGTGGGTTGGTGCCTGATGCTTGTCTGTAGCTGGACCCACCGTGGCTCAACTTGAGGTTTTCTTTAGCTCTGACTATCTGTGAGTCATGAGCCCTTTTCTTTGTTTCATCGTGGTGTAGTAATTTGATTAGAGTGTTTTTCCATGATGATACATTGCATTAGTTAGATGGCCTCCACGCGAGCTGAACATTTCTTGTACTTCAACAACAACAGAATCTGGGTCGATGAATTGGTGTCTGTGGGGTGCATTTGGGCCCCCTGGTGGCTTGGGCTGCTGTCTGTTCTGAGGCGGTGGTTCTGTTGTTGTTGAATTTTTGTTTGTTGTTACTCCCATTGTGGGAGTCTGTGGTTGTTCTGTGTTTTGTTGTACGTTACTTTATGTCCATTCTAGTATTGCAATTATCTTGATGGGGAAGAGAGAGCTGACTGCTTTGCTTAATTTGTCTTCCTGGTGTCTCTTGGTGGTTAAGCGGCTCTTCCTCGCGGTGCCACGGGGTTGTCTGCAGTTTGTGATTGTGGTATTTCCTTATCATACTCATTTACTATTTTTGTTGAAAATATGGTTTTAAAGCAGAAATGCTGCATGATGTACTGGTATTTATTTAACTTCATTTAAGAAATACATTCGCGCTCCCAGTGATTTGTTGCTTAATATATCACTGGCTGGGGGCAGTCGTTAAAGTGAATAAATCACGAGCGCGAAGCGTGAATGATTTATCTACTTACAACTGACAGACAGACGGTGATATATTAAGCAACAAATCACTGGCAGTGCGAATTAATTTCGATTCTAATACACAAAATGATTAAAAATATGAACAATCCTTCATAGTCTATAACGATTTTGCCATCTGGAACAGATCGTCTGAATTTCCTGCAACTCTTATTCAGACGGAAACGTTTATTTTTACGTACATTTTGGACGTCAGTTAGTTGTAAAAACGACGTTACGCTGTCATATGTCAACGTTACAATGCCGTGTGTGATAAATGACGTCATGAAAATCAAACTGGCGACCAAATGACGTCCCTGCAGTGATTTATAAACCAATTATTCACTGAATTTAACTATTGGCTATATAGGCAAGGTGTGTTAGGATAAAAGATTAATAATCATTTTATTCCAAAAAATACTTTTAATTTACAATGTAGTTAAAACATATGCTGCTAATTCCTATGCACACATTCTGACGTCAGAACATTCAGAAATAAATTGAGAATGTTTGCCTCCCCTGTCATTCGATCATTTACGAATTCAGAATAATTTCAGTGTTTAAGCCCTCCAGTAAAGACGTTTTTACTGACCGTTCCAAGGCTGTACTTCTTTGGTAGATCATCTGGTTATTTTTGTTTCGTATTTGTCATGTTTTCTTGTCGGTTTGTTGTAGTTTTATGGTCGGTCACCTGCTGCGAAGGGGCTGACCTCTTGGATCTCTCATGTGTGATTTTATTGTGTTTGTGTTGCTTTCCCATGTGAGGTTCTATGTCAGGTGTGGTGCTTAGATGTATCAATTTGTGATATTTGCCTTCTTTCTTACTTTCATATACTCTTATGTCAATTCTACATTCCAAAATTTCCTAAACTAAATATAATGTATCTAAGACTTAGTACTAAGCACGATATATAGGTCAAGGGAATAAAAGTGACCTACAAGATTGGCCACAAATACGAAAGTGGCCAAAACTTGGATTATCTATTCCTTAAATACGTTTATTTCCAGTCAAGAACGACCTATTGTAGTGGTTAGCGTGTCAAACTATGACAGTTGACAATTATACTTTCAAAGATAGATGAGAATCGATGTAAACAAATACTGGCCAGTTTACCTTGATTTTGGGCGTGCAGGTAGTCTCAGTTTACAGTTATATTGAACCTACCACAGATTATTGCATATGCGTGTAGCAGTGAAAAATCATGCTTTACTTGTTTAAAAGAAAAATAGAATAGCCTCATTACTATGCATCTTTGAAAGCACAAATGAGTCGAGTTCGCTGTAGGCACTTATTTTATTGAGTATTTTTTTCCTTTTTAACGATTTACTGCAGAATTACTTCATACTAGTAAAACTGAATTATAAAAAATATAAGTTGTTACTCATGAATGTTTTATATTGAATTATTCTAGCAATCTGAGGTGGTTGGTACAATTTGGTGCATCAGCAAGATCATTAGTGTGGTGACCCCTAATTTTGATTCTCTTTTTAAAAAGGTTATATGATAGCCATTGAAATAAACAATAGAATGCACCAAGCTGATAAAGAAATGCAATTTTAATGTGCACTCAAATTATACAGAAACGTTTTGCAGATATTTTCACATAATTCTAATGACAATAAAGCTTAAATTATGATAAATCGTTTCAGGCTAATTATCAGTTTGGGTTTTTACATTTACGAGTATACCCCTTATAAAATAAAATGACAAAGTGCTCCAAGAAAGTCGCATACTTTTTTATCAAAAGAAATTAATAGGAATTTACAAACCAAGTAACAAATTGGTGTTCAGGTCAGGTGTGTTATACTTGATCGTATATATACCTTCCTCTCTACGTGTACTGGGGTAGTGGTCAGGAACAACTTAGGTGGGAAAGTCAAATATTAGGGAAGAGTCTGATCTGACTCTGATTGATGAGTCTAACAAGAGTTACCCTTTCACTCACATAAATTTTGATTGATGATTTTCGAGGGTACAACGCTTTATATATGGATGACATCCTGTAAGACTTGGGACTTGAAACGTTTGTCAATCAAAACTGTCGGATATGTCTCGCTTTACAAACAGTGTAGTTACTAGGATCCAGGCAAAGAATTATGAAAGGATATACACGAAACCGAAGGTCCCAGATCTGATTTTAAGTGGTGATAGTGAAGTTCTATGTGAAGGTCAGATTCTAAGTTAGAGAGTATTATGAAACGGTTGGGGACTGGCAGTGTTACTGTAAATTGTGGTTACTCGTATGAATGGGTTGATTTAAAGACACATTTCTTTTAGAGGTAGAGTTTCATTAACCTATGTTGCTCAAACTAGCTTGACTGAAAATGTGCTTAAGTTGGCTCATGGGACCTTCATGGCAGGTCACCAAGTTATTAGGAAAACTCAGATGGGTTGGCTGCTGCGTATTTTTGTCTGACACTGTGGTGATGAAGTGCAGTTTTGCAAGTAGTGTAATTTTTTAAGGGACAATGCAAAAAAGGTAGTCCCGCAAAAGTTCTGTTTGGTAAACAGCCTTTGACTGATAACTCATTCCTAACCCTGGACGCCTAGTTGCAATATGACATATGCAACGTGATACAATGAAATGTAAGAATCACATAGTACTACTTCCAAGTATAAACCCGGGGCTTGCTCTTTATGCATGAATACATTAAACGGTCATTTCAAATTATATTTACATTTGCTATGACATCGTGTAATATTGGTCATAATCAATACCGTGAAATTCGTACAGCTTATCGTAAAATAACTCTAAACAAATGCTCATATAATGTTAAGATGCTAGTTAGCATAGGGGCGACGTATGTGGCTGTACACCTGAAGGCCTTGGGTTTGTGTCTCATTTAAAATCTTTATAGAATATAAGCATAGAGAGCTAGAGGATGATGGTTTTTGTGTGCTTTGCAAACTGGCATTTTTGGACAAAGTAAGAAAGAGGACAACAATCAGGATCAGATACAACCAAGCACCAATTATAAAGTGACAACGTCACATTTAGGCATAACAAACGCGAGTCAAGGGGTCAGCCTTTTCTCAGCAGGTGACCACAAGGCATCAACAAACCGACTGTGCCAAACAAAAGACTATGACAAACACATTTGACAACAACGGCCCTCTAAATTCTGAAAGCTAGGAAATAATATATTTGGAACCAGATGACTTTCTGCTTGTATCAGAGTACTTTATGAAGAATTAGAGAGACTCTCCGACTCTACACTTAGAAAGGACAGCTGAAGCCAGGGATGTCAATTGGGTGTATCCAACAGAGAAATCTGAAAGATTGGCAGATTGTCATCAACAACGAGAGTGAAAAGGGAGCCGTACAGGTCTGTTTATTCCTTCGAACAGACAGCAATCTGATATAAGAAAATCAACCTGAGTGACACTATTGAGTCTGAACCCAGTGACAACGATTTCAGGGCCAGGTATGGTGCTTGATTGTATCAACTCCTGGCCTCGAGGTTATAAAACTTGAGTTCATTCTCAAACTCAAAATAAAATGCAATGATTGGCTGCTTGTGGACATGTGGCCCAATCATTGCACTTTATTTTGAATTTGAGATTGTGCTCAAGTTTTTTAACCTCGAGGCCTGATCTTTGCCCTCTTTCTTACTTTGTTATTTTATGAATCAACTAGATGAAATACTAAGAAACTATGGAAATTACGAAAAACAACACGTAACAATAAAAACAAGAACAAAAATCATAAAACAAATTTTCAAAGTTGCTTTTAAGCCTCTAACCCATGCATTTCTGCAATTAAAAAATTGCAGTGCAAATTGACAGACATATGGATGGAGGGGCGGAGTGGACTCAGTACTAGACCTGCTTTTGCTTAAGCAACGCAGGTAACAAATGGCACCTTCATATTGCGTGTCAATGATTTATATGTTAAGTTAGTATAGTTTAAAAAAGTTAAAACGTTAAGTTCACTTGGGTGTTCCCACGAACAGTAATAGAAAACATGCAGTAACATATGAGGCAAAGCTAATCAACTATGTTATTGTTCAAGTAAAGGTAGAGGCGTCAGGTTAATAAGAGGAACTCTATTGAAACAGACTGCATAGTTGGAGGCATGACTCGAAAGTTTCATAAGGTTTAAAAACTTATTGCGTAGCCTAATTCTAGTGGTCAACTTAAGGTTTTAATTAAACGTTGTAATACTATCCATCAGACGAGATAGTCAAGCCCCCTACAATATATAATAGGCAGTTACAAAGTGTCATCCTAGTTAATCTACCTAATATTATAAAATTATCACATAGAGCATTTAGAGTATGAGAGCATTCAAAGATTTGTCTTTAATATTTTGTTCGATGGCGATAAATAAAATAAGAAGCAGTGTACAGTAACCTTTTTTTAAATGTCACACCTAATCGTGAAATCCTGTTTAATCCTATTTTCCTACCAAACATTATCATAATATATCAAAGTACGAAAGAAATGGAATACATAAGTTGTCACCTTAAATATTTAATCTAGGGAGATAACTCAAACAAGAAGTAATCAAGAGTTACCATTCTTGCTTGTGACAAACTGTCTTGACTTAATATATTATAACTCCACCTAATATTATCAAAATATCGCAAAGTATACAAAAGTAACTTAGCGCATAAAGTTTCTACTTTTAAATTACATTCAAAGGAGATACTTTAAATATGACGCAAGAGAGAGCAACCATGACTTAAAGCAACAAATTGTTTTGATCTGATATGAATGTCTGCCATAATCATCCAAATCGATTAAGAGTTTTTGAGTCCACTTGCTCTCCATTTTTAATTCATTTGATGGGAAAAGAACACACCAATCCAAAGAAAAGCGAAGTGGTATGATCAGACAATTAACAATCAAACACTGCAGACCAACCCATGGCTACTAGATGAAGCGCCACATACCAGTCACAAGATATCATGAAGACAAACGAAATACGCAGCCAATTCTCTCTTCCCCAACAATAAGACTGCGAAACCAGAATGGACACGCGGCAATGCACAGCAACACTGGAAACAAACTCCCATAATAGGAGCAACAATAAAAAACGAACCACCGCCTTAGACTTGACAATTGCTGAAGCCACTTGTGACTTTAATGAAATTTACTGGTACCAAGTATTTCCCTAAACTTTGTTATGTTAAAGCGCAAACAGTTTGGAGCTCGCACGAAGGCTTCCTTACTATAGCAATATATCCTCACAGAGAAACAATCTAATCAAATTATCACGCTATGATGAAACAAAAAAAGTGTCCACGACCTACAGATGGTCAGAGCTAAAGAAAACATCAAGTTAAACCATGGTGGGTCCAGTCAAAGACATGCATCAGACGCCAAGCGATCAATTAAAGCTTTACTTTAGAGCCACCATTGATTCTGTGGTCTGACCTAAAGTCGTGAAATTAAAGTGTAAACCAGAGCTACGAACCATGATTGTGTTAACAACCATGATACAGACTGTCTTATGATATCCATGTTTATTCCAACATGTTTATATTGTTTGATTATCTGTTTGAATTTATAAAAAGCTGAAATTAGTTTTTTGAACTTAGAAAGCTAAATCAAAAGTCTGTTGTATCAAAGTTCATGCAAGATGAGGCCATGGTCCATGAGACAGAAACTGTATTTTCAACAGTTTTGTCTGTATGAAGCAACCTTGATGGTATGTACATTTTGAATGCCTACTTTCACATGTCTACATTTGCCCAACAGCAAACTAAGACTCTGCTCAGACTATACAGAAACACAAACTGATATAAATCTACGCTGTTTACATATGGCTACTTGTATCTTATGCTAAATACCTGCTACATTATAGACATTTTAGCAAGATGATTTCAATAACATACTTTTAACTTTGTCTGGGTTTCTTCAATGTCTTTCATTTTCTTCTCTGTCTTCAAGTTCTCCTCTACAAGCTCTTCCTCTCTTTTCTGAAGGTGAGCCTAAATTATACAAACGATTGTGAACATTTTTGGCGAAATAGAGCCATATTATACCACATTCGAGCTTATAGGCGCACCGTGTTCTTATAAGTTAACAAAATACATCACACAACAATAATTAATGAAACAGTCTTGATAGTAATACTGTGATCATGTATTTTGATATTGGCGATACAGAAACTATAGAATTCTAGTTATCACCAAAAAGAAAAGAAAAACATTTAACTAACAGTTTTGATATTATTATGACAATCATTTATTTGAAGATTGCTGGTAAAGAAATAATAGAAATATGTTTATCACCAAAAAGAAAACAAATCACAACAACAACATATAACAAACACATTACAGCTGAGAAGAAAAAGAAACAATTTATAAATAGATGTCTACTTTTAGAGCAAAAATACCACAAGTTATTATTTTGCAAAGTTAGGGTTAGAAAAAAAAAACACTATATACTTACAATAAGATCTTTAAGACGTGACTTCTCATGTAGTTCTGCTGTTTGTAAGAAATCTAGCCGTGATTCAAGGGAGATAACTTTTTCTCTTAACTGGGCTTCAACATCAACCTTCTCCTTTTTCACCTGGTTCAGAGCTATTTCTAATTCATGTGTCTGTGTTAACATAAATGAAAGGAAGCGGATACTAGTGATGTCACATTGACTTTTAGACGACTTCTCTCTTATCTGCTTATGTACTTTAAAAGTCTAAATGTAGACAGTATGGACCCAAATCAAGAGCAGTCTTAGCAAGGATCATAGAATTTGCTTCCCTAGCAAAACTATTATGTGATGCATTAGAACAAATGCCACAGATGTAGTAAGCAGAAAACACTTTTTTGCACACCAGATAAAGATATCTTAGATTTTACCGGGGGATAGAAAGTCTTATCTTACCCATGGTAACCTAACTAGGACGTCAAGAAACGTCATCATGTGAAATTGCATCTTAGCGTATTCAGGGACTTCTAGAAGTTTACTTAAAAAATAAATGAATAAAAACAGTGGTGAGCAAGAAAAAAATCCATTATTCGTGTAAGGGTAGGATAAAATAATCTGTCCTTTCGGATCACCGTTTGTCATCACTCGGCAAGCCTTGAGACGGATTTTTCTATTCTACCCTCACACTCATGATAGATTCTTATATTCTGAGCAAGAAAATGGTTACCATCTACTGCTATACTTTGTGGCTGTGAGAAGCTGAGACTATGAGTACATGTTTGAGTACAGAAATTTGAAAAAGAAACAGGCTCATATGCCGTGATACATAAACTCTAACAATGAGGACTGTAACAAACTTCATCAGAAAGTAATTGTATGTGACAGATATATTTATCATTTAGACCTTGTATTGATTAAACTTGTCTTTAAGGTTTATGACCAGGTAAATCTTAATAAAGCCCACTCAGTCTGATATTAACTATACTAAGGCTTGTTTGATTATATGCCTTATGTCCCAGTCAACAATATTTTATTCATGTCAGGACGTTTTCCTTGGTCGAACAGTAATAAAAACGTGTTTTGCTTAAGTATACACATAGTGCCTTCAGTTGGGCACCTGCCAGTGATACCTGGATCTCAAGTATACCACTGAGCCATGGCGCTAAACTATTTGAATTTTGCATGTACCAAGTTATTATACTTTCCAGAAAGGATCAACAAAGGTTGTGATCAGCCTATGCAGATGAGCATGTTGATCTGCGCCTTAGTTTGTTTGCAGGTATTTTTAAAAGATATATGAAATATAATACAATTCATAAAGCATTTTCGAAATTTTACTCAAGGCAATTGGAGTTGATTATTTAATACAATATTGGTCTAGAAATACCTCTGCAACAAGACATATCATAACCTGTTTGTTATGTTGATTTAGTTTATGATTTTTAAGGGAATCGTTGAAAAACCTAATACACGAGACCTACTCGAACAGAAAGTCAAACCTAATAAAAATTTTGATTCTACCAAAGATACTAAGAGTTGATATTGCCTTGAAATTTATTGCAACAAAGTAGTAAAGAGGGCAAAGATCAGGAATCAATACAATCAAGCACCACAAGTGACCCCGGATACCAATGGGAAAGTGACAACATCACAATTAGACATCACAAACGAGAGCCAAGAGGTCAGTCCTTTCCCAGCAGGTGACCACAAGGCATCAACAAACAGACGTGCATGAAAGCATAACAAAACAAGACAAAAAACATAAATGATCCACAAAAGAAGCATCGCCTTCGAACGGTCAGTAAAAATATTTTACTGGAAGGCTTAAACCTGTTTAAGGGTGCACCAATCTCACCCTAAGTTCAGATGTGGATAAAGACGCATAGATGTTTGGTATGCATGAAAGAACCCTAACTTATCATTGCATCATCTCCTAGAACATATAAATCAAGATATAAAAAGGAGATAAAACAAAGATAAGGACAAAGACAAGGCATATAAGAGACAGCATACTATGGTGACTTTGTCTAAAAGCAAGGAAGAAAACTAAATCAGTAAAACGATAAAACCAAATTCCACACCTGACCCAGGACACCATATAGGAAATTGAAAAAAACACATCGCTTACAAAAGTCGCAAGACGTAAGCCCTTTCCCAGCAGGTGACCACAAACTGCAAGGAACAGACAAGTCAGCATGACAGAAATGAAACACAAATTAACAAAAAAAAAAATCAAACAAAGAAGAACCGCCTTGGAACCGTCAGTAAAAAAATACTGGAGGGTTAAAATTATTTGACAGCGCCAAACTCACCCTTTTTCTGATGTGGATTCAGGCAAATATATATGTACTCATGAAGATTCCTACTTTATCGATGTATTATCTCCTAGTAAATACAAATCTAGATCCGTTCGGTGATCAACTTAAATCGATCATCAAACATTCTATAGCATGTATATTAGAGAAACGCAAAACACAAATTATATAAAGACCCACACTCCCAATCACGGTTGTAGCAATGGGTTGCTCTTAAGTAACATGGGGTCGGATCAGGCCTCAGACTCACAAACAACGCTTGTTGTTTATCCTGTTGTTTATGGGAGTTAAAAGTAAAATCTTGTTTTGTGCAGTACGTTGTGGCTAGTTTTGCTGTTGAAGAGAGCGCTGGTCGCTGTACTGTTGTTGCGTTCTGATTGTCATGTTGCTTTTTTTTCGTTCTTTGGCTCTTCATTGGGGCTGTGCGTTGATCAGTGGTGTGTGGTTGGAGCATTTCCTGGCCATAATCACTTATTCCTTACCATGAATAACATGCAACGGTCTGCATGTCTGGTAGTTAACCCAACCTTGGTTTAAAGCCATGGTTTTGGCTTTGATTGCATGATGGTGGGTCAGGTGCCAGACACAATGAAGGCCCTGACATAAAAATGTATCAACTGGTTGTGCCTGATGCTTGTCTTTGACGTGGGCTACCGTGGATCAATTTGAGGTACTATCTGTGAGCCCTAAGCCTTTTTTGTTCCATCAGTGTGTATTAATTGGATTCAATTGTTTGTCTATGATGTATATACATTGCAATAGATGGGAAATATGTTCTTAAAAGGGTATCCTTTGGAAGCAAAGACTGCACCTAAGAACTGAAACTAGAGTGTGCATATTTCCTGGGTCAGACTAGCTAGTTTCTGCCATTTAGGCTTCACCAGTGACCCTCTAATAGATTCAAAGTTCCACAATGAAACCCATGATCCCAAAGGACACGAAAATAAAATCTACACTATAGTAAAGGGCAGGGAGGCGTTCTACCGCCGCCACACAGTCCCAGTCACCAGCTGTAAGGAAGTCAAATATGTTCTTAACAGGGTATCCTTTGGAAGCAAAGACTGCACCAAAGAACTGAAACTAAAGTGTGCATATTACCTGGGCCAGACTAGCTAGTTTCTGCCATTTAGGCTTCATCAGTGACCCTCTAATAGATTCAAAGTTCCACAATGAAACCCATGATCCCAAAGGACAAGAAAATAAAATCTACACTATTTGCCTGCCGCCTATAATTTCTAAAGCACCTAGAAAATGATTTTGATGGCATTTTTTGTTAATGCTCGGCATCCATGCTAGAAATATTTTTTGGGGTATGACAAAGTGCCCCAGGGTGGATGCCACGTCTGAAACTTCGAATTAAGGTCACAGCAAGGTCAAAGGTCAAGCAGGTGCATTTTCTTATTACAATCACTATAAGGGTGTTTAAAATTGTTATACATGCTATTTAAATCATTCTAATGATGTTTAATATGCTGAAACTAAAAAGTAGAAGTGTTGAAAATAATAGTTTGTGGAATGTAGCTATTATGGGATAGAAAAATGTACTTTCCGCAAAAAACATTGATTTTGGAGTATATTTTTCATATTGAAAGTATTTTTAAGAACATCATGCCTTAGTCATAGGGCCTCTCTGAAGGAATGCTTGTGTTATTTGATTGGTAATATAGTCTTGGTATTTTATTGTTAAAAATACACATAGAATGGGGGAGGGGGTGAATTCTGCACAATTCTGGGCATGGATTGGCTCTTTTGGCATGTATTTGATACGAGTTTTCTGTGAATAGCACATGTAGCAGCAAGTTACGGAAGAAGCTCCGAATCTAAAATACCACAGAGATATTTAGCAAGACGACAATCATTCATTGATGATTCACGAATGCATCTTGGTCGATAATTGTGTGTGCTCTTTCAATATAAAGGCCCCGTTTTTCATGTATCCAATTGATTAATCTGACTATGGCATTCCAAAACTTTAACAATTGACTCAAAGAAGGAACTCGTTGTCTCTTCAGAGACATATTCTTCAGAATGATCCTCTGAAGATGACACGACGACAAGACGATTTAAAATTAGTAAGTAAGTATGATCAGGAAATACCATAATCACAAACTTCAGACAAGCCCGTCGCTATTGAGGAAGAGCCACACAACAATCACGAGACACCAGGAAGACAAACAAAGCAAAGCAACAACCAAGATGATTGCAAAACTAGATTGGACAAAGAGTAACGCACAACAAAATATATAGCAATTACAATATCTCACAATGGGAGTAACAATCAGCAACGAATCAACAACAACAGAACCACTGCCTTAGAACGGACAGCAGCCTAAGTCACTTGGGGGGCTTAAATGCAGTTCACTGTTACCAAATCGTCGCCAAGATTCTGCTGTTGTTGAAGCACAAAAATGTTAAGCTCGCATGGAGGCTTCCTAACTATTGCAATGTATCATCGTATCAAAACAATCTAACTAAATCAACGCACTATGAGGAAATAAAAAATTGTCTCGCGATTCACATATAGTCAGAGTTATTGAAAACCTCAAGTTGAACGACGGTGGGCCCAGCTATCAGACACCAGCCCACCGATTTAAGTTTTACGTCAGAGCCGTCATTGAGCCTAAGGCCTCACCCACCGTTGTACATTTAAAGAGGAAACCATATATATAAGTCTGATACAAGAACTGGTTAACGCTGTCATCGAAATTTAAAGCTAGTGCTGATCTGAAGAAGACAGCTGATCACACTGGCAAGAAATCAACCAAGAAAACGTTGAAAGGATCAATCCTGAGAGTCTGTTCCTGTTTCTTAGTCTCCATTTTGAGGGCATGGCTAGTTTGAAAGGTTTGAGGAAGAACCAGTTGGAAACTGTGATGCCAAGAGGGCTTTCAAGACATAGTATATAGTGTGTCAAACCACAAAAAGTTTGTCACCAAACGCTGCAAAAATCTGTTTACCTAAGTTCCACCTGACCAAGCCATTGAGTAGATGAATAAAATGTGAAAAAGTGTCTAGTAGAATTCAAAAACTCTGTCTGATATTCCCAAATCCATCTTTTTTAATTAATCATCATGCTAAGATCCAGTCTCTTGAGAAACTACAAGGTTGTTGCACTTTTGGAGATTACGCAGATGCCTTTTTGGCATCAGTTTTCAAACATTTTGCACACTACAACACACGTTATGTCACATGTGATCGCTACTTTGGACAGCAGTTGATTACATTTTCTACATGCACCAAACGAACAGCAAAAAGGAGAGCAATCAGAAAATGTATTCAGGGCCCTGAAGTCCAATAACCTAGAGGACAACAAGGCAGATCTTGCAACATACCTGTTGTTCGACGTGGCTTTCAGGATCCAGCAGTAAACTAATCATGAAGAGGCCGAAACATGTTTGGTTTTGAATGCCAAATATGCAAAATTCAGAACAAGTACAAGTACGTGATGTGCCATTTCTTTTTTACCATCTTGGTTGTACAAAATATGAGGTATGTATGATGTCAGGAACGTTAATATCCAGTGTACATTATTTTATAGAAACTGGATACTGATATACCTTGAACATACTTGGTTTTCATGGCCAGTTTGTGATACAAGCTCATCATTCTTTGGCATCAGTAAAATAAAATACAAACACTTTGAAAGCAGTACCTCAAGGAAACCCAGAAACTGCTACAGTCAGATTTGAGTTTGTTTTTGCCTGTATGGCAACAATGTTGAAATGGAAAATGTAAATATTGATATGGTACAATTCAATCGTTTCTCCATGGCGAGAAAAGGTTTGGATCACATACAAAAGACGCATTTGAATTACACAGTTTGAGAGTTGATTATCAAGCAAAACATTGGCTGAATGCTCAAATGAATGTTGGAACAGCAACTGATACAGGTGGATGGAAACTTGACGGTGGCTCTGTTGTTATTGATGCATTGTTTGATGTTACTCCCATAGTTCGTGGTGACTGTGTGTTTCGTCCTTGGTTTGTGATGCATTACTCGCATGTAGTATCCTTTCTAGTTTTGCAATCATCTTGACGAGAAAGAGATAGCTGTTTGCTAAACTTTAATTGTCTCCCTAGTGTCTTGTGACTGTCACTGTTCTGTGGCACTTCCTCACCGTGCCGTGTTTTGGTCTGCAGTGTGTGTTTGTGGTATTTTCTGATCAAGCTCACTTACTTTTGGGCTAAAAAAATACTGTCAGCTGTGCATGTATATATAACTCTGCCAGATGTAAATGTTAAAGTCTAATCAGATCTGTATGACACAATGCGCATGCGATGCAGTGGGCTGTGCCTATCCTGTAGGAATCTAAGCTGTCATGTTGGGAATCGAATATGCTGAATGAGCGGAATTTCTACAGCCCTGCCTATAGAGACTTAGGTTAACTGCAAATAGGTGTCTCAAATATAAACATATGGGCACTTATTAGAAGCTAGGTGCATGGTAAAAGCAAGCATACCCTGAACTAATAGATAATTTAACGTACCTTGCACGCCCCCCCACATCCCAGGACAAATTTTCATGTGCGCCAAATTGTTCCTTAGGAGACCCCCAAACACCCTCAGTCTTCATAATCCATGAAGGGTTCATTAAAATAATTTCCCATTATAAAAAGATTGGCTATAACATTAATGTATTGCAACAGACTGCATGCTTGGTAGTCAACCCAATCACGGTTGGCAACTTTGCTTTCCTCTTTAATTGCACGCCGGTGGGTCGGACTTCAGACTCTATGATGGTTCAGACTTAAAGACTTATCTATTGATGAGATGGTAGGGGCCTGATGCTTTGGCTGTTTGTCGGGCCCACCGGGGTTTACCTGTTGGATTTCTTTTGCTCCGGTATTCAGTTTTATTTACTGTTGAGTCCTTGTCCTTGCTTTATCTCCTTGTTATATCTTGATTTATATGTTTTAGGAGATGATGCATTGATAAGTTAGGGGTCTTTCATGCAAACCAAATATCTATGTGTCTTGATCCACATCTGAATTAAGGGTGAGGTTGGCGCCGTTAAACCGGTTTAAGCCCTCCAGTAAAATATTTTACTGACCGTTCCAAGGCGGTACTTCTTTTGTGGATCTTTTATGTTTTTGTTCTGTCTTGTGTTTGCTATGTTTTGTGCTCGTTTGTTTATATGTGCTTTGTGGTCACCTACTGGGAAAGGGCTGACCTCTTGGCTCTCGTTTGTGGTGTCTTCTGTGAGTTTGTCACTTTCCCATTGGTATCCTGGGTCAGGTGTGGTACTTGATTGTATCGATTCCTGATCTTTGCACCATTACTTACTTTTTTTGCCATGGAAACCATGACATTTCATATATTCTAAATGGGTTTAATTTTAGGAAAATATCTTTTTTGTATTCTGGGGGTCCCACTCAACATTTTGTCATACATATGAAAATGCCCAAGGTAGGTCTAATTACCAATCACCAACTCCCCCAGTTTTAAAGGTTTTTTTGAAAAATAATTTCCCTATTTTTTTGTTAGTTTACATATACATTCATGAATATGCTAATGAGGTCATTTTTATATAGGACCATTGGAAGAATTGACTTGTCAAATTGTATCACTGATGACATAACAACATGCAACAATGATAATATGGCAATCATGAAATCAGCTTATTGTTGTTTTTAATGATTTTCCCTTATTCTTAACACCTTTATTAATATTCATAAATTCGCAAACCATGCAAATAAGCTTTTGTGCATATCTTAACCATGGAATGAAAGTCATATGCCAAAACTAATTTGGTACCAGTTTTAGCAGTCTATGATAAGTAGCAGCTGAGATATTATTGTTTTCTTAGGCACGCCCCCATTCTTGAATCACATACTTTAATATTTTCATAAATATTTATGAATGTGCAAAGAAGATAAGTTGTATATGCGACAAATGGATGAAGGGCAGATGTCTAAGATTTAATTTGATACCATGTTTAGTAGTCTATGATTAGTAGCAGCTGAGATATAGGTAATTTTATAGGGCACCATCCCCCCTAGAATCGCATTAGGGGTTGCCATGGAAACCATACATTTTCACATAGCCTAGGCAGGTTTATTTTTTATATGAACTTTGTTTCGCATTTAAGAGATCCTGAAAAACAATTTGGCACTCTTGAGAAAATGTCCTTGTGGTGCAAGATAAGCTTAATTTGCCCCCATAATATATTGTTCTTTAATTCGTACTGAGTCTAAACGTTTATTAGCATTAAGATGGTATTTTTTTCTGCAAAATGTCAAGCTAGAGTCTGTGACATGCATCGGTGCCATATGATGTTTATTTGCATTTGTTTTCGTTAATATTGTTAGCATTTTATGACGTAGAAAAGAAGTTGCTGTAGTAATATGTCGTTTTTTCTGCAGAGTTGCACTTGCTTGACCTTTGACCTCACTGTGACCTTAAATCGAAAAATCACGCTTGGCATCCACCCCTATATTGTTTGTAATGGTCCAAGGAATGATTCTAGCCTGGATGCCGAGCATTACCAAAAATGCCATCAGGAGTCCTCCTAGAATTTAGAGGTGGCAGACTATATAGTGAAGGGCAGGGAGACGTTCTACCGCCGCCACACAGTCCCAGTCACCAGCTGTAGTGAAGTCAAATATGTTCTTAAAAGGGTATCCTTTGGAAGCAAAGACTGCACCGAAGAACTGAAACTAGAATGTGCATACTTCCTGGGCCAGAATAGCTAGTTTCGGCCATTTAGGTTCATTAGTGACCCTCTATGCGAGTTAAGCAGTTTATTGTTGTAAAACCAACACAAATTTCAATCTTAAAATATGCAAGAGCCCACAGATTCTTTGGCTGCTGTCCATTTAAGGTGGTTGGTTATGTTGTTGTTGCTTCATTGTTTATTGCTGCCCACATTGTTTATGTGGGATTCTGTGTTTGGTCCTTGTTTTGTTATTTAGTATTGTGTTTTCTTCTAACTTTACAGCCATCTTGGTGGGAATGAGAGAGCTGATTGTTATACTTTAATTATCATCTTGGTATCTTGTTACTGTTACTGATCTGTGGTTTTTTCTCACAATGCCATGGGTTGGTCTGTAGTGTATTATTTTAATGTTTTCTGATCCCTCTCACTTGTTTTGTTTTCATAATCTGTGTAGCGCATCACATTTCTTGTACTTATCCAAATACTCAAACGAGACTGCACAGAAATTAAGTATTAACAGAGTCTCTGCTATTGGTATGCATACAGTGTGGAAAAATTAGTAGAGATTCAGAAAAAAGTATATGCTTTTATATTTTCTATGAATTAATTCATGGATAAGTTGGGGATATTCCATGCAGACCAAACATCTATTTGTCTTGATCCACATCTGATTAAGGGAGAGGTTAGCATTGTAGTTTAAGCTGTTCAGGAAAAATAGTTTTACTAGGTGTTGCAAGGCAGTGCTTCTTTTCTAAATCTTTTTTTTTTATTTATGTTTCCAGTATGTCATGCTTTCTTGTCTGTTCATTGCAGCCATGTTGTTACCTATTCGAAAAGTGCTGACCTCTTGGCTCGCTTGTGTGTGATGTTTTATTGAATTTTGTCACTTTCCCATGTGGTGTCCTTGGTCAGGCGTGGAACTTGATTTATCGATTCCTGATCTATGCCTCCTTGTTTACTTTCTAGCCCAATTAAGTGGTTGTAAATATATTATAAAAGAGTCACAAAAATAGTAAATGAGTATGATCAGGAAATACCACAATTACAAACTGCAGAAAAACCCTTGGCACCACGCCCAAGAGCCACACAACAACCACGAAGACAGACTAAGCATAGCAACCAGGTCTCTCTTCCCCATCAAGATGATTGCAAAACTAGAAAGGGGCATAAAGTATCGCTCAACAAAACATAGAACAACCACAAACTCCCACAATGGGAGCAACAATAAACAAAAAGTTAACAACAACAGAACCACCGTCTTAGAACTGACAGCAGCCTAAGCCACTGGGGGGTTTTAATGCATTTTACTGGTACCAAATCTTCACCCTAGATTCTGCTGTTGTTGAAGTACAAGAAATGTTCAGCTCGAATGGAAGTCTTCTAACTATTGTAATGTATGGAGAAACAATCTAATCAAATCAACACACTATGATGAAACAAAGAAAAGGGCTCACAAGTCACAGATAGTCAGAGCTAAAGAAAACCTCAAGTTGAGCCACGGTGTGTCCAGCTACAGATAAGCATCAGGCACCAACCCACCTATTAAAGCTTTACGTCAGAGGCCTGACCCACCGTCGTACAATTAAAGAGGAAACCATAGCTATAATCCGTAATTGGGTTTAAAACCAGACATGCAGACTGGCGCATGACATCAAAGTTATATCCAACCTTTATATAACGTTTGATAATATTTTGAATTGATTACAAAAATTATGTTTTCCAACAATTCAAAATTTTGAATTTATAAACTATGTAAATCACCATAAAATATAGGTTCTGATGTGCCTTGTTGCATAGGAGTTTTTAACCCAATGTTGTATTTAACAATTAACTCTGAGTGTTTGTGGTAGAATTAAGAAATTGCTTTACGGATATTATGATATATATAACCTTGTTTTAATACTTTAGCAGTAAAAAATAAGTTTCAGCTGTTGAAGTCATCAACATTAGAACACACTCTTGCAAAGCGAATAAGCTGAGAAATATATACGCCATAGAAAGCGGAGCGAGGAACATCTCCATCAAGAAATGAGAAATTTACTATTTCTAAATTATAATCATCTGGTTTATCGTAAATTTAGAAGAACTATGCTATTTGTTATGGACAAGTTCAAGTCCGAAAACGGAGCTTCAGTATCAGAAGAATTCGGCCTATTTAACTTGAATTCAGTAGGATATATCTGACCTACCGTTTCTTCAAAAAAGGGATTATCAATATTAAGTATACATGAAACGCATATGTAAAAACTAACCAAATCGCATGGATTGATCCATATCATGGAACAAGACTTTGGCCCCCATAATGCCTGTTCATGGGAAAAAAGATATAGGTGGTTGTCATTTTGGTGGCCATCTTGATTATTGTTTGTCGGTCAGAACCCATATTCTAGTGCTGATGAGAGCTTGATAAATGTATTTCATATATTAATTTTGAATGAAATTAGGTGATAAATGACTACCTTAATATGTCCACACCTATAAATTGACATGCGGTGGGCATTTTGGTTATCACCTATATTTGGCGAGAGTTTGGTAAAAGAAATTCATATTAGAAATTTTGAAGAACCAAATGATAAAATAGTTAGTAAGTGCCCACATTGTCAAAGTGACACGCCTAAGCCATTTTGGTGGCCATATTGGTAATCTTTCATCGGTAAAGCAAAGGCTCACATTTTGATTTGGTAGAAAACAGTTAAAAACAAATGAGATTGAGTGTTCACAAGTGTATACTGACGACCATCTTGGGTATCGTTCATTGGACAAAATCTGTATTCAAACTTGGGATAGAAATTGATTAAAGTAATTCATATGTAAAATATCGTAGGAGTCATGTGGTAAAAACTAAGTTAGAGTGTTAAGAGGAGGTCTACCAAATAGACAATGTTTCTTGAATAACAGTGGTATTCCAATGATTTTGTCAATGTTACTGCTAGGTTCTGTTATTCCACATTATACTTTTTGAGTGATGACAAAGTTGTGTTGGATGAAATGTACCTCTTTTCTCAGTTTATCACAGCTCTCTTGTAACTGATCATATTTTTGTCGCTGAATATTTTCTGTCTCCATTCTTCCATTGATGTCCTTCTCTAGGGCCGACTTCTCATCTTCCAAGATTTTCTTAACTGTTTGCAGTTCTTGAGATAGCTCCGAATTTCTCAGCATCAAATCATTTCTCTCTGAATAGATAAAAACAGTGACCATATATGAAGGTTTTGGCCCCGCAAAAGTGATAACTCTTTTTATTCTCATCACAAAGTTTAACATGTGTGAACAAAAGAACCGCCTCATTTAGACGGTTCTGTCAAGTACCCACAACATATGGTTTTGTTGAGGAATAAAAGTAGTATATTACTTTCTTATCTGGAGTCATGATGAACCCTCTATAAGCTGATGTATTTATTTATTGGTGCCTGATCCATGTCCTTTGGCATACCTTGTAGTTCTCTTTGGTTTTGACTGTTACAACTGTTAATTAAGAGTTATTTTTTGTTTCATCACAGTAAGTTAATTTGGTTAATTAAAGATGCTATTGATGCTTTTAACACTACTTCCAGATATTTTGACGATATATAAAATATTAATAATGCTTATATTGACACTTTGGTAAATCAAATATACCCTTCAGAGCTTCAACTTAATAGAGCCAATACCTCTGATACCAACGCCTGGCTTTTAGACTTGCATTTGTCAATTTCTAATGATATTGCTGCTACCAAAATATTTGATAAACATGACGACTTTGATTTTGAAATTGTCAATTTCCCACATTTAGATGGTGATGTTCCTCGCTCTACATCCTATGGAGTCTATATCTCTCAACGCATTCCCTTTACTAGAGCATCTAGCCATTTTGCTGATTTCAACACTCGCAATAAAATTTTTACTCAGAAACTTCCTAAACAAGGCTATCGGTATCATAAACTTCGCAAAACCATTTCTAATTTTTTTAGACGATACTATGATTTGATATCTAAATTCCAAATTGGACTTAAATCTCTCTTGTGCCAAGGACTTTGGGGACCTGAATTCTATGGTGACTAGGTGTATAAATTAAAGAAGATTGTTGGCTCTAATAATTTTTCAGCGCAGTTCATTAAAATAATTTCCCATTATAAAAATATTTGCTATAACATTAATGTATTTCAGCAGACTGCATGCTCGATGGTTAACCCAATCATGGTTGGCAACTTTGTTTTCCTCTTTAATTGCACGCCAGTGGGTCAAACATCAGACTCTATGATGCATCTGACTTAAAGACTAATCTATTGATTAGATGGTAGGGGCCTGATACTTTCGCTGTTGTCAGGCCAACCAGGTTTATCTGTTGGATTTCTTTTGCTCCTGTATTCAGTTTTATTTACTGTTGATTCCTTATCTTTGCTTTATCTCCTTGTATATCTTAATTTATATGTTCTAGGAGATGATGCTTTGATAAGTTAGGGGTCTTTTATGCAAACCAAACATATATGTGTCTTGATCCACATCTGAAATAAGGGTGAGGTTGGTGCACCTCCAGTAAAATGGTTTTACTGACCGTTCCAAGGCGTTGCTTCTTTTATGGATCTGTTATGTTAATTCTATCTTGTTTTGTTATGCTTTATGCACGTCTGTTTGTTATTGCTTTGTGGTCAACAGCTGGGAAAGGGCTGACCTTTTGGCTCTTGTTAGTAATGTCTGATTGTGATGTTGTCACTTTCCCATTGGTATCCTGGGCCAGGTGTGGTGCTTGATTGTATCGATTCCTGATCTTTGCCATCTTTCTTACTTTGATTTGTTTGCATAACTCTGCTGATAAACTGTTTAAGCTAGGCAGCCTCAAACGGAGCTAAACAATTTTTAAAAAGCAGTAGAATCTGGGGCAAATATTTAGCTGCTGACATACATTTAAGCTTGACAGTAGTTTTGACTGCTCTATGTTTTGTTTTTGTCACCAGGTCGTCAATGGTAGCTGTCGCTTCTATTAAGAAATATATTGAACACTCTTTAGTAGACATATAAAATGAATATGGGTTTACTGGTGGAAATATTGCTTGAAGATGTGAAGAAAAAAGAAATTTTGACAAGAATAATGTAGCCTCTTCCTAAAGGCTTACCTATTCAGATTGCGCATGCCTCGAGGCGAGGTACAAGCTTGATGCTCTTCCTACATGAACATAATTTTCTGTTTAGTTTTTAATTTTTAAAATACAAACAATATTGTCATTTTATATTAGTTTAAAATGAAAAATGCTATGTCTGTATTTTAGAGCAAAACAACTGTCCATTTTCTTTGAATTTTGATATAACTATGAGTAAACTTTCATGTTCATATGAACTTGAATGTTGTTCTATAAACTAGCGCCCAAAAAACAAAATCAAGAGTATATGACGTGACATGCGTTATATGTTATTCGATGTGCGGATCAAAGAGTTATTCCTACAAAACACTATAGAACTGGTGATTTTCTAATGGAGTTCCGACCCCCTGTTTCTTCCTCTGAATATGCACATGTATTCTGACAAATTTTGCCCTTGACAGCCGAGCCTTAAAAGTGTAAACACTGTACAAACTTTGTCAATTGTTCTCTTTCAAAACCTCCCCAATGTTTTGGGGGATTGTTTGGTAGTGAAAATAATAAATTGAAGCATTGCATATGAACATTTTGAAATGTGCACCCACGATGATACAGCTCAGCATATACATTCTCTTAGTCTGACCAGTCTTGGCTGTCTGCATAAAAATTGCATCCGCCCTTAGCTACAAACTTCACAGAAATTAATGTTGAAGCCATGACTAACCTTAATCTTATCTAGTTTTGTTGCTAACTGTTCTATTGTTGTAAGTGCAGGAAAAAAATGACCAGTGTCACTAGCTATGACATATAGTATATATGAGCATATATAAGACAGCATACAATATTTGAATTGCATTGCAGATTAAACAACACATGCTGATATATTCAATGCGTATAGAGTTCTTAATTAAGGTCCCAATCTTATTCTACAACGAATTTAGATTTATGGTTCCTAGCAAATCGTTTGGTGCGACTGTCTGAGTTTTTGCTGCTTGCCAATGCTATCAGTACTTAAATATTGTGTGCTGCTCCACAGTATATTGGTGTCCAGGCTGATATTAGTTTTCCTTGGTCACATATGTTAGAATTGCTCATGTTCACATATACCAGCAGACATTTTACACGGAGGGACATGTGTTATTAGATCACTGGACATTATACCTTGATTACTTCTCTGTAGTTCAGAATTCTTTGATTTGTAAGATTGTCTAGTGGCCTCTAAGCTCTCTTTGGCTGCCTCAAGCTCTAACGTAAGTGATGATATCTGAAAATAAAGAGTCAACAAAAATCAGACTGGAATTTTAAAAGTATGCCTTTCCAAATATGAACCTCTATTGCTGAATTCAGTGACTGAATATACCTAGAATGGTATTTACATAGATAATTGTAAACCACATCAATATGTACCACGAGATGATTCATGGATAAGTTTGGAAACTTACATGAAAAACAAACATGTAGGTGTCTTGATCCACATCAACATTAAGAGTGAGGCTGGTACTGTAAAACTTGTTTAAGCCATCCAATAATTTTCATACTGAACATTTCAAGGTGGTGTTTCTTTTGTGGATCTTTTTAGTTAATTGTGTTTGTCTTTGCCACAATGTCTAGTTAGTTTCTTGCAGCCGTGTGGTCACCTGTTGGGAAAGGGTTGACCTCTTGGCACTCTTTTATGTGATGTTTTCTTTTGTCACTACCTCGCCAAATGTCCTGGATCAGGTGTGGTACTTGATTGGATTACTTCCTGATCTTTGCCTTCTTCATTACTTAGTCAATTCAGGTATCACTTGGTACTTCTTATAATGTTTTAGTTGTCAACGTTTTTTTATGTTTTTTTATCTATTTGTTTGGATATGTGTTGTTATAAATGTCCTAGTGCACAATATAAAAATTGTAATTGAGCATGATCAGGAAATACAACAATTACAAACAGCAGACAAACCCGCGCATTCGTGAGGAAGAGTCACACAACAATCATGAGACACCAGGAAGACAATCAAAGCAAAACAACCAGCTCCCTCTTACCCATTTGGATGATTGCAAACCTAGAATTGACACAAAGTAACGCACAACAAAACATAGAACTCTTACGGAATCTTACATTAGGAGTACCAAACAGCAATGAATCAACAACAACAGAACCACCGCCTTACAATGGACAGCATCCTATGAAGACTATGATTTGCTATGTTGTGCTGTTTACACTATCTTGAAAACTCCATTGAAATATGTGTGACTTGAAGGGGGTAACTTGGGGATAGTTTTGGTACAGGTGTGCAAGCCAGATTCTTGAAACCTACCCAAATTATATACTTGGTCTTCTTAACAATGCCCTATTCATATACTTGATCTTAACAAAATGTTTACATATTCATAAACAGTTCTTTGATTTTAATATACCCTTTTTCTGTAAACAAAGTTTATATATCAATGATGAATAACTGTGTCAGTCATATACTTTTTCTTAGTGCAAAGGGGCTGATCATATACCTGGTAGCGCTGAAAAAGGGGCCTTTTTGGCAGGCACATCTATAGTAAGTTACCCCCTCCGAGATGAGTGATAGACAGTTTTTACTAGGGGTAAGACATTTCAGACGTAATTTCTTTATGCTGTTAAGCAAATTCTTTACTATAAGTACACATGGACTAGTCCAAACTATATAAAATACAACTTTACACATTTGATATTGGCCTGATCTCACCTGACTAGAAAGTTCTTTTTCACATGTCTCTTTGGCTTCTTTTTCAACGGTTAACTTCTGGCATGTATGTGCTTTTTCTTGGATCTCTTCCTGAATCGATACAATAAGGCAATATACCAGTTGGTAACATTTACATTTATTGAGGTAAGACCAGGGTTTACTAATGTTTTAAACCCTTTGCATACTGAGAAATTTTACATAATTTTTGTTGTCTGCAGTATTTGACATTTTTTTCAGATACTTATTTAAGGAACACTACCAGAGAATCAGAACGTTTTATTGGGTCTGATCTGGGTCAAAACTGCTTGCATTGGTTATCAGCAGACAAATAATTACACTGCCAGCATATGGTAAATGTTCTAAAAAATGACTTTTCTCTCTTTTTCGAATAAAATGTTAGCTATCATGGCTGGGATACACTAAATACTTGTTATGATAGCAAACTGAGGAGACACTGATCAGACTCTCTAGTACTCAGTAAAAGTCTGAATTGGGTATGCACTGTTTGTCTAGATCGTTTTAACAGGCTACTGGATAATTGGCTAGATAGACATAGAGCAGGTCTAACTTTTGGTCAGACTGCCATTTGTAGATTCGTAGCTAATTTCTATGGTAGGATGCCCTTCTTTTCACCGACTGGGACACGTTAAGCCATCCAAAAGCTCTGCCTGTGTCCTACTGAAATTGAATGTGTGCTCCACAGTTGGCACCATGAATAAGAAGCCCTCTGTTGCTTGAACGCTGCTACAGCACTGAGGATGCCGTCTGTTTACTCTGGCTGTGAAGCTACTGTACCCTGGGTTGTGAGAGACATGTCCCTGAAATAGCTGCCACGTTCTAGTTTTGTGCGAAGAAATAGATTAAAATCCTCTATGGGTGACACCCCAGGCTAATGAGCCTCTTCTTCCCACATGTTACAGGTGGTATTGGCTTTATTGGTTACCAGTAGTAAGATGAATTTTTGGAAAAAAAACAGATCTGGTCTAAACCTCAAGGGTATCTGTATTGTCAGGTTCTGATTAGTCTTAAGGTTAAGAATAGATTTGGTCTTCTGCTTCAGGCAGTTTGTTTGAATTGTTAGAGCATCTATGGTGATCTAAGATAGAAATAAGGAAGAATTCAAAAATGAGGAAACAATACAATTACCTGAGATATCATATTGGAATGTGACAAAAACACAAGGAAACATCACAAATATAACAGGGAAGATGTCAAATATGGTAAGTGAGTATGATCGGGAAATACCACAAACACAAACTGCAGACAAACCCATGGATTTGCAAGGAAGAGCCGTACACCAATCAAAAGACACCAGTGAGACAAAACAAAGCTAAGCAACCAGCCCTCTCTTCCCCATCAAAATGATTGCAAAGCTAGAATTGACATAAAGTAGCATACAACAAAACATAGAACAGTTACAGACTCCCCAAATGGGAGTAACAATAAACAAAGAATCAACAGAAACACAACCACCGCTTTAGAATGGACAGCAGCCTAAGCCACTGGTAGGCCTTTCAAAGCAGGAGATCACAAGGCTGCAAGCAAGGTGAATATAAGGTTATTTACAAAAAAAAATAAGAAGGCAAGATATGCTAAGGTGGATGATCTATGATGTATTTCTCATTAGGTTTTAAGACTCAAGAAAAGATTCAACAAAAAAAGCCGGTTTTTCTCTAATTTCCATTTATTTTCGAAGGTTCTCTTTCCCAGATTAATAGAAATTTAGAGATGAGCAAGATAATGGAAGTTTGGAAGTTATTATTAAACACTAGGCCTATCGGCCCATCTGTTAGAAAACATATAAGACATATAACAAATTGAGTGTAAGCGGACTGATGCCACAACTATATTCAATAGCTAGTCTCACGAATACCAAGGGCCAAAACAGCCTATAAAAGTGTAGACTGATCTTGGTCCTCGGTATTCAATCTATATGTTCAGGCTTACAAAGAAGCGACAATGCAAAATAATGAATAGCTACACTTTTCGCCATTAAATTATTATCGTTTAGATATATTCATGTTCATGTATTGTATTTTCAAACCTTTCAAAGAATAAGAAAGGTTGTCCTTATATTTGGGATGTATAAAGTTATTCTAAAGTGAGCAGGTGTCAAGCGAAAAGTACAAGTTAGTAAGGTTCTGAGGTGTCTTCCGACAGAAAACAGACAATAACCAGACAACGCAAATGGCAACTTTTATCTTATGCTAGATATAGGCTCAATTAAAGACAATTTAGCTATAAGATTTCCATAACATACTTTTAACTTTGTCTGGGTTTCTTCAAACTCTTTCATTTTCTTATCTGTATTCAAGTTCTCCTCTACAAGTTCTTCCTCGCGTTTCCGAAGGTGAGACTAAAACATACAAGCAATTGAGAACACTTTTGGCAAATCAAAAATAATTAAATAAACAAGATTTATAGCATAACTGTGATCAATTTGAATGTTGGTGATACATTAAAGATATAAATTTTTTGATCACCAGTAAAAACAACACCATTTTAGCAGAGGAGAAAAGACAAAAGAATACAACTAAACGAAAATCCTCCAAAGACTGCTATAATCTTGCAAGGTTATGGTAAGAAAAGAAACGCTATATACTTACAATAAGATCCTCAAGACGTAACTGCTCATGTTGCTTTGCTGCTTCCAAGGAGACAAGCTGAGATTCAAGGGAGGTAATTTTATCTCTTAACTGGGTTTCAACATCAATCTTCTCCATTTTCATCTGGTTCAGAGCTGTTTCTAATTCTTGTTTCTATGTTAACATAAATGAATGTAACAGGGTAAAAGTGATGTCCGTTGGACTTTTGAGACTACAGGCAAGGTCAAGATATAATCAATCATTACATACATGCAGGAAGTTGTTTGTTAAATTTTCATGTAAAGCTTTTTAGTGAGACTAGCCTGCACATGTTTGGTGTGAACTGTGCCCTAAACTTAACGACGCTTTTGGACAGCTCTCTTATCTGCTTATGAACTTAAGTGGCCTATTATGCGCACAATAGTACACAGTGGCCAGACAATGTATACGTAAGCAAATTTTGATAAAAAAAATCCCATATGGTTTAAGATTAATCAACATTTTTACTAACTTGCCATGACCAGCCGGACTGATGTTCCCTTTGCATTGGTTATCAGCAGACAACAAAATACAATGCCAGCATATGGTAAATGTTCTAAAATAATTTTGACACTTTTCTTTCTTATTTTGAATAAAATGTTAGCTATCATGGCTGGGATACACTAAATACTTGTTCAGATACCAAACTGACGAGACACTGATCAGACTCAGACACTGATTTGTAGATTCGTAGCTAAGCTCTATGATAGGATTCCCTTCTTTTTCACCAACTGGGACACGTTTTATGTAAAGCTTTTAGTGAGACTAGCCGTTGCCCTACTATTAACGACGCTTTCAGACTGCTCTCATATCTGCTTATGAACTTTAGTGGCCTATTATGCGCACAATAGTACACAGTGGCCATACAATGTATGCGTAAGCAAATGTTGATTTAAAAAATCCCATTTGGTTCAAGAGTAATCAACATTTTCACTAACTGACCATGACCAGCTGGACTGATGTTTGCCAAAGCCTTGTCGCCAGTTTGCATACCAGTTTCTAGAAAATGCTTTAATATATATATGTTTGCAGAATTTGATCAAAATATACCATGCAGTTCAAGTGTAATGAGCATTTAAATTACTAAAATATCTGCTGGCCAAGTGTATAATTGACAAAGCCTTGTTACCATTTCGCATACCAGTGGCTTGACCATGTTAAAATAAATAAGTATGCAAAATTTAATTTCAATATACCATGTAGTTCAAGAGTTTAGAGCATTTTTAGTTAATGATCATGACAAGTTGGACTGATGCTCAGCAAAACCTCGTCCATCGAAAAGTATGTCACACATGCCACTGTGTAGACAATGTTGGCTCCCAATTGTGAGGGTGTCAATGGGGTTTACTGATTAAAAATGTCTTATGAGCTTATCTCAATTGTATTCCATGTGTCTAGCCGAATCAATGACATTACTCATCCAAGCTCAGCAAAGATTACTACCAGCACAGGCATGCACATTTTCTGATCATTGTATTTGCTGTCTGAACAGAAGGTAACTCTCAGGACTCACGCTGTCCCTATGCCAACAGTGAAAATCTTGCTTTACTGAGGTGATGAGCCTTCTTGTGACCACTATCAACAGCTTGATTTTTTCATGTAGCAGTTCACCGGGCTGGGTAGTGCAGTCGGTAATGTGTCTGACTACAGATGCGTATCTGAATGCAGATCCAGGGGTCGCGATTTCGATTCCAGCCCAGTCACATACAAGGGAAAGTATCTGCACGAAATACTGGTCAACCACTTGTTCAACCACTTGTTCAATTTTACCTAGGCAAACAGAAAAAAAGTGTGGTTATGGAAACAGACCATCCTGACGTGACCATAGCTGTTGCATGGTTGTAAAGCAACAAACCGAACAAAAATTATCATGTCGCAGTTAAATTGTTTAAAAGCATTTTTTCAGCTGTAAGACAGTCATCCTTCCACGAAATGGGAGAGTTTTAATTTGTTGCGACAGCCTTAATACCCTATCACGAAGCACACAGTCACAAGACAGTCGCAACGTCATAAGGAGAATTTTCAACATGTTAAATGCTGATTTATTTTTCTTTTTAGGTCGATTTTTGGAGGCCTCAAGAAAGCTGAAAGGCGGTCTGGGTTCAGATGCCTGCACCATTGACGTGCGATTTCACATAATATAAGTCTGGAGATCCTATCGATCAGTTTTTGTCCAAAGGCAGTCGCAAGAATTGTACGAAACATACGGCAACTGCAGAATTTTGCTCAGTAGCTGAGCGTCTATTCTTTGGTTGACGTGACACGTTCATTTCATTTAACTTTAGTCCCATTAACACCGCCACTAGACACTGTTGGTTATTCAGAGAAAATTAATCATACCACCACTAGATAAGGGGAAAGCTAACAGTAATGGGAAGGACACTGCTTCTGTAGACCATGTCAAGGATCCAAAGGAAGAAGCCTGCGTGGAGTCTGCCAGTTACGAAGCATCAACATGTTGCGGAAAGATAGCTATCACGAGTAGATATGCTTTAGACTAAGTACCCAATGACCCCTCCTCTTGTTCACCCCACAGTAACAATGCCAAGAAAACATTTCAAAATTCATAAATCATCTATCTGTGTTTGTATGCTGAAGGAGGCATGTGCCAAACAGTGCCCAGGGGATTTCAAAATTAAAAATGTTTATAATATTTATATGGCAAAAAGCAAGTTTTGAGCTATACATATGGGACTCCATAAGGGAGGTTCCACTTCCTGGTCTGGAGATGAAATTATTTATTGATAAGAAAAGAAATATTTTACCCTAAATGAAAAGATATTAAAGATATTTATTGATTTGGTCAGATTTTTGTCGAATACCTATTTTGGGTCTAAATTTTGCTAATTACTGATTTTGGGCCTAAAGTGTACTAATTGCCAAATTTTGGGTCTAAAATTTACTGATTAAAAATTTTTGGCCAAAATTTTACTGAGTTACCCTATTGATACCCTCATATAATTACAATTTGATCAGAAAATGTACAGAGTGATACATGACTTATGAGCATTTTACTAACTTCTAACGGACGGACAAACAGACAGCTCATACAGTAAAAAAAGTGTATACCTGCGGGTCATGCAATATTTTGTGAGTAAAAAACAGGTGTTCAAAGGGAAGACATATATTAGAGCTAAACTACTATCAAGGGGGTTATCTTTAAACAATCATTTGCGCCATATATTGAGAAAACACGTATATGGGAATTACAATCAGGAATGTCTTAATCCAGGCTGCTCACGTTGAGATCAACCAAATGCAGACAAATTTGGCAATATCAAATACACGTTGAGATCAACAAATGCAGACAAATTTGGAAATGTCAAATACTACAAATATGGAATTGTGTCGTTTAGAAATACACATTAGACATCAAACTGGACACTTAACGTTCAATGTGTTCACTGACTTTACACAGGTAAATGTCCTAACATGACTGAACTATTATTGAATGGGCTGTAAAGCATCACCTCAAAACCTGATATAAATTAATTAAATATTCATTATTCAAAAGTATCTATAAATGAGTATAAGCTTATCAAAATTGGTATGAAACCGAACAAAATGTCTGGAAGATGGCTCAACGATCAGAAAAAGGTTTAAACTTGCCTGAATAGTAAGGTAGTCTCTCTCTCTCTCTCTCTCTCTCTCTCTCTCTCTCTCTCTCTCTCTCTCTTTAAAGCTGTCTAACAAATATGTATATATTAGTATAGGTAAATGAATCTAAAATCGAACTAGTATACATAGTAGCATGTGAAAGGTTACTCAAATTATAATTGTTATTTTTTAATCAAATACAGTAAAACCTGCAAATACTGACACACCATGGGACCACAGAAAAAAATCTGGTGTTCACAATGAGTCGGTTAAGTTATGATGAAAAAATGTTGAAGACATGTTAACATGTTCTCACATTTGAAATTGTCGTAATTCGGCAGCAAAAATTCCATTCATACATGTTGAATCCATTGGGTCGAATCCATAAGAATGGCCCATTTTATTCAATATATAAAGCTAAACTATTTAAAAACATCATGCTTATGTACATGTACACACAAATAAAAAAAACACATGCGGACATAATGCATTTGTGGGACAATGACCACACAGGCATTCGCTGCATTGGATACGTTCATAGGAGCTCTGTTTAAAATGAGCAATCTGATACTGTTCATGCTTTCAAAATTGAACTGTGAATTTGTAAGATATATCGTTATTTCATCTAGATCTGTTTAACTTTGATCCATCGAAGTTCAAAGTTTATCAATAGATGCATAGAGATTTTTCGTGATAGTTTGGAATAGAAGATGCAAAAACTCAGACTGTAATCGTTAACGCTCCTTGTCTTAAACCGGAACATATAGAAATCAACATTACCTGATCTTCTAGGTGTATCAAGGACAATTTAGTCTCGGACAACTGTTCTCTTGTCTTTTTCAGTTTCATTTCAAGGCTATCACGCTGCAAAAACAAAATAAAGCTCAGAAAACCACGTGTCTAGATAAACACATTTTTGAGCTTCTTACCTTTCAAATGTAACATCATAGGTTTTGGTGTTCAAAAGTACCATCTCATTGAGAAGGCTCTTTTTAGTACCCACAACATATTTTTTGTTTGAGAAATAAGAAAATAATAATTTACACACTCTTATCTGGAGGCCTGGATAAGTGATATCTTACTATTTTCTAATATTGTCAAAGTTTATGATATTAACTGCTTTTAAAATTGGCATGCTTAATATTATATGGGCCCTGGGTCTTTTGGGGTTGAGGAACAACAAAGGAGCAGACCAGCCTGCGCATCATATCTAGACTTGCTACGAGTGAAATGTCAATTTCTAGCTTGTCTATGTAGCTGACCGGGCTTGTTTGAATCTCACTTTGTCGGAAAGCCCGAAGACAGGTTTACTCGCAACGAGGCCCATATGTACTTGCTAACATCTACTATTTCTGTTTTAAGCGGATATTTATAAGCATGGTACGTGAAACTGTGAAGGTCCTGATCAGATGGCTTCGGTGTGATCTGGATCTACAATGTTCTTTAAAAAATTCTAGCAACTGTATCATATCATCCTTAGCAGCCTTATTCAAACTATGTTGATCTAATGCACTTACTCAGCCCTTTTCATAACACCCTTATCCTCTGAGCTCAAGACAAAAGCCTCATTCCAACTTCTGAGTTTAAGTGTCATCACTCACCTCTTTTTCAAGAGCCTGTTTAGACAAAGCTTCATTATGTCTTTGCTGTTCTAATGTCTTCACTCTTTCTTGAAGACGTTCAATGTGGTCATCTTTCTCCTCAAAACGTTGGTTGGTCTGTAGATTAGAACTACTGGTTATATCTATATATGACACGATTTAATTTGTCAAGTCACATTTGATTATATCCCAAATAAATCTCCAGATTTAAAAAAAATCTTTCTCTTGTGTTATATAAACATTAATATGTGTGGAAAAAAGAATAGTACCTGCTCATTCATTAAACACAAAAACCTGTGTTTAGTGCCGTCATGTTGCAGGAAAAATCAAATAGAAATGGCGAGTTTTGATATTAAAGGTGACATTTTGATAAGGGTGTTAAAATGTATGTCCATGCAAACATGTCATATGAAACCTTACACAGAATTGCAGTCAGAATGACAGCAGCTATAATCCCCTGCCGCAAGTAGACAGTCACTTATATGTAACATTTTGTTGTAGAAGCAATGTCATGGCAAGGAGCTTGGTTCTACATACCGTCACACCCAGATAAACATTTGATCAAAGTTTATTGTATTTTTTCAAAGGTTCCTGATATATGGGACAGACAAGAAATTCAAGGTGTGCCTTGACCCAGAGTCTGTGTAGTTGAGTCAAGGGCTTTACACACTGCATTATGAGAAAAGCATTACCAAAACTTTATATAATTTTTTCAAAGGGTTCAGGAGATATGGAGCGGACACAAATTCGAAGGTAAAGCCTATGGCATTGAACTGTGGCCTTGACCTTGAGTTTTTGTTGCTAAGTCATGGGTTCTGCACACTGTCTCACTAAGAGGAACATTTGAATGTAGTATAAACTAGTTCACACGGTTAAGGGGATATGGAGCAACCACAAATTGAAGGGAAAATCACATGACCTTGAATTGTGACCTTGACCTTGAGTCTGTGTAGCAGAGTCAGAGAATCTGCGCATTATCTCACTCAGAGGAATATTTGGGTGAAGTTTAATGAAAATCGTCTCAAGGGTTCAGGAGATATGGAGCTAACACGAAATTCAAGGGTAAATCCTTGACTTTGACCTGTGATCTTGACCTTGAGTCTAGATTAGTAGGTTAAGTGCTCGGCACACCGTCTTACTAAGAGGAATATATGACTGAAGCATCATGAATATTGATCATAGGGTTCAGAAGATACGGAGCAGACACAGAATTCAAGGGTAAATCCTTTGATATTGACCTGTGAAATTGACCTTGAGTCAAGGTAGCTATGTCCAGTGCACTGCACACCGTCTTCCTTTGAGAACATATGAGTGAAGTATCATGAAAATTGATAAAATGGTTCAGGAGATATTGAGCGGACACAAAATTCAAGAATGCATCCTGTGACCTTGACCATGAGTCTAGGTAGCTGGGTCATGTGCTCTGAACGGAGTCTTACTAAGAGGAACATATGAGTGAAGTATCATGCAAATCGATTAAAGGGTTCATGAGAATGGGAGCTGACACAAAATTCATGGATAAATCCTTTGACCTTGAACTGTGACCTTGACCTTGAGTCTAGGTAGCTGAGTTATGTGCTCTGCACACTTTCTTACTAAGAGAAAGATATGAGTGAAATTAAATCAAAATCAATCGAAGGGTTCGGGAGATATGGAGCAGATACGAAATTCAAGGGCACATTCTTTGACCTTAACCTGTGACCTTGACCTTGAGTCTAGGTTGCTGGGTCATGTGTTCTGCTCACCATGAGAGAGAACCATATGAGTGAAGTGTCATGAAAATCGATCAAAGGGTTCTAGAGATATGGAGCGGACACGAAAATCAAAATTAAATCCTTTGACATTGACCTTGACCTTGAGTCTAGATAGCTGGGTCATGTGCTCTGCACTCTGTCTTACTAATAAGTATTACATTATTTTGTAAATGAAATGTAAATCGATTCCTGATCTTTTGCCTCTTTCTTACTTTCAAACATAGATAAGGGATGCAACTTTACTTGTCCAACTATGTTACGTCATGGTCACTTGCATTTTAACACAATTATATGGCTAGTAAGAGGTGTGTTACTGGTTCCAATACAAAGATTAATAAGTACACACAACTGTGATGACGAATCAGTATGTTTAGAACATTGACTTAAACTAAAACCAACAACAACCTAAGATTGTAAAGTAGTTATATTTCGTCATGAATTATGAAAATAATAAAAATAATAACTAAGAAGGTAATCATCGAAAAATCGCGCCTACATTGTCATATGGACATAAGCCACCAAAATATATTTTCGCTTTGTAAGTGGATGTGTTGTTTGAAGAGGAAGGGAGAGGAAGCATGCACGCGTAAGTTTGACAAAATGTTACGCCATGAATTAAAAAAAAATATTGTCCAATCATTAATTTCAGTGGTGCAAAAACATACACATGAACTTATATATATTTTATAAACATATGTACAAATGTAAATATAATAGAGAAAAAGCAGCTACAACATATATACATGATACAAAATTAATGACTGAGCAAGACTCTTAATATAAAGCTAGGTTCTGAACGTGCCTGCAAGCAGAGAATGCTCTGTCTGGCCAGCGCACTAACGCAATCACTAACGTTTGTAAACATATATATTTTGACACTATGAAATTAAAAGTCCTAGTTCTTCTAAACTGTGAATCCCTAAAGTAGATTGCTAAACTTTTTCCCCTCAGTATATGTTAGAATGCTGTAAGTAAACGATGCTTTAAACATGAATGTGTGATAATAAATATACTGAGGGAAAAAGTTTAGCAATTATTTATAATGGGGTTTCCCATAGGCGATCTTTGAAGCATTAGATCTTTTTAATTGGCAGGTTCGACTATTTGTGAGTCATGAGCCCTTTTCTTTGTTTCATCATGGTGTGTTAATTTGATCAGAGGGTTTCTCTATGATAATACATTGCATAAGTTAGAATGCATCCATGGGAGCGGAACATTTCTTTTACTTTAGCAACAGTGGAATCTTGGACGAAGATTCGTTACCAGTAAAATGCACATAAGCCCCCGGGTGGCTTAGGCTGCTGTCCGTTCTAAGGCGGTGGTTCTGTTGTTGTTGACTTTTTTGTTTATTGTTACTCCCATTGTGGGAGTCTGTAATTGTTCTTGTTTTGTTGTACGTTTATTTATGTCCATTCTAGTATTGCAATCATCTGGATTGGGACAAGAGAGCTAGTTGCTTTGCTTAATTTGTCTTCCTGGTGTCTCTTGATGGTTGAGCGGCTCTTCCTTGCAGTGCAATGGGGTTGTCTGCGGTTTGTGATTGTGGTATTTTTTATCATACTAACTTACTATTTTAGTTCAAAGGTCAAATATTAACAAAACAGTAATTGAATTCAATTTCGGTAGACATAAGGATTTATCTACCTTTTAAAGTTATATTTACCTTCGCCTTGTGGCTTTGGTGATTATCACTTTTTTCAGGTAAATACTCCTGATGTCTTCCTCATTGTAGTGAATAATTGAATAATATCGGCAGCAGACAAATTTAGCAGATCACTATTTTGCTGTGCCATTCATAGTTGAAGAATTCTATCTGGAGATCAAATGTAAACAGTGAGTATGATCAGGAAATAACACAATCACAAACTGCGGACAGCCAAAAGGCACCACAAGAAAGAGCGACACAACAATCACGAGACACCAGGAAGACAAATTTAGCAAAGCAACCAGCTCTCTCTTCTACATAAAGATGATTGCAAAACTTGAGTGGATAAAAGGTAACGTACAAAAACATAGAACATTTGCAGACTCCCACAATGGGAGTAACAATAAACGCCAAGTAAAGTGTCTCTTTTGATATGTGCAAGCACATCATTTGATACTCCCTCCGCTCAACCCTGATTATTTTGATGCTTTAAGATCAGCTAGACCAGTGTGTTAATACGCAATAAAGTAATCTTTATTGATCACTTCCTCCAAATAAAGATATATTTCCATACTATGAAACACAGGATGAACACAAAGAGCTTCGTGGGTATAACCTTGACTTACTTCTGCTATTTATGGGGTATATAGCTCTTCCTCTGGTTTCTGTATTTTCAATTTCGTCCTTTGCTATCAATTATGTTAAGCCTAGCTCCTTAAAAAGTAACATTTTCTCAACCTGTTTGGGCCTGATATATATGAACGAGCCATGTTAACCCATAGCCTACCACTCCTATCTTTTTTTGTCTGCCCGTCTTGTTCGCTGATGCTCCTAGCTTGCGTGTATTGCAATAAGATGGACACATTTCAGACACATCTGAAGTTTACTTGAAAATATGCAGCAGACAAATAAACAGACACCATTTTAGGATTATATTGTGGCGAGATAAAGGATAGAGAGTCTTTGCAGATGTTTTTAAATTAACAGCCACCAGTTTTTTTTTGCCACACCAGAATTTGGCAAAATCACATCATCTTTCTAGTGGTGCAAAAGACTCAAAACCACTAAAATACAAAAATACAGACATAAGGGAGCAAAACATATATAATTATGACTAAAAAAATATATGCCATCATAATGAAAAAAATGGTCAAAGTCAAAAACCCCGCGCGGGGTTTTTCCCCCACATTTTCAAATGGGGGATAAACCCCGCAGGGTTTTTTCAAAAAAATAAATATCAAAATAAGTTCAAGAAATAAGTTTGTTTGATTGTAATTATTTCAGAAAATGATTGGTAAGGCTTAATTCCAACCTTTAATTTCCCCCGCAGGGTTTTTCTCCCATTTCAGATTGTGGGGGGAAAACCCCGCAGGGTTTTTTGAAAAAATAAAAAGGTTTGTTTCTAATTGTATTGCTTTACAAAACAATATAGAAGCTGAATTAAAGTTTTTCTCATCATTTGAAGCCTTTCAAGCCAAATAAAAAAAAAACCCGCGGGGGAAAACCCCCGCGGGGTTTTTCCCCCACAAAATGAAATGGGAGAAAAACCCTGCGGGGTTTTCACCAAAGAGTGATTATCAGTTTTATTAATGATTGAGATCAGTTATACATTTAGAGCTCATATTATTTAAGTTTTTACAGTAATTAAAGGCCATAAAACAATTCTCTCGATGACCCCTCCCCCACCCAACCCTTGTCGGCCACCCCCCCCTCGTCCGCCATGCACTGCATCAGCGGTGATCACTACCAAGTTTGCACCACGGAACGGCCCAAAAAATATTGTTCAGGTAGCACTGATATTATTTGTTTAGCACGATTCATTACATCCCAGTCAACCATTTATCAGTCATGTTAGGATGCATCTTATGGGTTGAAACAGTTCTAACAGCAGATAAAAGCACTAATATTAATAACGGCCATTGAAGCCGCAAGCTTTAAGCGAGCGGCACAGGCTGTGAGCAGGGGGGGGGGGAAGAGTATGAGAGGGGGATGGAACCCCCCGCTCATTGGAGGGGGGTCGGGAGCTCCTCCGCAATTTTTTTTTAAATCTATGACTCTGCATTTCAAGCCATTTTGAAGCCCTTTTTTCCATATTTTATAGCCTCAATTTTAAGTAAGGTTAGACACTCAAACCCTGAGGGGGTGGGGGGTGGGGGGTACTCTGATATTTTCATACATAGGTAGGCTCGGGCTATTTTTTTTTTTTTTTTTGGGGGGGTCAAAATTTCGATTTTTTTTTTTTTGGGGGGGTGTTCAGAAAAATGAATATTCTTTTGGCTATGAAGATTTTGTGCATGTTACTTTGGGGTCATCACAAAATTGGGCTATATTTAGGGATCATTTCTATGCATTTTAGGGTCTTTTCTTAAGGTCAAGGTACATAATTTTTAAAAATTTATGTCTCTGAGAATGCATTTCAAGCCATTTTGAAGCCCCTTTTTCCATATTCTATAACCTCAATTTTAAGTAAGGTAAGACACACAAACCCCAGGGGGGCGGGGGGGAGGGGGTACTCTGATATTTTCATACATACGTAGGCTTGAATTGAATTTCAATTTTTTTTTGGGGGGGGGGAGGGTGGGGTTCAGAAAAATGAATATTCTTTTGGGTATGAAGATTTTGTGTATTTTTGGGGGGTTTCATCACATTATTGGGCTATATTTAGGGGTCATGTCTATGCATTTTAGGGTCTTTTTTTAAGGTCAAGGTACAGGATTGGGGATATTTTTGGGATGGCTAAAATTTTGAATATTTTTATTGGGGTGCTTGAAATTCCTGATATTTATTTTGGGGAGAACGGCAGAGGCTGGGCCCGAGCCTACGTATGAATAAAAATGAGAGTACCCCCCCCCCCCCCCTTCCTGGGACTCAAACACCTTGGTCTTAACTATTATCTGCATTTTCTTGTCACCCTCTTGGAACTTTGGTAAGGTTCCCATGTGGGGGGCACAGCAATTGCTTTGCAAGTCTGAGTCAGCCCAATTTTCAGAAAAACAGCAGAGCCCTTGTGAGGGGGATGGGGGGACTTAAATTTTGAAAAAAAAAATGCTAGAAAACAATAAAGTTCACACCTAAGAAAAAACTGGGCATATGTTCCCCTGTATTTTGTACTTTTTCATTCACCCCCAACCCAATAACATAGACCCAGCGCGGCAGCAGCCTAGGGACTGGGGCTCTCTTTTAATTTCTCTGAGTCTGTTCGGGGGAGGGGGGGGGCACAGCTATTACTTATTAGCTTTGCGACTACTAGACTACATGGGATTTGCAATGGAAGCATCGACGGAATGGAAGATGGGGGGGCACACACTCAAGCCCCACAGCCTTGGGACTGGGGATAAGTGCCCACCCCCCCCCCCCCCCAACACACCCCAAATTTCCGATTTTTTTGTTTGGGACTACGAGACGGCACAAAAGTGTTTTATCCTCGGCAACCAGACTACAGGAGATTTAAAATCCCATCATTTACAAGCCCAGGTCACACTCGCAGCCTTGTCTGTGCCCCCACGGTCATTTTCTTTCAGCAGAGCTGTAATGTCATATAAGTAATCTTTCCCAATTATGTATTACCGTTTATACTCGCAATATCATCTAATGCATGAAAAAAGTTTTTTTTTTTAGGGCACTCATGGTCTCTTCGGGGGGGCACGTGCCCCCCAGGCCCCCCCTTAGGTCCGGCACTGTAAACTGTTTAATATGTAGTACATTGACAGACAGTGCAGACCAGGATCAGATGCAGCAGAATGCAGCATCTGATCACTGCCTTCATTGATTGTTTAGGAATCATAGAATGGGTTGGGCATCAAGAAATTTGGGTCTTTTCTACAACCCTGTGTGTATCCTATAGAAAGATCCTGGTCTAAAGCAGACCAATTTCACAGATCTTAATTGATGTACCAATTCCGGTTACAGTGTCTTTCATGCATCCAAGGGTCCATGACGGGGGTCGCGCCTATAGCAATGCACCAAACTCCTGGGGAGTGTACAGGAAGATAGAGTACGGATTGGGTAGTTAAAAAAACTAAGATGGCAGATTGATGACATTCTATTTTCTGCTAGTTACAGAGGTATAGTGAGATTTACAAGAAAAGTATTACTGGAATGTGCTCACTTTGACAGCTAGCTGATGAAAGGTAAATTGATTTTGCCTTGTCAATTAGTTTTTAGCTACTTTCATTTTGCCTACAAGCTGACAAGTTCCCCACCCCCTGGCCCTGCCTCTGTAGACAGAAAATAACCAGTGATTAACTGTGATTTGCAAATAAATTTGTGTTGAGTTGAGTGAAAGAGTTGACTACTTGCGAGACAATACAGTCAAAGGGCTGTTAATAACAATAACAGCTTACATAAACTTTTGCACTGTCACATTTTTAAACAACAATTTTTAAGCCGGTACAGACAAACCATTTGCAGAACAGATAGAACTGGGGACCGAGCCTGTTGTGTTAAAGTCAATTGTGACAGTACAATGTATCGATGTAGATGTATATGTACAGTCGATAGTAGTGGTAGGCCGATTTATCGAGCTCATCGATCATTGGTCATTTTCAGTGAACTGATTAATTGATCGGTAGTTTTTCAATAATCGATTACTCAGTATAGACCTTCTGCTTCATTGGCCTTCAATTTTTAGCTTGGTGTATTTATTTAATATGACCCTTTTCTGCATTTTCAGTTTCTGGTATGAACAGCATATGGTTCAAATAATGTACATAGGTTTAGATAAACAAAAGTTTTGAGTGTAAAATTGTAAATATATATTAATCCATCAGTTTGAACATATGTTTTGGGTGCTCAAAAGAACCGTCTTATTGAGATGGTTCTTTTGAGTACCCACAACATATGTTTTGGTTGAGAAAATTAATTTTTTGGTACACACTCTGAACACCTAACATGTCTGGTCAATCAACTTGACCCCGTAAGGCATCTTAGACATACCTGGCATGATATGTACCATATATGTATTTTATTTTAGTCCATTAATGATTGATCATTGGTCACTTGTTATTTTCAATGATCGATTATAAAAATCCAGCCGATTCCTACCACTAGTCGATAGAACCTCACAACCAGAAGAAATGATGCTGCATTCTCGGGACCGCCGTGACGTCACAGCCTTAGCGGCACATAAACAAATGTTGGTTGGTTGGTTTTGTTGCTTTACGTCCCAAGTCAACAGCTATGGTCATTGCGGGACGGTCAGTTCACCTAACCACACTTTTTCCTGGGCAGACTTGAACAAGCGGTTAACCAGTAATTTGTGCACATACTTTTGCTTGTAACTGACAACAACCCTTCTTGAATGAATCAGCGGAAGGGAGGAGAATGACTGTAGAAGTTATTTCATGATCAAACTCCACAAAAGTATGGAACCGGGCCGGGATAGAACTCGCGACCCCTGGATCTGCAGTCAGACACGCATCTGTAGCCAGACACGTTACCGACTGCGCTGCGCGGCCCGGTATAAAAAATGTACCGAGGTGAATTGGACAGTGAATTTTAACATTACGGGTAACAGGAAAATGATGAAAAACGTGCTGCATTCATTCAAATTCTCTGATTTTTTCACCAGTCTGCGCTTAATTCGAAGGAAAAACATTGTCTTTTGTCCCACCACGATTAATTTAATTATAATTTCACCGATTATTCACAAATTATTGAAAAACTTGGATGTGGGTGGGGTGAACGGCTATCGGTTTGCGATCATTTAGATGTGATCTCTAATGTCTTAGGAGCTTGAACAACAGTAGAACACTCAATGCCTTTGGTACAATATGCAGCCTGTCATAAAAGCTATCCTTTTCAAGAAAAGTTCCCAGCTATTGTTATAAGGAATTCGAGCATAATCTCAAGATTTGTATCAATAGGCCTACATGCGGGGATCCAGGAATTTTCGTCAGGTGGGGCGTCCAGGTTTATCTGTCATAAAAAGATAAAAAATCTTAGACAACGTTTTTCTTTGGATTTTTATGCCCTCGAAGGAACTTTGGGAGGCATATAGTAATTGCACAGTCCGTCCGTGTGTCCGTCCGTCCCGCTTCGTGTCCGGTGCATATCTCCTAGATTCTTTGAGGTAGGGATTCCAAATTTGGTATGTGGATACATCTTGGGATGGCGGAGTGTCGCATACCATTTTCGGGTCACTATGACCTTGACCTCTGACCTAGTTTTTAGAATAATCATGTCCAGAGCATATTCCTTACATTATTTGAGGCAGGAATCTCAAATTTGGTGTGAGGATGCGTCTTGGGATGACAAAGTGTCCCGTACCATAATTGGGTCACTGTGACCTTGAACTTGACCTCTGACCTAGTTTCTAGAAACTGCAATGAGTCTGGTGCATATCTCCTATATTCTTAGAGATAGGAAATCCAGATTTGGTGTGTAAATGTATCTTGGGATGACAGAGTGTCACATATCATTTTCGGGTCACTGTGACCTTGACCTCTGACCTAGTTTTAAGAATTATTGCGGCCGGAGCCTAAATCCTAGGATGTGGATGCATCTTGGGATGGTGGAGTATTGTTTACCATTTTTGGGTCACTGTGACCTTGACCTAACCTAGTTTTTAGAATAATCGTGTCTGGAACATATCTCTTATATTATTTGGGTAAGGAATCTCAAATTTGGTAAGTGGATGCATCTTGAGATGACGAAGTGCCGTGTACCATAATCGGGTCACTGTGACTTTGAACTTGACCTCTGACCTAGTTTTTAGAAACTGCATTGAGTCTGGTGCATATCTCCTATATTATTTGATGTAGGAATCCCAAATTTGGGGTGATGATTCCTCTTGGGATGGCAGAGTGGTGCATACCATTTTGGGTCACTTTGACCTTGACATTGACTTCTGGCCTCATTTCTAGGTTTTTCCTGTTTGGAGCATATCTCCTATATTACAGCTTACTTTCCTCAAATGTGTCTTATGCTAGACCAATTCCTTTGGGGGCATTCGTCACGTGTTTGTGACATTTCTTGTTTAGTCCTCAACTTATTTTACAGAAGTCCAATGGTTTATTATAAAGAAAATTGTAATTTTCCAAGGATCCAGAGGGGGTCTATCATTTTTTCCAAGGGGAGGCAGGGGCGTAGCTTGGCTTCAATTAATGTGTAGGCCTAATGGTAGGGGGGTCTGGGGGCTTGCTCGCCCAGAAAAATTTTCAGTCCTAGACTGTCCAAATATGGATTTCGCGATTATTTCGCACTTATAAATGCGTTCATGCGATTGTTAGAAATTACAGGTAGTTATCACCATCATCGCCCATATGGCCTAATATGCTTATCAAGTTTGATCAACTTACGGTGCTGAAATGCAAAAACAAAATCATCAACCTGGGAGTCAGGGACAGGTATCATACTCTTTTAACCATTAAATGGCCAATCACTACAAAAGTAGTCCGCTTTCTCATCTGCTGAATTGTTTTACAAGCGTCTTTGACAAACAGTGAGAGATCCAGATCTGGGTCTACACTGTTTGCCTCAATACTGACATTAGTCAATAATATTAGCAAATATATGCAACAGAGGACTTAGGCAGACGCGTCTTTCATTTGCAGTTTTTGGCTGGTGCTTTAAGGGTTAGAAGGCTTATAGGAGCCTACATGGTTATATAGCAAGAAGACATGTGACATTGTAATGATCATCCCAAATAAAAGATACAATGTACTGTACATGTATGTTGAAAAACAAGCGACATCAAGTTTCAATATCTAAATGCAGGTAGCAACAAAACTATTAATCACAAGCCAACTTAGAAAAAAAACTAATTTTCTGCATTAAATTTGCCTGACGCAAACATGTTAATCACCCTGTCAACATCAAGTGTCTGTAGATCATCGCTACGAAGGACAGCCTGGCAGACATCATTGTTGAGCGCAAGTAGTTTTTAATTCTTTTCATGCTACCTTTGGCATGTTGCGGACGTCGGTGGCATGGTCAAAAGGACTCCAATTATGGTGAAAATGCAATTATACAGGTTGCAAAGCTTCGTACGATGGTTCATTTCCTATTGGGTAGGCTAGCAACATCACGTGACAGCTCGTCCTGGAACGCAAACAACCGTTCTTCTACAGTGGGTAATGGGTGACGTCTGATATCAGGATAATTTGGAATATCTTTCTGATTTACTCACCCCCTACCCCCTCCCCCCTCCATTTTATTGCATTTTTGGCGTTTATATTTTTTTTACTTTCTGAAAAAGTGTAGGCCGCGGCCTACATGGCCTAAAGGAAGCTACGCCACTGGGAGGGGTCCAACTTTTTACAGGGGGGGAGGAGGGGCAATCGCTTATTCCCTATACCCATATCAGCAGTGTTTCCCCGAGAGAGCGTTTCTTGCGTTTTTGATGATTTATATTTTGTCATTTATAAGTTTCTCTAAAGTAACCCTTCGCCCGGAATATAAATTCGACAAATTTGCCTTGATTGACTTCTGTTTGGCCAGGCGACACATCAGATTCTCGGAATTCTAGTGTTTTTTTCCTTATCTTATTGTTTCAAGCTGTATATACCATACATGTACAAATTAATTTGAATAAAATAAAATATTTGATCCAATTGAAACCGCTGATGGGTGATTTAAAAATAAATGCATCCGAAGTGTGACATTGGGGGTCAAATTTCAAAATTGCTCTATCATTATCTTTTTTACATCCTCTTAACCAGGGAACATCAAAATTTCAGAAACAAATACTGGTTTAAGAATAAAATTTAGGACAATGCTTTAAATTTAATACTTTAATCATTTTTTCTTATTTTATTTACAATTCTATAAGCTACACTTAGCTTGATTATAAACAACACAGGTATGCAGAATTGTAAATATTCTTTCATGAACTGATGAAGTAGTTATGTATACACATTTTCAAAGTAAAATTTAATCTTTCGCTCAAAATTTGCACTTGTAATAAAATTTTATGTGAAAATACACCCCTGGATTTTCACTGTGTAGAGGAAAAAGTTTTTCTAATTTAAATAATAAGCATGATTTTTGTTAAAAATTGTTCTTAGATAACAAGTAGGGTATATAAGAAACATAGAACAAATTTCATTTGAATATATAGGATATAAAACATATTAAACACAATAACATATGTTGGTAATGGAATGTGTTACACTTGTGACAAAATCAGAAGAGGGAGTTTCTCCTTTGAATTTTTTATCTCTTATAGACTTTATATATACTTAAAGCCATTAAAAACGCAACTGGTACAAGTGTTATTTTTCCTATAAATATCAGCTTGATACGCTTTGTCTTTATACTAACAAGCGTCCCTAACGTAGGAGAACGTTTTACCGAAACTTGAGCTCAATTGCACACTTCTGCCAAAAAAATTGGTGAAAAAAGACAAATTCATCAAATTTTTGGGTAACCATATTAAATCTTGAAATGTTATTCAATTTTAGCATGCAAGTACTGCGTTTCACTCAAACAAACAATAAAACGGTTTACAACACAAAATTTACTTTGCTGGAAGGACCTAAAATTTATGTTTTAAATTTCATTTTTTCATGAAATTTCCCCAAAATTTGAGAAATCACCAAAGCTTCAATAAAACTGAATCATTTAAAAATTGGCATACGTAAGTTGTAAGGTCATAACCCATGGTCATCATTTATCGCAATATTTACCGTCGAAAGTGTCACATTTTCGTTAACTTCCGGTTTTCATGCTGAAACTTTGATGACCATTTTGAAGGTCAAAACGTCAAGACAAAAAAAAATCTGTTGCGTATGCATAGAAATAAGAGCAATGTTGAAATTTTCCGAAAGTTTGAATCCAAAAGAGCCATTCATAATGAAGATCTGATATCCAGATTAATAAGGTGATTTTGCAGTTTTTGTGTCGAAGTTCGGGTTGTGTCCCTTTATCAAAAAATACAGCCTGGCTTATCTGGACTGCTTTATCTGCACCAAAAGAGTATCGGCTTGATATTGCGACCATAGTTTTATGCTTTTATTTTGTCAGAATGATAAAATAGCATTAAATCTCGAGTAAGGTTATACTGTAAAAGTTGCGTTTTTACTGGCGTTAAGTATAGGATGAAGTGAATTGGCTTCATGGAAATTGATTAAAATGTATCAAAACATAAATCAATTCCCTTTTTTTAGCACAAGACTTTAAAAAATGAACTATTCAGATTTGTTTATTAAGCATAGTAAGGAGTTATAAAATGTTTTTTTTTTGTTATTTACTCTTTATTCAGAAATACATCTGTACAGTATATGTAACATGAAATAAACATACAATATATTTGACAATGACACAATATTTTATCAAAGCGAAAACCAACATGGCCGAGGCAATATAAATGCGATTGTATATATGGATTAGTGAAATTTTTAACCAAATATACACCTTTATATATCCGCTGTTTTTGCTTTTTAATTAGATAACTATACTATAATAATGCTTGTTTTCTCCATAGCGCCAACCATGTTGATTCTCGTTAAAACATATACTAAAATGGTCTGTCAAATAAATTTAGACTTAAGTATGTATTACATAGTAATGTCCAAATGTAACTCCAAATACTGCAGTATTTAACTATTTAACTATATATGATTAAATAAATAAATAAATAAATAAATAAATAGATAGAAAAAAGTCTCAACGCCTGCCTCCCAACGTCCTTGTCGGTTTGTATAAAATGTTTGTCTTTTCTAACACGCTAGCAAACGAGAGGGTTTGGGTCTATTTTTTTAGTATATTTGAAGAAACTTTTGATGCTGTTTATCGTTCTTATTATAATTATTATTATAAAGCAATCAGACAATAAAAAGCAAAATGCAAGAACAAAACCTATTCGAAGTTTCCCAAAAATCCCCATTTCTGATTATGTTGTTCGATTTTGTCCTTGGCTAAAGCAATATAGTGTTCTGCTTCCTTTCTTTGGTGTAATGTCTTAAGAAAGCTCTCAAAAGTTGGTCTCTGCATTTTATACTTTGATGCAAACAAACAATATTTTGCTATTAAAATGATGAAGTTCATCATTGGTGTTTTTACACTGTTTTTATCTAAAATACCAAAACTTATTCTATAATACGTTAAGTCTATTTCAAAATTGTTATCTTGTAAAAACTGTTGGATTTTTGACCAATACCCTTGCACAAAAAGACAGTCCCAGAATAAGTGTGCATTGGTTTCTTCCTGCATTGCACAAAAATCACAGGAGTTATAAAATGTTAATGATCAGAAAACAGTTGACAGCACTCATTGTGGGATAAATTATCAATTGAATGATTTGATTGATACCATTTTTGGCTTAAATAGAAAGAAATAATTGTGTTACACTTGTGACATTACAAAGGAACTGATTATGACCCTTTTGTCTTTTCTTATCTCTTATACTTTATGTAACCTACAATAGTATGTACAACTTAGCATCTTTTTTGGTTTTCTTCAATAAATTCCTGTAAATATTTTTTGAATTGTGAAAAAATACCTTTCCCTCCTTGTGAGTGCATAATTTTATCCTTTTTGTTTACACCGTTTTGTGTTTTCTTTGTATCGAAAGAGTGAATAACTACCCTAAATACCAAAATATATCAAATTAATTGTTGAATAGATCATCCTTTGACCAAACACAGGAAAAAGTGAGATGAATTCAATCCATAATATATGTTACACTTTTGACACAAATCACATTTTAAAGTCTACCTGTCTAAATCAAGTTATAGTCTGGTTTAAGATTGTCTGATTTCTTCAGTGTTGAATTTAGCATGATTCCTATCCCAGAATGTAGCTCAAGGATGGCCAGCTTCATAATGAAACTAGTATATGGGCTTGAGGAAGTATCATTCCTGCTGGACCGTAACTAGTATTGACTACACATTTGGTGAAGTTGTTGACTTTTTGTTGTGTTTAAATTATATTTATGCATTCAAGAATTATTAAAAAGACCAAATAAGATATATTTCATTTAAGATTTGCCATGTATATGCATTTATCACATATTCCTAAAATGTGTTACACTTGTGACATCAGTTAAAATCATGCCACAGTCAGCAGCTTAAGGATTTCACCACAATTACTCAATGTTTTTTTGGGGCTCCCTTGACCAGAAAAACAGCAAAAAAGCTATGAAATGCAAAACAAATTGAAATGCTGATGGTTGAAACCTTAAATGTTACACTTGTGACATATCTGGGTGGTTTTATTCAGTACTGGCTACATAAAATCATACTTGTTGTTTTATAGGCAAGTTGGTTCCTTTAGAAAGCTTAAAGACAGCTAGTCATTAAAACAGCATTCCTTTTGAATAAAACTTTGTATATTTTATGAGGCAATTCACTTTACTCCAATCATATGAAATTCTGTATGATAAAAATTTGAAAGGGTGTGTTTATAAAAGGTTACAAATTTCCGATTTATCTGGTTTAAAAAAGATGAAAAGATTGTTTTTCTACAGCTTTTATGCTATATTTCAACTGCAATTCACCATTTGACTATACATGAATAGTGTTTAATACAATTTACAGTTGAATTGAAGGTAAGGGAAAAAATGTCACAAAAAAGTGTTACCCTTGTGACAATTTGGATGACATTTTTCGATGTAATTTTTGAACGGAAAATTCTAAAGCGATGAAACTTGGCATGATGCAAGAAAAACATTAATTTCATATCTTAAAATTAATTTTAACAATAAATCTGCTTTAGATAGTCTATAAACATTGATTATAGAAATGGATGCATTATTTTTGAAATCACCCTGATCCATTTAAGATTTTCATAGCTGGATATTTGGCCTAATAATACTTTTCCATTGTTCAATCTTGGAAATCTGGGTGATATTCATTTGATTTCACGTGATAATATAACTCAATATTTCCCCATCCACATACAATGTAATAGATGGCCCACTCTAGCTTTTCAGCAAGGGGTCAAAGGCTTTAGATTGAACACTGTTTTCCCTGACCTAATATAGGGCCTTGTATATTTTCAGACTGAAAAACAGTAAGGATTTTGCTCGGATAGCTCCACAGACACCAGCTGATCTTAATTGACAGTACATGTATTTGAAAAAAAGGATAAATCCAGACTCAGCAGGACTTTGTTTATATTTAAATGTTCTTCAGAGCATCAACATGCAACAGCTGCCATCCAGCAGTCCAAGTCATTCCAGAATTGCAGGATTAGTATGGCTATCAGTAGCCAGGAGGCTGTAGAGGCTTCTATGATGAACACATACTTCACTGACAAGAGGGACACCGCAGGCAGTTTGGTCCCTCAGCTGAACATGCTGAATGGTGATAAATGAGGTAAGATTTTGACCTTAGTATGAACAGTAAATATTTTTGCGCTGATGAGATTACTGCAATACATTGAGAGACTGACCCAGAATCTAGGTAGCTGTACAATTATCTAAATAAGTAAAACAGATGTGTTTAACACAAATCCCCCATCCACATTCTTCCAGAGCACTGCAAGTCACCAATTGTTATGTACTAAGTACTACTAGTCAATTGTATAGGCTCAAGGTGAGCTATTGTGATCATAGGATGTCCGTCGTCCGTCAACAATTTCCTTTAAATAATGTCTCCTTCTGTACCACTTGGTGGTATTTCACCAAACTACACAGAAATCCTGCTTCAAGGCACTTGATGAGCTATTGTGATCGTTGGAAGTCAGTCGTCGTCTGTGTTCAACATTTGCATCAAAGGACATTTCCTAAACTACTAGCTGGATTTTGGCCAAACTTGGCAGGAATGATCTTTATATAGCCCTCAGTGATGGATTTAGGATTGAATTTTACTGGGTCCCTGGGACTCAGGACATCAGTAAAAATTGGGTCCCATGCACGTTTCTCTGGGTCCCAGAAAAAAAAGGTAATTAGTTAAAAAAAATGTCATATTAAACACTAATAAATTGGGTAAAACTATGATCAACTTTAATTTGAAACATTTTAAGTTGACAAAATGCCAAAATTGGCACTCAACATGTTCAAAAACATATAAAAAAGAAAAGTGATTGAGTCTTTGCAGTTTACCTATTGTAAGACTTTAACTGTTTAATTCACAAAATACAAGTCAGTGGGACAGTTGATGCTCTTTGAATCTGTGTGGTCAGTGGTTGATCACACAGATTCTAAGAGCATCAAATTATGTCAACATCAAGTAGCTTTAGTTTACAAGTTTTCCTCCTGTCCTTTAGGGCTCTGTAAGACTTAAACTGTTTAATTCACAAAATAAACGTCAATGGGACATTTGGTGCTCTTTGAATCTGTGTGGTCAATGGCACCACAGGTTCTAAGAGCATCAAATTATGTCAACACCAAACAGCTTTACAGTTTAAATTATTTCCTTCTGTCCTTTAGGGCTCTGAATTTCAGGGCAGTTTGGGTGTAATCAAATTCAGCAAAATGTGGCCCATTTATTGTAATTTTCATGATGTCCTGCAAGGTATCTTGACCCAGTCTATTTCTAGCTTTATTTTTTGACAAGTTTTGTGTTGAGAAGCCTCTCTCACATGATGCACTGTTGAGAGGCACTGACATGGCTAGCTGACCCAACACAACATAGTCTGGATACTCATCATGGAGGTTCTCAGTCACATATTGTATATATTCTGGAAATGTCATACGGTTCATAAGCCTAGTGTGATGTTTAAAAGGGAGGAAGTCCCTCAGGCACCTGTCCTTGTCTAGCAGAACATCAGCAGCATTATCTGGCTGGTAGTGGTCCAGAAGAAGTTGTAGATCTCCACTACCATAGGTGGCTACTGATGCATGGGCCTCAGGATACAATTTTGGGGAGAATATTGCATCAAAGCTCTTCATAACAGTCATGGTCTGACTTGGAAAGCGCTCTTCCAGTTTCTCTAATAGGCTACCTAGCAGTGCATCTTTAGCAGCAATAAAGCTAGTCTCCTCAGCATCAGTAATGGTCACAGGAATGCCCTGGTAGCTTCCTGTGTTGGTAACTTCCTGACGCAGTGCTGAGTATGTTGTCAAGGTGGAAATATCTTGGCCAAAGGAAGTCAAAGTGTCTCTCACAGTTTGTAGACTTATTCTAACTGACCCAAAGTCTAGGCATGCCCTCTGGAACACCTTAGAAAGCTTTGTGAACAAAGGCAAAATGTCAACTAGAATGCATGTCAGTGCTATGAAGATGAATTTATCAACTTGACGTAGGTAGCCTCTTGCTTGATCATTGTTCAAAGCCTCTTCACCAAAGGTGGTGACCAAAGCAGCCCAAGATGAATGTATAGCAGAAACTGCTTGATGTAAGGAAAGCCATCTGACAGCATGTGGTCTTTTCAGAGTTATAAGGTTGTCATCATCAAGCAGAGCATACACTGTTCTAAGTCTGTTGTAGCGAACTGCTGAGTTGTGGAAAAAGAAATACACTGACTGCACTGTGTCCTCATAAGTTTTCACAGACCTGACTGAAGCAGCAGCTTGAGAGACAGCAAGGGCCAGCTTGTGAGCTACACAATGTATATGTACCATTCTGGGATTTTCTTGCTTCATCCTGACCCCAACACCTGATCTGACACCTGTCATAACTGCAGCGCCATCTGTTGCTAGGCCCATCACTTTAGTAATTGGAATTTCCCACGACACTAGCCATTCATTAATCGCATTGAAAATAGTTTCTGCTTTACCATCAGGCACATCTATGTTTGTAGCAAAACTAACATTGACCTTTCCCCCACAAAATGTTTGGACATAAATGATTAGTTTTTTTAACACAGCAATGTCACAACTTTCATCAGTTAAAACACCTATGAACTTGCTGTTTTTGATGTTCTGTTTGACATCATCTGTTATGGAACTTGCTAAACACTGCAACATTTCAGACACAACCTCATGTGCAACATAATGTCCTGATGGCCTTGATAGCACTTCACAACCATTACTTTTTTGCAGCTCAATCAGGGGTGCATAAGTGTTAAGAGCAATGTTGTGTTGGGCCATAAAATACACAGTTTTTAGTTGGTGGTGAAGTGAATCTTCCACCTTTGCTTCCGATGTTTTCACAGATTTTAAGAAAGCCTTTCTTGACGCTTTAATTTGCAGTGCACGGCGATGACTGTCACTGGAAATGTGTCTTACAAGCGAGCTACGTTGGAAGTCGCCACAGCCGCTGGTGAATGCATTTTTGACTTTTGCTTCTGTACAAATAAGGCATCGCATGGTGATTGCTTTTGTTTCAGGGTTGACTTCCTTTATCAGCCATTCTTTGAAGTCATTATCTTTTAACCAGGTGTCTTGAAAGTTTCTCGCATGCTTTGCCTTCTTACTAGCAGACGCCATGATTCTGAATATTGTTTACTGTGCAACAGATTGGTTCTAATTTAATTACTAAACAAAGTCCGCCGGTATAAAAAAATAAGGTACCAGTCCACGCAAGGTGCATTTACGTAACAGCAACGTATTGGGAAAAACCGCATCATCGTTATTTATAGAGACTCAGCCTCGCTCTGATTTCAACCGTTGCCATGAACGACAGACAGCATGGAAAAACCGCAACTAGATTATTTATAGCGTTTTCTTTGTAATTTTGACGCGACAGGCTGGATTTCAAGGTTGTTTATCGTTGATTTATTGGACTGGCTTAATCTTGGACTTAAATTCATGAAATTTGGTTGTTTTTTTATCTTGCGTCCCATGTACGCAAGGCACTTGACTGTTTTGCGTTCCAACGATTTTCGTTGCGTATTTAGATATTATTACGACGTAAACGCGAACACTGGCCCTCTTTGATAATTGTTCAAATGATTTTGGTCAACACAGGCTAAAAATAGATTTTCAAGATGAAAAATTTAAAAATGTTCTTGTCTGAAACCACAAGCCATATAGATTTGATATTTGGCATGTGCATCATCTAAGTGACCTCTACCAAGATTGTTCAAATTATGCCCATTATGCCCATGGGTCATAAATGGGCCTGTCCCTGGGGTTACATGTGATACATAGGCTTATATAGGGAAAACATAAAAAAATATTCTTGTCTAAAACCACAAGGCATAGAGCTTTGATATTTGGTATGTAGCATCACCAAGACTAGTGGACCTCTACCAAGTTTGTTCAAATTATGATCCAGGTCCACCAAGTTTGTTCAAATTATGACCCTGGGGCCAAAAATGGTCCTGTCCCAAGGGGCCACATGTTTTACACAGGCTTTTCTTTTCTGAAATTACACACTGGGTAGGCGCAACAAGAATACAACCGAGGAACTGTGATCAATATTTACATTTTACAGCCGCCATTTTGGGTAAGTTTAATATTTTATTTTTTTCATTGGAATGCTCAGGTTTCAGTAAAAGTAAGCATGATATCAGTTTTAGGTAAGATCAAAGAAATGTGCTTGGTGTTATATTTGTCCAAAAAATGTGTGAGAGTTGGCTGAAAAATAACATTTTATTTCTGATCATTACTTATTTCAACTTAAAACTGAAAAATATGTATATTTTTTCGCATTCATTGTCGTATTTCGATCTTTCAGAAACAGAAGGGTAAAATTAAATTATTGGTGGATATCCTGTGTGTATTCAATAATTTCTATCTGATAAGTGAAAAACGCAGTATCTGTTTTAAAGGATGATGGTAATGATACTAAGGCAATCGAAAACTTCAGTAATGGCAATCGGTCATCGATAGCAATCAATGTTTTTGGCAATCAATGAGCAATTTTTTGTTTGCTTTTGTCCGATATATATATATCCGAGCTTTATAAGTATGTTTTCTGTTTTATATTGATTCATAAACTCAAATCGGACCTGGAAGGCTCAGGATCAAACCCTATGTCACATGCCTACTGTGTGGCCCGACAGTTCAGTGGTAAACATACACCCACATTCTGAGAGGGTCCTGGGTTCAAGTTCAGGACGGGTCATGGGGGGTGTGTAGATGACACGTGAAGAAAAAGCATATGACCAGATGGGGACTCGAACCCGGGACCTATCACAGACGGTGCAAATACTCTGACCACTTAGCTAACGGGCCACAGGATGAGCCTGCCAGTTCTACAATATATACGGCAGGGTAGTTGTACTCCTTCCAAGGTCTGTTTGGACATCACCAGACACATCGAAAAAAAGGTTTTCTTGTGACGGAGCTCGTATGAAAGAAAGCTAAGAACCCATTGTCTGCGATCGGCCGACTGTAAGTTCATTTTACTTGTTTATCAGAAACAACACCTGCATAGAACAAATCACGATTCATTTCAGAATAGATAGGCGAAACCAATTTTATTAAAATACTGCTATAAATTATAAAAAAAACCCCAGATAAACTGACTTATTTATAACAGCGGCTGTACATACATGTATTGATCGCAGTTCCTCGATTGTGTTCTGCGTTCGATGTTGCCGCCTACCCGGTGTGAATTAGTTGTGTTGCATATCAAATTAAAGGGAATGAAACAGGGTAGATAATCCTTATGTCTACCGAAGTTGAAGTCAATAACTGTTTTGTTGTATGGCGTTTCAACTAAGAATGAAACTTTTCTACTTTTTGTTTTGTTGTTTAAGTTATGTTCAACCTTCAGCCTAAGGACTTTCTCATAAGTTTCATCAACTGTTATTAAAATATTTAAACATAGTATTTTGCATGTTGAAAAGGATACTAATTCTCTGAGTGTGATACGTAAAATTTAATTAATATAAAACTTTTTTTTATACTTTTTGTTTTTTCAAAACAAAGATAAATTAACAAACAAGATAATACAAAACTGTTTTCAAAAAGATCATGAAAGTCTTTAATTTACCTGTTGGGATGTGAAACAGCAAATCATGTCAATTTCATGCAGCACATGTTAGTTTTATATTAATCATGCTATTTTTAGCTCTACAGATGTTGATATTAGTGTCAAAATATTAACTTCTGGAAACTAGTTTGAGCTGTTTTTCATGCAATATTAACTTGTAGGCCAGTTTAGACCGGTTTTCAGGTAGACAGAGATTTATGAAGACAAATTGAGCCAATCAGGAGGGTCCGATGATTAACCGAAATCAGCAGAAATCACCAAGAAATCACCAGATGTAAATAAGAAAAAACTACCATTTTATTGTTAGTTTAATGTCATAATATAATCTAGAATTAGTATAATAAGCTTATTTCTACTTTGATTTTAAAAAGAAATGAAAAAAATGTTATGATTTCACTTTCAAATTCAGTGCACAGTGAATTCACCGAAATCACCAGATAAAAATAGGAAATCACAATTTTATTATTAATTTAATGCCATAATTGGATAGTAAGTAAGTAAGTAAGTAAATAAGTAAGTAAGTAAGTCTTTATTTAAAGAGGGTGACAACATTTAGTAGCATGAGGCCCTCAAATAAATAATATTTACACACATAAAAAAACAAAAACAAAAAAACAACAATTCTACACAAACTATCAAATTAAATTGTTTAACCCTGTACTGCTGAGCAAATATAGCTAAATTTTGGCAAGACTGTAAACTGAATGCAAAACTGTGGATCCCGATCAGCTGATCAGTTTCCACACTGTTAGTGTTTCCAAAAACAGGATATATCTAGGTTCAGCAGGACAAGGGTTAATTTGATATTTACACAAGTGCATTTATTATAATATAGTAACCCTATTTATCTTGACAAGCATCCGTTTCTATTTTACTCTGCTTGCTGGAAATTTTTTGATATTTTTGTCATCTGCTGTCTTTTTTAAAATTAATTTACTATATAGTTCTCAGAGAGTCAAACAGTTTGGATTTAGATCTGGCCCAATATTTTGTTGGTCCTGATTTGGTTCCAAAACTGTTTGCAAAGGTTATCAGCAGACAACAATTGCAGGCAGAGTAACTTCAGCAGTGTTTATTTAACCAACTTGCAGGGTACCACTTATTTGTATGCCTTTGCAAGCAAAGTAGAAAACAATATACATCCTGATCAGCTGGCTTCAGGACCAGGAAAATGTTTAGGTATTTTGTCATCTGCTGTCTTTTCTAAATTAATTTACTATATAGATTACCATATCCTGTACGAAAAGGTCCAGCCGGAATCCAGGTGAATTTAAGCACATGGAATCTTAAAAAAAAATACTGGTGGATTTTTTTTCTCCCTCACATGAGATGGAATACTGGTGGAAAGCTATATAAAGTAACAAAATGAGGCGAAATATGCAAATTTTTCCACCTGGATTTTTTTCCAGGTGGAAATTTTTCTAAAAAATCTAAATGGATTTACAGCAAAATTCCACCTGAAATTTACCTCGAAAAAATCCACCTGGAAAAAATAATCCAGCTGGAATATATACAAACCATTGGGTCACCCATCCAACTACTAACCATGATCTTGTTGCTTAACTTCACAGATTTTCCATCAGCTTGATCCACTGCGCCACACCATCAGTTATTAAAATGGTAGAGAAATAAGACTTATATTATTAGATTTTTTCCCTAAAATTATTACTAAATGCTATGCCAAATTAAAGTGCCAAATTCACAGATTGAATGATGTCCATTGTTTGGGCCAAATGTTTGAGTTTAGATATCATGTTTAAGTATCACAACTAACGTGCAATAAGTTAAGTTAGATCGACACATTGTATTCAAGATAAGTCTTTGAAATAATCAAGAACATATTTAAGAAAAGTTCAAGAACATATTTAATAATTTTAGATGGACTGTCTCCAAAATAACCAAGAACAAATGTAAGAACAGTTCAAGAACACATTATAATCAAGAGAAGTCTTTGAAATAATCAAGGACAAATGTCAGAGCAGTTCAAGAATACATAATATTCAAGAAAAGTCTGAAATAATCAAGAGCAAATGTAAGAACAGTTCAAGAACATATTATGTTCAAGAGAAGTCTTTGAAATAATCAAGGACAAATGTAAGAGCAGTTCAAGAACACATAATATTCAAGAAAAGTCTAAAATAATCAAGAACAAATGTAAGAACAGTTCAAGAACATATTATGTTCAAGAAAAGAAAAGTCTTTGAAGTAATCAAGAACAAATGAAAGAACAGTTAAAGAGCACATCATGTTCAAGAAGTCTTTGAAAGAGTCAAGAACAAATTTAAGAACAGTTCAAGAAAATATTATGTTCATGAAAAGTCATTGAAAAAATCAAGAACACATTTAAGATTAGTTCAAGAATACTAGAGTCAACACAGCATTCAAGAAAAGTCATTAAAATGTTCAAGAACAGTTTATGAAAAATTCAAGAACACCAGTAATTCTTAAAAAGTTTTTGAATTGTTCCTAATTTATGTTCTTGAACAGTTTAAGTACAAATCTTATTGAACAGTTCAAGAATTCTTGCTAATTCAAGAACTGTTCTTGAACTTCTCTCGAGTTAAGAACTCTATTTCGCAGGGGGTCACGAAGTGAAAGTTGTAAAATTCAAGGCCGAAACGAAGTGGATTTTTGCAACAGGCTTGGGTTAATTTTGCCATTGCATCAATCTGGAGAAAACAAAGACAAAATATTCAGCATTCAATCATCAGATGTTTGTGGTTAGTTATTTTTAATCATCCGCTATTGTTGCTTACTACAATCCTAAAATTGGACCAATCAAATTTAAATTCGTAATCATGTGTCGGCTATATTGAATTAACTAGACAAGTATAAGCTTTTCTAAGTGTAGGGAAACATCTGTGATTTGTGACTGACCTTTTGTTCAGAAATTGTCCAGCCCTCTAAGCCTGACAAGATGATTAGGGTGAAAGGGAGGTGGTATATATGCTCTTTGGTCATCAGGATGGGGGGGGGGGTCTAGGTCCAACTGATAAGTCAATATTTTGTAAGTCTTCAATTTATTTCAGAGCAGGTCCAAGTGTATTTCTTAGAAAGCCTAGAGCACTTTGGAAGCTAATTAGAACTTGTGATTTCCATTGGGGCCCATCTTGATCTGCACATAAGCAGACAGTATAGCATATAATATGCAGCAGATGACTCAAGCAGACAACTTTTTCAGATGCAATTCTTGCTGTTACTCTTAAGGGTTTATAGTTCCTGCAGATAAAATATCTTGGTAACTAATGTCCCCATGTACAGATCAGATTTCAAATTTGTTTAAAAAAGTTCTAAGTTTGAACTGAGAAAAAATCTGTTTCTGTGTCACTGCTAAGGAAAAAAATCCAGCTGAGAAAAATACTGGTTGAAAGAAATTTTGTAAGTCCTAAAAGTCCTTGTCCTTCAGAGTTTCCAGGTGGATTTTTAAATACTATTAAGAAACATTCCAGGTGGATAAATCCTGAGAAAGAAATTCCATGTGCTTGAAAGTTTCCAGCTGGAATCAGAAAAATCCACATGGAATCCTTCAGTAATCCCACCTGGATTTTTGCAAGTATTCCATCTCCTTGTCAATTCCAGCTGGAAAATTGAAATTCCATGTCAGTTTCGCCTGTAATCCACACCTGTAATTCGGGTGGATTTTGGTTAGAATTTTCGTACAGGATAGATCACCATCAGAGAGTCAAACAGTTTGGATCCAGATCAGGTCTGACATTTTGTCGGTCCTGATCTGGCTTAAACTGTTTGCAAAGGTTATCAGCAGACAACAATTTCAGGCAAAGAGTAACTTCAGTAGTGTATATCTAACCAACTTGCAGGGTACGGTAAGCGCAATGTTTACCGCCGTCGCCCTGGGCCCTGTTATCTGTTAAACTAACGGTACCGGAGCAAACATTGAAGGCATTATACCACTTATTTGTATGCATTTACAAGCAGAGTAGAAAACAATATACATCCTGATCAGCTGACTTCAGGACCAGGCAAATGTTTAGGTATTTTGTCATCTGCTGTCTCTTCTAAATGAATTTACTATATAGTTCCTTAATGATCACCATCAGAGAGTCATACAGTTTGGACCCAGATCAGGTCTGACATTTTGTCGGTCCTGATCTGGCTCTAAAACTGTTTGCAAAGGTTATCAGCAGACAACAATTGCAGGCAAAGAGTAACTTCAGCAGTGTATATCAAACCAACTTGCAGGGTACAGTAAGCGCAATGTTTACCGTTGTCGCCCAGGACCCTGTTACCTGTTAAACTAACAGTACCGGGAGCCAAGATTGAAGGCATTATACCACTTATTTGTATGCATTTACAAGCAGAGTAGAAAACATGTACATCCTGATCAGCTGACTTCAGGACCAGGCAAATGTTTAGGTATTTTGTCATCTGCTGTCTTTTCTAAATGAATTTACTATATAGTTCCTTCATGATCACCATCAGAGAGTCATACAGTTTGGACCCAGATCAGGTCTGACATTTTGTCAGTCCTGATCTGGTTCTTAAACTGTTTGCAAAGGTTATCAGCAGACAACAATTTCAGGCAAAGAGTAACTTCAGCAGTGTATATCTAACCAACTTGCAGGGTTCCACTTAATAGTATGCATTAACAAGCAGAGTAGAAAACAATATGCATCCTGATCAGCTGGATAACAATTTGAATAATAAGCTTATTTCTACTTTGATTAAAATATGAAAAAAAATGTACATTTCAATTTCCAATTCAAGGTTCGCCGAAATCACCAGAAAAAAAGGAAATATCCATTTTAATGTTAATTTTATGCCTTTATATGATATAAATGATAGTAGAATAATTGATATGTTTACAAAAGGCTTATATTTTAATGTGCCAGCAAATAAATATTTCAATAAAAAATATAGCAACACATTATAGCAATTTGAAAGTGATTTTTTTTTATCAACATATTTTTAAAAACAGACTAGAAATAAGCATATTATACTAATTCTTATCATATTTTTGCATTAAGTAAACAATAAAAAGGTGATTTCTTACTTTTATCTTGTGATTTTGGTGATTTTCTGGTGATTTCGGTGATATCTGTTGATTTCGGTTAATCATGGCACCGAATCAGGAGATGGGATTCTCTCCAGTTATATAACAATATGTCATATTGGTTTGTGCAATAATTTTTTCAGGGTGAACAGCATCTCACAGATAAGATAGTTTGGTCTCAGAGAAAGTCCAGTTCTAAGGAGTCCATTGACCACAGTCACCAACTTACAGCAATATCTGATGTGATTCAAGGGAATTATACCTCTTTCATTTTAATGTTTGATAAGAGTACAGATTTGTTACTCACTGAGGCAAATTTTAACTACTCAGCATGGTCTCAGCAAGAGTTGAACATATAACATCTTTCTTGGCCATTAGGACTCTATTCCAATATTGAATCCCTAACCCATGATTTCTGGGTGTGATAAATAAGGAACAAGTTCTGCTGGACAAACTGATTGGCTTGTCGAATGATGGCCAGTGATGGGCAGCTTCAATGTCAGCAGGAAATCAGGAGTGGTACAAGACACTTTAACCTGAGACTGATTGGTACTGGTTCAACACAGAAGACCCATCCCGACATGACTGAAAAATTATTGACTGGTTGAAGAAACAAATCATCCATAATCAAACACTTTGGATCCAGATTAGGACCGACTTCAGTGTTAAATCCATTAAATTTTCAGTGGTCATTTTCATGTGATTTCAGATGGAAAAACACTGTCTAATATTTGCCCATTTGCATGATGTTGATGATGGCCAACTCTACCTTTAGCAAGGGGCCATTTGATACAAAAGGGGGCCACTTAAAGGGGGCCATTGGCCGCCTTTAGATTTTGCAGAGGTAATCAGCAGACAACAATAATAGGCAAAAAGTTAACTCATAAAGTGCCACATACAATTTGCAGCAGACGACAATTGCAAATTTTGCTGCTTTTTCAAAGAATAAAAAAACAAATAAGGCACGACGTTTCATGAGGAATAGTCTGCTGGCAGACGATTCTCATGAAATATCATACCTTATTTTTTTCAAAAATTAGGAAAGTTGTCGCCATATTTGTCATCTGCTGCAGTCGTGATTGGTGCTTTAAGGGTTAAATAGAAAAGACTGAAGAAATAATCAAATGTCATCTGTTTTAATAAAATGCATAATTTTAAGCTGTATAACTTTTAAATATTGAAATAGATGAGTTTATATGTACATGGAGTTTGGTCTAACATAAGTCCAGATAAGTGAACTTTTATTGACAAAATTGTGAGAACATATGCAATTTTTCAATCATTTGAACATTTGTTTTGGGTGCTCAAAAGAACCGTCTCATTGAGACGGCTCTTTTGAGCATCAAGAAAATTGTTTTTTGATATGATTTTTAAGCACATTCAACTGGATACCTAAAGTGTATTAGCAATTTTCTATAATGGACTTAGCTGATAAGAGACTGCCTGCAGCCAAATCAAGGACAGATGCCATACTGGGAATTTAGTCATATAGTACACAGGTATAGGTTAACCACTGCACTCCTGGATTTGGTTTTGAAATAACGATTTGAAAATTATTTTCTTATAAGCACTTTCATCTGGAGGCCAAATAGTGGATTTGGAATTGGACATATTAAGTCACCTGGCTATTAAGTGCTCAAACTGAGCTATACATTTAATATTGCCTTCAAATATGTCTGCAAGATGTGAATGGTGTGTCTGTCATTTGTGTGTCAAGACAAGAGGCCCTTCTGAACACTAAACTTAGCATGTGCATTTTCAATTGACAGCACACCATGAGGTCAGGTCATGAATGTTTGCATGCCGGATAGTTTTACAAGCTTTTGTTGTCCTCTGCTGATCAGTGCCTTAACCCTTGTTCTGCTGCATAAATATGAATATGGCACATTCACTTCTGTTTTCCAGTGGAATCTTATGCTGTCTTGAAAGCAGTCAGATCTAGATCTCATGTCCACAGATGTGTTCACTAGATTTAGCCAGCTGATTCTGGATTTACTATCTTTTCTAAAGATGACATATCCGGTTTCAGCAGGACAAGGGTTTATCCATCATTTTATGGGACATTGGCAAACAGTACATAACCAGATCAGATATGACATAATGTGACCTCTGATCAGGTTCTGCACTGTTTCCTAACATTACATACTTTTAATATTTGAGTGTAATTATAATCCCAACTGGAAATGGATGCATTCAATTGGAAATTCAATTTGTGACTGGGGAGGAATTATTGAAAATTTACAAGCCATTCTTTGTGGAAGTATGTATTAAATGGGTTAGTGCTATTATGTCCCCCAAAATGTTTGTTCCTGAAATGTCTACTGTGCCAAAATGTCTATTCCCATGATGTCTACTATGGCAACTTGCAAGACCGGGTGGATGTCCATGCCCATTTCAGCAATCTCCGATCCCCAGTATGTATCGTATTAACCTTTTTACCTGCTAGGGACAATTTGAAAACAGTTTGGATCTGGATAAAGACTGTCAAAACGGTAGGCCTGATCAGAATCCAAACTGTGTGCCACTCTGATGGTATTCCTGAAAATTCATTAGAGAAAAATATGACAATGGTCATCATGTTAACCCTCTATCTGCTAGTAACAGTTTGCAAACTAGTTGTAACCAGATCAGGAACATCAAAATGACATTGCTGGGTCTGATCTGGATCCAAAATGGTTTGACAGACTGGTATTCCTGAAAAATTCATTAGAGTTACTTCAATCAAGGGTTATGATTGAAGCACTATCATTTAATTTGGACACTTTAATCCTTGCATTAGTACTGGTGCAATCCAGGTAGACCCATCCCGCCATAACTGAAAAATTATTGACTGGGGCATAAAGAATCGAATCAAATCAAAAAAAAAAAATGGAGAAATCAATTGTAATGATGGAATAGATCTTTCAGGAGTATATTGGTAAGTAAGCAAGTAAGTAAGTAAACTGTAAAGTCTTTATTTAAAGAGGGTGACAACATTTAGTGGTACAACTAATCTTCCATGAGGCCGTCAAAATAAAGAATATGTACACACACACAAAGAAAAAGACAATTCTACACAAACTATCAAATTTAAATTGTTTAACCCTGTACTGCTGAGCAAATATAGCTAAATTTTGGCAAGACCGTAAACTGAATGCAAAACTGTGGATCCTGATCAGCTGATCAGTTGTTTCCAAAAACAGGATATATCTAGGTTCAGCAGGACAAAGGTTAATTTGATATTTATGCAAGTGCATTTATTATAACATGGTAACCCTATTTATCTCGACAAGCATCCATTTCTATTTTACTCTGCTTGTTGGAAATTATTTAGGTATTTTGTCATCTGCTGTCTTTTCTAAATTAATTTACTATATAGTTCCTTCATTATCACTATCAGAGAGTCAAACAGTTTGGATTCAGATCAGGTCTGGCATTTTGTCGGTCCTGATCTGGTTCTAAAACTGTTTGCAAAGGTTATCAGCAGACAACAATTGCAGGCAAAGAGAAACTTCAGCAGTGTATATCTAACCAACTTGCAGGGTTCCACTAAGCAGTATGCATTTACAAGCAGAGTAGAAAACAATATGTATCCTGATCAGCTGGTTTCAGGCCAGCTGATTCAGATATATACTGTTTTCAAAACAAGTTAAACCCAGGTACAGCATGGTATGGGCCATTTTACATTATTTACAGGTCATCATATTTCTGTAATTTTTATTTTTGTTAATTTTCTCCCAATTTTATGCGCATAAAATTTGACAAAAACACATCAGAAGAAATTTTGGATACTGCCTAATTATGACTATTCCCGAGTGTAGATCCAGATCAGCTAGCTTCTGAGAGGCCAGCTGATCAGGATCCACACTGTAAGGTACATGAATTGTCATAGGTAAAATAATAAATCGATAGAAGAGAAATGAACAAAATATTCACTAAAAATATATACAAACTACAAACATGTACTTAAAATGAATAGTTTTGCATTTTAAAAGGATTTTTGCTTGGAAGTAGATATTGTGGGAGTATCATTTTGGGAGCAGACATAGACGGCACCTTCAGGTGTGTAAAAACAAAAACCTTACACCCTAGTGCACATTATGTTTACTAAGTTTAGACATAGAGTGCATTAATAGTGAACATCATGCAATTCACATAACAACTTTAGTTATGATTCATTACTCGAATATTAAGCGAATAAAGAAATGTGCTTCATGCAAATTGTCATTTTGTATCCTGCTTGATAACTTATATCACTACAACTATCCTTGTTAGCAAAGACTTTTGTCATCTGCTGATAACCTTTGCAAACAGTAAGGACCCAGATCTGGAACGAGAAGAATGTTGATCCTGATCTTGATCCAAAAGGATTGACACTCTAATAGTGTGTCCCTGAAAGAATTTATTGAAAAAAGTAATTTTTACAAAAAAAAAGTCAGCAGACGACAAAAAAGTTTAAAGAAAAAGATCTTTCTAATTCTATTGTATTGTTATAATACATACCGCAAAAATATTAAGCGAATAAAGAAATGTGCTTCATGCTAGATTGTCATTTTGTATCCTGCTTGATAACTTATGTTATTTTGAATTATATCATTTTAACTATCCTTGTTAACTAGGTTGCAAGGCAGTAGACATTAGAATAAAAAAAAACCCGTATGATTAGCTTTTGGATGTATATTGTGAATGGTAAACAAACAAAACTATCAAAATGGTTATACTTACTTCTACTAGGAGAATATAACGGTGGCATCCATCAACATAAATGGATCCATTTTATTAAACATATTCTATTATCTGTTGGGCGTCCCGCCCTTTAAAACAAGGAAGTCATTGAAAACCCAAAATCAATCAAAAATCAAATCTCTAAAACTCTATCAGACCTTTATGTTCAGGAGTGGCATAACAAAGTAACTTCATCCTCTAAAGGAAAGAATTATACTCTTTTCAAGCAAGATTTAAATTTTGAAAATTACCTAATCAAATTAAATAGGAAACACTGTTCTTCATTGTTAAAGTTTAGGTTAAGTAATCATCGGCTTCCGGTTGAAACTGGTCGCTGGGAAAACACACCTTTAGAAGACAGAAAATGCACATTATGTAGCAAATATGATATCGGTGACGAATTTCACTATCTTTTTGTTTGTGATCACTTTATATCTGACAGAAAGAAATATTTAAGATCATATTTTTACAAAAGTCCTAACATTATAAAATTCAAAGAACTATTTCCTTTAGCAAATACCAGGAAGCTTGTAAAGTTATCAAGTTTTGTAGAAATTATAATGAATAAATTTTCATGTGCAGCCTAACCCTAAAAGAGTCAATCAGTACGATAATATACTTCTTACTATGTCTTGGCTTAATATTTCATGGGAATAACCTGATTATAGACAGTTCACATGATATGTCAAATCATGCGAATTGTCTATAATCAATAATGTGAAGCCTTATTTTGTTTCCTAATGAAGTAACAACAGTCGATTATGTTGCCTACTGTAAGTTATAGAAGGCTCTTTCAGGGTTGATTTTGCTCGCATTTTAACTTTCACCTTTTTCATGCTCTTTGTACTCATGTATTTTATGTATATCATGTATATGCTTTGTTTTTGTATCTTATGCCTTTACGCTATCTATGAGTGGCCTGAGTTTTATGTCAATAAAATATGTTCTGTTCTGTTAACAAAGACTTTTGTCATCTGCTGATAACCTTTGCAAATAGTAAGGACCCAGATCAGGGCCGAGAAGAATGTTGATCCTTATCTTGATTCAAACCGACTGACACTCTAATAGTGTGTTTTTGAAAGAATTTATTGAAAAAAGTTATTTTTAAAAAAAAGTCTGCAGACGACAAAAAGTTTATAGAAAAAATATCTTTCTGGTTCTATTGTATTGTATTTGAATTTAAGGTACAACTTGCATTTTATATTGTAGAACAGTGACCTATGTCACTGTACAGAAATGTGTAGAAAGACCCTTGTTACTGTGTATAACATTTTATCAGACAGACAATGTCGTCTGCTGATAACCTTGCAAACAGTTAGGACCAAGATCAGAACCAATTGAAAGTCATTCCTGGTCTGCATCCAAAATGTTTGACATTCTAATTGAGTTCCTGAAAGAATTTTTGCAAAAGACATAAACAGTATTCAACTAGTTAAAAAAGATCTTTTTGGTTTTAATGGTCAGCAGACCTCAAAACATGAATGTGGGCATGACTGGATTTGTTCATCTAAATTGAAGTGTTCTTGTTACCCTGGCAACAAATAGCAGGCTTCTGACCACATGGTGAGGCTATTACCTGGTGACTTATCCCAATAAACACCAAAATTTCAGTTTTACACTGTCAATCACTTACCAGCTTTAGCAAACAGTGTAGATACAGATGAGAAGCAGCTAATAAGGAAAGAGTTAAATCATTAAGGTCCTTTAAGATAGTCTTCTGGAATTACCTTTTAGTGAATAAATTATTTTGTTCAAAGAACAAAAAAAATAGTCCCTGATCAGACTGCATTGAATTTTTTATATAAATCTTTACATGCGACATACTTAGTCATTTTGTTGTCGTCTGCTGACTCCTTTCAAAATAAATATTTTCAAGAAATTTCAGGAAAAAAAATCAAGGTGTCAAATTGTATGGATCCAGATCAGGACCAAACATACTGTTGGTCCTGATCTGACTCCAAACTGTTCATGAATGTTATCAGCAGATGACAAAAGTTTGATGATCAGTTGTTTCCAAAAAACAGGATATATCTAGGTTCAGCAGGACAAAGGTTGATTTGATATTTATGCAAGTGCATTTATTATAACAAGGTAACCCTATTTGTCTCGACAAGCATCCATTTCTATTTTACTCTGCTTGTTGGAAATTATTTAGGTATTTTGTCATCTGCTGTCTTTTCTAAATTAATTTACTATATAGTTCCTTCATTATAACTATCAGAGAGTCAAACAATTGGATTATGATCAGGTCTGACATTTTGTCGGTGCTGATCTGGTTCTAAAACTGTTTGCAAAGGTTATCAGCAGACATAATTGTAGGCAAAGAGAAACTTCAGCAGTGTATATCTAACCAACTTGCAGGGTTCCACTTAGTAGTATGCATTTATAACCAAAGTAGAAAACAATATGTATCCTGATCAGCTGGTTTCAGGCCAGCTGATTCAGATCTATACTGTTTTCAAAACAAGTTATACCCAGGTACAGCATGGTATGGGCCATTTTACATTATTTACAGGTCATCATATTTCTTTAATTTTTATTTTTGTTAATTTTCTCCTTATGCACATAAAATTTGACAAAAACACAGAAGAAATTTAGGATACTGCCTGATTATGACTATTTCCTATGAGTGTAGATCCAGATCAGCTAGCTTATGAGAGGCCAGCTGATCAGGATCCACACTGTAAGGTGCAAGAATTGTCATAGGTAAAATAATAAATCGATAGAAGAGAAATGAACAAAATATTCACTAAAAATATATATACAAACTACAAACATGTACTTAAAATGAATAGTTTAGCATTTTAAAAGGATTTTTGCTTGGGAGTATATATTGTGGGAGTATCATTTTGGGAGCAGACATAGACGGCACCTTCAGGTGTGTAAAAACAAAAACCTTACACCCTAGTGCACATTATGTTTACTAAGTTTAGACATAGAGTGCATTAATAGTGAACATCATGCGATTCACATAACAACTTAAGTTATAATTCATTACTCGAATATTAAGCGAATAAAGAAATGTGCTTCATGCAAGATTGTCATTTTGTATCCTGCTTGATAACTTATATCACTTTAACTATCCTTGTTAGCAAAGACTTTTGTCATCTGCTGATAACCTTTGCAAACAGTAAGGACCCAGATCTGGAACGAGAAGAATGTTGATCCTGATCTTGATCCAAAAGGATTGACACTCTAATAGTGCGTTCCTGAAAGAATTTATTGAAAAAAGTAATTTAAAAAAAAAAAGTCAGCAGACGACAAAAAAGTTTATAGATAAAGATCTTTCTGGTTCTATTGTATTGTTATAATTCATAACTCGAAAATATTAAGCGAATAAAGAAATGTGCTTCATGCTAGATTGTCATTTTGCATCCTGCTTGATAACTTATGTTATTTTGAATTATATCATTTTAACTATCCTTGTTAACTAGGTTGCAAGGCAGTAGACATTAGAATAAAAACCCGTATTATTAGCTTTTGGATGAATATTGTGAATGGTAAACAAACAAAACTATCAAAATGGTTATACTTACTTCTACTAGGAGAATATGACGGTGGCATCCATCAACATAAATGGATCCATTTTATTAAACATATTCTATTATCTGTAGGGCGTCCCGATCTTTTAAACAAGGAAGTCATGGAAAACCCAAAATCAATCAAAAATCAAATCTCTAAAACTCTATCAGACCTTTATGTTCAGGAGTGGCATAACAAAGTAACTTCATCCTCTAAAGGAAAGAATTATACTCTTTTCAAGCAAGATTTAAATTTTGAAAATTACCTAATCAAATTAAATAGGAAACACTGTTCTTCATTGTTAAAGTTTAGGTAAAGTAATCATCGGCTACCGGTTGAAACTGGTCGCTGGGAAAGCACACCTTTAGAAGACAGAAAATGCACATTATGTAGCAAACATGATATCGGTGACAAATTTCACTATCTTTTTGTTTGTGATCACTTTATATCTGACAGAAAGAAATATTTAAGATCATATTTTTACAAAAGTCCTAACATTATAAAATTCAAAGAACTATTTCCTTTAGCAAATACCAGGAAGCTTGTAAAGTTATCTAGTTTTGTAGAAATTATAATGAATAAATTTTCATGTGCCGCCTAACCCTAAAAGAGTCAATCAGTACGATAATATACTTCTTACTATGTCTTGGCTTAATATTTCATGGGAATAACCTGATTATAGACAGTTCACATGATATGTCAAATTATGCGAATTGTCTATAATCAATAATGTGAAGCCTTATTTTGTTTCCTAATGAAGTAACAACAGTCGATTATGTTGCCTACTGTAAGTTATAGAAGGCTCTTTCAGGGTTGATTTTGCTCGCATTTTAACTTTCACCTTTTTCATGCTCTTTGTACTCATGAATTTTATGTATATCATGTATATGCTTTGTTTTTGTATCTTATGCCTTTACGCTATCTATGAGTGGCCTGAGTTTTATGTCAATAAAATAAGTTCTGTTCTGTTAACAAAGACTTTTGTCATCTGCTGATAACCTTTGCAAATAGTAAGGACCCAGATCAGGGCCGAGAAGAATGTTGATCCTTATCTTGATTCAAACCGACTGACACTCTAATAGTGTGTTTTTGAAAGAATTTATTGAAAAAAGTTATTTTTAAAAAAAAGTCTGCAGACGACAAAAAGTTTATAGAAAAAAGATCTTTCTGGTTCTATTGTATTGTATTTGAATTTAAGGTACAACTTGCATTTTATATTGTAGAACAGTGACCTATGTCACTGTACAGAAATGTGTAGAAAGACCCTTGTTACTGTGTATAACATTTTATCAGACAGACAATGTCGTCTGCTGATAACCTTGCAAACAGTTAGGACCAAGATCAGAACCAATTGAAAGTCATTCCTGGTCTGCATCCAAAATGTTTGACATTCTAATTGAGTTCCTGAAAGAATTTTTGCAAAAGACATAAAAAGAATTCAACTAGTTAAAAAAGATCTTTTTGGTTTTAATGGTCAGCAGACCTCAAAACATGAATGTGGGCATGACTGGATTTGTTCATCTAAATTGAAGTGTTCTTGTTACCCTGGCAACAAATAGCAGGCTTCTGACCACATGGTGAGGCTATTACCTGGTGTCTTAATCCCAATAAACACAGAATTTTCAGTTTTACACTGTCAATCACATACCAGCTTTAGCAAACAGTGTAGATACAGATGAGAAGCAGCTAATAAGGAAAGAGTTAAATCATTAAGGTCCTTTAAGATAGTCTTCTGGAATAACCTTTTAGTGAATAAATTATTTTGTTCAAAGAACAAAACAAATAGTCCCTGATCAGACTGCATTGAATTTTTTATATAAATCTTTACATGCAACATACTTAGTGATTTTGTTGTCGTCTGCTGACTCCTTTCAAAATAAATATTTTCAAGAAATTTCAGGAAAAAAAATCAAGGTGTCAAATTGTATGGATCCAGATCAGGACCAAACATACTGTTGGTCCTGATCTGACTCCAAACTGTTCATGAATGTTATCAGCAGATGACAAAAGTTTGATGATCAGTTGTTTCCAAAAACGGGATATATCTAGGTTCAGCAGGACAAAGGTTGATTTGATATTTATGCAAGTGCATTTATTATAACAAGGTAACCCTATTTGTCTCGACAAGCATCCATTTCTATTTTACTCTGCTTGTTGGAAATTATTTAGGTATTTTGTCATCTGCTGTCTTTTCTAAATTAGTTTACTATATAGTTCCTTCATTATCACTATCAGAGAGTCAAACAGTTTGGATTCAGATCAGGTCTGACATTTTGTCGGTGCTGATCTGGTTCTAAAACTGTTTGCAAAGGCTATCAGCAGACAACAATTGCAGGCAAAGAGAAACTTTAGCAGTGTATATCTATCCAACTTGCAGGGTTCCACTTAGTAGTATGCATTTATAACCAAAGTAGAAAACAATATGTATCCTGATCAGCTGGTTTCAGGCCAGCTGATTCAGATCTATACTGTTTTCTAAACGAGTTATACCCAGGTACAACATGGTATGGGCCATTTTACATTATTTACAGGTCATCATATTTCTTTAATTTTTATTTTTGTTAATTTTCTCCGAATTTTATGCACATTAAATTCGACAAAAACACAGAAGAAATTTAGGATACTGCCTGATTATGACTATTTCCTATGAGTGTAGATCCAGATCAGCTAGCTTCTGAGAGGCCAGCTGATCAGGATCCACACTGTAAGGTGCAAGAATTGTCATAGGTAAAATAATAAATCGATAGAAGAGAAATGAACAAATGTTCACTAAAAATATATATACAAACTACAAACATGTACTTAAAATGAATAGTTTAGCATTTTAAAAGGATTTTTGCTTGGGAGTATATATTGTGGGAGTATCATTTTGGGAGCAGACATAGACGGCACCTTCAGGTGTGTAAAAACAAAAACCTTACACCCTAGTGCACATTATGTTTACTAAGTTTAGACATAGAGTGCATTATTAGTGAACATCATGCAATTCACATAACAACTTAAGTTATAATTCATTACTCGAATATTAAGCGAATAAAGAAATGTACTTCATGCAAGATTGTCATTTTGTATCCTGCTTGATAACTTATATCACTTTAACTATCCTTGTTAGCAAAGACTTTTGTCATCTGCTGATAACCTTTGCAAACAGTAAGGACCCAGATCTGGAACGAGAAGAATGTCAATCCTGATCTTGATCCAAAAGGATTGACACTCTAATAGTGCGTTCCTGAAAGAATTTATTGAAAAAAGTAATTTTAAAAAAAAAGTCAGCAGACGACAAAAAAGTTAATAGATAAAGATCTTTCTGGTTCTATTGTATTGTTATAATTCATAACTCGAAAATATTAAGCGAATAAAAGAAATGTACTTTATGCTAGATTGTCATTTTGTATCCTGCTTGATAACTTATGTTATTTTGAATTATATCATTTTAACTATCCTTGGTAACTAGGTTGCAAGGCAGTAGACATTAGAATAAAAACCCGTATTATTAGCTTTTGGATGAATATTGTGAATGGTAAACAAACAAAACTATCAAAATGGTTATACTTACTTCTACTAGGAGAATATGATGGTGGCATCCATCAACATAAATGGATCCATTTTATTAAACATATTCTAATATCTGTTGGGCGTCCCGATCTTTTAAACAAGGAAGTCATGGAAAACCCAAAATCAATCAAAAATCAAATCTCTAAAACTCTATCAGACCTTTATGTTCAGGAGTGGCATAACAAAGTAACTTCATCCTCTAAAGGAAAGAATTATACTCTTTTCAAGCAAGATTTAAATTTTGAAAATTACCTAATCAAATTAATTAGGAAACACTGTTCTTCATTGTTAAAGTTTAGGTTAAGTAATCATCGGCTTCCGGTTGAAACTGGTCGCTGGGAAAACACACCTTTAGAAGACAGAAAATGCACATTATGTAGCAAATATGATATCGGTGACGAATTTCACTATCTTTTTGTTTGTGATCACTTTATATCTGACAGAAAGAAATATTTAAGATCATATTTTTACAAAAGTCCTAACATTATAAAATTCAAAGAACTATTTCCTTTAGCAAATACCAGGAAGCTTGTAAAGTTATCAAGTTTTGTAGAAATTATAATGAATAAATTTTCATGTGCAGCCTAACCCTAAAAGAGTCAATCATTACGATAATATACTTCTTACTATGTCTTGGCTTAATATTTCATGGGAATAACCTGATTATAGACAGTTCACATGATATGTCAAATCATGCGAATTGTCTATAATCAATAATGTGAAGCCTTATTTTGTTTCTTAATGAAGCAACAACAGTCGATTATGTTGCCTACTGTAAGTTATAGAAGGCTCTTTCAGGGTTGATTTTGCTCGCATTTTAATTTTCACCTTTTTCATGCTCTTTGTACTCATGTATTTTATGTATATCATGTATATGCTTTGTTTTTGTATCTTATGCCTTTACGCTATCTATGAGTGGCCTGAGTTTTATGTCAATAAAGATATGTTCTGTTCTGTTAACAAAGACTTTTGTCATCTGTTGATAACCTTTGCAAACAGTAAGGATCCAGATCAGGGCTGAGAAGAATGTTATAATCCCAAATAATTGGTATGTTCTAGAATGTTCTAGAAAGTCTCAGTCCAGCTCCAATTCTGCTTGAATAGAACTTCCTGGGATTTTGTGGTACTTCACTTTACATGGTATTTAATGGATTTCCATTAAATCCCAAAAGTTAGAACAATTGGTATTTTCTGTCACTATCTGGAACTGGAAAATCCCAGAAAGTCTCAAATAATTCTGCTTAAAATATAAGTGGGATTTCATGTTACTTTCTGGGATAAATATTCCATTTAATCCCAGAAAGTCCCAGTAGGTACTTTAAATGGGATTATTAAGATTTTCTGGGTCTTCATCAATTCAACACATCCATATAATTTGGGATTAAATTGAATCTTTTGGTACTGCTAGTAAATAATTTGGTTCCATTTAATACCAAATAATCCCAACCTAGATTTGCATAGGACCATTATATTCTGAAATCAGTCTGACCTTGAAATATGATATAACTGTGTTAACCTGGTTCTCTCATTTCAATGACCAAAGCTGAAATTCTTATTTTGCAGGAAACCAGAAAAAGATTCAAATAAACCTCATGGTTTGCAAGGCTCTAACTATTTGATAAATCCTGTGTTAATTTTGGATATATACTGCATAAACTGCACAAAATAAATCCTACAACAGACAATGTGAGTTAATAGAACATATTTCTATGCTTATAAATTATACTTGCATGAGACTTTTCATCATATAATTTAGTTTCTCAGAAACAAAGCCATTTGTAGTTGTTTCATTCTTTAAATGCTGATGAAAGACGCTTAATACTGAATTGTGTTCATTATGGTTATACAATTTTACCATTATCATTATTATTTACAGCAGCATTTATGGCAGTACAACACTTAGTTAGTGTGGTACATGTAAGCAGGTTAATTACTGAATTTACAGGATAATCAGGCTGATCATTGGGGCTTATTTTTATTTGATTTTTTTTATCCATTCTCTTTTTAAAAGGTGTTGGAGACATTGCGATTGCCTTCGTCTGTATATCAGGTTTTTGTTTGTTATGCTATCTTCTAAACAACTGGACAGATTATCCAACCAAATTTGTTGAGCAACTGGTGTATGCAACTGGTGTATGCAACAGCAAAATTCCAATACCCCAATGATGTGGGATGTAGGTCAAAAGTGACCTTCGGTCTGCCCATTTGCCTGCAATACTTTCACCTTGCAAACGGTTTGTTTGTTTTGTTGCTTTACGTCCCAAGTCAACAGCTATGGTCATGGCAGGACAGTTAGTTCACCTAACCACACTTTTTCCTGGGCAAGCTTTAACAAGCAGTTAACCAGTACTTCGTGCACATACTTTCACTTGTAACTGACAACAACCCTTCTTGAATGATTCAGCGGAAGGGAGGAGAATGACCGTAGAAATTATTTCATGATCAATCTCCACGAAAGTACGGGACCGGGTTGGGATTCAATCTTGTGACCCCTGGATTCAGACTCACATCTGTTGCCAGACACGTTACTGACTGCGCAAACGGTCATACTGAATCCAACCGAATTTGTTTGGTGACTTACTTGCACAAGTGGGTGAGCAGGAGCATTACTGTTTTTTGCTTTTTGGATCCCCTTTGCATGGGCCTCAGAGAGTGTGCATTTTCTGGCTAAATTGCAGTCTCTTTCTGAATTGCTGGGTAGAACTCAACCAAATTTGTGCACACTTAAACAAATTGTGTATACAAGAGCTTATTTTTGGGTACCCCACTCAGAGGCGCCCTATAATGGGGTCAAAAGTGTCTGCCAATTCTTCTTTTATGCTAATCCAAACATGCTGGGCTGAATTCAACCTAATTTGTTGAAAGGTCGACTTTCTCACAAGTGGGGAGTGGTAAAGAACAATAATTTTTTTAACCTTCCAGCCAAATTTTCGATTATCCGAAACTACTGGGTTATTCGAAGACTACGGACAGTCCTGACTTTTTCCTCTATTATCTATTGCAATAAAACTACCTATTATTCGAATTTCGATTATCCGAAAAATTCAATTTTTTGAAGTGATTTGTCGGTCCCGAGAAAAGAAATGACTATTCAATTACCTTTCAAGATTCGAAGTCCAAATGTCACGCATGGTGATCATGATTTCTTTGTTTGGTCGAGTTTATTTTTATTATATAGATTAATAATAAGAAAAAAATAGGTGAATGCCATTACAATAATACTTTATCAGTGTTGACGTGGTCTATTGTCATATACAGCATGGATGTTGGTGACCTGATTTTGAATGAAACGATTCAAATCTGAATATAGATATATAAACAAACAGGTTTTAAAATATTAAAACCAATAATGTATATGATGTATATATGTTCAATGATTCTATCTTGCTTTTGTAATTGTGCTTTATTTGTATGCTCTTCACATGTGGAGGAAATAAAGAATATTATTATTATCATTATCTTTATTATTATTATTATTATTATTATTATTATTATTATTATTATTATTATTATTATTTTATTAAGGTCGTCTGCAATGATGGTTTTGTTTGATGTTTTTTAAATGTCTAATTGTGGGCAATAAATGAGCTAAACTTGATTTTAATTGGATCTTCTCATCCTTTGATTTATTCTTGACCACTGTTTACATTATATTTAATATAGAATACAAGTATGTCTACAGAATTCCAAAGGGCCCTTACTTAGACTACAGTTATAATTCTGTCTGATTACTCTACTGGTTGTGATGAGATGAGACGAGCAATTATTTTGCCACACAAGCAGATATAATGATAGATATTGTATACGACTTGGATAAGGATTAGTTAAGATATTTTAAAACATTTAACCAATTTAACAAATACTAAATTGTCATGTTAAAATAGAAACTATTATTTTCCACGCCCCTCTATCTATATCGTAGTATTATACATATATGGAAATATTGAAAAAGTTTATATATAACATCTGTAAAAAAGGTCTTGATAATAGAGCAATGAATTGCTTCCTAAGATTAAAGCACCAAAGCCCAGAGATTTATAAGAAACCATGCGAAAAATATTCATTTCCCTTTGAAATATCATCTCTTACACCAAGTCAATGGCCTTGCTAATTTATTATGTTAGGTAACATAAGTTACAACCTGTAACACAACCTGTAACAAGTACTCCTATCTTGTTGTTTAACATGCAAAATCTATGATTCTTTATTATATGAGCAAGACTATCAAAATATGGACATTTTATATAATTTTTACGTAAACAATACCTACCAAATTGGGCTCCTTAAAACTTGGGGAAGTGTTGTTTAATTGCTTATATAAGGCAATGCATTTAAGATAGATAAACACATTTTGTTTTTTTTTCTATAAGCCAAATAAGTATGTTAGTACAACTAGATTAAAAGCATTTTAAAAATTCACAAATCAGCTGTAAAATTAAATGCTATTGGTCACAGTTACCGCTTTTAAAGGGTAGTTTTATGTAAGTAACGCACATAACACATTAGGATGCCGTAATTTTGCTTTAAAACTTTTATCTGCAGCTTAGGTATCCAGAAGGCAGACTATATGCGTGATTTAAATAGTTAGTTTAATGCCTTCTTTCTGTAGCACAGCCTTTTAACTTTTCATTTTCTGAATTTTATATGGTAACATATGTAACAGACTGTCAGAGGCAAACACCAAATCGTACACATGCAAACATCTCTTATTCTACGCAGCTTGAAATGCTCTTTTAAGATACGATGTGTCTGCAAAATTCTTTAACGGGGAGCAAAACATTCTCAGCCATCAGTCTAACAATGATACATTGCCATTTTGGTAACGTATATTTTAGGATTTCCCACCAAGGGAGAAATTGAAATCTCTCTGTTTTGATATAAAACTCTCACAACTTTGAACACAGAGTGTAAAATGCTTCTTTGAGCTAAAAACTAAAAATATTATTTTTGGATAAAAAACCCGCAGGGTTTTTCTCCCATTTTATTTTGTGGGGGAAAAACCCCGTGGGGGAAAAACCCTGCGGGGGAATTTTCTTTTTCCTCTAGAGGCACAATATAATGCTGAAAGTTTTTGATATACCTTTTATTATGCATTGTGATGAATAATAATTCAAAAAAGTCAATTTGAATTTTTCAAAAAACCCTGCGGGGTTTTTCCCCCACAATCTGAAATGGGAGAAAAACCCCGCGGGGGAAATCAAAGTTTTGAATTAAGCCATATCAATCATTTTCTGCAATAATTACAATCAAACAAACTTGTTTCTTGAACAAATTTTAATATTTATTTTTTTGAAAAAACCCTGCGGGGTTTTTCCCCCATTTGAAAATGTGGGGGAAAAACCCCGCGCGGGGTTTAAAAAACCCCATGGGGTTTTCGAAAAACCCCGCGGGTTTTTTAACTTTGACCATTTTTTTCATTATGATGGCATATATTTTTTTAGTCATAATCATATATGTTTTGCTCCCTTATGTCTGTATTTATGTATTTTAGTGGTTTTGAGCCTTTTGCACCACTAGAAAGATGATGTGATTTTGCCAAATTCTGGTGTGGCAAAAAAAAAACTGGTGGCTGTTATTAATGTAGTATACCCTATAAATATAGTATACCTTTCAAAGGCTATATTCGAAATGTCATGAAACATCTGTTGTTGTTTTTTGTTTTTATGTAAGCAACATGAGCACGGGTCAGTATGGTCTGCATCTATATTACTTATTCCCTAAAAAGTTTGTTAGGTATACATGTTACGCTTTTGATTTACAAGCCAGCTTCTGTAGCTGAGCTCTCAGGGTTTAACCTCAACTGTTCGCAAATACCAAAGATATTCTCAGCCCATAGCTCACTTGTGATCAGATTTTATGTTTTCTTTAGCTCTGACTATCTGTGAGTCATGTGTCCTTTTCTTTCCATCATCATAATATGCTAATTTGATGTGATTGTTTCTCTGTGATGATGATACATTGCATTAGTTAGGAAGCCCCCATTTGAGCTAAACAATTATGTGATTTAACAGCAACAGAATCAAGGTCGAACATTTAGCGCTAGAAAAAAGCATTTAAGCCCCCCCCCATGGCTTACGATGCTATTTGTTCTAAGGCGGTGGTTCTGTTGTTGTTGATCTATTGTTTAATGTACTTTCCATTGTTTGTGGGAGTAAGGGTTTGTCTGTTTTGTTATGCATTAATTTGTGTTCATTCTAGTTTTGTAATCATCTTGTAGAGGAAGAGAAAGCTGGTTGCTTTCCTATTATTGTCTTGCAATAAATGTTCTGTGGCACTTCCTAACGGTGCTGTGGGTTTATCTGCAGTAAGTGATTGTAGTATTTACTGATAATACTCGCTTCCCTTTTGTAGTTGTGATTTTAAAATACAGACATTTATAAATGTCATAGAGTTAAGATAATTAAGAATATTGCTAAAAATATTACCTTAAATGACCTATGGAGATATATAAACTTGTCAAAGCCATAACACGTGTGCAATGGATCAAGTGGTTCTTACCTTGTTCTTGTGTAGTTCTGAATTCCTCAATAATGTTTGGTAATTATTTCTTAATTCTGCGTATTTAGATTCTATAGATGTTACTGTAGTTGATTTCTGAAAAAGAAACACAAAGTAAAATTCATTTACATATTTTTTCCTTCAGAGCAGGTACAGAGAGTACCGAAGCTCAATTCCGCTGATCGGAATGAAATAACGTATGCTTTAACTGTGTACCATTTGGTTTATTTCTTTTCCATTTGGGTAATACACAAATTGCAGTCTGGTATTAATTTTCTTAACTAACGTGCACACAGTCTAATTCAAGTTTTATTAATTAAATATCGGCGCCCAGTCAAGTATTTTGTGGAATATTAATAAAGGGGAATCTTGCAAAGTGTTTCCAAGCGACAAATGTCAAAATTTTAACAGAGGTACAATACATTTGCTACTTGGGCGCCCCAGAAAGGCAAACAATTGGAAAAGATAAATATTCAGGCAAATTTTTGACGGGTTCTTTTAATCAGGAATCACAGTGGATATTATATGTAACCCCCAAAACAGCACAAAAGTTGGGATGAAATTATGGAATTGTTTTGCGAATATGTAATTGAGGATAATTATGCTGCGCAAATCCCAAAGGACCTCTGACACTTTGAGAGAGAATATGCCTATTTTTCAGATTCTTCCAAAAACTTCCCTATGCATAAGGTATCACTGTTATTCATTTGAATAGGGCGCTCGATGTTTTAGTAACGAAATAAGGTTATCGTTAGACAAGCAGACCCCTACGACAAAACAGGAGGCGCTACCAAAGGGGATTGGGATTGCGAAATTTGACCCTACCAAAGCATTCAGAAATCATTATTAAATGTAAAGGGTATTTTATTATCAATACTCGATTACAAATCACAGTGAAAGTATTTTAAAGTCCAAAATCATGAGCATTTTAATGATAAGTTTGTTATTGTTTCTTTATATCTGATTTGTTTGGTGATATTTTGAAGTGCAACTGTACTCCATATTCAACATTGATGACAATGTATATACCTGCTGCAATATTATGCAGCAATGTATCACTATTGCCAGTCAGCCATGCGTAAAGTACACCTAGACAAGGGCCATGTAGGTTATGTGTATTGAATAGATACAGTATACTGAATTTAGTAAAGTATGCTAAAAACGTTGTAATATTTCATGACTAATGGGTTATGAAAAGGAAGTTTACTTGTACTTATTATTTCATTATACTGGAAAAAAGAATTTCAAGAGAGCACACCAAAAATCCAAATGCTATTCAGATGTCAAATTTTGGGCTGTGCGATATCATTCCCTCTGCGTCCCAACTAGTTTTTCACATGTATTATGTAAAATATGGGAACACACTTACGTGCACAAAGTTTAGTTGGGAGTAGGGGGATGCTGTTTTAAAAATAGTTTTCTATTTCCTTTATGTAATAATACAAAAAGTGGGAGCGCAGTGGTTCAGTGGTAGAGTGCTTGACTCGAGACCGAGGGGCAGCGGGTTCGAGCCACACCGGCGTCACTGTTTTGTGGTCCTTGAGCAAGACACATTGATCCTAGCTTAGTACTGTTCTAACCATTTTAGCCCCAAAATAAAGCTGTACATTTATGAAAATAGGTAATCAAATGCAAAATACTAGCGACCAATAGCGAGCTTATGTATGAAGATGGAAGCATTTGATCAACTTTATTTTTTATCAAAATTGTAGTCAGCGATATACTGTAATTCCCATTACCACCGTCAGGGCTCCTTAAGTCACTTTCTTATTGCCACTATTGACCCTATACGAATGTCCTCTCAAATAAAGTCTTTTGAAAATATTGAGTTCGGTCAATTCTATCGAGCATCATTCCTGCAGGATTTACTGGGTCTGTAGGGTCACGTCAATAGTCGAGTCCTTAATCTCCTTAAAATTAACTTTGTATGGCAGTTTTTTTAAAGATTGATAGATAGCACAGAATCTATATTACTCACATACCTAAGTCATAGAACGATGCATTTATAAACGTTGGCTTTGCCCATTTGTAACTTACCAATACTTATCCTATGCAACATCTCTAGTCATACCATAATATACTAGTAATCATGACATACCCTAACCCTACTACCAGGAGTTGATGCTGCACAGCAACCTCCTCTCATACCGTACCTTCACCCTACTAGCAACACCTACCCTGACTCTACCTTAGGGGCAGGATATTCTATGGGTACATGTGTGGTTAGTATAACCTATCCTACAATGCGCATATATTTCCCTCAAAACCTTCCCTGTTGTAGTGTGTGTAGGGTTTGTTATTGGTTAGTGTTATGATTAAGGGTAGGGTAAATCAATAGTGCGTGGGTAGAATGGGGTAGACCAGCAGAGATTTTGGTTACATGAGTTAATGAGCAAAATGCCAATATGGATATATTGACTTAATACCATATTCTATACAATTATAAAAAAACTTCCAATTCTCAAACCTGACCTAGCAGCCCTTACCTCTTTTTACCAAGGGGATAGATGTATGTTTGGATAGTGTACGTTACCTTGAGGCAGTGGGGTGGTATAATATTGGCAAAAAGATTGTTAGTAGTTTGGGTGTAATAAGGTTTGGTTACTCTTACACATATCTTGATTAGCCTCACTTCATTGTACACTCCTCTCACCATGTACTCTACTTACAGCTTGGAAGTGTCATGGTTTATTTAAGACATTTTTAAAACTGCTTGAAATCATATTTTCTTGTAACCTTATCAAAGCAACTCTAAAAATGGACGCTGCTTGGTCCACCTTTAAGCTGAGACTTTGGCTAGTACTTTGAAGAGGAAAAATAAAAACAAATCTGCAGTAATGCACAGCGACTGTGTATAACTAGGAAACGCCATAATCACTGACTTCACACCAACTCAGGGCACCATGAGGAAGAGAAATAGAACACAGACAGCCACAATACAATTCCTGTTAAGCAACGAAATATCCCTTTTCAGCTATGTAATGTTAATATAGAGCCACACCAGGAACCACTAGCACTGTTAACCAGGGGTTTCATGTTCGACCCCTAGCTTCTACAGGATGTCAAATGTGATTTTAAGCCATGACCTCATGTCGATATGACCTAAACTGTTGGTTGAAAATAAAAAAAAACTAAAACACACATGCACAAAATCTATGCAAATCCCAAAGCGAAATAAATCCATTCAGACCATAACTGCAGTTTTAATCCTGAAGTATTCAAGTTGATCAAAAAGGCTCCAGAGAATATAAGTGGGGCACTCCATAATACATGTTATATAAGGTCATTTATATTGAAAATTGTATTCCATGTGATGGGGTGGCGGTAGGGGACTCAATATAAAAATGGACAAGAATGTGCTACTTCACCAAAATTCAAAGACAGACAATAGTGATTTGAGAAAAAATATTCAAACCACCAACTTTCCATTTGTCTTCGAAAATTATATTATAAAGTTTCATCAAATTTTAAGCAACAGTTTAAAGAGATGCTGCCGCTGATGTGGCAGAGGGAAAAGGACACAAAGCCAAAATATCAACTGATTTTTCAGCAGCGGATTGAAAAAGGGAATTAACTACATACAGTGGAAAAATTAGTTTAACTTTACAGCTGTACATCCAATGAGATGGCAGCTGAACTGCTACTGTGTTACTTTTCCACTGTTTTAAAATCTATGTTTTGTTTGATTGTTCTGGTCCAGAGATAAATACACAATGACAGGTAGAAATTTTTAACTTAATGCAACCATTGCTTTGCTTTATTATTAGGTTTATATTTAGAATATTGTTTGTAAACACATTTATAAATATTGTAACATGGGAAACTTACACATTTCCACAAATTTCCTTCCTCCATTATTTGTTAATTACCAAGACCGACAGATCTAATTGCTATTCAGCATTGATAAGTTAACCCTTGGAGCGCCTGCAAAGATGTATCTGAAATTGTTGTCTGATGCATAATATTATATCTACATTTACTAAAATTACTGACTAATGCAAGTTGTAGATGCAGTCTGATCTGATTCTGCCCTGTTTAATCAAAATAATTTTAAAACATTTTAGCTGACAACAAGAGCGGACGACATTTGTTGTAATTGGTACTTTAGTGGTTAATCTATTTTTGACCAAAACCACACAAACCTTTGAATCTCAAATCCTGGCAATTTGATCACCTGAAATTATTTGAAAACTGGAGAGATCTACTCAAGCGAATTCGGTACTTAGGGTATACTTGTAAGCAGCGAAGGCTCAGATGATTCATCCCAAAAAGGGCATGCTAGCCACTGCCGATGATTCATCCCAAACAGGGCATGCTAGCCACTGCCGATGATTCATCCCAAACAGGGCATGCTAGCCACTGCCGATGATTCATCCCAAACAGGGCATGCTAGCCACTGCCAATAAATCAATAAATCATCTGATTTATTGGCAGGGATCAAAAATAGATACTATCTAAATACAGTACAAAAATAGTGGAATTTTACATCCAATGTGGTGGCAGCTGAACTGCCACTGCTACACGTGTAGCGAACATGTTGCAGGAAAGTAGATGAATGTCCAGACTAATATTTAGTCCAAGAAGGTAAATAGCTGTGTATGTTAGACTTGCAGACCCAAATATTTTGTGGGTACTCATTGGAATGTCTCAGTGAGTTGGGTTGATACCGCAAAACAGAGCTGCTTAGGCTATTCCTTCATTTTCCTATGAAATTTTTATATAAATGAATCAAAATACATCTTTTGCATGCACGACTCCAGTACTTTTTGTTAGGAGGGTGGGGTTGCAGTATTCGCTGAGGCCATATCAGTTGCTCGTCTATGGAAGTTTGTATGGGATTTCACATGAGGTATACAGATTTTCCTTCGTAAATTGTCTTGTTATGAGTCACTTGTTGAAATAGAAGTATCAAAACACTAAAACATCTTATCATTGATACGTCTTATAGCCTTAGTAGTAGTGACGTCATCACTAACGTCAAGACCGTTACGCCAATAAATCCATTATTTTTTTTACGAAAATAAATGGCGGATACATGGTTGTTAAAAATGAAATTATAATAGAAGTGTTTTGATAACTGGTTTACTAAGAATCATACGAAATTTTATCTAACTTTAAAAAAAGTACTAAAATCAACTTTTTTCTAACCTTGGCCAGCTGGGAACCAAACTAGTAGAGCGTTAAAAAAATCATAGAGTAAACAAACACATTCCAGTCTTAGATATTGCCAAGAATAACTCAGGTCTTATCTCTGGCATCGCAGAAATCGACCCTGAAAAAAGTGCAATGTGATTTGAGTTTCATTCGAAATAATGCAATGCAAAATGGAGTTGTGAGGGTAGCGCCCTTCAAGATCCATTTTCTCATTTGTTGCTGATCTGATCACAATAAAATTTCAATGGCTAATGCAACTACACATGCGCTTTACGCTGGTAGTCTCAGATTAAAAAAAATAACCTATTTCTCTTTTGAATAATTTTACATTTTATAAGTTGTGCGTAACTAAAGTGGCTCAATGTAGTATTGCCCCGATACACAGATAATAAAAAATGATTTATGTCTTAAAGTGAAAAAAAATTTCAAGCTGACCAAAATGCAACTTTTGATATTTTAAAAAGATAGTTGAGTTTATATACAGCATATAACATTACCAATATTATTTAAACATAATTAATATGTTTTGTTTAATGTAGTAGCAATTATATACGTAAAAGGGGGTGGGGTAACCAGATATATAGTCAAAAAATATTAGATGATTTTTAAAGCTGCATAGTCTGTAACTTTTGATCTTCTAATTTTAGAAATAATGTATTTATTTTTCAAGAACACAGTAAAAATACTCACATTTTACCATTTTTGTAAATCTTAAAAAGTTATAACTATCAAAACAACTGCATTTATGTTACAAATCAACTGTCTAGAATTATTGGAGGGACGTAAGTAATTACCAACAAGAGAAAAAAAACACCTGTTTTTATAAGATAAATCACTTTTCCATGCAGTTTTCTGCTGTAATCAACATTTTTTATTGTAAAAACACAACTTAATTCTACTTTTACAAAATATTTAAAAAGAAAAGATTTTTTTTCGAAAAATGTTCATGTTTACAGACTATGCAGCTTACAGCAAGTATTCCCAATAGCAGTGACTATGATAATATGTTTGCATACTTCCAATACTTTAAGGGCATTCAGGTTTTGTTAACTGTAAAAGCATGTGTGGGATTTACCTGCCTCTTCCTGTTACCATGGAAACAAGCGCAGGCTTATTGTAAAATAAAAATTGAATTAATTATGACTTAAAGTGGGTAAAATTCCACTGGAAAATGCCTAATAATGCAAAGCTTCAATGTGAAAAAGATAGTTGAGATGATTAACATAACCAATACGATTTAAGCAAAATTAAAAAGTTAAGTTTTATTTGGTTAATAGTTAAAACGGTGGAGTATTAACCAGATAATTACAAACAAAAAGCTTAGTCTTTAGTAGCAAGTATTCTTTATAGTGGTGGTGATGATGACATACTTTCATACTGCCAAAATCCAATAAGAATTTCAAAGTAAAAAAGGGGGAAAGATCAGAAATCGATACAATCAAGTACCACACCTGACCCAGGATACAGTATGGGAAATTAACAAGAACACAATTTAACACCACAAACGAGACCCACGTAGTCAGCCCTTTCCTAACAGGTGACCAAACGGCAGCAATGAACAGACGCAAACGAGTGGTAAACACAAGACAGAAAGTACACAAATGATCATCAAAAGAAGTACCACCTTTGAACGGTCAGTAAAAATATTTCACTGGAGGGCTTAAACCTGCTTCACGGCGCAAACCCCACCCTTAGTTTAGATGTGGATCAAGACACATTGATATTTGCATGAAATACCCTTAACTTATCCATACATTATCTAGAACATATAAATCAAGATATAAAAATGAGATAATGCAAAGCAAAGATGAGGACTCAACAATACATAAAGTTGAATACCAGAGCAAAAGAAATCCCACAGGTAAACCCCAGTGAGCCTTACAACAGCCAAGTCATCAGGCACCTACCATCTCATCAAAAGATAAATCTTTAAGTAGGAATCGTCATAAAGTCTGAAGTCCGACCCACTGACGTGCAATTTAAGAAGAAAGCAAAGTTGCCAACCATGATTGGGCTGCAATCATGCATTACGTTGCAATATATTGATAATATAGTCAATCTTTTTATAATGAGATATTAGAGCCAACAATTTTCTACGCTTTATACAACACGTCACCATAGCACTCAGGTTCCAAAAGTCTTCGGCGCAAGGGAAATTTAAGTCCAATTTGGAATTTAGATTTCAAGCCATAGTATAGTTGGTAAAATTTAGAAAATGTTTTTTGTAAGCTTATAATACCGATACCCTGTTTACGAGCGTTGGCTAGATATTCTAGCAAAACGGATGAGTTGAGAGATATAGACTCCATAGGATGTAGAGCGAGCAACATCACCATTTTAAAAATTGGATATTGACAATTTCAAAATTGTAATTGTCTCCTTTATCATAAAGTTCGGTAGAAACAAGTATCATAAGCTGTAAAACGTAATTGGGGTTTTACCTCCTAACCGTAACCATGGAAGCAAATTGGAAATTAAATTATTACATCTTAAAGTGGTTTTAAATGTCACAGCTAGTTTGAATAAGATGTCAATGTGTTTCAAGGATAAATAATTGAGACATATCGAAAGCATTTTGATTAACACACTTGATAAGTTTAGTGTACAATTTGTAACACTTGAAGCCCCCTTTAAAGTGTAAGGAGTAACCACGTAATATGTAACTAAAACATATTTTAAGTATTTAAGTATTTTTTAAGCAATTATCCCAAATTCTTGCGGCAATGTTGATATATTTGAATAATGCCAAAACTTAAATGGGGGCCTTCCAATTTTTATAAACTGTAAAATATGTTTTGGTGTTTTTTTTCTTCTGGCTGTAGTGAAGGAGTTTACACAAGTTTACATATATAGTCTCATAAACACATCAATAAGTCGATTTCCACTATAATCATGTGCATTGCTCAAACTTTTGCTTGCCTAAACTTAGCATTTCTTACTGTACATCTTGCCTTGGTTACCATAGCAACCAAGTAATATAATTGAAAAATATTAGCCAAAAACTATTTCATGTATTCTAGTGAACTAGATTTGATAACACATCTCAAAATACACATGGTAAGTGGGTGAAACTTCATGAATTGGTTTGCCTCTCTTTTGATAAAAATTGGGCAGGGTAATTTGGCCCCTGTTGCAAGTCTTTTTGCGAGGTCATTGCAGTTTGCCCCAGTCAGTTCTTTTTGCTTTTTAGAGACACAAGCACAGCTGCTTTTAGTTCAAATATATATCAACTCTCAAATGACGGTACTGCTCGTAGCACAGTTAATTGTATATACTCGTAATATCGAGAAAATTTGCTCCTTTTTAGAATAGTACAACAATAAAATTTTACAATAAGCATTAATGTGGAAGCTGCCATGCTGATTTAAAAGGATAATTGTAACTACAATTGCTAAATGTTTAATAATAAGTTGAACTGATTAAGTAAGAACAGGAGAATATATTTTTCAGAGGGACATCTGATTTTCCGAAAAATGCTCATTTTCATCACTATGGACCCCGTTGCCATGAAAACAAGACGAGATATTGAAAAAGCAAAGCAAATTTTTACTACCCAATTTTTTGTACTCTACTCAAATATGATGGCTTCATACAAATCTGTGGCTATGCGTGTCGCGATTTTTGTGGTTACAGGGAATTGATTTTAAAGCTTATATTTGGCATTTATAGCTGATTTAATTTTAAAAAAATTAACGTCTCATTCCGTTATGTGAATTGTTTCGTGACAACCTGTAGGCAAAAATGCAAAAATCGTTGTGCCGAGGTGGGCACCAGTGACCCTACATTAATCAAATAATGCTGCTGTTACTACTATAATTATGTCTTAACCTATTCCTAATCATACAGTGGTTGGAATGGGTAATATACGGTACAATTTTGTTGTTACGAATGTTACAATATATGTATGTGCTTATCGTTCCCCGCCCAACACAAGCCTAAGCTATCAAATACTTGAAGAGGATAGTCATACCTCATCATACTTCTAAATATATGATGCAGTGTAGAGTTCAATATGGGTATCTACGGGTATGATTAGATGTTGTTTACTAATGTTAAAGATAAACATTACAGTTAAATGTGTTTTCGCTCCACTCATGCCTTACGCAAGAATTGTAAAATAATTGTCAGCACTTAATCAACAAAGTCACACATAGTTATAATGGTAATCATCATCATTGCAGTGTAGAACAGTTAGTGTGATTATTTTAAAGTATCATCATCCTGGCATATGTATTATTACCGTTTTGCACTTTGTGCATGTTGTAACAAAATGTTAAAGGAGGAAAGTCTCCATTTCAGTTTCAAACTGGCTCTTAAAACAGACATACCTTTAATTTTGGATAATTTGTATTATCAAGACCTTCAAAGGATAAGTGTGTACCTGCCTTGATAACACATGTAACATTAAGATTAGGTATTAGAGGAGTCTTATAACTTTAAACTTAAAATATATATTCGCATGAAATTAAGTGCTAAAACAGTCAATAACAGCTTAATAACATGTAGTTTTGATTATGAACATTTCATTTGTTCATTGGTATTTTTTCAACGTCTGTCTAGGGTAATATATGTACTTTGAAGTGTAACATAGCTGTTACTGAGTAACACGGTTATTGTCAGGGTTTTAACTTATAAGTTCCATCATTTCAAATTAATAGTGTATTGTATACCCCCACCCTAGAAGAAAGGGATTCATGGCCAGACCAATGACTATGCTATCATAATGTTTAAACATAACATATGTTACAGAAAATGATATACACTAAAACGAAGTTCTAAGTGGCCACTTTTCACTTTCATTTTTTTCTGACTTAGTGCTTATGTCATTTAAATTAATTTTTGCCTAAATATGTGCATTTCAATGGATTCAAGCAACGTGTTGCTTTGAAAGAGTTTTCTGTCACTTCACAATTTTGGGTTAAAAAATGCAAACAAACTATTTTTTTAAGAAAATAAGGGTTTTGAGTGCATTTTTTTTAAAAATTGAAGTACAGGTGATTTCAAACCCGTCTAACCGACTTGAAAAATACCAAACCCCTGAATTTTTGCTAAAGAACGATTTTTTATGATTATTTTTAAAAAAAGCTCATTTCCACATTTTTTCAATATTATCGAAAATAATCAAATGCACATGCTAATATCATTGTATGCGTTTTATTTTATGTAAGCATGTTAGACCAAACACAATACAGCTTCATCAGCCCATTTTTTTAAGTTATTCTTTCAAGACTGGTTTCATCGTGAAATTTTGAAAGGTCATTTAAATGGCATATGCCAAAGGTATTTTTGATTTTTAAAAAGAAAAGTAAAGCCTATTAAAAAAAATAATCACTGAAAATTTCAATGCCGTGCCACATATAATATAGTATACAGAGCAATGCAAAGTTGATACGCAAATTACATGGTTTAAGCTAAAACTCTTTGATTTAGCTGCTGATAGTGGCCCCATTCATTTTAACAAGATGAGAAACGGAGAGTTCAATTTTCACAACACTTTTGATTCTTTTTTAGTCTGATATCACAGCTCTTATTAACAGCTTCAAACTAATTAAAATAAAAAATAGATAACATATCTGAGGAACATTTTATATATTAAAATTACAATTTGTGACGTTTTTAAATGAAGGTACCTTTACTTTGACTTCGTATGTGCAAGATATACCCGTCATTTCGAAATGGCATAATTTTCAGAGTCTTGAAAAAGCCTTGATTTTTATGGAAATAAAATTTTGAAAGAGCGATGTTTATCTTCTGAACAGGCACAAAAAATGTGTAGGTGGCCACTTATAACTTGGGTTTAGTGTAATTTTTGAAGCCTATACCTCTTTAATGTCATATAATGTTTCACTGTGTAGAATTAAGCAAAGAAGCAGTTAGTCACATATAAAATGCTATTAAAAATATATTAGTTTTTTCATTAGTATGGAGTTATGCTTATTGCTTATTTAAGTGTAATATAAGTTACAGAGCTATTAATTGCAAACATCCTGACTCTCAAACAGACGCCTAATGCAGTGTTTATCGTTTATATTGTATTGATTTAGAACACATATCGTTAAAAACTAAGAGTTTCATGGACAGCCAAAGGTCTCCCAAAAGTTATAATACCATATTTTGTCGAAATAGGGTACCTATCAAAAGGTGTATTTTTCCGGGCATAAACTACCTATATATGATTGCTATCAAAGAGGAATATACTCAGAAAAACAATTGAAGGATATTTAGATTCAGTTCTATCTCTAACATTTAATACAATAAAACTAAACTATTAATTATGCATGCATTTCATAGTTCCAGATATCTGCTATCAAAATGAAGGTTTGATTTAAGTCACGCTTTAATAATTAAAGTACAGTTCAAGTCCAAATGGTGCAATCCTCTATACTAAAAAGTCACAAACATTCAAAAATGATTGAAACCCATTTTTATCAATTGTATTCCATAATGGCTGGCTCCAAATCATTGCTGGCTCTAAGCCAAAGGTATGACACCTAATTTTGTAGTTTTTATAAGTGTTTTATTTCTAATTTGTTGTCATATTGGCTGGGGTAATACATATCTGTGCATTTTTGTTGAAGAATTGTCATGTTATTAGGTGCAATTACTGATAAATGGGTGTGAAAACTTGTCTGTGGTCAGAATTAGAACATAAGTAATGACCAGGTAAAGGTTGCAGCAAAAAACATAAACGCTAATGTTTTTGCTTGTGAACTTTGGGTTAAGAGGGTTGGTACATTTGGTGTGGTACTGTATCGTAACCAATGACCTGTAAATTTTATTTTGCATTCCGCTGAATTGCATATTGGTAGCTCTATCAGATACAAAAATGCCTTGTATGGAAATAATTTTCTTAACTGTTATATAGTCAAAAGAATTTTAATATCATTCAATTGTTTTTCTGAGTATATGTAAGACTTATATGAGCGCCGTCACGCAAAAAGGTGGCTTATTGTAATTGATGACGTTCTGAGTAAATGACGTTAGAAGTTAACGTTAATTTGTTGCCGATCATTGTCCAAAACGTGCGTTTCGCTACACACTGTGTGTAGTTTGTTTAAAATTCCTCTTTAGAAAACCCCCTTATATCCCAAAATTTAGACATTGGGTAAACAAGCTAATTCATCAAAGAAAACGTTTTTTAAGTTTGATCTTGATAAAACATATTTCGTTGTAGGTCAAGCTAAAAAATAAGTTTACCAAAATTGTTTGTAGAAATCTAAAGAAGACTCTTTCTTTCTCTCTTTCTGATTCTCTCTCTCTCTCTCTCTGCATTTTCCAGTCATATTGAACGAAGCATCAACCAGAGAACACCTTTGGTGTTGAGTAAGTTAATTGATAATAGTTAATTGATAAATCAATTTTCAATAAAGCAATATGCGCATTGCACTATGAGACACTGCACTGGCGCGATCACAAATGTGAACATATTTCCAATTGCGGATCCAGAGGGGGGATCAGGGTTTTCGCTTTAACCCCTCCCCAGTACCATTTGAACATGGAATAATTTGGTTTCAGTTTTAAATAATATCATTTGTATGGGATATTTAAGAAAAATTAAATCAAAATTAACAAAATAAACCGCAACACCTATATACATATGAAACCCCTTTCAAGAAGCCCTAGATCCGCCCCTGCAATTCGAATTCGTCATCGAATTCTTCATCACAAATGATAGCTTCATTGTTTAAGAAAAACAGCTGAAACAAAACATTTAATGAGGCACAGAATGCGAAATAAGAAGCGATATGAGCACACATTCTCTCTCTCTCTCTCTCTCTCTCTCTCTCTCTCTCTTAATGACGTTCTTACATAGTTCTGTCTCCTTTGAATTTCATGATGATATTTGAGCCCAATTTCACAGAGGCTATTCAGTCTTCATTGAATTGGAATTTTGTCCCATTAGCTTCTCACTGGGTAAAAAGCGAAGACTGATCAGACTGCGCAACGCCTCATTTGAAAAGCATTTACATGGATCAGGGCATAAACGTAAATAGTAAAAATTCCTACAAAATTACAAGAGCACCCACTTTGCGCAGTCTGATCAGTGTCCATGTGAAACGAATTAATGAATCACCATGGGACACGCCCTATGCTGGGGGTATAGATAAAGGCCTTCCCGTAGCTAAGGCTCAGGCGAACTTGCGCAGGTGTGCATGATTGTCTGAGCATTCGCTTCTCTCCTTTGCGACGGCAAAATGAGTATTTTCAAGAAATGTTTTTTTGTTACCGAAGAAATAATTAGATTGGACAAAATTCTGCGATTACCGTTAAAAACAACAAACAAACCTGACCATTGATTTATCAGACATGTAGCCAGAAATGCATGTAGGCTTGTCTGCGGTTTGTGATTGTGGTATTTCCTGATCATGCTCACCATTTTTGGACCTGTAATGTGTTCAGTGGCTCAAGCGTTAGATGAAACTGCAAAATAAGTGTTAAATTAAAAATGTACATGTATTTGTTGTACTGGTCTTGGTGTAATCTTATGCTCTGACTATTTGATTGTTCTGATCCAAAGAATAAACACTTCCTTCTTTTTGTTTAACATTTTTCATCGTATGCACTTTTACCTGAATATATTTGGAAGGAAAATAGATGTACATTTGTACGTGTAAGTTTACACCAAATGAAGTGGCAGCTCATCTGCAACCTCGTTTGATAGAAACTTACTCATCTTTTTTGCAGATCATAAAAAAATTATTTGTTGTAAACTGGGTCATTATTCATTGATCTTTGGGTTTGTTTGGTTTTGTTTGATTTGATTCTTTACGTCCCATCAACAATCTTTCAGGTAAACAGGGACGGGTCTTCCTGGGTTGAACCAGTACTAAGCTAGGATAAATGTGTCTTGCTCAAGGACCACAACGCAGTGACGCCGGTAAAATTTCAGGTTTGTATTTCCCCTCCAGGCTAATTTTCTTCACAATTGAAAAAGACGGGACTCGCTGTATTCCAAAAGTCGTATATGTTTTGTTTTTTTTTCACGCAGATATTGCCGTTTTTCGAAACAAAACAAAACAAAACCATGCTTCATTATTTGCCATGGCGCTGTTTCAAATGTACGACTCCTGTGCGTGATGTATTTTTCGGCTTGAAATACTTAGATATACGCACTGATACATAGTGTTTACAAAATTTTGCCTCACTGCCATCGTTTACGTGGTAAGAATGGTCTGTTTATTTTTACAGAACATTTAAATTTTTTAGAGGCATTTCTGAATACAACCATTTCAGATTCACCACTGTCACTGTGTCCGGGGGTTTTATTAGTGAGTGTTTAAAGAGAGTTTCATTTATTTATTTACCTGAATAATATGTCAGCCATCATGCTGAATAGTCCGAATTCAGGCGGACTACGTGCAGTTTAACTTATGCAAACATGTAAGGCCTATCAACTAATTCAGAATTGTTATAAGTGTACATTCGCAAGAAATTACATGTCAGTTTAACAAAGGGTTCATAGTTTGTACATTTCCTACACATTTTTATAACAAATAGAGCTGCTACGAACGATTTAAATAGTTTATATTTTGAAAATGTTGTCAGCTTCTTTTTGAAAGTAAAATAAATTCTATCAGGGTACCCACAAAGCAACACTATCATTGGCGTATCGCAGTTGTTGCGGGAAACGCATCAGCTATGTGACTATTTTAATTATTGTATTTCAGCTTTAACCATAAAGGACATGTCTCCACAGGGGCCCAGCTCTTAATTTGTTTAGTCTGTTCTTATTAATTATTGGATTTGCTATTCTGTGAGTAATGATTTACACAGCATGATTGCACATTGTTTATCTTTGATCCGGTTAAGATAGACAATTTTGACAAATTACATGTAATTACTGGAGGCGTATCCATATATGTTCAGTTTCATTATGGATAATACCCCTGCCTGAAGCACAGCTATATGCTTAACGTATCTATGAAGTTCCTGATATGTACATGTATAGTTACGGGACATATGTTTGCTACGTTGATCAGCGCCGTCGTCATTTAAAACAGAACATGTCCTGATTTTTTGTAAAACTTACTGTAGTAAATTTCTTGAGTGCAATTTCAAAAATACTTATAGGGACTGAAAAAACCCAATAGAAAATAACAAAAATAAAATAATAAGATAATTACACTTTTGTTTCTCAAAAAGAAACGCTTTTAAAGTGAATGTAAATTTTAAAACATTATGATTTCTATTGACGCAAACAACGACATCTAATTTTGTCTTTGTGTTGAAATGACTGGTATTAGAATAGAACAGACACCAGAAAACTACAATAAGTATGTTTATTGCCTAAATCAATTTTTTTCCACTTGGTGATTTTCCATGACTGTGACTTTTATCTACTTTTGCAGCAATAATCGTTTGCAAAAAAATCTGAAAATGCATTGATTTAAACGGCAACGTCACAATCAGTAATGTGCTGTCGTACATGGTGTTAATAAAGGCTATATTTGCGTCTATAGTACATTTTTGTAACTTTTGTAACTTGAAACAAGAAAAATAGACAGTGTACTCTCTTTTATATGGAAATATTAATTTCGTTTCATGTCATATACTATAGAAAGAAACATTACAGACGTTGACACACGCAATATTTCAGGACTATCTTTTTCTTCGGTAGTAGAGTGGCGTTGTCTTTGTAACGTCGTTTTATATCGAACTTGAAGCGGGTACCCATATACATATGACGTTCTAACTATAATACAAGCGTCATATTACAAAACCAAGGTCGCAGTTAGATTTTATACTCGTTTTAGCTAAAGAATAGCCAACGAACTAAAATTCCATAAATGTTACGTTAATTCACCTTTTAGCATGGCGCGGCTCATATAGATAATATGTAAGAGTTGCTCTCTGTGAGTGGTAACAATTTTTCGTCTGGCTCATGGACTAAGTGGTTTATCGTTGTCACTGATCAAATCTTTGACATGCACAATGTCTTAAAAATGTTTGTGTCTGTATTGAATTATAATACTTAATTATAAGAAACAAGACATGGGTATTTACTATTACACCAAATTCCTTTATCATATAGAAAGCAAATACTTACCTTTTCGTCATTTGCGTTTTCTTCATTTCTCTGCTTCTCTAACTTTAAGTCTAGATCAAAGTCTGCTAGTAGATCCTTTTGTCTATCCGCTGAAAACATGCCCGTTGTTTCCAAAAGAGAATCTATTTGTGTTCGTTGTTCCTCTGTTTTCTCAGTTAGCTGACTTACATGCGCCTGCAACTCATCATTCTTGCTAATAGTACATTCTCGAGCGCTTTCAAGTTTCGAGTTTGCCTGTCTGAGAAATGCATTATTATGATTCAAGTCTTCTATTTGAGCGCGTGCCTTCTCAAAATCAAGCTCTAAACAATAATTTCTTTGCTCGAGAGCTATCAGCTCTTTCTCTAAGCGCTTGAGATCTTTAGGGTTTGTACATATTAACTCATATTCTAGTGCTTTATTCCGTGCCTTACATTGTTCAAGTTCTCGTTTTATTTCATCTATACAACTTTCAGACGTGGCTCTACAAAGTAATTCTTGTAATTGTTTATTTTCAAGTTGTAGTTTATCATTATGACTTAATAAATCTTTATGTCTGTTAACTCCATGATCTATAGATTTCTTTAAATCACTGTTCTCACATTCAAGTTTGCTTTTTTCTTCTCTTAATATTGTTACTTCTTTATCAATAGTGACTGTCGTAATGTTCATTGAAGATTCAGCTAATTGTTTGGTTAACTCGTCTACTTGCTTTTCTAATTCATTATTTTGTTTTCTAAGAGACGCGCCTTCTTCCAGTGGTATGTATCGATTCTGATCAGAGCTATTTGCTTCAGCTTTTCTGTAAAGATCCTTTACCTGGGCTATAAGATGGGTTAAATGTGGCTTCATTTCTTGCAGTTCATTACTTGTTTCCTGCAAAGTAACTTCTACACTGCCAACCCGAAACTCCATTTTCTTAAGCAAATCTCGATCTTGGTGAATCAGCTGTTTTATCAATATAAGCTCAGTGGATAGCTACAATATAAAATGTAATGATAAATGAATGTTATTATGTAACTTACATACAATATTTTGTCATTTTCGAATTAATTAAGCTGTGCATAGCTACCCAGTGGCACTAAAAATGGACAAGCATGTATTTTTTTGAAACTTAACACTTATGTTCTTAAGCAGTCTCATTTAAAAGTTTGCTAGCGGCGCATGGAAATGGGCGAAGAATTGTATTCTGAGACTTCATCTCCATCTAGACTTTATGTAGGTGAACAGAGCACCTAAGGCGAAACTGTATGTATGTGCACGCTTGTTTGAGTCATTGCTGGTAGCTTGAACAAGGGGCAGTTCGATCTAAAGTTGAGAATTCTACCAAAAGATAATTGCGCTCCTAAAACTAGCTTATTTTCCATTAGATGCATGTACTGTTTAGGGGTTCCACGAAACTTCAATTAGATTTAAAGAATTGTATTTTTATTGTGACTGAAGCTTTGTGAATAATTGCCTGCAGCTTTGGCTGTATTTGGAATATTTGTGTGGCGATCATCGTGCTCTTTCTAATTAAGCAATCGTCTTGATAAAGAAGAGAGAGCTGTGTGCTTTGCTTTAATTGTTCTTTGTTTTAATGAGCTCTTTGTACCTTTATCATGCTTTATGTTGTCGTGGGTTGGCTACAGTCTATGATTATGGCATTTCCTAGCCATGCTCATTGATTTTTTGATGAATATTAGACTTAAGTCAGTTTGAATGTTACATGTACGATGATAAAACTCAATTGTACTCAAAACATACATAACTGTGCTATTTTACTGTAAAAAACTCAGATATTTAAACAAAAAGATTTTTCAGAAACATGATAACAACAAAAATATATATTACATCAATTACTCAAAACTTAGTTGGTAATATTATATTATTGAATGTCTGGTTGAAACCCCAAAATGCGGTTTATATATATGATTTTATATTTCACAGTTAACAGGTGATTTACAATTTTACGTTATGGTCACAAAAATTACAATCAACAGGATGAAGGAACACTTCTATCGAATCTTAATAAAATAATTGAGACACTTGTGCGTTTTACTGAGAGACAGCTGGCAAAATGTCAAAACGAAAAAATACCAGTCAAACAATGTAGACCAACTCAAGGCAACAAAATTAAAAGCCACGGAATATTTACAGCTTCCAGACATCAGGAAGACAATTAACCATCTATCTCTCTCTCTTCCAGAGCAAGATGATTTCAAAACTAGAAGCTAGGTACCACATTAAAAATCATGACCAAACATTGAATCTCCAGAAATAATGGTAGCAAGAATGAAACATGAATCAGCCACGACGAACCTGTACTTGAGAATGGATAGCAACCAAAGCCATTGGGGGGCTTAGATACATTTTACTATTGCCAAATCTTCTCCTTAGATTCTGCTTTTGTTTGAACACAAGAAATGTTTGGCTAGCTCAAAAGCTTCCTGCATTATGCAATAAATTATCACAGAAAAACTTTCAATTACAATTAACAATTTGTGATGAAGCAAAAAAAACGTTTTTTGGCTCGCATACAGTCAGAGCTAAAGCAACACTTCAGGTCGAGCCACTATGGGCCACTTTGGTTTAGCATCTGTTCAAATCATTCTGGATACAAATCTCAAGGTATAGAAAATAAATGCGTGTTGGACCAACTTTTATTCTCTGCCAAGCAGAAACGTACACATCGTTAATAAACTGCTAAATCAGTACCCAAAGTATTGGACAAAATGTAGTTGTTACAATGTAGTATTTGCGAAATAGATACAACATAAAAGCAGGGGAGCGAGGAACATCTGAAAAGAATCGAAGAACTGGTAACTAATTATAATTTTTAAACAAATGAATTTTTTTAACTGTAAACTTTAGATTGATTCTTGATATTTATTTTGTACAAGTCCAAGTAGAAAAAAGATAAATGTATATTTGCCGTTTTTGAAATTTGCTTTAAAACCTTCCGTTTTCTCTTTCAATAAAATCTGTTGATATTTGGACATTTGTTTGTTTTGCAAAATCGAGTTTTGTCTTTACGCAACTTAATTCTAAAAGCTGTGTTAACCATTTTTTAAACTTACATGTAGCAGTCAAAAAGTTAGTTTTCTATTGTTGAAGTCACTAACATTTGAATATAGTCTCGCAAAACGCATATGCTGTGATATGAAATAGCTTACAAGAAAAGCTTTATGGCTTTGTGGCAAACAGAAGGTAGAAGAAACGTAAGGTCCATTGAACATGCGAATGAATGGCCATCGTGATGACTGGAGGCATTCTAGAATAGTAAATGAGTATGATCAGGAAATACCACAATCACAAACTGCAGACAACCTCGTGACACCACGAGGATGAGCCGCTCAACCATCACAAGACACCAGGAAGACAAATTAAGCAAAGCAATCAGCTCTCTCTTCCCCATCAAGATGATTGCAATACTAAAATGGACATAAAGTAACGTACAACAAAACATATAACAATTAAAGACTCCCACAATGGGAATAGCAATAAACAAAAAGTCAACAACAACTGAACTAGGTTTGAAAGGTCACTAAAGTCTAACCAGTTAAGAGAGACTGGGCGATTCTTATCAAAGACACACCCAGGAACATTTCCATTTTAAAATCGGTAAAACAGAGTGTATTTATTCACCTGTGAAACGCTTTACAGCTGTTTACCTGCATATACCTGTAGTAGTTTTGAGCCCATTATTAGAAAAAGGCATCTCGAATTAATTTGGATAACAAGGAGACTGACGTAGATTTATGCGCTCTGACAATGTTTCGAAATTTATAATATTATAATAATGAATAAGAAAGTAAAATAATCGTCTGCAATGAAAAATTAATCCTTTAAATTGGTAAGCACGCGAGATGATGGTTCTTATCACATCGGCGTGTGGCGAACGCTCCAACGGGCCTGCATGTACGCATGACCTTGCCAGGGCCTTCGCTTCTCGCAAAAACAAAGTATGCAAGTTGAAGAAGACTCCAAATAACTTTTAAACATCTAGTCTCTCTGGACCCGCCAGAATGAGCGATTATTAGAGGCTTTTTCGGATATGAGATAAGACCAAATCTCATGTTTGTATGCACTTTTCTCATGATCCAGATACTTTACTGTTGTCCCGCTGAATTTTAATTGGTGATTTATCATTGTATCAGGCTTAAAAATCAAACTAGTTTTGCCATACAGACATAAATTGAAGAAAGTGCAAACCTACCCCCCCCCCCCAAAAAAAAAAAAAAAATTCACAGCATATCCGTCCTGGAAAATGAAATACAGCAGGTCCCCAGCAGCATTCTAAAGATAAGGGTATAAAGTTGGTCACCCTTGTCGTCGCGTTTCAGTTGGTTGCACGAGTAAAGCATGGATAGGCTATTTCACCCGATTTACTGTGGACTAGTCTTATTTGACAGTGTATGACATTGCTCTGTCTGGCACGCCCAGTCTCTGTTAGCTTGCCGTACTATAACAGCGACATGTTTCCGCTCCAATGATCATGTTTTTTTTTTGCCTCGCCTCTGATTGTTGCCTTGAATAGATTGCTAAATGGTCAGATTACACCAGAAAAATCCGTGAAAGCTACTGGATTCGGCGTCTGAACATTCTAGCTCCGTTTTGCATCAACGAAGGGGACCTACTCAGTTTAGTCACATGATTGAAAGCTTTGGTATGAAGCTACAAAAGAGTCCACATTTATGCAAGCACATTGATAGGGTGTGTTTGTCAATTTGAGGAGCGGGATGTTACCTCTTTTAGCCTTTGCTCTTTTGTTTGAATTTCGTAGCGTATATCTCGAATTCCTTCTTCTCTTCGGGTGGCTTCTTCTTTAATTAATGACTTTATTTCCATAGTCTCCTTGTTCACAGACGCTTGCATCTCACTATACTTTTCATGTAAATCATCAACCTCATCTCGTAGTTGTTCATTCAAATTTTTAAGTTCTGCAGTCTTTTCACGTAGAACTTCAAATTCAGCAGATTTTGAAATTTGAAATGTTGATGCCTGTATCTATAAAGAAAAGCGTCCATTTAAAACTTTAAAAAATAAAAACTTTTTGCATGCTCAACTCAATTGAGCATGGTATCTATCCAGTCTAGAGACAAGCACGTTTGAGAAACTCGGATCCGAGTTCATAAATTTCGCCTGTAATTGTGTTATCAACACTCTGAGATTGATTGTTTATTTAACTGGGTTCAGCATCTGAATTTAGAAATTACTCTGTCATAAGTTAGCTCCATGTATACAGCAAAACATAATATATTTATCATTGCCTTGTTTTTGTTGAATCCTTTTTATCTATCAAAACCCAAACTAGACTGTTCCAGAAACTAACTTAATTTTAATAAGTTCCTACTGTATAAAAACAGCAAAGTATGTGACAAACAGCCACATACATCAAAAGAGGTAAGTTTATTGACCCTTCATGTTGCAATTGAATCTTCCATCTACATGGGAAATTACAGCAAACAACTTTAGCAGACGATATTTTCAGATGTGTTTTGCTGGCCCTTCAATGGGTGACAGTGCAGACGCTGATCAAATGTCGCCAGATGTATCTTCACTGTTATATGAAGTTTACTTGTATCCAAAGCTAATCACTGACCTTACATGTGTGGGGATACGACAAGCTTACAATTTTATCTAGGCTGTTTATTTTGAAAGCAAATCTGACAGAGTGTTGATATATGTAATTTTACTCAGCAGTGATTGCTTAAAAGTACAGGGGCATCTTGTCCCTAGACTGTATCTAGCTCATAAATATGTAAAACGCATGCAAGTTGGTGGGAATTAATTATTTTAACGAGATTAATACAGCATTATATCAGCCACGACATGAGATTTCCAACAATGTGGTATGTGTGACAAGCAAAAACTCAGATCAGCCTGTGCGTATATTTAGTCTGATCAGATCATTATCTCGTCACTTGAATATCGTATGATTATTAAACTACTGAGCGAGCATCCTGATCTTTGCACTCTTACTTACTTTCAAAGTAAGTAAGGGTGCAAAGATCAGGAATCGATACAATCATGAAACACACCTGACCCAGGAAACCAATGAGAAAGTGACAAACTCACAGTTAGACACCACAAACGAGAGACAAGAGGTCAGCCCTTTCCCAGTAGGTAACCACAAGGCACATATACACAGACGCGCACAAAGACAAATCAATAACAAGACAGAAAAAACATAAAAGATCCACACAAGAAGTACCGCCTTGGATCTGTCAGTAAAATATTTTACTGGAGGGCTTAAACTTGTTCCATGGCACCAACCTCACCCTTAATTCATATGTTGATCAAGACACATAGATATTTGGTTTGCATGAAAGACCCTTAACTTATCAACGCTACATTTCCTAGAGCATAAAAATCAAGATGTAACAAGGAGATAAAGCAAAGATAAGGACTCAACAGTAAATAAAACTGAATACCAGAGCAAAAGAAATTCAACATGTGAACCCCAGTGGGCCTGACAAACAGCCAAAGCATCAGGCCCCTACCATCTTATCAAAAGATAAGGCTTTAAGACGGAGCGATCATAGAGTCTAAAGTCAGATTCATCGGGGTACAATTAAAGAGGAAAGCAAAGTTGGCAACCATGATTGGGTTGACCACAAAGCATGCGGTCTGTTGCAATACATTCATGCTATAGCCAATCTTTTTATAATGGGAAATTATTTAATGAACTGCGTTTAAAAATTGTTAGAGCCGACAATCTGCTTCAGTTTATACTTAAAGTAATAAGGTTGCAAAGATCAGGAATCGATACAATCAAGTACCACACCTGACCCAGGATACCAACGGGAAAGTGACAAACTCACAGAAGACACCACAAACGAGAGCCAAGAGGTCAGCCCTTTCCCAGCAGGTGACCAAAAAGCACATATAAACAGACGCGCACAAAACATAGCAAACACAAGACAGAACAAAAACATAAAAGATCCACAAAAGAAGTACCGCCTTGGAACGGTCAGTAAAATATTTTACTGGAGGGCTTAAACCGGTTTAACGGCGCCAACCTCACCCTTAATTCAGATGTGGATCAAGACACATAAATATTTGGTTTGCATGAAAGACCCCTAACTTATCAATGCATCATCTCCTAAAACATATAAATCAAGATATAACAAGGAGATAAAGCAAGGATAAGGACTCAACAGTAAATTAAACTGAATACCGGAGCAAAAGAAATCCAACAGGTAAACCCCGGTGGGCCCGACAAACAGCCAAAGCATCAGGCCCCTACCATCTCATCAATAGATAAGTCTTTAAGTCGGAACCATCATAGAGTCTGAAGTCCGACCCACCGGCGTGCAATTAAAGAGGAAAGCAAAGTTGCCAACCGTGTTTGGGTTGACTACCAAGCATGCAGTCTGTTGCAATACATTAATGTTATAGCCAATCTTTTTATAATAGGAAACTATTTTAATGAACTGCGCTGAAAAAATTATTAGAGCCAACAATCTTCTTCAACTTATACACCAAGTCACCATAGAAATCAGGTTCCGAAAGTCCTTGGCGCAAGAGAGATTTAAGTAAGTCACCTTTATAGAATTCAAGTTCTGAAAGTCCTTGTCGCAAGAGAGATTTAAGTCCAACTTGGAATTTAGATATCAAATCATAATATCGTCTATAAAATTTACAATTTATACTGTACAGGCTCCTTTGTGTCTACACTCATCAAACTACAACATTGTTGGAAATCAGATGCCATGGCTCAATAATGTAAATAATGAAGCAAGAAAATCATCTGAGTTGAGCATAAACAAGTTTATAACCTAACATAAATAATCAACCTGGAGAAAACGGATCCTTCTTAAATAGAGTGATCAGACAAAAATAGAAAATAGCAGACTCGGTCTTATACCCAATCATGGTTTATAGCTATGGTTTCCTCTTAACTGCACGACGTTGTGTCAGGCCTTAGGTAATGACGGCTAACATCAAATTCGCAGAAAAATTGGCACCTCCATGCATTTTATAAAGTAAGAAAAAGGGCAAAGATCAGGAGTTGATTACATTAAAGCACCACACCAGACTAAGGATATCAATCTCTCACCAAGTTTAGTGATATTCAGCTTTTTGTCATAACCAAATTTTCAATAAGGACCATGATATACAAATAATATCAACACTATTTTGATATATACGGAGGAGTTCTTCTAACTTCTTATCTCTATACCAATCCAGCACATTGAACTTAAGATGATTGCAAAACTAAAATGATCATAAAGAAACGTACCCTTTTAAGAACATATCCGACATAAAGCTTTAATCAGTGGGTTGGTGCCCGATGCTTAACTGTAGCTTGGCCAACAGTGGCTCAACTTGCGGATTTCTTTAGCTCTGAATATCTGTAAGTAATGAGCCCTCTTCTTTGTTTCATCAGGGTGGGTTAACTTGATCAGAGTGTTTCTCCATTATAATACATTGCAATAGTTAGAATGCCTCCATGCGAGCTGAACATTTCTTGTACTCCAACAACAATAGATTCTATGACAAAGATTTGGTACCAGTAAAATGCATTTAACCCTTTGTTGACTTAAGCTGATGTCGGTTTTAGGGTGGTGGTCCTTTTGTTGTTGATTCCTTTTTTGTTGTTACTCCCATTGTGGGAGTCTGCAATTAATCTATGTTTTGTTGTATGTTTCTTTATGACCATTTTAGTTTTGCAATCATCTTAATGGAATAAAGAGAGCTGGTTGCTTTGCTTGGTTTGTCTTCTTAACATCTCGTGATTGTTGCGCGGCTCTTTCTTGCTATGCTATGGGTCTGTCTGAAGTTTGTGATTGTGGTATTTCCTGATCATACTCACTATTTTAATTTAGTCTGTTCATGAGAATGATTAGGCCTGTTTCGTTTATGTGTCTAATGATGAAAAAAAGACAAAAAGAGCCAAGCATAAACTGATTGTCATTGAACAGAAATAATGGCTACGTTTTTAATAAATATTTCAGGAACTTGCTTATTTAATCTCTTTACCCTTGACTTTTCCATCAATACAAATGCACAAAGTTCAATTACAATCCAAAGTTCAAAGTGCTGGATTGGTATAGAGATAAGAAGTTAGAAGAACTCCTCTGTATATATCAAAATAGTGTTGATATTACTTGTATATCATGGTCCTTATTGAAAATTTGGTTATGACAAAAAGCTGAATATCACTAAACCTGGTGAGAGATTGCTATCCTTGGTCCGGTGTGGTGCTTTAATGTAATCAATTCCTGATCTTTGCCCTTTTTTTTACTTTTAAAAAAATGCATGGAGGTGCCAATTGTTCTGCGAATTTGATGTTTTTAAACCTAAAAACCAAGTTTTCTCGCGTCGATGCCTATTGAATTACCATAACCCTATTTCTAAAAAGCATACTTCTAATTAGAAAAGTTCAAAAAAGGACATAGTTATTATTTAGATGGTTAGAACATTTAAGTATGAAGCAATTAAGCTCTCAAAAATAAGAATTGGTATACTTAAATGGCTAGTTGATACAAAATGCAATAAATATTTTCAGAACTCATTAAGTCGTCCAAAACCAGCTGAAATACGGTGTTATAGTCCAGCAGAATTTGGGCGAATTTTAGAAGGACCTTGAACTTGATTTTAAACTTTTTTTCTTTGCTGATTCTGGTAGTGCATATATTGTCCTTGAAAAATCCGAGTGATGCCACTCTGGAATCATTGAGCATTTCGATATATCAAAGATGGCGTCCAAGATGGAGGCAAATTATAAGTGAAAAAAATTGTGTGATATGTAAAAATGTCTCAAACCCACCTTTTCCCTTAAATTGCTAGCTATGAAGTTGGAATCTAGTTGAAGACACTTAGCTTCCAGCAAAAATATAAAAATAAAATAAGAATGCAGACAAAATGGCCGCCAAAATGGCAGTTTATTACAAAAATATAAGAACAATTTCCCTGAGACCAACAAACTCCAGGGATTTGTATCATCCTTGTAACATCCCAGTGATGCAGCTGATGCATCACTCAGAATTTGATATGTTCAAGATGGCGTCCAGGCTGGTAGCTGATAAGTACTACAAACCCGTTGGAGCCGCACCTTACCTGTAGGCATGTCTGGTAGATTTGTAACATACCAGATTTCTTGCCTGGTGGAGAAGCACTTTACAAACACGTGTATCTGAATAAATAAACCCAGCATGTATGTCTGATAGAGTTGCACTGTACAAGCAGGTATGTCTAAGTGTAGCACCGGATCAGCAGACATGTTTGTAAGAGTAGCATTGGACTTTTAGCAATCCCGCTTCCCTCTGCACTCAACTAGTCAAAATGTCGGTTGAAGCGCAAAACGGACCAGCAGGCATGACCTATAGTGAGGTATCACGCCAGCAGGCATGGCTTATAGTGAGGCACTACACCAGAACCCATGACCTACAGTGAGGCACCATACCAGAAGGCATGGTCTATAGTGAGGCACCACACCAACATGCATGGCTGATAGTAAGGTACCAAACCAAAAGTCATGACCGATAATGAAGCACCACGCCAGCAGGCACGGCTGATAGTGAGATTACATACCAGCAGGCAGGGCTGATAGTGAGATTACATACCAGCCGGCACGGCTGATAGTGAGATTACATACCAGCAGGTACGGCTGATAGTGAGATTACATACCAGCAGGCACGGCTGACAGTGAGATTACATACCTGCAGGCACGGCTGATAGTGAGATTCCATACCAGCAGGCACGGCTGACAGTGAGATTACATACCAGCAGGCACGGCTGATAGTGAGATTACATACCAGCAGGCACGGCTGATAGTGAGATTACATACCAGCAGGCACAGCTGATAGTGAGATTGCATACCAGCAGGCATGGCTGATAGTGAGATTACATACCAGCAGGCAAGGCTGACAGTGAGATTACATACCAGCAGGCACAGCTGACAGTGAGATTACATACCAGCAGGCACGGCTGATAGTGAGATTACATACCAGCAGGCACGGCTGACAGTGAGATTACATACCAGCAGGCACGGCTGACAGTGAGATTCCATACCAGCAGGCACGGCTGATAGTGAGACACCATATCAGCAGGTATAACAGATAGAGAAGCACAACGCCAGCAAGCATGTAATATTGAGTGACAAAAGGTCAGCAGGTATGCTGATTGAGTGGCCACAGTCCAGCAAGCATCCATTTTGCAGCAACACTCAACCAGTAGGCATGTTTGAACAGCAGTGGTGTTTGTGACAATAACACTAGGCCAGCAGGCATATATGTTGCAGCCGCAGTCGCAGTGACATAACAACTCTCTACACGACATGTATGTTGTATTGACAATGTAGCAGTCTTGGCTGATAAAATTTCACAGTGTTAGTCGAAATGTCTGATGGAGGGGCATCAGTCAAGTAGCTTTTCTCCTTGCTTTCCAATGGACCAGGAGACATGTTTGATTGAATAGTACCAAGTCCGCAGACATATCTGTTGAAGTTTCACTGAACAGCGGCCACGCAATGCCACCAGCTCATCATATCCGACAAACTTAACACCATGCGTGTTTAAAAATGTGGCACTGAACCAGCAAACATGTCGTTTAACGAGACTGGGCCAACAGTCATGCATGTTAGTTACATCACACCAGCAATAATGTATGTTACCTTTTCACCCAACTAACAGCAATGCTGGGTACTGTTGCACTGGATCAGCGGGCAGGTCTGTTCAAGTTACATCAGGCCAGTGTGCATGTCTGTTCTACTTTCTCCCGACAAGCAACCCAGGCACCATTGCCTCATGGTCAGCAGACCTATTTACCACTACGCATGTTTGATTATATGGCACTGGACCAGCACACGTGTCTGAAACCAAGCAGTTATATCTGTAACAGCTTCACGAGTCTAGCAGGCCTGTTGCAGTACCCATGTTTTAAATGTTGCTTTGAACCAACAGGCATGTTTGTTGCAGTTGCACCCAACCACCTGGCACATCGGTTACAATAAAACTCGACCAGCATGCATGTCTGTTAGAGTTGCATCTACCAGCAGATATGTTTGAATCAGTTGCAATTAACTAACAAGCACATCTGTAGTTGTGTGGCTGAATCAACAGTTATTTGTGTTACACTTGCCTCAGACCTGCAGATATGTCCCTATGCTCGTACCCAACTAACGGGCTGGTAAGCACAATTGCACCAGACCATCATGCATGTATTTTACAGTTGCACCTGACTAGCACCCATGTCTTTATAAGACGCATGCTATCAGCATGTATGTCTGTTACAGTTTCATCTTATCAGCATCCATGTATATTACATTTTCACCTGACCATCAGCCATGTCTGTAACAATTGCACCCGACCATTTCCCATGACTTTAACAGTTGCATCTAACCACCAGTCATATCATTCTGCAAACTTGTGCCTACAAGCATGCATGTCTGATACACTTGCATCAGACCAGCATACATATTTGTTATTGCAATATCCAATCATCTGTGATGTCTATTTGCACTTGCAACAGACCAGAAAGTAGTAATGGTTGTTAAAATTGCACCGGGTAAGCAAGCCTGTACCAACCAGCAGTCAAGATGGTAATGAACATCTGCAGCATGCAGATACCTTACTAAGGGGTTGTTTTTATTTGTGTTGATACACTATACTCCAGAAGTTTTTTTTGTAAATTTTATCCATCCGTCCAGCTGACTTTTAATAGCACATTGATTCAAAAAAAGGTTTGTACTTTGATTTAGCACTCCGTCACAAAGTTTCCAGTGATGACGTCCATTCAGTATACCCTGGCATTTTTCATTTCATTTTTTGAAGAAATGTTTTGGCAAAGTAGGAATTTCTATGAGAATAATATGATATTATGGTATTATCAGATCAGGCCAAAAGTGGTCTGGAAAGTGCATGGTGCATGGATTGGTGGATACGATTCCAAGAGCAAAGACAAAAACATTACCATTACAAAAATTATGAGTCTGTATTTTTATCATGCAGTGTATTATAGCAAAAACCGTGTGATTCCCCACCCTGTTATTGCTGCCATCTTGAATGGCATCTTAAATATATTATAGCTCTGGAAAACAACAATAAGATGCCAGTCAAATTCTCCAAATACAACCGAAAACTATCAGATATAGTTACTAACTGCGAATTTGATTTCAGGTTGAATTTTGCTTTAAATGGCGGCCATCTTGGATACTATCTTCACTATTTCAACCTTGTGAATCAAACCTGTGAATGCTTTATTTTAATCGTTTGTATTTAATATTAGGCCTTTAAACATCGATAAAAAAAAGTCAAAATTAGAATGCTTTATATCGAGTTTTTAGTAAGTCAGGTCTTAGGAACCTAACTGACGGCCATCTTGGACGCCATCTTAAATTTTCAACCTTCTGAATAAAATCATGTTCTGATATGATCGTTTGTGTCATTTAGCCTCTAAACAACCATGAAGAGTCAAATTTAAAGTGTTTTTTATCGAGTATGCCGGTCATATAGGTCTTAGAAACATAACTGACGGCCATCTTGGACGCCATCTTTAATATTTCAACCTTCTGAACCAAAATAATGTTCCATTTTATTGGTTGTAACATTAAGCCTCTGAAACATCCATAAAAAGTCAAAGTTATAATGCTTTTGATCAAGTATGTTGGTCATATAGGTCGTAGGAGCCTAACTGACGGCCATCTTGGACGCCATCTTGAATATTTAAAAACGCTCAATGATGCCAGAGTGGCATCACTTGGATTCATCAAGTACAATGCCTCATCAACAAGAATCCACAAAGAAAAAAACTTTAAAATCAAGTTCCAGGTCATTCTGGTTTTCTACCGGACTATTGCCTTTCTCACTAATCAACAGTCAATATTTCATGGTTAAAACTGGTGCTAAAACTAAAATAAACATAATTAAAAACACAAAACAAACCTCCAACACTTGAATAAAATCCTGGTCTTCCAGTTGACAAGATCCACGCCTTTACTAAAAGAGGTGTTTCATGTTTATTTGAACAAATTTGAAAATGTCGTTACTGATTTATTTCTCGTTATATTGGGTAATAATTGATTTTGCATGGGTTAGTCTGATCTCCAGAAATATGCCGTCATGAAGAAAATAGTTCTTATTTTTTGGTTTGAAACAGTCCCTGAAGGTGAGTAGACAAATTTTAAGCGTTTAAAAACGCTGTCTGAAACGAAATGTACTAAATATTTCTCGAACAATTTCTCTAAAGTATATGAAGTTTTTTCTCTTGGAACCTTTTATATATTGTACATAGATAATTAAAGCATGTTCTTTTAGACAAGAAAGCATTCCAGTTGGAGATTTAAATTTTGGAAGCGACTTGAACATCAAATGTTAGGGTTAACAGTTTCCATAGCAACACAAGATTGTATTAAAATACTCAAATGACATATTTGGTGATCAGTTTTATTGGCAATAAATACTTAAAATATCTAAGAAATTGAGTCAGCCATGAGTTTTGAGAATTTGTTTTTCAAACTTCTTCCAAGACACATTTTATACATGGGATACCCATTTGGGCACTTGTATGGAAGAACATATTAAGTACAGTTTCCAAGCAAAAAAGCACACAAAGGCTGTTTCTCATTTTAATAATAGACTGAGTATTCCTCTAAACTTAAAAGAATTAAAAGAAAATTTCATCCTTAAATAAGTATTTTCTTAGCAGATACACCCGTTTTAGCTCTTAAAATCAGTTATAGGGGGGTTGGGATGTATTTAGGACCGATGTGTTATTGCTATGCTTTAAATTGCCATCATGTCTATTTGGCAATACCAGGGACACGTCCTATATGCATGAAAAAGCAAAATTTGTTTGTTTTATTTATATGCAACCGCAAAAACTGAAATTCAAATCTCTTTAAATAAACATGAAACAGATCTCCTATAATGTCATAGGATATTTTACTGATACTTCCACACTTAAAGTTCTTAAAAGGTTGGCGCCGTAAAATTGGTTTAAGCCCTCCGGTAAAACATTTTACCGACCATTCCAAGGTGGTACTTCTTTTGTGGATCTTTTTTTGCTTTTTCTGTCTTGTGTTTTCTTTGCCTTTGTGCGCGCGTCTATTTATATTTGCCTTGTTGCCACCTGCTTGGGAAGGACTGACCTCTTTGCTCTCGTTTGTGGTGACCAACTGTGAGTTTGTCACTTTCCCATTGGTATCCGGGGTTAGGTGTGGTACTTGATTGTATCGATTCCTTATCTTGGCACCCTTCCTTACTTCCAAGCTTCCTTTTTGAGCTGCAATGTGTGAATGATGTGCACGGAAATTAGCTGTGTAATTATGTCTTTTATTAGGTCAAGGCCAACATAGGATCCTCATTTGGACAGACACTTTAGACCTGGTAAGCACAGTGAAACATTTCAAATCCTCAAGGTCAAAAGCTTTAGGTCATCAGGAAATTAGTTTTGATTTACATTCAGCTTTACCATAATGGACATGGCTGACATCTGGGTTATGTGACCAGAGCCTTTAGAACAAACGTTTTAACTTTATAAGGAGTATCTACGGGTAATAGCCTTTCTTTTGTGCCATGTATATCTTTATTTATTCATAAATACTTAAAACTGTACATATGTTATGCCTTATATGTCATTGTATTGGCCTGAGAGAAATAAAGAATATGTTATGTTATGTTAGTAGCATTTACACATCACAAACATAATACATGTTGAAACATCACATTCCAAATAGTGGGTTAGTGTCTGGAATAAAAACCACCCTCGTGCATCTAGTTGATTTTCTGCATTGTGCATTATGTGTCATATTGTGTGTTACATCTATAATTATCCGAAAGTATCAGATATGCACGAACATGTGTGGAACTTGATTGTATCGATTCCTGATCTCTGCACCCTTACTTACTTTCACAGATTAGCTCAACTTATTGTGGATCAACACTGCTCAACAAAAGTTATGCACAGTTAATAAAGATTAATTTACACGTGAGCAAATTATTTAGTTAGGAAATATCTGAAAAAATGAAGCAAACGTTGAGTCTTGCAAATCACTAACGTCGTTTCTTATAATGACGTTTGCAAGTCCAAAAACATTCAAAAAGTAAGTGAATCTGATCAGGAAATACCAAAAGCACATACTACAGACGAACCCACGGGACATATATAGTAACAATACATCTGTAAGACAATAATAGCAAAGCAACCAGCTTTCTTTTCCTCTTCAAGATGTTTGCAAAACTAAAATGGGCACAAAGTAATGCATAACAAAACAAAGACAAACACAGCACTCCCACAAACAATGGGAAGCACATTAAGTAATATATCAGCAATAACAGACCCACTGCATTAGAACGGACATCAGCCTAAGCCACTGGGGGCGAGTAAATGCATTTTACTAGCGCTAAGTCTTCGCCCTAGATTCTGTTGTTGTTAAAACCTGAACACGATTTAAAAAATCTGTGCTTATCTTTTATTTAGCCGTATATATCATCACATGTACAATACCAATGAATAACATATAGCTATATCTGATTTGCTTCACAAGGTGCTGAATGAATGCAATTTCAGATGTTGTAAAAAGATGTATACAAATTGGGAAGAGGGTAGGAGATTAAAAAAACAAATAAAAAAAATTGAGGAAGAAAAAAAAACAAGTAATTAAACAAGTATAGAAATAAATAAGTATATGAATGTATAATAAATTGTAACTTGTGTCTATCTGCATTCAATCCTTTCAACACATGTCTCTCAAAGTGCTTTGATTGGTCTAATGTGTGGTTTCCCTGTTGGAAATCTTTTGCTCTGGTATTCAGTTTTATTTACTGTTGAGTCCTTATCTTTGCTTTATCTCGTTTTTATATCTTGATTTATAGGTTCTATGAGATGATGCATTGATAAGTTAGGGGTCTTTCATGCAAACCAAATATATATGTGCCTTGATCCACACCTGGATTATTTGTGAGGTTGGTGCCCTGAAACCTGTTTAAAGTAAGTAAGGGTTCAAAGATCAGGAATCGATACAATCAAATACCACACCTGACCCAGGATACCAATGGGAAAGTGACAAACTCACAGTTAAACACCACAAACGAGAGCTAAGAGGTCAGCCCTTTCCCAGCAGGTGACCACAAGGCACATATAAACAGACGCTCACAAAGGCATAGCAAACATAAGACAGAAAAAAAAGATAAAAGATCAACAAAAGAAATTCCGCCTTGGAACGGTCCGTAAAATATTTTACCGGTTTAACAGCGCCAACCTCACCCTTAATTCAGATGTGGACCAAGACACATATATACTATGCACAATAAGTTTAGCAATTTCTATTGCTTCACATCTTTTTTGTGCGCATCTTTGTGCAGTGCCGATCAATTTCAATTGCAATGACGAGAACAGGATCTTAGGCAAATGAAACCACGAAATTTCAGACGCCATCCTTTAAATAGGCATTTGGGGAGAGCAAGAATTGCAGGAGGGGTCAATAAGCAAAAATCACATCCGTTGTGAGTAATGCTAAAATGATAAGCATGTGATTTTTCGTTTGTTGGTCATTCATCTTCCTCATGCATCATATGTCTATAAAAACTATTGGTAATATGACAGATGTGATAGAGATTTCATGCTGGAAAAATCAGCTGTCATCAATGACGTCAAAACGTAGTCACCATTTGATTAAACTTCTAATGTTAATTGGCGTATCAATTCAATAGCGATTCAGTTTACAAAGATATCATAGGCTTACAATGTAACTCATCTTAAGGTTGATTAAAACCTTAAGTTACAGTAAAATGGTGCGACGCATTTGCGAGATAACGGTGGCGTTAGATTTATCTTTCGGCTCGTGCACTGTAGTAGTGAAGATGTTTCAATTAACAGTATTTGTCTGAATGTGTTGGAAGGCATCAAGCAGTTTTACTTGTTAATGTGGTTCAAGAAAACCCGACTAGAAACACCGTTTAAAGGCGATAACGTAAAAGCATTAATAAAAACGTCAAATTGTGAAAAATTGGTCCTTTATTTCTCTTAGAAAGTTCAGAAAATTGCAGCATTTGCTGTGCTTTTTTGGTTTTCAGTGCCCAAACAATCATTTGAAAATGGTTTCGGCTTCCTCCAATGATCAGAAATACCCACGTTACACGTTATTCTTAAAATTAAACGTCACTTTAGCACGGCCGCTGCATTTGGTAATTCTGTATTTTATTTAATGGAAAATCTTGTCAGATGAACGGCGCTTGTATCTTCATGACAGCAAATGAAACTCGAGATCTGATGTTGATGGGCTCACCAATACAAAACAATTGCTAAATTTATTGTTCATAGTATATATTTGGTTTGCATGAAAGACCCCTAACTTATCAATGCATCATCTCCCAGAACATATAAGATATAACAAGGAGGTTAAGCAAAGATACGGACTCAACAGTAAAGAAAACTGAATACCAGAGCAAAAAATTTGCAACAGGTAAACCTCGGTGGGCCAGGCAAACAGCAAAAGTATCAGGCCCTTACCATCTCATCAATAGATAAGGCTTTAAAAATAGTTAGTGAGTATGATCAGGAAATACCACAATCACAAACTGCAGACAACCCCGTGGCACCGCGAGGAAGAGCCGCTCAACCATCATGAGACACCAGGAAGACAAATCAAGCAAAGCAACCAGCTCTCTCTTTCCCATCAACATTTAGACAGAACCGTCATAGAGTCTGAAGTCTGACCAACCAGCGTGCAATTAAAGGGGAAAGCAAATTTGCCAACCATGATTGGGTTGACCACCAAGCATGCAGTCTGTTGCAATATATTAATATTATAGCCAATCTTTTTATAATGGGAAATTATTTTAATGAACTGCGCTATAAATTATTAGAGCCAACAATCTTCTTCAATTTATACAGCAAGTCACTCTAGTAAAATGTTTTACAGACCGTTTCAAGGCAGTACTTCAAATGTGGATAATTTATGTTTTAACTGTCTTGTGTTTGTGTTATGCCTCTGTGCGTGTCTGTTTATTTGTGCCTTGTGATCACCTGCTGGGAAAGGGCTGACCTCTTGGCTCTCGTTTGTGGTGTCTAACTGTGAGTTTGTCACTTTCCCATTGATATCCTGGGTCAGGTGTGGTACTTGGTTATATCGATCCCTGATTTTTGCACCCTTACAATCTTTAATATCCTAAATTGATATGTACAGTGTTAATGGGTATTAGCTATGATCTGATATACTGAGCTGACAACAGCGGATTTACATTTTTGAGAGAAGCACACAATTTATTTAGAGGGATATTTTATTGTGCTGAAGAAACAAATTGTATTGTAAAAAGGCAGTAACTTACAAAACCCCATGTCCGATTTTGATAATCAAGTTTATCTTTAGACAAGGCAATGAAATGTTCTTAATCTTTTCATTGTTTTAACAATTTTCAAAATCTTCAAAATTTGGTTTTGCTGTTTGTATTTCGCCAACAGAATTTTAAATGACTAATTTCCTGTTTCATACTATTACAATTTAGTATTCTAAAACTTATATTCAGATAGGAAATATCAATTTACATATTATGGTCATTTAGAAAATTTCTTGTGTGCGACCAAAACTCTTGAGAATATATATAATCTCAGAATCAGTGTGCATTGTTGTCTTCTTGCATGGTACAAAAATTGCATATAACTGTCAGGGCGTGTTTGAATTTAAGTAATATATGTTATTTTGTACAACATGCATTAAATATTTATATCGAAACTTTGTTAATTTTACATTATTCGTACATTGAAATGATATCAAGTGAGCAGAGTCCCAAACAATATATTGGTCTTAAAATATGTATGTCCTTTTCATTTCTGATCTTTTATTGCTGTTATCTTGAGATTGTAATTTGTTTTTTTTTTTATTTTATTTTGTTTTGTATTCAATATATTAAGTATTTTTGTTTGTTTATTTGATTCCTGTTTTAGTGGATGTTCCTCTTTAAGCAATGCCTCCAGATTTCATGAATGTTATTAACAATGTGGTAATATTTAAGAAAAATTTTATAAGATATGTCGTATAAATTTTGCAGTTCTTTATAGTTATAAAATTGATTTATTAAGTAATCGTTTACGTGCCATGTATCTGATGCCTTTTTACCGCCATTTTTATAATATAGAATATTATTGGAACATTTTATGTCGGAATTGGTCAAAATAATTTGTTTGGATATACATTTTTGCGTTTCACAATGATTTATTTTACACCATGTACATGTAATCAGTGTATGTTTTTAAAATACATTGCTTTTACATATAATCGTACAATCGCTTTCCTGTAGATTACATTCTTTTATGAGTTGGCCCTCATTTATATCAAATTTTTGTTTATGAAAGGTTTTTCATATGCAAAATTCATTTTCGCTTTCAAAAATCTGTTTTAACCAACTTGTTTCTAATGAATAAACAAAGTGTTCTAAATTTATCAACCTATGACCTCCATTTGTAAAATCTTGATATAATCTAGTTTTTTTTTAATTTTGTCTGATTTTGAATCCCATATGAAGGAATATATTGCAAAATGTAACTTGTTAATTGTTTACTAGGTAGGGTGAGGTAAAACTGTAAAAAAGGTATATTAACTTTGGAAGTGCAATGTTTTCACTACAATTACGTTACCTATTAATGTCATTTTTCTGTGGCCCCAGTTTTTCAAACAGTCGCTAAAACCACACAATTTTGGCAGACGATTATACTCTTGCATGCGCTTGCTCTCAGAAAAAATGCTATACCTAGTCTTTTAGCTGATTCAAAAGACCAGGGAAAATTCCGTTGTGTCTTGTATTCAATTTCAGTATTTCTTAAGGATGTTATTCGTAATACAGATATGTTTTGTTATTGATTTTTAAACTTGATATTGATTTAAAAGCTTCAAATATTGATGTGAAGGTACCATCCAGTGCAAACGTTGAGTCATCTGCAAACAGTGTGCCCTGACATTCCTTATCAAATATTGGTATTCCTTTGAAATCCTCATTATCAGTCTTACAGTGGCAGCCAGCAGCTCGATGCATAAAAAGATAGATAAGCTGATAATGGACAACCTTGTCGTAATCAACTGCCACCGGAATTTTTTTGCCAAACCAGTTTTTGGCAAAATGACCTAGTACTTTAAGTTGACATAGAAAGCTAAAGTGACTTATTTCCAGTAGAATAGACCCTACTGAGGAAATTCTATAGGTTTTTGGCTTAAAATCTGTAATGACCTAGAAAATATTCCAGGACAAAGGTCAAAATCCCCGCGGGGATTTGCAAATCCCCGCGGGGAAAATATTTCCCCGCGGGGATTTTTTCCCCGTGCGAAAAATTTCCCCGCGGGGATTTTCGAAAATTCTAAAACTCATCTTTTTATTCAAATATGACAAGATCTCATGTTAATGGTGTGTAAAAATGAATGTCCACCAGTAATAACAATTTTTCATTTTTCCCCGCGGGGATTTTTCCCCGCGGGGATTTTTTAAAACTTCTGTTTAAGGGTTTAAAATCAAGCTTAGGTTCACTCTTGCAATCTGTTTGACACATTTGAGTATGTTTCAAGTATATATTAACATTTTTATTTTCCCCATGGGGAAAAATCCCCGCGGGATATTTCCCCGCAGGAATTTTTCCCCGCAGGGATTTTTCCCCATGGGGATTTTTTTCTGCACAGTATTCATCCTTAGAGGATTTTATTCAATGGCAAAGTATTTTTTCTGCATTTATTCACATTTTTATTGTATATGGTATGGATCCAGCTCAGTTGCTGCATGTTGTAGTGAAGAAAGCCGGTAAACTGTATTTTAGATTTACTTGGTCACAAACTCAAAGGCAGATTTTCACATTATGCTGCCTAATAACTGTATTCACAGTAAAGCTGCACCTGTAAGGGCCACCTGCTTGTGCCATCTCTTTATTCACTTTGCAAAGAGTTTAGATCCAGATCAGGCCCTACATCTCAGACCTGATCATAATCCAAACTGTTTGACATTGTGGTGGTATTCCTGAATTTGCTTCGGTATAGTAATAAAACTAATATTAATATCAGCTAAGTATACATAAAAAATTCCACTTTAACAGATTTTGTTTAATAGTTGAGAGGTAACATAATTTTAGCATTTTTGTTGTCTGCTGATTCTTTATAAAATTACTTTTAAAAAATTCAGTAATACCAACAGAAAGCGAAACAGTTTTGATCCGGTTCAGGCCAAAATGAAATATGTATTCATAATTTTGATGACTTTTTGGCCATATGCTACACTACAAACTTCGCCACACGTAGAAATCATATAATAATTATATGATTCATATATAAAAACTTTCATATAATACTTGTTAAAAAAGGCAGCCGCATGCGGATCTTATAAAACAGATTATATATTCTTATATGAGATTGATATAATTTTACGTTAACTGAAATACATATGATAATCATATGATACTGATAATCATTTCACATAATATTTATATAAAAATTATATGAAATCATATCATTGCCCTTTTATATAAATATTATATATGTGCCTTTATATAAATTTACATAAAAAGGCAATCACATGTGAATGATGTGTAATGCACAGTATATGAAACTTACATAAAAATGTTTACAAAACTTAATTCACCACACATGAATACCACATGTATCAGTTAACTTATAAATCTTATATGACTAATTTTGTGTAATAATCATACAAGAATCCAGGCCTCCTGAATGAACTTCTTAATTGTTCAGCATCTCAACAGCCCCGCCTGAGGTTGTTTCTTTTTTGGTTATTTTTTCATGCTCAATCAACTAAGATTGAAATTTCAAATGCTAAATGAAATGCTGATAATAAAGTCTTTTCTTTTCCAAACTCTTAGATGTTGTAACTATCATGCTAATAAATGATAAAATACATTTGTAACATTTATGAGAATGATTAATTTCATGCTCAATTGAGTTGAGCATGAAAAAAGCTTGATAACCTCAGACCCAGGTTTGTAGGTAGAATAAGAGCAGTTTCTACTGTACCAGTTCCTAATGAAGTTGCCTATTGTTTTAGATAGGTATTTAAACAAACCTATTGCAGTATTGCAGGGATAACAGACAAAAGTCCTCAGAATTTTGAATGGAGATATGGGGACAACATTGAACCATGCAATAAAATGATGATGTCACTGTCAGAATGATAAAGTAAAAACATTCCAAAAAAAGATAACAACATGTATTTCGATCTTCTAATTTTTTTAATATAACAGCAAAGACATGTTATAATGAAATACATATATATATATAGCAGGAGTGAAATTTGAAATTTTCCAAAATCCTAATTTTTAAAATTCATTAAATAAATTTTTAAAACATGCAGTATGCTTATGAAAAAGTATTTACAAATTAAAGCTTTAAAGGTCAGTTATATTTAGATTTAGTCTGAAAACAAATCAAAAGCAATAATAATATAGGAATTCAAAATTTTGAGGCTGACTTTCCATAGAATAGAAAGTCAGCCTCAAAATCCTAAATTCAGGAATAATCCTGAAAACATTCACCAAAGGGTTAGGCATGGTAGGCGAGGCATAACTGACTTTAAAATTGTCTATTTGTATTGTATGACACTGGCGTACTTCGAATCGAACTAAAGTTCCTACTATAGTTCTTACGTAATAGATGCGACGCTTATACCCGAACGACTAAAGTTGGAACTTTTAGTTGGTTGGCAAGTAAACAAAAATAATAGCCCTGTAAGCTCTACTTCAATTCTTCGTCGTAGACAAAAAAAGATGTTATAAACTGCACATCGCTTTCTAATAATCAATTTACGAATACGTGAGACCAAAAATTATGTTCAGCTAGGTGTTTATTTTACAAATAATCATTTTGAGGCTACTGACCGATCTTGAACCCATCGTGCTAGATCTTGAACCCATCGTTAGATATGTCTAAAGTAGGGAACCAGCCTATCTACTAGAGTAACGGTGCTCCGACCATCTCCAGTAGGTTCATGACATCACCCTAGTAGCGACCATAGGTGTTCGAATCAAACTTTAGTTACTATAGTAGGGACTATAGTTCTATTCGAAGTACGCCCAAATCTTCCTTGTCTTTAAGAGTCTCCCGTATATCTCCCAACAAAAGTCATTCTAAAAATTAGAGCAGGTCTTCTGTCTAAATAATTTCTTCTGAGCTACCAAAGATTTCTGAAAAAGAATAAAATAATAAACATTATTTAGGAATATTATATTGACTTTATCATCAATGTGAAAACTCTCGCCATCACTTGCAAACTTAAAGCCCTTCTGGCTTCACCATTAATGATTGGTTAATTGATTAACCAGAGAGTTAAAACATCTAACAATTCACAACTAGAGAACCATAGGTTTTGAAATGCTGAATATGACACAAAGACAAAAGAATTTTGATTTTCTTAACCATTTTCTAGCTAACATTTTTGGGGTCTAGAAATTCTAAAGTCATCTGCTTAGTACATCTGCTGCTTATATCAATGTATCATAGATGCAATTCTATGAATCCAGATCAGACTGCTTCAAAGGGAGCAGTCTGATTCAGGTTATTGTTGCAATACATGTATGTATTATGCAACAAAGTACTTATAAGCAGAGATGAGTGAGCAGAATGAGTGTGAAACTGAGGGTCATCCAATTTAGAATGAGACTTTCTAAAGTGAGGAGAATTTACATGCTAGACTTATGAAATCTCGTACATACCTAGCATGTTTTCGAGGTGATAAATATCTTCAGTTTGTGTAGCTGGGCAACATTTAAAAGAAGACTAGGTAAACATAAATTGATGGCTTAAACTTGGCGGTAATCATGGCAACAGATTTAGATATATGATATATTTTTCAACTGCTCCTGTAATCTGTCTTTAACCCCTACCAGAAAAGAAACATTTCACAGTGTACACAAACACAATTTATAACTATTAACATGGAAATAAAGTGGCATTTATTAAGGGTCTACAATGTTTGTTTAGATAAAAACAAAAATACATCATTTAAGTAAAATTGTGACCAGTAACCCCTTGAAAACAATTCCATACTTATTGTATCAATGTACTCTGTACAATTTACATTCAGTTTTTAAGCAAGTTTTTATTTATTTTTTGTAAAAAGTAATCATAAAGTAATCACTAAGTAATCATGATTGCAGGCTATTTAGCAATGTAATCAATTATATTACTATTAGTGGTTGTATTCATAAAAATCCATGATTACAGATTACTTAATGATTACTGAAAAATTTAATAAATTACAAATAATCATGATTACAGATTACAATTAACCAAAGTCTGTTGCACTTTGTTGGTGTAGACCACATGCTCTGAGTCCTCTGATCTTATCTACACTATTTGCCTATGTCCCACAAAAAAAGTAAACTTTAAGACTTTTCCTACTATTTTAATTCCAGCTGATGACCTTTGCAAATAGGATGGACCTAGATCAGGCCCGACAAAGCCTTGGGCCAGATTTGGACCCAATATGTTTGATAATCTCAAGATCTTTTTGAAAAAGATGACTTTGAAAAAAAACGCAGACAACCAAAAGGCATGCCAAATTACCCAATAGGTGTCCGATCTGGGTCTGCACTGTTTGGCTTTAACCCTCAAAAAGGATATTAGGCTTACTTTGGTTATTTTGTTTGTTTGATTTGATTCTTACATCCCATAAACAACCTTTCAGTTATAAAGGGACGGGCCTTCCTGGATTGATTTGTCTGTTTGTTTGATTTGATTATTTACGTCCCATCAACAATCTTTTAGTTATGTAGGGACCAATCTTCCTTAGTTGAATTAATGTGTCTTGCTCAAGGACACAACGCAGTGACACCGGTGAGGCTTTAACCCATGGCCACTCAGTCTCAAGTCAAGCACTCTACCACTGAGCCACTGCGCTCCCTATTATGTTGGTTATGGCTGTCTACTAGTGGTTTCTGCTTATAATCTTTGCAAAAAGGTTGAACCAAGATCAGGCCAAGCAAAATGTCGGGCCAGATCTGGATCCAAACTAGTCGACATTCTAATGGTAGAGACCTTCATCAAACCCCACATTGTGTATTTCTGATCTGGGGCTAATTTGTTTGCATATGCCAGTTGGAACCAGATCAGGCCTGACCAAACAAACAGATTGGACCTATGATCTTGATCCAAACTTTTTGCGAACTGAAGGTGGAGACAACGCATTCTGTGGTATCTGATCTGGTCTACACTTCACAAAAAGGATATCAGGCTCACATTTTGTTAACTCTTTGCCTTCTACACTAATGTCATCTGCTGATGGACCTAGATCAGACAAGACAAAACAATTGCTCTGATCTGGCTCCAATCTCTTGGACGCTCTAAAGAAATTTTCGTAAAAGATGACTTTGGAAAAAATCATGAGACAACGAAAAAGCATGCAAAATTACAATAGACAGATAGTTTAAAGGAGTTCTTTGAGAAAAAACCCCACATCTTTTATATATTAAGATACCTAATTTACTTTGTTGCATATATTTTGTCAACTGCTGACTTTTTCAAAACCATCTTTTACGAAAAATTTCTTCAGTAACACACTAAATGTCATAAAATAGTCAGAAAAGGTGCCTGGTTATTGACACTTGTAATGGGCTGTATACTGACTTAACCAGGTGTTTTACATAAATCATTCAGGAACACCCTGAGAGTGTCAAACAGTTTGGATCCAGATCAGGCCCAACACATTAAATGTAACTAATTTGTCATAAAATCAAATCTAGTTGTGCCTGGTTATTGACACTTGTAATGAGCTGTTTACTGACTTGAACATGTGTATAACATAAATCACATAGATAATATGTTCAAAGCCCCAACAGAAGTTTTTTAAACTAGAGTGCAGTGGTCTAGATAAGGATTTGGACCAAAGGGTACTTCACCCCCTACTTTTTAATTTAATGAGTATTTTACTCCATATTTAAAATATCAAATTGCAGAAAAAGCAAAGCCTTGTAAAAAGACCCAATTATTTGCTTAACATATTTTGAAGAAAAGTTGCTTGTATCAAATGCATGTTGCATTTTTAGGAAAACTTCCAAGATTTATACAATTGGTGTATATTAAATTACTTTTTTCTTCCTCAGAATTAAAAAAATCACCACATAAATTGAATATCAGCACTGAAACCTCAAAATGCAAAGGGTATTTTCACCCTTCAATTTAATTTTCAATGCTGAATTCCAAAAAATCAATGCTGAAATACCCTTTACCCCCTCTTAACTGGAGCCCTGTAGAGTGGATTAGGTTTGATGACTTCAGAGTAAGGTGCTTGGAGTACACCATGTATTCTCTGCTCAGCCGCCTGCTGGTTTCTTTGAAGTACTCCCATTTCATTATTGTCGTATTTTTTTGACCCTGAAGTTCAAAGGTAGCTAATTTTATCTAGGACCTGTTATCGAAATTTTTCGCCAAATATACTGGAATAAATTAGGTTTTCTAAAATTCAATGTATCATAACAGTAGGAATTTGGCAATATCGTCCGCTGTGGTGTAGTGGCCTAAGCCTTGTACTCTTATTATAGAGAAGGCAAGTTCGAATATTGCAAGGAGGGTTTTTTTTCCAGTAAATTACTTTCTATGTACCAACATAACGCACAACTCTAGAAAAACATGAACATGCTTAATTTATGTGCAATTGTGTAAATGTACACATGGTTACACGTGTAGTGGCTAGTAAATCGAGACTGTTTTTTCTATGAGCCAAGATTGGTTGACTGACATTCTTGATTTACTAGCAACTGCAGTGTTATCCTGTGTACATTAAAAAATAAAACAAAAACGACATCATTTTTCTCGCTTTCCTGTGTTTAGTGCATACCATCATCATTTTCTCGCTTTTCTGTTTTTAGCGCAAACCGTTCCTAACAGGAAAAAAAATAAAGAAACACTCCTTGTGAGATTCGTACTTACCTGCTATAGGCTACGAGTCCTGCACCTAATCCACTACACCACTGCGGGCGATCATATCGAACTGCTACTTATATCAGATTGTTCAATTCAAAAAAACAAATTAGTTGTGTATATTCGGCGAAGACTACCGATAACAGATCGGTGATAAAATTAGCATATGCCACGTCCTTTGAACTACAGGGTCAAAAATATATGACAAATTACTCATAGTGTAACATTTGCAAGGGTTTCTAACACTTTGGCATCTAGTGTCATCTGCTGATAACCTAAAAAATGCAAACAGTGTGCATCCTGATCAGGCTCGACTGATCTGGACCGAAACTGCTTGACACTCTGATGGTATTTCTGAAAGAATGTTTGGAAAAAAAAATCAGCCGATGACAAAAAAGCAAGCAAAATTACCCAAGGTACAAAATGGACACACATTAAATACAAAATCCCAACTTTGGTGCAATTCACTTTTATTCTTTTTTTTTCTCATAAAACAATTTTCTTTTTTCAGCTGTTAAAACTTTATGATGCTACACGACCAGATTATATGCATGGATGAAGTGAAAGAAATTTACCTACCCCAGATCAAAATTCTAGCACTTAAAAGATGGTATTTACAAGAAATAAATAAACCCTGACAGACCCTCTGGATAGGTACTCTAATCTATTCCTAAATGCTTACATAAATCACCATGTACATGCTGAACATTCCACAACAATTGAATTCTATAGTCCCTTTGGTATACAGTGTGTTTTACTATGTACATGTAGTATTAACACCAACAAAAATGGAAATACCTACCACATCCGCTCTATGTGCGTAAATAAGGGTCACAACATGTCTCCGATAATAAGTCTATGGGGATTTTTCCAAAGCTCCAGGTCCTAATGGCTGGATCTTGGTGAATTTCAAACCAACAAGAGATTTTATGGTTGTCCTTGTTACCTGCAAAAATAAAAATGAAAGTGTTAATAGAGGAGTTTCCCATTATCGGATTTTACCTATATCACGTGACATCGGCTGGCCAGTCCAGCAATTGGACTACTTCCGGTATAAAGCAACATATACTGGCTGTTGATTTCACCTTATAGAACTTCTATAATATCGGTTAAAATTTTATTTAAAGAAATTAAAAAAAACGACAATTTATAAATTGAAGAGTCTGACAAGAATGCGTGTCACTATGGTCATTTATGGTTACATCTGTTCACTGTCCACTGAGTGATAAGATACTTTTTATTTTGTGCAGGCCTAAATTGCATCCGGTTCTTCAATGAATGCCCAGGGGAAGGGGGCCCTTTGAAAACAATAAAATCTTGCACACGTGTCTTTAGAATTTCGGCACGCGTGACCAGTCGCTTTCTTTGAAGTTGATAAGAAGCCCAGCTAGACGTCTACTTATTACATGTATGTGCATGTGTGTGTGTGTGTGGGGGGGGGGGTAGTTCTACTAGAATGGCCCTGGTGTGTGCGAACAGTGAAGACTCTCGCGAGTCTGTGCGCTCTCTACAGTCTGCTTTAATCTGCGCCGATTTTTATAATAGTTCGAAATCAAAGTATATTTTTTCACTTACTACATGTGTAGAAAAAAAAGTATGGAATACTTATAAAATGTATATGAAAATACAAATTTATCTTTTTTCGAGAAAACGAAATGTAGCGATTCCGTTCTTAAGTTCTTAATAGCTAGACTACAGTGGATTGGAATTTTGGCGCGTACATTCAGTGGCCCAAAAATAGTAAAATGAATACATAGTGTTGTTTCTTTGAAACATTTAAATCAAAGTAGACATCCATAGAAATTCTACCTCTGAAAATTCTTCAAGTAGCTTAATAATGTTTCCAAATTACTTACAATGCGAAGCTGTGAAAACAGATACTGTAGAAACACTTTTAAACAGTTTCTGTTAACATTCGGCGTTCATACGTTTACAAATGCAATAACAATTTGACCAAGGAGGAATATGAGTTACCCGACATTCAGTTTTGGGCCGATATGCGGTCCCAAATTTCAAAACCTTTGCCTTTACGTAACTGGTTATTTACAAATAGGGACCCATAGGGATCCACTCTTTCAACTCAAAGTGCGCGCGGGTTTAAGACATTTCACAGCGAGCTTTCAGTAGTTTGAGCTAAAAGTCATTTGGTTGCAAATAAAATAGAATCAAAAAGTTTTGTATTCTCCTCTGATCTTACATTCGGCCCGAGTCGTACAAAAAATATGCGTTTGAATACACAAAAACAATCGTTTCGTTGAGACGGTTCTTTTGAGTACCCACGAAACATAGCATATTAAGAAATATACCATATATTCGGAATCCAATGTTTAATATATTCTTTTCGACATAGGCGGATGCTTCGATGTACCAGGGTTCGAGCTGTCGAGGTTACTCTATTGCAGCAACTTCTAAAAGTAAGAACAGCGTATTTGCTTCTAGCGCGAATATGTCCAAATTATTACTTTTACTCAGATGATTTTTAGCTAAAATGATACGTTTGTGAAACAGACAGACAGTTCCCTATTATTTCCGTTGCTGATGAAGGCCTTGGAGAGATGTGTTTTCCCGCAGGTCTACCTATCCATTCCTTCTCGCTTTTGGAAAAGTTCGCATATATGGCGATATAAAGACGTCCTTTCTCGGAAAAGTTCGCATAAACTTTATGCGACACATCAATTTCTGTGATATTTTGGACATTCTTGTTGAGAAAGTTAATAAATAGTGCAGACCCGCAGGGAAACACATCATCTCATCAGGGCCTTCGTCAGCAGCAGCGGAAATAATTTTGGAAATATATGCCGGTACGCGTACCACTTGAATAAAAGTCTGCAAGGCTTCGTTCAGCGTAAATTAGATAAATTTGAAATAAAAATAAACTCTTTCTGTCATCAGATGTATTTATGGTACACATAATTGCCATTTTCCTTTTGTTTGGTGTTTTAACCGTTATGAATATAAGTGAAATGCATGCAAAATTAGTAGTAAGTTATTACAGATTCATATACCGGAAGTAGTCCAATTGTTGAACTGGTCAGCCGATATCACGTGATACAGGTAAAATCCGATAATGGGAAAGGGGTCTATTCTGATATAATTATGCTCCCTTATAGTCTGGGTCTTGTCACCAGCTTTTTCTACCAAAATTGAATTACCAAACGATTTAAAAATGCTTTTAATTGACCCACATTAGTGATGGATTATCGCACACAAATTGATCGTCTATTTTGTATGTTAAAATTTCTAAAAAATTGTGGACGGACACCGGAGTGACTGGTATACTATTAGCTCACCAGCGGCAAATAGTCGTCTGCTGCTGATCTTTTCATACAGTTTGAACCCAGATCAATCCAGACAAAACATTGGACCTGATCTAGATCCAAAATGTTTTACACTGCATGGTTGCGTCCCTGCTGAAAGATTTTTTTGAAAATTTCATTTTAAATAAGTCAACAGATGACAAAAAAATCATGAAAAATTACTCAGCATGTGGATTAGTTTATGCTCTGTTTTAACCACATTGACCTACAAGACTATAAACTGATTCTTTGCATGCAGGGGGTGGAGAAGTGAGGGGTGGAGTAATTTTGTTTTCACTGTCATATGCTTGTTAATGGTCTGTTTATAAGTTTTCAGATGCTGCATAGATCCTGATTACAATAAACATGGATTTGCACATATTGTATTTGAAGTAGTTGCAGGTTGAAATTTCTATATTTAAACTCTTTGCATTCTGGGTACATGTAATTGTTTATTCTTTTTCTTTTGTTGTCATCTGCTGACTTCTTTTTCTTGAGTTTTTAAGTAGCATCTAGTTCCTGAAGATTCTACATTTTGATGATTTCCACACAACCCTCACCCACCCATCCCCACCCAAAGCATACAATTTAAGCCACCTAAAGGGGACTCATAATGCTCCAATTGGCACTATTTTCTCCAAAAATTCTTCATCTCTCACACCATACCCTATCCCCATTGCGGCTTAGTTGTATTCCTGCAAAACCCAAAACCTACTATGCCAAAGAGAAATTAAATACCATACTGTTTACTTTCTTGTTAATGAATAGCCTAGAAAAACAAGCAGTAAGCCCAGGCTCAATTGAAATAATTACTTTGTCTTTCTTGGTGTATGTTTTTAAGACACACAGTCCGTACTCATAAAAATTTCTCGTTACACTTTTTTTTAAAAAATGGACAAGTACAGTACTCTTTTGAAAATAAAGCTTATCTAAAGCCCTGTATATATATGAAAAATAGATAACTCTGGACATTTTGATTATCATTATTATTATTATTATTATTAATCATAGTTAGCTCTATGGGCACAATGCACTTTTAGAGTGGAATACAGCCAATACTTGATCAGTATGATAAAATTTGAAAGTGGACATATAATAAGTTACCTGGCCATAATGAGATATAATTTGCCACATCTGTGTATTTACCTATCTGTAATTTTTTGATTGCAGATACTGTAAAAGTATAGATAAGAAGCTACTTATATACTTAGATTAATGTAAGACTATATACTCAATATGAAGGACAAGTTTCAAACAACCAAATTTTTTTGTCCTGTATAAATAGGTTCTGTTAATTTACAACAGGAAAAGGTTGAAAAATATCTTGAAATCAAGTCTGTGTAGTAAGTAGATTTCTCAGCAGGACAAGGGTAAACCATGGCATGACTTTAACAATTTCCTTGCTAGCAGCAACTTTTGTCATCTGCTGATAATATTTGAAAACAGTTTGGATCCGGATCAGGACCAACAGAATTATCTGGATCCAAACAGTTTGACAGCTTGATTTTGTTCCCCAAAGATATTTTGAATGAAAGAAGTCAGCAGACGACAACAAAATCGCAAAGAAGTATGCAGCATGTAAAGATATACATAAAAAAATGCTTACTTTTTCTCCTCTTTTGTGTTTTTGTCCAGCAATTTTAATTCCTGGCTGAGCATTAGCATATTATGTTTACCAAGGTCAGAGAAGTCTGGTCAGACTTTACAGGACTTGACATTCGCAAATATATAAAGATGTGGGGGAGGGGGTTCGCTTTGCCGATTTATTTCATTTTTATTAAATATCCTGTGAAAATGAAACAATTTGGTCTCACTGAGACCAAATTATTTCATAGCATATTTTAAAGCGGGTGTAGCGGAGGAGGTTCAAACTAAACACTCTGGATCCGCCACTGAATACCACCTTAGTGATCACACATTTCAGTTTTAAATGAAATCCACAACCCTATAATTTACCATTACCACTTTTTCACCTTGTAAGCAGTTTAAATTAGACATTTTAGGGTCCAGCCTAGTCCTGATCCAAGCTCAAATCAACTGAGCATGTAATTTATCATGCTCATAAAGTTAAAATGCCAACATTGTTGGCATTATATTTATTAGCACAATAATAACAACATCTGAGAGTTTAAAAGTAAAGCACATTTTTTTTCGCTATATTTTGTTGAAATGTTGTAAAGTTGTAATTTAAATTCTGAAAATGCTGCCTGCTTATTATGTCTGCTGCATTGATTCATATGCATTTAAGACAAGTTTTATCATGGAAGCAAACACTATGAACCCTGATCAGAGGAGCCGTCTGAAATGGGTTCATATTGTAATAGAAGCCACCAAAGTACATCAGCAGATAAAAAATCAGCCAATATTTGAGCCGCTACATATTTCCAAAAATGTGGTATGTGAAACCAGCTAAGGCTCAGACCAGCCTGCCCATATGCACAGTCTGATCAGAGCCTTTGCTAGTCGCTTGATTTTTCTATGAGTGTTAAGCTACTGACCGAACAGCATTTGGAGTTTCTAAGCTTAAAAGGAAACTGGACAGGCTTGTCTGAGTATACACTATTCAAAATGCCACATTGTTGGAAATTGTGTCGCGGCTCATTTGTCTTGAATAGCAGGAAAAGGGTTAGCTCTGTATTATTTCAAACAACTGACCATTGATCTTTTAATTTTATCATGTTCAGCAGGGCTCGAAAATTGTACACGTCCGCTCGTATTTACGAGTTGAAGTTCGGTAAGGGCGAGTGGAAATTGCCATTTGCTAGCCCGACAGGACGAGTAGATTTTTTTGGTTTTGTAATTATTTTTGAGGAAAAGCAACGCAAACACAGCGAAGAAAGATCGTTCGGTAGGTTTAAAATGTCACTAAAAGTGACCGGATGTTTACACTAGTCAGCAGTTAATGCAACCTGGTAAAATCTGGTTGATCTTTGAACTATATACGGGACACATTGGAAAATCAATTTGAAAGTATAAAGCCGACGTTTCGGATTTTATCTCCGTATACGAAAACGGGGGTCAGTTTGATTACTGCAGGATACCGCAGGCTACCACAGGATACCGCAGGCTCCCCTGATATTGGCGTTTTCAATGGAATTTACCATATTATTACATGGAATAGGCATTATATAATAAATAACAGTATATATCTTCACTTGTTTTGATGGTAAAAATAGCCATGCAATAAACAAAATGATTAAAAAGACACCCTGTCACATTAGCCTAAGGATAACACAATTCGCGGTTATTAATTCGACTTATATGATTATTTTCTATTTTTATATTTGATATATATTTCATAACTATAAATCATGATTTAAGGTTTTCCTAGATTAAGATGATATTTGAATTTTTTTTTGATGATTCCGTGCAATATCACATGTTTTGTCTCTTTTAAAATGCCAGACTTAAGGACGAGTTCAACTGGAGTAAGGACGAGTGAAAAATTTAGACCACTTGCCCCACAGGACGAGTAGGTCCAACAAAAATTTTCGAGCCCTGGTTCAAATGATCACGAATTTTCTGTTGTTCATCCATTATTGATGTTGTATACAAATTTCATTGATTATTTTATTATGTAGTATTAGGTAGCCTTGCTCCATGTATTCCATTTAATGTGTATGCCTGGTATAAGCATATCAAACAAAAAGGGACCCAACTCTTTTAGTGCTGTATTTATGAAATTGAATCTTCCAAATGATGATCTGAAGCAAAGAAATATAGATGACATGTTTAGATAAACAAAAATTTTCTGCGTAAAATTGTAAATATTTTCTTACCCATATTTTTGTGCCTATGTTTTGGGTGCTCAAAAGAACCGTCTCATTTAGAGGATTCTTTTGAATATCCAATTTTTTGTTACTCTTTACCTGAGATTCTGATCCATTGTTCTCTAGGAAGAATAAAGTCTACCAAAGTACATAATAGCAGTTGAGATAGTTGAGCAAGCAGACGGCATTTGTAATGGTTAAGGCCGTTTTTGTTTGTCCTTCTTATTGTGTGTGTGTACTCTTGTATGTCTGTGTTGACTGTATAAAAAGATACAAGTGAAAGATAGGGGTATCCATTAACCTATTGCACATGAAATGAACTCATTATGCATGTTGTTTTGGCCTTTCATGGGTAGTATTAATACTTTGCTTGCCAGCGCAGAGCTCTCACTAACTCCAAATTTGGATTATTTTACTCCAACTTTTTGATTCTGACTCCAACTTTTTCAATAGTGACAATAGAAAAGATTGGTAAAACTCTAAATTAGTCTAGCAAACAGCAATTTTACTTTTATTTTCAAAATCCTAGTGAGAACTCTGCCAGCGGCAAATTTTGTCGTCTGCTGATGATCTTTGAAGTTTGGACCTAAATCAGGCCCGCTAGAACATTGGGCCTGATCTTGATCCAAACTGTTTGACACTGAAAGAATTATTTGAAAAAGTGAATTTTGAAAAATGTCAGCAGAACGCAAAAAAAACATGAAAAAAAATAGCATGCAAAGAGTTCTTTTGAATCGGAATCAAATCTACTGTTTGACGAAACAGAGTTAACTTTGGGAAGTACTTGGGAAAAAGTTTTCAGGATAAATAGAAAGTTAGCCTCAAAATACTGAAGGCTGTAGCAAGACTACGTACATGTGCAGGCTTGTCTGAGCCTTCACTGGCAGCATATGTCAGGCCTTTAGTTAAGAGTGTGTACCAAATAAAACAAACTCTTCCTATTTTAAAACCAAACCATATGTTGTGGGTACTCAAAATAACCGTCTCAATGAGACGGTTCTTTTGACACCTAAATCATATGCTAAGAATTATGGGTAAGGTGATATTTACAATTTTATGCTGCAAATTTGTGTTTATATAAACCTGTGATGTGTTATATGTACCAAAACCCCATGTAATGGCCCATATTATGAGTTGAATGTTTCAAGGTATGCATGTGTAGTAATTATGATAAAAAACTTTTCCTGTTAGATCCCATTGTTGTTTATTCTTGCATTGTAATAAGGCACTAGGCTGAAGCTATATAAAAAATTGACATACCTTAAAAAAAATATTTTGTTGAAACAGGCCCATTTTTTTTTTAAATTATAACCTCCAGGCTTGATCTGGATCCAAACTATTTGCAAGAAAGAATTAAACATCAGAGATCGGTAAATAAGCATTTATTAAAAAAAATAGTCTCAGATCAGCATACTTCAAGACTTCAAGAAGAGCAGTCTGATCAATGCCTATTTTTACTTGGTTCTCTGAACAAAATAATAATCAAAAGGTAATTCCAGGACACTTTCTTAAAGGACATGACTTGAAGATTTAACTGTTAGTGGCTTCTCATCTGTATCTACCCTATTTAGTTAACGGTAAAGCTAGTATGTGCATTTCAGTAATAAACCTGAAAATTCTGTGTTTATTAGTCACCAGGTCAACTCACCATGTGGTCAAAACCTACTATTTGTTGTCATGGTAACAAGATTTAGATGAACAATAAATTTCCAGACCAATCTGGTCATGCCCAAATTAATGTTTTGCGGTCTGCTGACTTTTAGAATTTGACTTTCTCAATAATATTTTTCAGTAACACTTTTAGAATGACAAACTGTTCAATAGTCGATTATTAAGACAGAAAGATCTTTTTTCTATCATTTATTTTCAAGCTTTTTTCATGCTTTTTTGTTGTCTGCTGACTTTTAGCATTCAAAATTAACTTTTTAACAAAATTTCTTTCAGGAACACTATCAGAGAGTCAAACGGTTTGGACACAGATCAGGACCAACAGTCTGCCTCCTATATAATTGTTCACAAAGGTTATCAGCAGATGACAGAGGTGACTTGAGACTGATTAATTTTCGCCAAAATCTTGATTATATTCGTGCTTTTTCGTGAAATACTTCGACCTTGATCATAAACAGTATAGATCCGAATCAGCTGGATCCTGAAACCAGCTGATCAGGATGCATATTGTTTTCATCCTGCTTGTAAATGCATACTAATAAGTGGAACCCTGCAAGTTGGTCAGATATACACTGCTGAAGTTACTCTTTGCCTGAAATTGTTATCTGCTGATAACCTTTGCAAACAGTTTTAGAACCAGATCAGTACCGACAAAATGTCAGACCTGATCTGGATCTAAACTGTATGACTCCCTGATGGTGATCATGAAGGAACTATATAGTAAATTAATTTAAAAAAGACAGCAGATGACAAAATACCTAAAAATTTTCCTGGTCCTGAAGCCAGCTGATCAGGATGTATATTGTTTTCTACTCTGCTTGTAAATGCATACTAATAAGTGGAACCCTGCAAGTTGGTCAGATATACACTGCTGAAGTTACTCTTTGCCTGAAATTGTTGTCTGCTGATAACCTTTGCAAACAGTTTTAGAACCAGATCAGGACTGACAAAATGTCAGACCTGATCTGGATCCAAACTGTTTGACTCTCTGATGGTGATCATGAAGGAACTATATAGTAAATTCATTTAGAAAAGACAGCAGATGACAAAATACCTGGTTCTGAAGCCAGCTGATCAGGATGTATATTGTTTTCTACTCTGCTTGTAAATGCATACTAATAAGTGGAATCCTGCAAGTTTGTTAGATATACACTGCTGAAATTACTCTTTGCCTGAAATTGTTGTCTGCTGATAACCTTTGCAAACAGTTTTAGAACCAGATCAGAACCGACAAAATGTCAGACCTGATCTGGATCCAAACTGTTTGACTCTCTGATGGTGATCATGAAGGAACTATATAGTAAATTCATTTAGAAAAGGCAGCAGATGACAAAATACCTGGTTCTGAAGCCAGCTGATCAGGATGTATATTGTTTTCTACTCTGCTTGTAAATGCATACTAATAAGTGGAACCCTGCAAGTTTGTTAGATATACACTGCTGAAGTTACTCTTTGCCTGCAATTGTTGTCTGCTGATAACCTTTGCAAACAGTTTTGGAACCAGATCAGTACCGACAAAATATTGGGCCAGATCTTAATCCAATCTGTTTGACTCTCTGAGAACAATATAGTAAATTAATTTTAAAAAAAAGACAGCAGATGACAAAAATATATAAAAAAAATTCCAGCAAGCAGAGTAAAATAGTAATGGATGCTTGTCAAGATAAATATGGTTACTATATTATAAAAAATGCACTTGCGGCGTCTGATCAGTGTCTCCACTGTTTGCTTACAAAATGGTATATAAAAATTAGATTAACTTGAATATTAAAAGAGGTTGCAGCCTTTGTTGGTAATTATCCCATATAAGCCTAGTGTCCTTTTTGTGGGACATAATTATGCAAACAGTGAAAACCCAAATCAGATGCCGCAGAACCGGGCGTCTGATCAGGGTCTCCACAGTTTGCTTCCAAAGTTTTATATAAAAATTAGACTAACTTGAAAATTATCATCCCAAAAACTGGATTCGGGCTCGTCCTACTGATATGGGATATGAAACATGCTATTAGAGCATATGGGTTCAGGATCTCATTGCTTATTTATTACAAGCTACATAGCAATGTCTGGATGTGTAGCATGGTGCTTTTGTGAGAGAATAACTAATTCATTCAAATATAAGTCCGATTCTGAATTGGATGCCTTGGGTCTATTTTGACAAACAATAACTATAAATATAGAACATTACAAGATATATATAGATATATAATGTACATCACACAAGAGGGTCATAATATATAAAGGTGTGGGGGTTCGCTTTGCTGATTTTATCTCATTTTTCCTAAGTATCCTATGAAAAAGAAATAATTTGATCTCACTGAGACCCAATTATTTCATTTTCATAGGACATTTAAAAATTGGGGGGTGGGGGTTCGAGCGAATCCCTGAAACTCCTCTGGATCCGCCACTGCTTGATCATTTAAACCATAAAGATCTTTTTTAAGTTGTTGAATGCTTTTCATGCTTTATGTAGTCTGCTGACTTTTTTTTTCAAAATTAACTTTTTTCAAACACTAGTTATTGTGAGATGGTTCTTTTTTGTAACCACAACATATTTTTTTTCTCACCAATATTAAAAATGTGTTTTGGGTGCTCGAAAGGACCGTCTCATTGAGATTGTTCTTTTGAGTACCCACAACATATTTTTGGATGAGAATTAAATGGAGAAAATGGTTTTCCAACGGACGCTCTTATCTGGAAGCCTGAATGAATTATAGCTGTATTATATACAGCTGATAAGGTCTGCTCTCCACTGATCGACCTCATCTTTTGGTCTATCTGCGCCCTATCTAGATTTCGTCTTTCGCCTAGGAGCCTTGAAACCATGCAGCCATCATGGTGATCAGGGTCTCTTGAGCCCCTTTTATCCCACCTTTTCGAGTTTCATCAATTCCTTCCCCTAGATAGATCGCAAAGAAGGATCTCTTATTTATATGCTCATAATATATATTTTAACAATAGAAAATATACTTGTACAGTCTTTCACTTTGTGTGTCGGTAAAATAGCCTTGCTGGCTAATGTTTGAGATGTTAAAATTGAATGCCAACTTTAAATAAAGTTTCTTGTATCTTGGTAGAAACTTTCTTTTCGAATTTAAATCTTGACAGGACAGTGCCGCCACCCTTTACAACAGACATTTTGCGGAAACGACAAGCAGAATGAATAAAGCCAATGGACTGAGTACGAACTGCTTTGGGGACGAAACGCAACGTTTTTTTTTCGCTTCAGCAGACGCATTAGGAATGAAACAACGCGATCTGTATGATTTCTTACCTCCAAAACATTCTTTCTCTCTTTTTCTGCCATTGAATACAGATGACTAGTTATTTAAACAAAGAAAAACAAGAACATTTTCTGTGGCACATTTGTTGGTGTTAGTACACAATTACAGTCTTCCGGTTTGGTAGCCCACGAAAATAGTACCTTTAGAAATTTAGCACTTGCCGTTTCTGGGCCCTTTATGGCGTAAATGGATGCTTTATTCGACTTTAAATGTACATGTGATTCAACATTGGTCTATGTTTGCCAGGCTGATTCAGAAAAACGCATCTTTGTGTGGACTATTTTGTCACAGACTCCCCGGCGCACTCCCCAGGTAACGTCTGACGCGGGTCGGATTTCAGCCCGGATTTTTTGACTGTTCCCCAAAGAACGGAGGATGCTGAGAAAACGAGATTATCAAGGTAGGTTGTCTTTTCACTTTTTTGATAGGTGAATGACAGATCTTGCCACTCACAGACAGAAAAAAGTCCAAGCAATGTCCTGGAAAAACTTGCAGATGCTCGAATTCTGCCTTTTTACATGGAGTTGAATGGGACCGATTAATTGTGCACCGAACCCTATAAGAGAGCAGGTGAAAAAAACGAAAATCTTTGTAAAACAGTCATTTTTCAATGAATTCAGATGAAATTTCGCACACAGATCAGGAACCAGAATAGAAATAATTTGAAATTATTTTTGGAAGAAATTTAAATTTAAATTTTAAAATTTTATTGAATTTTAGTTTAAATTTTAAATTTTTCTTAAAATCATTTTTAAAGCCTGGTTCTCTCGGGGAAAGACTCAAATTGCATTATATACCAGAAAATGCAATTAAATGGCCACACAAAAACAGTTTTGACCAGGATTTGACTAATCAATCTGAGCAGGCTGACCGTGATACTCTGTTTTTGCAGACTGGCTAGCACTGCTGTGCAAGTTGATTTTTGTGATTGTATTCCCTTTTCTACTGAAATGTGCTATTAGTGCTTACTCACTTTAACTGTACCAGTATGGTGACTTAGCATATGGGTATTTATTAAAACACTCTTAGGATACTTACACTCATTAGAACCGCCTCATAGAGATGGCACTAAAGGCATAATGATGAGGATCCGCAGGGACTGGTCGGGACCATTCCCCCAAGCAGGTTCCCTGGCCTCATTGCTTAGACCAATAAAATTCAATTGTATTTGGCTGTTTAACTCAACGGGTCGAGGCTGTACTAATTTGAACACAAACTTAAACTTTTTTCAGCGAAACAAATCAACTGCAGCCCCCCCCCCCAGCTTCACCCGAGATCAAATTTTGTTCTTATTTCGACCACGCAAGCAGTAGTATTGTTTGGTACTCATTAGAGTCGCCTCACACTCAAAATTGTTTTTGAAGCTACTCATTAGAACCGCCTCACATAGATAATGATATAACACAGTTATTAAAGCTTATTTAGTTACCTAACCCCCAATGAAGCACTTTCTCACAGATACTCGTATTATGTGCTTAAGCGGGTTGTGATATTTCTCGTTCGACGAGGCCGTTCTAATGAGTAATCTTTACTTACAGTCTTTTCAGAAATTTCAAATTTGGGATATAGTTTCATCAAAAAAAAAAGAGGATGAGCAATTTCCATTATGATATGGGCATTAAATCTAGACCTAGGTCTCAAATCTTTCCCACTCTGGCCGTTTTGGTAGCATGTAAATTACGGAATATTTCACATTCAGAACTAGCAGTGTAGATCATGATTAGAATGTAATGATGTGTTTCGTCCAGCATCAGGCACTCATCAGTGAAGCTGCTCTACTTCAGACACAAAGTAAGTGGTATAAATTGCTGTTTTCAGCATGCTTGGGTGCAACGTAGCTTGGTTTTGGGGGCAAATTTGAATGTGATTCAAAACTTTCGCGATTTTGCATAAAATTACTTTAAAATTTGATTTTTTAGCTTCAGTTTTTAAGTTTTGTAACTAAAGTTTATGTGAGATTATCCTTTAATGACTCTTACAGATGCCTAAACTTTCTTTTTATGCTTTTGGGTTATTGAGATTCATTGAAATAATTGAAACTATTAACTTTTTCATCAGACTAGTTTGAATAATTGAACTTTTGCTTGTGTCAGCTTGTGAGGGGGGGGGGGGGGCACATATGAAATCCTAGATTTGTATCGCTTTTTGGTGACTGAGTTAGTCTTTTTGGACGATTATTTGCTTAACTAGATGAGTTTGATATGTCAAAGAGACAAAATTTAGAAATTCGAAAATTTGCAGATTCTTGAAGGTGTTAGTACACAATTACAGTCTTCCGGTTTGGTAGCCCACGAAAATAGTACCTTTAGAAATTTAGCACTTGCCGTTTCTGGGCCCTTTATGGCGTAAATGGATGCTTTATTCGACTTTAAATGTACATGTGATTCAACATTGGTCTATGTTTGCCAGGCTGATTCAGAAAAACGCATCTTTGTGTGGACTATTTTGTCACAGACTCCCCGGCGCACTCCCCAGGTAACGTCTGACGCGGGTCGGATTTCAGCCCGGATTTTTTGACTGTTCCCCAAAGAACGGAGGATGCTGAGAAAACGAGATTATCAAGGTAGGTTGTCTTTTCACTTTTTTGATAGGTGAATGACAGATCTTGCCACTCACAGACAGAAAAAAGTCCAAGCAATGTCCTGGAAAAACTTGCAGATGCTCGAATTCTGCCTTTTTACATGGAGTTGAATGGGACCGATTAATTGTGCACCGAACCCTGTTCGTACACACATTTTGCTAAGTCTCGGGCCCAACCAAGTATCGGCTTTTACTAAAAGTAACAAAGAGGGGAAAGATCAGGAATCGATACACACCAATGGGAAAGTGACAAATTCACAAATAGATATCACAAACGAGAGCCAAGAGGTCCCAGCAGTGACCACAAGGCATCAATAAACAGAGGTGCACAAATGCATAACAAATACAAGACAGAAATAACATAAATCATCCACAAAAGAAGCACCGCCTTGGAACGGACAGTAAAATATTTTAATTTGAGGGCTTAAATAAAATCTCTTTACAGAATGTGAGTAAGAGCAAAATAAACATTATATAAAATTGTTCCGTGTCCGGATCCAGAAAGATGAATTAAATTGTTATCATTCAAAACGTAGGCATGGATCCAGGAACTCTAGAGTTTAAGTAATTTAAGTCTGGAAGTGTGTGTGTGTGTGTGTGTGTGTGGAGGGGGGGTATGTAGGACCGATCCTGTTCCTTACTTTTATAAATGACCTGCCGGTTAACATAAGGTCTTCGATCTGTGGCCAATCATTGGCAAATGAAGTTCAATGTGGCCAAATGTCACTCTATGAGGGTGACTCGGCCATAGAGTGACTCGGCATCGGCATTACAAACAAATTCTCTTTGATTATTCCCTTCACAAGAAAACTTTGGAAAAGTTTAGTTAGCAAAATACCTTGGTATAACCATCTCTGATAATATGGATTGGGGTCAATACATTTCAGAAATCATTCCAAAGCAACTAAGGCACTCGGTTTCCTTCGCAGGAATTTGGCTTTTGCAACTACGAGTACTAAGGAAGTTGCATACAAAACTTTGGTTAGGCCTAAACTAGAGTATGCAGCACCTTCTTGGAGCCCTTACTCAAAGCTTCAGATTAATCTGGTAGGGAAAGTTCAGAGGACAGCAGCACGCTGGACCTGCCGGAGATGGTGAAACACAGGTAGTGTCAGTGAGATGCTCGATGTGCGTGAGTGCCATCTCTCGAGGCCTGTAGGGATTGGTTCTCCCTTCTCCTCTTTCATAAGATACATTGTGGTGCTGTGTCTATAGAAAAAGACAAGTACCTGACCCTGCTCACATTTTGAAAACTACCAGGTCATCAAACAGTGCCCAATATTGTAGATACCTGGCATGGGTGATTTAAAAAAAAATGCATCCAAAGTGTGACATTGGGGGTCAAATTTCAAAATTGCTCTATCATTATCTTTTTTACGTCATCCTAACCAGGGAACATCAAAATTTCAGAAACAAATACTGGTTTAAAAATAAAATTTAGGACAATACTTTAAATTTGATACTTTAATCATTTTTTCATTATTTTTTTACAATTCTATAAGCTACTTTTAGCTTGATTATAAACAACACAGGTATGCAGAATTGTAAATATTTTCTCATGAACTGATGAAGTACTTATGTATACACATTTTCAAAGTAAAATTTAATCTTTCGCACAAAATTTGCACTTTTAATAAAATTTTATGTGAAAATACACCCCTGGATTTTCTCTGTGTAGAGGAAAAAGTTTTTCTAATTAAAATAATAAGCATGATTTTTTGTTAAAAATTGTTTTTAGATAACAAGTAGGGTATATGAAAAACATAGAACAAATTTCATTTGAATATATAGGATATAAAACATATTAAACACAATAACATATGTTGGTAATGGAATGTGTTACACTTGTGACAAAATCAGAAGAGGGAGTTTCTCCTTTGAATTTTTGATCTCTTATAGATTTTATGTAGGATGAAGTGAATTGGCTTCATGGAAATTGATTAAAATGTATCAAAACATAAATCGATTCCTTTTTTAGCACAAAACTTTAAAAAATGAACTATTCAGATTTGTTTATTAAGCATAGTAAGTAGTTATAAAATGTTAATGATCAGAAAACAGTTGACAGCACTCATTGTGGGATAAGTCATCAATTGAATGATACCATTTCTTGCAATTCTAAAGAATCTGTAACAAATTTAAGGCTTAAATAGAAAGAAATAATTGTGTTACACTTGTGACAAAAAATAAGGGAACTGATCATGTCACTTTTGTCTTTTCTTATCTCTTATACTTTATATAATCTACTATAGTATGTACAACTGAGCATCTTTTTGGTTTCTTCAGTAAATTCCTGTAAATATTTTTTGAATGTGAAAAAATACCTTTCCCTCCTTGTTAGTGCATAATCTTATCCTTTTGGTTACACCATTTTGTGTTTTCTTTGTATCGAAAGAGTGAATAACTACCCTAAAATACCAAAAAGTATCAAATTAATTGTTGAATAGATCATCCTTTGACCAAACACAATAAAAAGTGAGATGAAGTCCATCCATAATATATGTTACACTTGTGACACAAATCACATTTTAAAATCTACCTGTCTAAATCAAGCTATAGTCTGGTTTTAGACTGTCTGATTTCTTCAGTGTTGAATTTAGCATGATTCCTATCCCAGAATGTAGCTCAAGGATGGCCAGCTTCATAATGAAACTAGTACATGAGCTTGAGGAAGTGTCATTCCTGCTGGACCGTAACTAGTATTGACTACACATTTGGTGAAGCTGTTGACTTCTTGCTGTGTTTAAATTATATTTATGCATTCAAGAATTATTAAAAAGACCAAAGAAGTAATATTTCATTTAATATTTGCCATGTGTATGCATTTATCACATATTCCTAAAATGTGTTACACTTGTGACATCAGTTAAAATCATGCCGCAAAGTCAGCAGCTTAAGGATTTCACCACAATTCCTCATACTGTTTTTTGGGGGCTCCCTTGACCAGAAAAACAGCAAAAGAGCTATGAAATGCAAAACAAATTGAAATGCTGATGATTGAAACCTTAAATGTTACACTTGTGACATATCTGGGTTGTTTTATTCAGTACTGGCTACATAAAATCATACTTGTTGTTTTATAGGTAAGTTGGTTCCTTTAGATAGCTAAAAGACTGCTAGTCATTAAACAGCATTCCTTATGAATAAAGCTTTGTATATTTTACGTGGCAATTCACTTTACTCCAATCATATGAAATTCTGTATGATAAAAATTTGAAAGGGTGTGTTTATAAAAGGTTACAAATTTCCGATTTTTCTAGTTTAAAAAAGATGAAAAGATTATTTTCCTACAGCTTTTATGCTATATTTCAACGGCAATTCACCATTTGACTATACATTGATAGTGTTTAATACAATTTGCAGTTGAATCGAAGGTAAGGGAAAAAATGTCACAAAAATGTGTTACCCTTGTGACAATTTAGATGACATTTTTCCATGTAATTTTTGAACCGGACATTCTAAAGCGATGAAATTTGGCATGATGCAAGAAAAACATCAATTACACATCTTAAAATTAATTTTAACAATAAATCTGCTTTAGATAGTCTATAAACATTGATTAAAGAAATGGATGCATTATTTTTGAAATCACCCACATACAGTGATGCCCTGAAGAACTTTTTTTCCGCGGACTATTCCACAGTGGAATAGTTTTTCTCCTTCTGTGGTCAATTCCCAGACCACTGAGGAGTTTAGGGCACTCCTAAATAAGTAAAAAGCACAGCCAACAGATTATATTTTCTTTTTTCTCAAAATTCTAAAATTTGCGTAATGATCAGTATCGATTGAGCAAGTGTCTAAAGAAAAAAGAAGGGGGCGGGGGTGGTCAGGTGGTAGAGGATGGTGATTTTTTAGTTCCAAGCACTGCCTACATGGGTGAAAATATTTGTATAACTTGATTTATTGTGGAGTACTCCAAAGTGTCCAGTTTTACTTGTTTTAGGTGGTTGTTCTGGCACATAGAGTACTAATCCAGCCGGCCCAGTACACTGTACTATTGCAGTAATTAAGTCATATGCATATCGCCTCTCTGACCTTTTATCCGCTAATGTTGTCTGCTGATAAACAAAATATTAAGCAAACAGTTTGGACCAAGATTCAGTCTAACACATTGTTGGGCCTGATCTGGATTCAAACAGTTATTGCTTAAAGGAGGCACGGTTTGTTTGACTGTGCATGTCAAAACAAACCTACTAATTATCCCTTAAGACAAAGTCAGAATCCAACTGTTTGTCATTCTGTTGATATTGACTGAATTTGTTTTGAAGAAGTTAAATCATGAAGAATCAGCAGACAACACAAATGCTAAAATCATATTACCTCTCAACTATTTAACAAAAAACTGTTAAAGTAGACAAATGTTTTATTTTTATTAGCTGATATAAACAATATTAGTTTTATTACTATGCCAAAGCAGATTCAGAAAAAAACACCACAATATCAAACAGCTTGGATCCTGATCCTGTAATCTGTACCTGAGATGTAGGGCCTGATCTGGATCTAAACTCTTTGCAAAGTGAATAAAGAGATAAAACAAGCAGGTGGCCCTAACAGGTGCAGCTTTACTGTGAATACAGGTATATGGGCAGCATAATGTGAAAAACTGTCTTTGGGTTTGTGACCAAGTAAATCTAAAATACAGTTTACCTGCTTGCTTCAATACAACGTGCAGCAACTGAGCTGGATCCATACCATATACAATATAAATGTGAATAAATGCAGAAAAAATACTTTGCCATTGAATAAAATCCACTAAGGATGAATACTGTGCAGAAAAAAATCCCCATGGGGAAAAATCCCTGCGGGGAAAAATTCCTGCGGGGAAATATCCCCGCGGGGATTTTTCCCCATGGGGAAAATAAAAATGTTAATATATACTTGAAACATACTCAAATGTGTCAAACAGATTGCAAGAGTGAACCTAAGCTTGATTTTAAACCCTTAAACAGAAGTTTTAAAAAATCCCCGCGGGGATTTTTTCTCCAAAAATCCCTGCAGGGAAAAATCCCCGCGGGGAAAAATGAAAAATTGTTATTACTGGTGGACATTCATTTTTACGCACCATTAACATGAGATCTTGTCATATTTGAATAAAAAGATGAGTTTTAGAATTTTTGAAAATCCCCGCGGGGAAATTTTTCGCACGGGGAAAAAATCCCCGCGGGGATGGTGAAAAATCCCCGCGGGGAAATATTTTCCCCGCGGGGATTTGCAAATCCCCGCGGGGATTTTGACCTTTGTCGTGGAATATTTTCTAGGTCATTACAGATTTTAAGCCAAAAACCTATAGGATTTCCTCAGTAGGGTCTATTCTACTGGAAATAAGTCACTTTAGCTTTCTATGTCAACTAAAAGTATTAGGTCATTTTGCCAAAAACTGGTTTGGCAAAAAAATTCTGGTGGCAGTTAATCCTATTTGAATATCAAGAATATCTGTCATATGTCCTGAACTAATGAATGCACTTTTGGCATCATTATCAAACATTTTATCCAATTTATTATATCGGAGCCAAAATTGAAGCATTTGAAACAATTAAACATAAAATAATGACTGATATTATCGAACGATTTTTCAAAATCTGCAAATAATAACAGTCCTTGTAAACTTTCATCTTCTATGAAATTGCATGGTAGTTCGAAAAAAGGTGTTATCATCTGCATTGCGTCCATATCATTTATAAAAACAACATTACGTTCATAAATTTTACATTGAAGCGCTTGAACTTTACCAAGGGTTATTTCTATGTGATCAACAAAGTCGTAATCCATTTGCTTATCTATCATTATACAAATACACTACTACTACTGCTTCTATCACTGAAATAAAAATTGTATGTGCTATTTGCAGCCCATATTGTTTCAACATCGTTTGTTGAATGCGTTCCGTGTAGAAAACAGACGTCAAATTATTTAGTATGAAGGTAGATGAAAAATATTCTGCCCCTCTTATTTTGTGACCCAAGCCTCTTACATTAAATGAGCATAAAGATAACGTCATTTTTACAATGGAAACGAGAGATTGCATACTGTCCTTGAGAGACATGCTCTAGCCTCATGAACGATGTAAAATACACATGAAATGATAAAATGTTACTAATAATACATATAAGATAATAACTTATTATAATAATTAAGCAAATAAAGGGAAGAGTTTGAATGATTGCATTGAAAAGAAGAAAAAGATGATGCGTCGAGTAGTCTTAAACTGCGTTGCAACATAGTTTATATCTGCCCAATCCGGAGTTGTATTGTAAATATATCAAGAGGATAGCTTTTTAAAAAGCTAGAAAAAACTCGTTTAGATAGAAATAGTATTATATTGACTGGCGGTTACCTTGGTGATATTTTTTGTCATTTCAGATGCCATTTACCAGTCTAGAGGTAAGCCAGATGTCATACGCTTGTATTGTCTGATCAGTAAGGGGAGTAGCTAATCTGGCACATAACACACCGTCATGGCTTAATATTACTTACTTTTATATGAGTACCGAATACCTATGAGTCTAAATTCATCCAACCTCTGGCATACAAGCAGACCCCATCTATATACTAATATAAATGCAGTTTTTTTTCCGAGAACTATCATTCACTGAAATGCCCTCTGTATTTGCATTGTCCTCCTTTTACATTTAGCCATTTCTGCCAGGGGTAGCATGTGTCCCCATGTATTACAATAATCAGTTTTTATCTTTTAACTAAATATACCTTTTTTTCGCACTGTACAAAAGCATTTCACCTACTTTACTTTTCTTTATTTAGCTAATCCCCTTTAGCACTTGGTAATCAGAATACCCTTTTTTAAAAGTCTCCAATGGAACATGAGTAACGGAAGGAAAGAAAGAGAAAACACATCCCTTCCTAATAGTATTAAATGTCTCAAATGATATGATGAGTTTTGGAACATACATGGCTTTCCTTTAAAGCTCATTCAAGGAAGATACCGACTTGATTAGTATGCAAACCAACCAAATGTAATTAAAATAGCATAAATAATTTAAGAGTAATGAAGCAAGCTTTGTCTCTTCTTTATTGGTCATTTAAAGGTTAAGGATAAAGATAAGATAAAGAAGCTTTATTTAACGTCGCGTATTCGAAACAGACAAGATAAGCTATGTAGAGCTTTTATTGCGACATAACAACATATTTTAAACAGATACATACCAGCCTTACTCAATCTTCCTAGCATAACCCCTTTTTATGCGAATGTGAGCTAGGGAGCTGCTAGTACCATTTTTAAAACTCAGAGTTAATTGTTAAATACAACATTGGGTTAAAAACTCTTCTGCATAAAGGCATATCAGAACCTATATTAAATTCAACAAATTGTTGGAAAACCTAATTTTAGTGATCAATTAAAAAGATAGTAAAACGTTATATAAGGGTTGGATATAATTTGGATATCATGCGACAGTCTGCATGCCTAGTTTTAAACCCAATCACGGTTTATAGCTATGGTTTCCTCTTTAATTGCACGACGGTGGATCAGGCCTCAGACTCTATGACGACTCTGACGTAAAGCTTTAATCGGTGGGTTGGTGCCTGATGCTTATCTGTAGCTGGACCCACCGTGGCTCAACTTGGGGTTTTCTATAGCTCTGACTATCTGTGAGTCATGAGCCCTTTTCTTTGTTTCATCGTGGAGTGTTAATTTGATTAGAGTGTTTTCCATGATGATACATTGCATTAGTTAGATGGCCTCCATGCGAGCTGAACATTTCTTGTACTTCAACAACAGCAGAATCTAGGGCGAAGATTTGGTACCAGTAAAATGCATCTAAGCCCCCCGGTGGCTTAGGCTGCTGTCCGTTCTAAGGCGGTGGTTCTGTTGTTGTTGACTTTTTGTTTATTGCTATTCCCATTGTGGGAGTCTGTAATTGTTCTATGTTTGTTGTACGTTACTTTATGTCCATTCTAGTATTGCAATCATCTTGATGGGGAAGAGAGAGCTGATTGCTTTGCTTAATTTGTCTTCCTGGTGTCTTGTGATGGTTGAGCCGCTCTTCCTCGCGATGCCACGGGGTTGTCTGCAGTTTGTGATTGTGGTATTTCCTGATCATACTCACTTACTATTTTTGGTATGGTGTGGCCAGGATTCGTACCCACAACCTTCCATCCGAAAGCAGATGCTCTACCAACTGAGCTATTGGGATGGAGAATATTTAAACAAGAAGCAAGGGGAAGCAACCATATTTGCACCGCCAAAACATGTAAATAATCTTAAAAAAGGATCCTTTAGAGATAGATTAAACCTACAAAATAAGAAAACAGCAGACCCAGGTTTATTGAGTCTGTTCATGAGAACTAATGGAAAGTGCAACAATTCTCACGTCTCCTAGCACCGGCCTAACCGGTATTCTGCTTTCTGTTAGAACCCAATATTGCTGAAAGACAAGATTATGAAAAAATATTAACACTATATCGATGCAGGGGGAGATATAGCAAAGAAAAGATCTCAACGGTAAATAAAACTGAATACCGGAGCAAAAGAAATCAAACAGGTAAACCCTGGTGGGCCCGACAAACAGCCAAAGCATCAGGCCCTACCATCTCATAATATATAAGTATTCCCTAAATGTTGTAGAGAGACCGCTGCTTCTTTAAAGGCATATCAGCCAAAACGAGTTAAGTTCACCAATTGCAGCCAATTTTTGTCCCACATTTTTTTTGGCTTAGATTTTCATTTTTATGTTATTTTCTTACTTATTGGTATATGTCAATTAGATATTGATGTCTAAAAAAAGTGCTCATCCAAAAATTTCAATTCATTCAGCCTCACAAAGAGCACCACTGAATTTGAATGTGAACTACGTCACTTTGATGAAGTATACTTGTACATGCCAAATTTCTTACAAGACTGAAATATTTAAGAGCTTTTATAGCATGCACTTCTACTTGGATCTCTTGTTGATCAAATTAGCCTAGTATGTAGAATTTATATCATGTTTTTGCTTCTCAGCATGGTCTAAGCAGGTTTGTTATGAATTGACAGTGGAATTCAGCTGTAATTCTATGAGTACAACTATCGTTTTAATTGTATCCATCAAATTTGAAGAGTTCACCAGAAAAGAATTATTGATTTTGAAACAGTAGATGATGAATATTAAAAAAACATTCTTCTTTGGTATTGGAAATAGTAAATTGTATTCTTGTATAAAGAACATTGTGCCAATAGGTCGGTAACTTAATTCACATACCTTACACTCTGGTTTTATTTCCTGTGTAGAAACATTTATTTTTCTGCAAAATATCATGTTCTAGTGTGTAACTTAACACTTTTTACATCATGCTTTGCACATTGAAAGTAAGCTGCTGCATAAAGTTTCATTAATCTTGTTGGAATAACACTTTAAAATATGATTATAGAATAATGATTTTAAATATTCCATATATTTGAAAAACGTGTTGTGGCTGACTACAAACAAAGACAAAGCAGAATAGATAATCTAGCTTCAATAATTGCCTTTTCATAAACATATATTACAGAAAAAGCAAAGTTTTCATCATTCACAAAGATACGTCTGTCTCAGAAAAATGGCAAAATGTTGATGGTAACGTAATTCACATAGCTAATTTGCTCACTTAAATTGACGATAAGTAGTTATAAATTCAAGTTAACTGTTTTATCTATCATGTAAACCATAGTAGTTATCAACATAGTAAGACATGAGTACACTTAAGGTCACTTTGATCAACTGGAATGGACCAGGATGCACAAGCGAGAGTGCCAATTCCAGAGTATACACATAACCTCACCAATAAACCTCCAGTGGTAGCAGCAACGAGATAAAAGTGGTTTGAAAAAGGACTTTAGTAATCGTTGGTGCAAAAGGGAAATGTTGAACCTGATGCCTTGAAGGAATGGAAGATAAACATTTTTACAATTATTGATACTCATATTCATTTTACTCTCGTAATACACATATTTTACCCCCTAAACCTTAATCTTTTTTTTTCGTCATCTTAAACAAGGTATCCAGGATTTCCATATGAACTATGTTTTAGTTCCAGCAGATAAAGCTGCTAACAATGTTGTAGTTGTTTGACAGTTGTATTATATTAATACTCCTAAGCGTGACCTTGTTGACACTAATGCCTATAAACTGTAGCCTTCTTTAAGTGAGAGGGTGATTGTCGATGGGCATGGTTGTCATACAGCCCTACATTTCGGTGTCAAAGCTAAAGAAAATGAAGACAAAGCTCCTCCGTTGTACTGGTTACCTAAACTCCATCAAAACCCTATAAGGCAAGATATTTTGCTATTTTTAGTTCTTATACGACGACAGAACTTTCTAAATTATAAACCTCGTGTCTTACAGCTGTTAAAAAAATGTTACCAAGTATTGTGAAAAGGTTTATGAGAGACCCGGTAATAAAAACCTTTTTTTGGTCTATTAAAAATTCAGGTGAAATTTTAGATAAACTTAAAGTTAGACCAGTTTGTCTACTTATGCTTTTTCTACTCTTTACACTTTTTTACCTCATAATTTAATTAAAGATAAACTTTTCTGTCTTGTGTTTGCTATGATTTTGTGCGCGTCTGTTTATATGTGCTTTGTGGTCACCTGCTGGGAAAAGGGTTCCGCTCTCTTTATCGCCTTACCCCTGCCCCCTGTCTACTCCCTCAACTCTAGCGTCAGGAAAGATATCTAGATTATCTGCAATCACATGACCTGCATGGGGACATAAATAATCAGAATTTTGACAATTTCAGGTATAAGAAATATTGGAATCTATCTATATTTATATCAGTAACAATTTTATTAAAGTTAAATATATAAGACCTAATTGGTTTATTATATTTATAGTAAATGATTGGAGTTGCAGAGTTATTAAAGTAATTTGGAATAGATGAAATCACTGAATTATCCCTTAAAGATATTATGCAAATCAAAAAAGACCATACCTTCGTTTATGAATGGAATTTAGATAAAATGTCGTTTGTGGTTGAGCACATAATCGATATAAGGACTAAGGAAGTGTTGAACAGAACACCTTGTAAGAAGTGCTGCTTTATATAATTTGTAAGCTCTATTGTTAAGTTTATTAGCCTCTAATTCCAAATTACGTAAAACTGAGATAGGTAAGGAACTTAATAATAAAAGTAAGCCAACCATGATTATTTAAAGCTATAGAAAGATCCTTTAGAGAAGTATTTATGTGTTTTTTAGGACAAATTTTGCGCTTAATGCTGCCATTTTTACGCTTACCATAATATCTTCTTTTACGTTTTAACATTCCAAAAGAGAAAACAATACTATCAAAATCGGGCAGTTAAGAAATATTACCTTCATGGAAAAATATATTATCATTAAAACCTAAAGGAAAAGAACATTGCAAAAATTTAATCCATTTTAGTTCATTTTCATGTCTTTTTATATCTATTTATCTAGATGATGAGTTTGGATCACAAATAATTTTCTCAACTGGTTGAATTAAAATTTTATTAGGTGAATGACCATTATTTTTGAAATGGCGATAAAGAAGTGTGTCAAATTTTTTGGGCTTTTTCATTTTACGAAAGTGCTCACGAAACCTAGTTTTAAGGGATCAGTCAGTTTTCCAACATATTGCATGCCACAATTGATTTCAGTTCAAGTTATAACATAAATCAGATCAGATGAAGTTCAGTCCATATCATTATAATTTATTATGGACAACTGTCTACCATTTTACCATGGTGTAATGTAAGTTTGAGTACAAATGTGTGCAACAGACACACCTCTTGGCATTGCACTGAGAAACATTAAAATACATTCTGCGTCTTTTGAATGCATTAACTGGTTTAGTATACTTCCTAATAATAGGTGGCACCAGAGGAGATAACCTAATGGTGAGAAGCATGTTCCAAAAAAATTTAACAGAACTAGGAATGCAAACAGAACACGCCTAATGTAACCTAATGGAAGAAATGTGTAATTTTACTAGTTTAGTTTTTATCATAAAAGTTGCGTGGGTAAGTACCACCCCAAGATAAGCGATCAACACACCGGTTATTAAGATGATACGACTAGTAACATTATATGTCCTTTAAAGAAAAGAAAGGTGTAACAAATGCACTCAATAATCCAAATGGCAAATACAAATCCACAAAGATAAAGTAAGCAGAAGTTATACAGCGGGGTATGGAAATCAGTAATTGACAAATCAATCAAAAGCTTCAGGGTTTAGTGATCTGTAAATCAGAGAAACAGTCTCGTTAGTTTGCACTATGTAGATCAGCCTGGATCTGTATCAACTAAGTCTGATCAGTTTGGACACCGCCTATATGTATGCATCCATCGTGATAACTCTAACTTGGTCATTCTAATTGGATTTCTTCCAAATTTGGGGGAGTTCCAAATCTGCCCACGCATGGATTTCGAAAATATTTTGTATGTTGAATACCTACATTATAACAACTACAAAAATGAAATCATTTCATTTCTCGAAGGCTGTTAGGCCACAGGGGGGCACCTTGATGTACACCCTCTTTGTACTAATATATGACCTATCAAATATCAGTCTCAAATTAATAACATTATTGACTGCTACATTCTTTGAATGGAATATGAAAGAAGACTTCCCAGGGTATACCTTACTACCATTAATGTATATGAATACATCTAGATATTTTTTCTGACCCATCAAAATTTGAATTATCCCTTTTTTGAACACTGAAGTTAGTGTATATAGGGGAGTCTGTCCTAATATTTGCCATGTTCCAGTTTTTGTCAACCCATAATATTTTCAGAAAAGTAGGTCAAATACATCCTCTTAATGCATGTAAATTTTCATAAAATTTGGACACCGGTTAAAGTGTTATAATTTGCATGAAATGAGTTAAGTCAGTTTTGATTCTTAAGTGATTTCAAATAAAATATTCCAGTTAGGTCTTACAAACCGCAGTTTTTCCACCAGTATTATTCTAAAAACGCATTGACTATCACTATTTAGTATCTTCATTTAAACTGACATTTTTGTAAGCAGCACTTGATAAGTAGCACTTGGTCTAGAACTTAGTTTTAGCAGATATCCTTTGTGAATTGAACTTCCACTGGTTTCCAAATTATTTTTGGACTGAAGCTTACAGGTGGTTATGCTCTCAATGTGTTTCAGCCATTGAAAAAAATCAAACAAATTAGGATTTATGCTAGGTAATTCACCGTCTCCATCTACATTCTATGTTCCTGTTGCACATAGAATTGCCTCTATCTTATGTCCCTCCAAATAAAATATTGAGGGCAAATTGGTTCAGGACTATGTGCATACTTCTCATTAGCTCTTATAAACTAATCGAAACCAGGTCAAGTGTTTAAGAAATTGTGTATGTTCTCACTATTTTGGTAAGTTCTTTTTTCAGAGAACTTGGATTTCACATATGCTGTCCTTGTATTGGCTTAAACTCCCCCCCCCTTACATTGATAAAGTGTTGTATTCTCTCATATTCTGGTCCTTCTGGAATATTTAGTTTCAACAGAAAGTAGAAGACCATTTAAGCCAGGGCTAGGAAGCATGAGAGTCTTAAGGTTTTAAAACTTTTTAGTTTATTTCTATTATGGCATGATCCGTTTTCCCACATTGTTTAAGTAGTATCCTTATTTTGCAGTCCCTTAGTCACTCATTGTATACACTATAATAAAAACGGTTTACAGAATCTTATTTGAATTGCATTGTATCTTAATTGGTATTGATTGAATGATTGTGGTTATTTCTCCTGCATTAAGTTCTATCTGCCAAAACATTTCAAAAGCGTATCCAAAAATACTCATCATAACCCCATTAATATCCCAACAAAACCTTTAAAACTGCTCCAATAAATAGAAATGGAGTTGATGAAAATAAAAATGATACTTTTTAAGATAATAAATTGATTTTCAAATATTATGAAACACTTTCTTGAGTTTTTATGACTATAACAAACACATGTGTGGACAAATTTGATATAAATTTCATAGGTTTACAATAACGGCAACTAGGCAAAATTGACAATTTAATTTGTTGAAAATATTTTCAAAATGTTAAATTTAGGGGTACCTTCAAACATAATTTGATGTGGACTTGTTTATTTTATACATTGAAATACATGTACGGTACATACATAATTATAAATCATTAGGCATCATGTTGAGAATAAATAAGGTTGAACAATCAAAATTCTTGTCGCCTAGGGCCACTTTTAATCAAGGTGTCCATTTTTTTACTTTAAAATTTAAAATTATTTAAATTTAACAACTGAAATAGATAAATGGGTAAATATCTCACAAATGGAACACACATGTCATAGACAATCTTTCTACAAAATTTTATAAAATTGTGTGCGTGGGCAGAACCCTATGTAAATTCCATATAGGGTGGATCTCCCCCTTTCATATATGGATTGCATCCATCAAACTCTGGTTGAAGTTGAGGGTTTTTTTACAAACAATAATAAGATGGCCCGCAAAATGGCCACCACCTATCATTTTGCATCCATTGTGGTCACTCTAACTAAGTCATTTTTAATCGAATTCCTTCAAAAGTTCATATTTGGTTTGCTTCCATCAAACCCTGGTTCAAGTTTGAATGTGAGTTTTGTCTGACAAACGATAACCAAGAGGGCCGACAAAATGGCCGCCACCTATCAATTTGTGTCTGTCCGCTGCTGTGGTTGCTCTAACTTAGTCATGTTTTATTCTAATATCAGCAAAATCCCCAGTGTATGTGTGTTACAGTTAGTCAGCGAATGTTCTGGTTTATGCCCATTTTTATGTTTGTTTGTGTTGATACTTAACCTCCCAATCAACAATTTATTCATCTTTTGAGGAATTCCTTCAACCATTATTAAGCAGCCGATAAAGCGTCTAGCCCAATGACACAACACTATGACTCATGGTGATTCACTAATTCGCCATCCTTTGATACTAAGTTTAGCACTCTACCAGCTGAGCCATTGCGCTTCTTACGCCCATTTGTAAGTATGATGTCGCAGGTACAAGAGCTCTCTTTAATAGCCTGGCGCAAGGAAGAATTAAGGCCAATACTGAATATAAATATTGAATCATTATATCAGCAATGAAATTTTAGGAAAAAAATATTGCGAAGTTTATGATACTGGTTGCCTTGTTTGAGAACAGTTTCTGAGTTAACATTTTATTGCAAGAAGTGAAGTAAGCAGCATGGCTAGATGCTCTTAAAAATCAGATAAGTTGAGAAATATAAACTCTACAGGATGTAGAGCAAGGAACATCACCATCTAAAAATGTTAAATTGACAATTTTAAAGTCAAAATTGGCACGTTTATCATAAAATTTGGTTGATCAATTTCATAAGAAATGAACAACATAGCTGTCAACATGAAGGACACGCATGGCTACATTGACTAACATTTGTAAGCGCAGTTTAAAAGACACTTATGAGTGCTGGACCTAGGAATAGCATGTAGTTTGCAACAATCCCATAAATCACAGTCTAAGGTAGTATAATTCACGTACCTCCTTAATGGTATTGGAAGCGTTTTTTGCATCAGGTATGTGACACATGAAAAGGGGATCCTCCAGTAGTCCTTTCATGGCTTCTGCATATGTTGTGAATTCTGCTTCGGACATCTTCATAGTCGCCGAATGCATGATATTATTTCTTGCATCACGTACCTAGAAATACAAGTAACGAGAAAGTAAGAAACAAAGTTACATAACATATTCGACACTTTTGTAAGCTTGGCATTGAGCTCGACTGTTATCTGATTTACAGCAGAAAGCATTTGGTTGTTGTTTGATTGTAGTAGTTGCCTTGTTTTTTCTGGTCCTTACTTGGTGGTGTAAATCTAGTGTAAGAATAGAGAACATGTTGCTTTACTTTGATTGCGGTCCAGTTATCGAGTGGATATATGTGTTCTATGTCCAGATCGGGATTTCCCTTGCTCTTACCCATTTGAGATAATTCTATCTCCATACCCATACCAGCCCGTGGGAAAGATCAAAACATGAACAACCGCAGGTCGACCGCACGCTGGCCTAAGCTGATCCGTGACGTCATTGTAATGTTAAAATGACGACACACTATCACATCTCAGCGCATTTCAGGATTTTCTGGATGTCTTTTTCATGATATCCCCAATAAAAAATGAGATGTTTAGTGGTAAGACAGAAAAAAATCCATTATTCATGTGAGGATGGGAGAGAAAAATATGTCACTCGTGATCACTGTTCGTCATCAATCAGCAAGCCTTGTGATACCAATTGGTGATCCTCGGGATAGATTTTTCTATCCCGCCCTCATACTCATGATGGATTCTAAAACTCTTCCTTATGATGCCTTGATGTGGTTTGTGATCTATGGTTGTAGCATTTCCTGGTCATTTACCCATAGAATAGAATAGAATACTTTTATTAATCCAATCATGGGCCATTTACAGCCATATCTGTTTGAATCATACCTGCAAGCAAAACAACAAAGAAAGACTAAATGGTATTTAACGCAAAATAATTTAGCTTCGAGGTTATCAAAATGTCAATCAAATTCTGAACAATATACATGTATGCCAGGTGTATGACTTTTTCTCCCCCAACCCATTCATGGTATAGGTAACATATGTATGTCCAACCTAACTGTTCATTTGATTTGCAAGGTGAACACTCATAAATTAAAAGACAAGTTTTGACCTTTAAACCCCACCCAGGGGTCGAGAGGACAAAATATTTGCTTACATGTTATTGTATATTTCTTTCCCTTTAATTTGATATGCAACATGACTACTTAAAAACATTTTGACTTTTTGATCCTACGGTGACTGTAAAGACAACTATTCTCTTACTTTTTGTTGTATGTGTCATTCTCGTTAATTTGATATGCTACATGACCATTTTCATAATGAAAATTGGTTTGGCCTTCAACCCCACTCAAGATTAATAGTGTGTGCAAGAACAAACATTTTTTCTTGTATGTCGATGTGTATTTCATTACCTTTTATTTTATATGTAACATTACCATATTCTGAAAAAAAAGGATTTTAATCAGGTCACGTGTCAAGGCTAAGGTTAAAGTGACAACAAGATTGTGCATGATACTCCTCCATCTAGGGATGTATTCAGACACCAAATTTGGGATTACTTTCTTGATCAATATAGGAGATATGCTCTAGACATAGTTATTTCAGAAATGAGGTCAGATTAAGGCCAGATTTAACCCCAAAAAGTAAACGACACTCCATCTTCACAAGATTCATTCTCACATCAAATTTATTTGGGATTCCTACCTCATTTTTTGTAAGTGTTATGCTCTGATAGTTATCATTCAAGAAAAGACGGCGAAGTCATGATCACATTAACCAAAAAATGGTACATATCACTCTGCCATCCAAAGATGCACCAATACACCGAATGGGAATTCCCATCTCAGATAATAAAGGAGATATACCACATGACACTTCCTGATCCAATGACACACCAGTTTTTGGATTGCTACCTTAAAAATGTTGGAGATATACTCAGAACTGGATGCGTCTAGACACAAGGTCAGAGTTCAAGGTCAACAATGTCACAGTGACCCGAATATGGCACGCAACACTCTGCCATCCCATGTATCATCCACACACCAAATGTGGGATTCTAACCTCAGATAACGTAAGAGATATGCTATGGACACAATTTTTTTTCAGAAATGAGGTCAAGGTCAAAGTGATAAAAAGTAGTATCTGACACTCTGCCATCGCAAGATGCATCAATACACCCTAAATTGGGTTCCTACCTAGAATGTGGAGATATGCCCAGAACATGATTATTTTAGGAACTAGGTCAGGGTTCAAATTCAGCAAGGTCACAATGACCCCAAAATTGTATGCCACACAGAATACTCCCTAAAGTAATGTGGTAGTTCTTGATCTTACTCCTGAAGTAAGAACTGGATGATGGGCTGGACAAAATGCAATTTCTATGAAGGGAAATGCTATACTTCATGCCTTTTATTGGAAGATATATCATAACAGACTGCATGCTTGGTGGTCAACCCGATCAAGTTTGGGAATTTTGCTTTCCTCATAAATTGCACGCCGGTGGGTCGAATTTCAGACTCTTAGACGATTTGGCCTTAAAAACTTATCTATTGATGAGATGGTAGAGGGTTGATGCTTTGACTGTTGTTAGACCCACTGGGGGTTTACCTGTTTAATTTCTTTTGCTCCCTTATTTAATTGTATGTAATGTATGTTGAGTCCTTATCTTTACTTTATCTCCTTTTTATATCTTGATCTATATGTTCTAAGAGATGATGCATAAATACGTCAGGAGTATTGTTTGCAAACCAAACATTTAAATATCTTGATCCACATCTGAACTAAGGATGAGGTTGGCGCACTGAGAACTGGTTTTAGCCCTCCAGTAGAATATTTTTGCTGACTGTTCCTAGGCAGTACTTCTTTTGAGGAACATTTGATTATTTTTTTCTTGTGTTCGTCATACTTTCGCATCTGTTCATTGCTGCCATTTGGTCACAAGCTGGGAAAGGGCTGTCTTTTTGACTCTTGTTTGCGATGTTTATTGTGTTTTGTTACTTTTCCATGTGCATTTGGGAAAGTCCGCCACAATTCGAGAATCGATTCATGGCTCGGGTGTATGTAAGGAGCATAACGCGTAGTACTATGTACCAAAAAGCGTCAGTTTGTTAGCCGGAACTGGCGTATGGAAAATTAGATATGTAGCATGTGTGTTCAGCTCTATTAAAATCGATTATTCTGAATATCCAAAAAGTGTAATCAGCAGAATAAATGAGGTTTATATTTTTTTTCAATAGAATATCACTATAGCGATATTTTATTGAAAAAAACATTAACTTCATTTAAGCCGTTTGTTTTGCTGCAATCACACTTGTTATTGTGTTAATATGGTTTCTGAGACGTCAGCGTCACGTTATAAAACGTCAGCGTCACGTTATCACCCGCGTTATCAAAGTAGATCATCAATGTACATCCGTGGTCTGATTCTACGGAATTTCGCGGAATTGGACGAGGCAGTTCCGATTGTCCCATGTGGTGACGTTGGTCAGGTGTGGTACATTTACTTGATTGTATCGATTGCTGATCTTTGCCACCTTTCTCACTTTTGTTGTTCCAGTATTAGCTTGAAAATAAATATTGAATAACAAAACTCATGACATGACTAGCACTATACAGACTTTGCTCTTCGGTCTTCCTTAATTAAACTAGCCTGTGCATTTGGCTTATGTAAATAGAGCATTTTAAAAAAATGTATCCTTGTCAAGTTTTACCGGACTAATCATGTTCTAAGACAGTGTGTCACTGGACCAGCTGGAGTTGTGAATTTTTACTGATCAGAGAAATAACCTTTTTGGAAAGCAGTTTGTCCTAACTTTGAAACTCAAGCAAAAAGTAACAGGTCAGGACTAGCTAGTAAACGTGGATGTGTTTTTCACACCATCTCAGAGATGTTGAAATGATATATGCAACAATCCCTTTCAATTGGTTTATTAGTGCCCTACCAATTAAAGATCTTTTTCTTATTCCGTCTGTCCATCTGACTTTCATATGTCCGTCTGTCAGTAATGATTTGTGTCCCTGTCATATCCCTATATTATCTAAGTTAGGCATCAAAAAATTAGGTATGTTGACGAATCTTGCGATGGCAGAGTATTGGTACAAATTTTGAATCACTGTGACATTGAACTTGACCTTTGACCTCAATTCTCAAACATATCTCCTACATTATTTTAGGCAAAGATCAGGAATCATATAATCAATCTGACCTAGGACACCATATTGAAAAGTAACATACAAGAGGGCCAAGAGGTCAGACCTTTACAAGCAGGTGACACAAATAACAAGAAGGATCCACAAAAGAAGCACCTCCTTGGAGTGATCAGTTAATTATTTATACAAGACGGGTTAAATGGGCCTTGACGTGAGAAAACCTGTCTTCGGGGGTTTGCAAACAACACAGGCGCAGACCAGCCTGCGCATCCGCGCAGTCTGATCAGCGCCTTTGTTATTCGCATTTTGGAATGTATCATATGTAAACTTGCTATAAATGCAATTTTAACTTTCTAGCTATTCTCTGTAGCTGAGGAGACTGATTTGAAACTCACTTTTTCGGAGACCCCGAAGACAGGTTGATGGTACCACACTCAACTTTAATTCGGATGTGGATCAAGATAAATACATGTAGATGTTTGGTTCGCATGAAAATTCCTAACTAATGTATTTATCATCTCCAATTACAAACAAATCGAGATAAAAAAAGGGAGATAAAGTAAGCACCTCTGACGGTGGTAATGGGAATCACAGTGTATCGCTACCTTTAATTTTGATAAAAATTAAAGTCAATCAAATGTTTCCATCTTCATATATAAGCTCGCTGTTGGTCTCCATTTTATGATTTTGCATTTGATTTCCTATTTCCATAAATATACGGCTTTACTTTTGGGCTAAAATGGTCATTTTTGTATGATACATATAGGAAAAAGAAAAATATTTTTAAAACTCCGTCCCCCCCCCCCCCCGAGTCCCAACTTATCATTTTGCACGTAAGTGTGTACTCAAATTTTACATAATGTACTCAACTTCAAAAGAAACCCATCAGTCACTTCTCGGGGCAATTTTGGAAATCAGAATTAAGAAATGAAAATATATTTATACCATATTCCGTAGCAATCAGTTCTGCATCATTTCATTGAATAATGTAACAGTTTTACTTAAATATGTTCATGCTATTCACTAGTGTTTAGACAAGGGGTCATTTTCAAAAATGACAAGTTCTTCACTTGAGAATGAATATCTCTTTCTCGTTTAAATCAGTTCATTTCAGTAAAATTCGTCAAACAGACATGACCCTCTCCTGCAGCAATAACTGCATCATAACGATGTCGAACTAAAAGCATGTGACGCCCCACAAGTTCTTGGGAATCCACTGGAGAGCAACCTGAAGCTGTCAAGGATTCCAAGGTTGCTCTGAACGATGCCAGATGCGTCATCAGAGTTCATACCACAGCTGTTCTATCGTATTGAGATCCGAGCTTACAAAATCTTACGCGATGTGTTTTGGCTTCTGTACACACTTGATTGTCAGAGAGTGACATACCGGGCACTGATTAAGACCCTAAGAACTCGAGTGAAATCCAATTGTCTAAAACATGTCATTTTTAGAAATAACCCCTAGTCTTTACACTGGCGTACAACACGAACGGGTTTAAGTAAAACTGTTACATTATTCAATAATTTGATGCATAATTGATTGTTAAAGAATATGGTATAAAATATAGTTTGATTTCTTAATTATTTTACCATAATTGCCCTAAAAAGTGACTAATGGGTTTCTTTTGTAGTTGATGAGTATATATGTGAAAAGTTAGTTGGGACTTATGGGGAAATGATATCCCACAGCCCAAAAGGTGACGTCTGGTCGAGCCCGAACATAAGCATTTGGATTTTTGGTGTGCTCTCTTAATAATCTATTTTTCCAGTATAATGCAATAATTAGTACAAGTGAGCTTCCTTTTCATAACCCATTAGTCATGAAATATTACAACGTTTTAGCATATATTTCTTTAGATCATGAAAATTGTCCTGTTGCTAAATTCAGTTGGTAGATTATTTTGCACATATACTGTACCTATCAAATGCACATAAACTACTTTCATGCCAACCAAGAGTGACAGTGACGTAATATTTTGTTCACAATTGCTCAGTGAAACACTAACTAGTACACTCCATTTGAGCTAACGCGAATCGATAGATCACGTGTGTATTAATCCTATCCTGCAAGTGATCTATCGATTATAAGTCCCTGATAACTTTTTAAACAAAACATGACGTCTCTGTCACTCTTGGCTGACAGGACAGTACATGGTCATTGACTAGGTGTACTTTACGCATGGATGAATGGTTATAGTACATTGCTGCATAATATTGCACCAAGTAAATACGTTGTCATCAAGGTTGAATATGGACTACAGTAACTGTTGCACTTCAAAATATTTCTATACAAATCAGATACGAGGGCTGTTCAAATATGAATGAAAGTAGCTCCATAACTTTCTTCACATATATGCTACGACAAAATGCTATACCTTTCTGGAAAGAACTATTTGTCCCCTTTAAAATGGCACCAAACATAACGTTAAACTCACTATATTTCTCGAGTTACCGACGCTTATATGAAGGTTATTCCTGTATACTAGCGTTTTTTGAAGCAAATTGCCATGCACGTTATGGTACATGTGCGGATACAGTGTCATATCTTTGTAAGTTTGAGACAAAATGGCACCACATTTTAGATGCAAGTTTAAGGTACATTGACAAAGTTGCTTGCAGGAAAAAGTTTATACAATCCTGTTTCAATCTCGAGTAAACAGGCACGTTTGTGACGTCATTAATTTTATGATAAACGTCATTTTGAGTTATCTACTGGTGATGCAATAATGACCATCACTGTGTCTTTTTCTTTGAGGTTTGCTTAAAACATGCTTAACATGTCATAAGGAAGTTTTCAAAACGCTCCGTTCTCTATTTACAGAGTTATCACACTTTATATTATTTTTCAAGCATTTTTTCTGCTTCTTAATGACGTGTTGACATGAATGAAAATATGCCCAATCTGTCTAGTCTTCAAGACCAGGTAAGTTATTTTATTGTAGATAATGCCTACTTTGGTAAAACTTAAAGTTAACGTTCAAATTTAGATTACAACCGTAATGTTATGGAAACAAAATTAATTATAAGTTATATAACCTCTTCACTTAAGGCAGTTTTGACTTAAAAAAAATGCTTTTCAGCGTTTAAAGATTACCCACTATCCTTCAATTATTTGTAGCAACAACTCAGTATGAGCGATCAACATATTCTCTTTGAGTTAAAACTAGTTTAAATGTTGCTTCGTGTATTTTGTTAGAGAAAAGTTTGACTGAAAACTGAAAGGTGGCGTTTTGTTTACCATTTATTTGCAAACATAAGGAGACTTAATGAAAACGATTCGATGTAATTTAACAAGAACACGTCGGATTTTCGCAACGATCACAGAATCATTATATAAGTATATAGGGATACTTCCTTAAAAATTTCAAGAAATTTCAACGATTTATCGAAGAATGATACGCTCGCATATATCATTGGTATGTTCGAAGAATTGAGTTTGTTAGTATACTAAAGTGACCTTAATTCAAAGGGCGATAACTCAATAAGTATAATATATTTTGCTTTAGGTCTGGTGCCAGTTTAATGGTGGCATATAATCCTTTATAGAAACGTATACCATTTTGCCGTAGCATATATGTGACGAAAGTTATGAAGCTACTTGCATTCATATTTGAACAGCCCTCGTAAAACAGCAACAGCAAAAATATTCATTAAAATACTCATGATTTTGGACTTTGAAATACTTTAACTGTAATTTGTAATCAAGTATTGATTATATAATACCCTTACACGTGAAAATAATTTATTTCTAAATGCTTTGGTGAAGTCATTTTGCAATCCCTACCCCATTTGGTAGCGTCTCCTGTTTTGTCGTAGGGATCTGCCTGTCTAATTATAACCTTAATTCGTTCCTAATACAGCCAGCGTCCTATTTAAAAGGATACCGGTGATACCTTATGCATAGGGAAGTTTTTTGAAGCTTTGTTTGTTTGATTTGATTCTATACATCCCATCAACAATCTTTCAGTTAAACAGGGACGGGTCTTCCTGGGTTGAAACAGTACTTAGCTAGGCAAAATGTGTCTTGCTCAAGGACCACAACACAGCGACGCCGGTGAGGCTCGAACCCGCAGCCTCTTGGTCTCGAGTCAAGCACTCTAACACTGAGCCACTTTTTAAGGAAGCATCTGAAAAATAGGCAGATACCCTATCAAAGTGTCAGAGGTCCTTGAGATAAGTGCTAAACTGTATGTATAGCTGAATACCAGAGTTAAAGAAATTCAGCAGTTAAATCCTGGTGAGCCCAACCACAGACACAATAGCAGGCGCTCATCTATATGTAAGTCGTCAAAGAGTCTGAGGCTCGACCCGACGGCGTACGATTAAAGAGGATGTCAAATTCTAATTTGCTTTTATACCTTAAATATACAGATTGAATAGAGTAATTTAGCCTTGAGATCAGAAATAAGGGTGAGGTTGGTGCCCTCAAAGATGCTAAAGACCTCCGGTTATATTATTTTACTGACCGTTTCCAGGCACTGCTTCTTTTGTGGATCTTTTTTGTTATTTGTGTTTGTTTATCATACTTCCGTCTGTTTCTTGTAGCCTTGTGGTCACCTGCTGGGAAAGGGCTGACCTCTTGGCCCTCTTGTATGTGATGTTTTCTAGTGTTTTTGTCACTTTCCCATATGGTGTCCTAGGTTAGGTGCGGTATTTGATTGTATCAATTCCTGATCTTTGCCGTCTTTCTTGTTAATCCGAATTTTTTTTAAAGCTGGTAAACTAAAAATTGTTAAAATCGAGATTACCAAGTAAATTTCGAAGACGCATTCCCTGGGAACAGTATGCAAACAATATATAACATGTTGTAATCGATTTGAACGTTTGTCATTGCTGAACAGTGCAAAAGGTTTAGTCAGTATTTGACAATGTCACAATATCATGTAAGTTGTAAAATACACCTACCGAATTCCCTATATACATAGTAATTTTGAGTAAACTGTTTGACATTCTAAATTTTTTTGTAAACCTGCAAATGAGCTAGCTCAATATCATATGCCTTAGCATAAGTCCATTTTATACAAGAATATACACGTATGTTTACTGAGACGTTAGAGGTCCTTACCTGCGATATGTTTATTTTATTCTGTATGTCAACATTTGGTACTGAACAATGGTCGATAAAATTGATCAGGCCACTTAGATCTGTGTCCTTTGGGCTTTTATGGTATACTTTCTGCCCAGGGTTCATGAATACTTTCATCATTTCCCATGCATCTGTTGGCCATAGCTGTATGTTTGAGTTTTGCCAGTTATATTTGTTGAAGGTAAATGGAGGAACTTGCAGTTTCACTATCTCATCCACATATTTTTGACAGTCATTACAGCAATTTGATATCCATTTACCCGCTCTTCTTCTATCAATTCTGGCGTGAATACATATTTTGCCAGTTTGATTAGGACCAACACATGTCGCGTTGACGAAGTCATGCGTTTTTATACTCCTTTCTTCGGCAAATACTTCCAGACCAGTTTTGACGTATGAAAGGCAAATACCAGCTTTGACCCAATACTTATATTCTTTGTCCGCCAGACGATCTTCTAGGGAAGCCATGTTAGATCTGAAAATATATATTTTAGCTCGTTAAATTGTGAGTAGTAATCTACCTACTAGGATAAGCAAACAGTTGTGGAGCTCAAAGTACCCAACTGCATATCAGCCGTGACATCAGATCTTCAACAATATGATATGTGCGACCAGCAAAGGCTAAGACCGGCATGCGCATATGGGCAGTCTGATCGTAGCCTTTCCTAGTCCCTTGAATATTCAATGGCTGTTAAGCTACTGTACAAACATCATTTGGAGTAATATGCTGATCAGCAGGCTGTACAGGCTCGTCTGTGTCTATTCATGTCAAACTACCACATTGTTGGAAAACTCATATCTCGGCTCATTATGATTGTGGCGCTTAAAATATCCAATGCATATGATTTTGTTGAGAAAAAGGGAATAATGTTTGATAATGCACTTTTATCCAGGCATTAGCATACAATATAGATCAGTACAGGTGAACACAATTAGGCTCTTATTACATGTGCGCAAAAACTTCCAACAAACGTCCCTGCTGACCAATCTATCAACGCTAGAAGTAAACTATTTCTTCTCTTAGTAAGTCTTTATTCTGAGGTAAAAAGCGCTTGCTCTGGGTGTAGAGTCGCGGGAGCCTTTCGTGCTTGGTATTGCAAGAAATCTGATTTGATAACTCATACGTATTAGCAAAGTGCTGAGAAAAGGTGTCTACAAACTTAAATTAATATAAGATTGGAGAAAATGCGGTATTCACATTTTGCACGAGAAATGTTCGCAGGTAAATGGATAAGATATTGTCAAAGTAATAAAGATGGCAAAGATCAGGAATCGATACAATCAAGTACTACACCTGACCCAGGATCCCACATGGGAAAATACAAAAATTCAATTATACATCACAAACGAGAGCCAAGAGGTGACAACAAGGCATCAATGAACAGACGCAAAAGCATGGCAAACACAAGAAATAAATAGCATAAATGATCCACGAAAAGAAGTACCGCCTTGTTGGAACGGTCCATAAAAATATTTTACTGGAGAGCTTCAGTCGGTTTCACGGAGCCAGACTCACCCTCAGTTCAGATATTGATCAAGGCACATAGATTTTTAATTTTTATCATAAAAGGCTCCTAACTTTCTTAGAAGATGTAAATCAAGATATAAAAAGAGATCATGCAAAGATTAAGACTCAACAGTACATAAAATTGAATATTGGAGGACAAGAAATTCAACAGGTAAACCCTGGTGGGCCTGACAACAGTCAAAGCATCTGGCCCCTACCATCCCATCAATAGATAAGTCTTTGAGTCTGAAACGCCAAGGCTTTTTTCATGACAGAAAACCAAGGTAAAAATACTTTGGCAGTATTATGCCAAGGATAAATAAAACAACGCGGTTGTGCAACTGACATGGTATATGCTGAACATTCTCCTAGACTGGCATGTATTAGTTTATGCTAAACATGATCATAAAAAGTAGCTTTACTTTTGCTGTCTCCTGAATGTCATGTCGCAGTCTTCATTCTTTGACTCTTCCTCGTGATGCCACGGGTTGGTATGTAGTCTGTGATTGTGGCATTTCCTGGTCATGCTCACTTTCTTTTTGATAATTGATCAAAATATAAACTATCATCAATTCTGTATAGGAGAAACTACGAGTATCTGTCTAGTCCTCAAAAACTGTACATGAGTCACAGAAGGGGCTGAGAATGCATTATTCTTTCAGGAATGGGCAGAAATAAGGAGTTTCTCCTACTCAACATACACCTTTAAGAGTGTATTATTGCACAAAGTATTCTGAAAATGAATGCAGCATTTTTGTTATTATATTTGTTATTGTATCATTTTCATCATGGTCCAATGCTTCGTGTCTGCTGAGCTAGCTTCAGTATGTGTTTATTTGTTTTCTTATGGTATTCTCTGAACATAAGCCCTAGGTTGTTGTTTTTTTCTTTTCACTACACATTCACATTTGCTAAAAGTATGATCAATACATAATTCAATTTTTTTGTATGTATGCTATATGTTAGTATTGCACTTCAAAGTATGTAAGGTCAGGTAAAGATTAGGAATCGATACAATCAGGTACAACACCTGACCCAGGATACAAATGGGAAAGTGAGAAACTCACAGTTACACAACACAAACGAGAGCTAAGAGTTCAGCCCTTTCCCAGCAGGTGACCACAAGGCACATATAAACAGACGCTCACAAAGGCATAGCAAACATAAGACAGAAAAAACATAAAGGATCTACAAAAGAAGTACCGCCTTGGTACGGTAAGTACAATATTTTACTGGAGGGCTTAAACCGGTTTAACGGCGCCAACCTCACCCTTAATTCAGATGTGGATCAAGACAAATAGATAAAGACCCCTAACTTATCAATGCATCATCTCCTAAAACATATAAAACAAGATATAACAAGGTAATAAAGAAAAGATAAGGACTCAAAAGTGAATAAAAGTGAATACCAGAGCAAAAGAAATCCAACAGGTGAGCCCTGGTGGGCTCGACAAACAGCCAAAGCATCAGGCCTCTGCCATCTCCTCAATAGATAAGTCTTTTAGTCAGAAACGTCATAGAGTCTGAAGTCCGACCCACAGGCGTGCAATTAAAGAGGAAAGCAAAGTTGCCAACCGTGATTGGGTTGACTACCAAGCATGCAGTCTGTTGCAATACATTAATGTTATAGCCAATCTTTTTATAATGGGAAATTATTTTAATGAACTGCGCTGAAAAATTATTAGAGTCAACAATCTTCTTCAATTTATACACCAAGTCACCATAGAAATCAGGTTCTGAAAGTCATTGGCGCAAGAGAGATTTAAAGTAAGTAAGGGAGCAAAGATCAGGAGTCGATACAATCAAGTACCACACCCAACCCAGGATACCAATGGGAAAGTCCAACTCGGAATTTAGAAATCAAATCATAGTATCGTCTATAAAATTTAGAAAAGGTTTTGCGAAGTTTATGATACTGATAGCCTTGTTTAAGAAGTGTCTGAGTTAACAATTTATTGCAAGTGTTGAAGTCAGCAACATAGCTAGATGCTCTAGCAAAACGAATAGGTTTAGAGATATAGACTCCATAGGATGTAGAGCGAGGAACATCACCATTTAAAAATAGGAAATTGACAATTTCAAAATCAAAGTCGCCACATTTATCATAAATTTTGGTAGGAACAATATCATTAGAAATTGACAAATCAAAATGTCAACTCTTACAGTTGATATTTGCCATTTTTTGAGCATTCATTTATATATTCATTTTAAAAAAATAAGAAAATACAAGTTTAATGACCATAAGGCAACCATAAATGTTAAGCATACTTTGATTAGGGTTGGCTGATGGGGAGGATAATGGAGCAAATATCTGTTAATCATGATCATAGCTGGCCAGTTATGCTTGGCAAATAGCGACGTTTTTGGTCAGGGAATTTTGAAAATTGGTCAGGGAAAAGTCAATGAAAATTTAACGTTCCAAAGTTTGTGGGAACCCTGGATAATGACTAAACAGTAAATAAAACTGAACACCAAAGCAAAAGATATCCAACAGGTAAACCCTAGTGGGCCCGACAAACAACCAGAGCATCGGGCCCTACCATCTCATCAATAGATAAGTCTTTAAGTAGGAACCGTCATAGAGTCTGAAGTCAGGGACACCGGCGTGCAATTTAAGAGGAAAGCAAAATTGACAACCGTGATTGGGCTGACCGCCAAGCATGCATCAATATAGGCAATGGACATATGTTTGTTTTTGCCTGAATAAAATACTTAAACTTGAGCCATCTCCAGCTTTTTTCGCCTGATTCAATCTGTGATGAAGGTGAAACTCCTTTCTATGTCATCTCCTGCCTATCAAGCATCCATTGAAATCATTCAGAGTGTACTGGAGATACTTCTTGTATTTCAAATGGGCCTCGTCGCGAGAAAACCTGTCTTTGGGGTTTCCGCCAAAGCGAGTTTCAAACCGGTCTCCTCAGCTACAGAGACTAGCTAGAAAATTGAAATATCACTTGCAGCAAGTTAACATATGGTTCTTTCCAAAAAACGAATAACAAAGGCGCTGATCAGATTGCGCGTATGCGCAGGCTGGTCTGCGCCTGTGTTGTTCGCAAACCCCTGAAGACAGGTTTTGTCGCGTCGAGGCCCAAATATAACCTACAGTGAGCCACTTTAGTTACGCACCACTTTTTCAGGTCTCACATTTTTGGACGAAAAATGCTGGAATCGACTATTCTCTATGATATTTTACTAGTTGGCCATTTATCTGTTTGATGAAAACGAAAAAAATATCTGAATCACTCATTCGAATCATTTGGCTTCATCAGAGTAAAAAAGTGGCAATTTTGACAAACTCACATGCAACTTGAACGTCTGTATGTTTTATTGGCGTTTTGCTCAAGGCATTATCCATGGTAATCGTTGTGACAGTAAACACCACAAACAATTATTTTAATCCAGTAAAACCCTTTTTTCGGTCGTTGAATTTAGTAACACCGTTACTTTTGGAAGAAATGCTCTTTTGAAATCATATTGGCGTCAGTTAAAATAATCAAACAGGTTCTTTTCGCAGACTGTTTTGTTTTGAGTCACTTGTTGGCATAGAAGTATCAAAACACTAAATATCTTATCATTGACACGTCTTATAGCCTTGGTAGTAGTGATGTCATCACTAACGCCAGCACCATGACGCCAATAAATCCGTTATTTTTGTATGCCGAATACACTTTTCCTCAATTTCAAAATTGACAATGATTTGCATTGGATGGTGGGGTAACCTTTGATTTTTAAGCCAGTAGGAACGAGTTTCACACAGATGGAGTGATCATTTGAGCACTTTTGTGTTCAATATAAGATTAGCTTTTGAAATGTAAACGTTTGCGTGTGAAATGTGGTTATTTCAAAAAGTCATGACTTCCAAATTGTGCCAAAATGTGAATTTTAAAATTGGAGGTACCACTATTCAAATTAGCATCCTGCATGTACTGTTGAACAGTTTGTCAATATCTTCACTGCCATGGGTATATGACACGTCTGTCAATTTCGAGACGCAAAATGAGTATTCATGCAAGAGGCCAGTAAGAACTTTTGGCTAGTATAGTTTAGTCAGAATGATACGAAATTTGCGCACTAACTTTAAAAAGTACTAAAACCTACTTTTTTCAAACCCTTGCCAGCTGGGATTCAAAATATTAAAACGCTTTAAAAATGATGAAGTTAACAATCATATTCCAGTCTTAGATATTGCCAAGAATGAATCGGCTCTTACCTCTGGCATAGCAGAACTTTAACCCTTAAAAAAGCACAATGTGATCTGAGTTTCTTTCGAAATAATGCAAGGTGAAATAGTGTTTTGAGGGATGTGCCCTTCATGATCTATCTGATTTGATCACAATGAAATTTCAATGGCTATTGTAAATATAGATGCGCTCTACGCTGGTATTCTCTGAATAAAAATACCATATTTCTTTTCTGAGTAATTTTACATTTTAAAAGTGATGCGTAACTAAAGTGGGTCACTGTAGACAAGAACTGAGCGTACGCCTGTGCAAGGTTAAAGGTCATTTAAGTGCAAATTTCATAATCAAAATATGCTATGTTAGGCGCAGCATTCTTTTGTCAGTATCATGCACACCCAACAATTCAAAATTATCATAAGACTGTATGTGAATGGTTTAGAAGCAATGCATAGTGGCATTAATGTTGACATTACATGCCAGACCAGGTATAAAGGTAATCTAAACGCACAATTTGTGTAAAATTCATGGAAAATAGCTTATACTTGGGGATTAGCGTAACTTACATACCTATTAAACATCAAGATAGGTGGTTAGGACTAATTGAGCGCAACAAACGGCCTAAATAAAGGAAACATAGGATATAAAATTGTTAACTAGCAGTAAACTAGAAATGTGTCAGTGTGACACAACTGCTCCCACCTAGGGTCATTATATGAGAGAAAAAGTCTTTGTATGGGGCACATTTAAGGGACAGTATATATGGAATGGGTTGTATTAGCAAGGGCATTTCTCCATTGAACATGACATTCTTATTGGGTCAAATTAAGAGAAAATCTGCTTAAAGCATAGAGAACAACATACTCTGTCTGACTAGCATTTTGTTGTTTAATGATTAAAAGGTTGTGTTCATCCTGACTCCAGCTAGGCTCTGTTGTGGAGCAGGCCGGGCTGAGTGATACCTGGTCATAAACAGCAAAAACACATGTTCACTTTACGGGTCTCAATAAGGATCAAGTAAGCACAACAAATGGGCCAGGATATGACAAAAGGTACCGTCTGTTTTTTTTCAAAATCTAGCTCATGTTGCCTCTGCAAAGTACTATCTCTGAAAAGCATTCTCCGAAAATATGAAGCAGTTATCTTTAATATTGACAAATATTTGGAGGTTTGAAGCAGCATATCGTCGGTCGGGAGTTGAGGTGTTGATACAATCGGATATGTGCAGTGGGGTATTAATTTTTTTTTTGGCAAATATCTTGACACAGACCAGGGTATCAGATGTGTTTGTTTCAGGGCCTGCAGTATTGATAAGTTTGGATTCTTCCAGGAACAGCGTGGGTAATGATCTGCGTTCCTGCCCATTTTGCTGCTGAACAGCTACCCATTTTGTATTGTCCATTATATTATGCTTTCATGCGCTAACAGGATGCGATACCATAGCAAAAGCAATTATACATGCTGGAAAATGTTCATTAAGTATGCTCATCTTCTTACTGGAGTAGTTAGGGATGTTAACGTCAATAATGCTTGGCCGTTTGTATGTTCGCTGTATGGGATTGGAAAAAAGAATGTCAGAGGTATTGATGATGCCAGGAATGGTCATTTTTAAAGGGAAACGTGACCTAAATGTGTTGCCTTCAACCCAAAGCGCATTAGAAATACATATCACAAGGGCAAACTATCCAGCTAAAAATGGCTTTAAGCAAACTATGTACTAATATAATGGATCTAGAAAATAAACCAACTGAACCAATTGATATGTGGTCAGAAGTTAAAGATTGACTTGAAGTTGTTCGGAAGTGCTTGCTAGCTATCCAAGTTGTTTGCATACAGATAATTAGACGTTTATGTAAGACGAAATGCATGCCAATAAGGTGCAAGTGTTTTAAAGTATCTCTGTGAAATGCAAACCAGCTTTTAAGTTTAATGTCCTTATCTATCTAGTCTTTTATTACTTTCTGCAGACAAACGAACAATAGAGAGTCACATATATCACTTTAGTGTAAGATCCTTGTAGCATATTGTTCAATTTTTGAAGAACTCTTAGAGTAGGCTGAAAATTTGATAGACGATACTATGATTTGATTTCTAAATTCCAAGTTGGACTTAAATCTCTTTTGCGCCAAGGACTTTAGGAACCTGATTTCTATGGTGACTTGGTGTATAAATTAAAGAAGATTGTTGGCTCTAATCATTTTTCAGCGCAGTTCATTAAAATAAGTTCCCATTATAAAAAGATTGGATATAACATTAATGTATTGCAACAGACTGCATGCTTGGTGGTCAACCCAATCACAATTGGCAACTTTACTTTCCTCTTTAATTGCACGCCGGTGGGTCGGACTTCAGACTCTATGATGGTTCCGACTTAAAGACTAATCTATTGATGAGATGGTTGGGGCCTGATGCTTTGGCTGTTTGTCGGACCCACTGGGGTTTACCTGTTGGATTTCTTTTGCTCTGGTATTTAGTTTTATTTACTGTTGAGTCCTTATCCTTGCTTTATC